>OU565287.1:22971059-24171059 GCA_913789915.3 Sphecodes monilicornis
TATCGTCGGAAGAAGGAAAATAAGAAAGATATGACTTCGCGTACCTTCCTTTTATAAATAGATGGCTAATTGATGTTATTGCAACTCTTGCTGGTTTTTGAACAGTATAGTAAAAGAGTGTACTTTGGTTCGTATAGATAATTATTTGGTATAATCGTTTTCCCTACAGGGTGTACAAAATGAGAGATAATATACAATAGTGTTGAGTTATACTACAATACATACAAGAAAACATTGATCAAAAATGAATAAAAAAGAACGAATAACAATTCCTAAATCGATGCTGCGTTTTCGAGAAAATTCAATTTCGTGAGAAGTAGAAATGGTTTGCCATGATCTGACGACTCGGACGATGCCTATTCATTAGCATCATGTACCACTCTTACCGAGGGACCCTGTGTAATGAAATGAAACGAAGGTGGTTCAATGAAACTTCTTTACTTTTGGGGTCGAATCATCTTCGACTATAAACAATCGAAAATTAACCTAACGGAACAATTTAAACTAGTACAAAGGTTAAGAGAATTTAAAGATGCGCAACTCAAATTCAAATTCAAATTCAAATTCAAATTCAAATTCAAATTCAAATTCAAATTCAAATTCAAATTCAAATTCAAATTCAAATTCAAATTCAAATTCAAATTCAAATTCAAATTCAAATTCAAATTCAAATTCAAATTCAAATTCAAATTCAAATTCAAATTCAAATTCAAATTCAAATTCAAATTCAAATTCAAATTCAAATTCAAATTCAAATTCAAATTCAAATTCAAATTCAAATTCAAATTCAAATTCAAATTCAAATTCAAATTCAAATTCAAATTCAAATTCAAATTCAAATTCAAATTCAAATTCAAATTCAAATTCAAATTCAAATTCAAATTCAAATTCAAATTCAAATTCAAATTCAAATTCAAATTCAAATTCAAATTCAAATTCAAATTCAAATTCAAATTCAAATTCAAATTCAAATTCAAATTCAAATTCAAATTCAAATTCAAATTCAAATTCAAATTCAAATTCAAATTCAAATTCAAATTCAAATTCAAATTCAAATTCAAATTCAAATTCAAATTCAAATTCAAATTCAAATTCAAATTCAAATTCAAATTCAAATTCAAATTCAAATTCAAATTCAAATTCAAATTCAAATTCAAATTCAAATTCAAATTCAAATTCAAATTCAAATTCAAATTCAAATTCAAATTCAAATTCAAATTCAAATTCAAATTCAAATTCAAATTCAAATTCAAATTCAAATTCAAATTCAAATTCAAATTCAAATTCAAATTCAAATTCAAATTCAAATTCAAATTCAAATTCAAATTCAAATTCAAATTCAAATTCAAATTCAAATTCAAATTCAAATTCAAATTCAAATTCAAATTCAAATTCAAATTCAAATTCAAATTCAAATTCAAATTCAAATTCAAATTCAAATTCAAATTCAAATTCAAATTCAAATTCAAATTCAAATTCAAATTCAAATTCAAATTCAAATTCAAATTCAAATTCAAATTCAAATTCAAATTCAAATTCAAATTCAAATTCAAATTCAAATTCAAATTCAAATTCAAATTCAAATTCAAATTCAAATTCAAATTCAAATTCAAATTCAAATTCAAATTCAAATTCAAATTCAAATTCAAATTCGAATTCAAATTTAAAGGAGGAAAGAAGTATTAATATGGTTACTTTTCCTTGCAATTGATGCAGGCAATTTTTATTCTATCTAGTAATAATGAAATGTGACGAAGGGGGTTCAATGAAATTTCTCGGTTTTCGGAGTCGAATCATTTTCAACTACAAAGAATCGAAAACTAACCTAACGGAATACGAATTCTGTGGTCCTTCTACCACCTTAGCGATTTAAGTAATACCAAAGGGGACCAAACACGAGAAACGAATGGCCGAAGGCCCGGTGGGGTCCTGAATACGTTCCCGGTGGCTGATAATAATAAAATGAAACGAAGGGGTTGAGGAGGGAGGAGGTACGGTTGGCTGTTGTCCCCGTTGATTAAGCAGACGAATAAGGAGAATACTTGGCTAGCGCGAGCTCCGGTATATTTCTTAGGGATTGCCCACCGGGGAACGCCGCCTATGGTGGACCACACCATTGTACCGCGCGATTGTTGTGCCCGTACCCTCCCCGTGAGAGGTCCGCGTGATTGAACGATATACGCTTATAGGAGGCGCGTGGCCCTGGGCCACAGCAACGCGGGTACAATGTACCTGCTGCAATCAGAGAAATCGAGTCCCACCGGAGAATAATGGCCTGTTTTAGGCGGCGCAATTAACTCGACGGTACCGGGGGCCGGCTGATACTTCGTGAAATCGTTAATTTGTCTTCTTTAAGACGTTAGACCCCGATCGGATCGGCGGACCGACGCCAGCCACCAGGCATCTTTCCATCGAACCCGTTCCGATTCGCGCGGAACGATACAGAAAACCTGTACATACACACCGCGACGAAAATTATGCCGCGACGACCATATTGGAATTCACCGGGGAGCGAAAACCCTTACGGAACATTTTCATAGGTTCCACTGCTTTTCGATAGATTCAAATGATTTTTTTTTCATTTGCCATCAAAGCGCAGGATTACAAGCAATCCATTACAAAAATCGTTGACTGTTTAATCGCATTCGCGTATATTTGCGAACAATCACAAATCGGCAAAATTGAAACATACGACGTACTTATGTTACGACATCATATTTAAGGCATTGTCGTAGAACTTTTTATGACAATGTTCTTATTTTATATGTAGGAGTTGATTGGAGTTGGTTGTATTTAGTGAGATCGGGCCTAGTCACCCTTTCGAATCAAATAACCTTATAGATTCCGCGAGTAGGATATTAATCTATCTTGGCATAATTATTCAACCTCTCTGTGTTCCCCGTATCGCCAGTGCGTCATCCAACAGGCAGTAGTACTTAGGTAACTACACAACATTGTCCATACACACTCAATTCTTACCGCGACAGTAACAGTTGTAACAGAGCCAGTTTCCTGTAATGTACAATTTAGTTCAAGGTAATTTTGAGTAACAATTGATTTTAACCCACCATTCGGACCCAGTAATTCTTAGTTGACCGTTCCCACGTGATACAATCTTACTGCTCGGGTTGTATCAATTAATTTATTAAACACGAAACTGTTAACCAACCTATGCGGCTCTCTGATTTCGCAACAGGTTCGTCCGTATCCTACAGCTCCCCGATTTCACATCGGGTTCGTCTGCGCGTGTACCTCCTATTAGCTCCCCGATTTCGCATCGGGCTCGTCCACGAAGTCTCTCAAATATCCTAGCGGCTCCCTGATTTCGCATCAGATTCATCCGAATCCTATAGCTCCTCGATTTCGCATCGGATTCGTCTGTGTTTTTATTCAATCTCCTAGCAGCTCCCCGATTTCGCATCGGGTTCGTTTGCGCGTGTACCTCCAAGTGGCTCCCCGAGTTCGCATCGGGTTCGTCTGTGTTTTTATTCAATCTCCTAGCAGCTCCCCGATTTCGCATCGGGTTCGTCTGTGCGTGTACCTCCTAGTGGCTCCCCGATTTCGCATCGGGCTCGTCCACGAAGTCTCTCAAATATCCTAGCGGCTCCCTGATTTCGCATCAGGTTCTTCCGTGCACCTTACTAACAATTAAAAACCATATTCCTCTTTAAACCATAAACCGCTCGCCTGCCACGCGCGCTACCGCTTGGCCCTGGCTCGTAACGCGCTAATCGATTCCTTTGTTCATTCTACGTAAGAACTAATTAATATACTATGGCGAACAAATGATTAGTTCTCGAGATATTTTTAAAATCTGTCTTTATCGAAGAAGATGCTCAATCTAATGTTTACAATGTAATGGAGAAGTGTTTAGCATGTTAAAAAAAAGAAAAACTTAAGTCGTTTGATCCAATGTTAAAAAAGTTATTAGTTCTTAAAGGGTGTCCACTTAATATTGTCCCTGACTGTATGTATATTTCGAAATAATAGGTAAAGAAGAAGAATAGTGCACTAATCATATATTATCGAAGAGTGTCAAGGGTCCCCACAATATCCCTGCGCATCAGGGTGCGCATCAATTATCGGAGTATGTTTATGTAATCATAGACGGATAGATCTACGATTAGCGAACCTGTTCCGCAGGTTCTCCGCCGTTGACTGGATCAGGCATCGTCCGGATCGTCGTGCTCGACGTGAATGATCACAGCCCGGAGTTCACCAGGCAGGAATACAAGGCGACGGTCACCGAGAACTCAGCTTCCGGGACCTGGGTCACTAAACCACATGCTACGGACAAGGACGAGAATCTGAACGCGAAGATCAGGTATGTAGAATGTGTGAACCTCTTGCCTTACGATTTATTTTACAGTTTTAGTGATTAAAATTTCTTTGTAGTTGATAATTTCTTAGAAAAACGAGAAAATGTATATCTATTGCATGTCTATGGTCTGTCTATGGTCTGTCTATGGTCTGTTCTCCAATGGCTGTACGTTAACAACAACCACATAGAATTATATTACGGTTTAAAGGAAATGAATAACATACATCTTTATTAGATTCTGTTCAGAATCTTCATCACGTCTCTCACACGATATTGTAAGCCAGGGATAGGCACGGTAGGGGCCCCTCAAATGCCTGCTTCTCCCGCCAACCACTCTTTCATGCGCGAAGCCTGCGCACTGTTCGCAACGGGCAAAGCACTTCCTTCTTCTTTGGTAATGGATGCTGGTGGGGGACAGGGGGCGTTATAGTGGGGACGGTTTTGTCTCAATTGAAACAAAAATGCCCATCCCTGTTGTAAGCGAAGGGGTTAAGAGTTCTCGAACGACATCGACAGACCCCTGCATGTTGAGACGTATAATTTCAATTCAGATATCTCCTAAACTAATCATTTCTTAACATACATGGGTTTAATGTTAAAGAAGATGTTATGGGCGCAAGGTTCGATCTTTTTGTGTGTGTCTTTAATAGTAATGTTTAAAACTTTTTTCATATATCTTCTTTCATATATCAAAAAGATCGAACCTTGCGCCAATAACATCTTCTCTAACATAATTAAAAATTCGATAGATAGAAATCACAATTATACATGGGTTTAATACCATTCTTTCTCTAAACAATAAAAGGCTGTATCGATCGGTGCATAAATCGATCCTTCGCACGTCCATCTATAAATACAAAAACTATTTAATCTCCATGGATACATTTCTCGTTGCGACTAATATTAATGACGTGAATCGAGGTGGTAACATCTGCTGAAACACCCTGTATACAAACTCTTAACCAAACCTCTATTGCACGAACTGCTTTAAACTTTAAAATTGTTTTTTTAAGAGAGCGGTTGCCTCGAGACCCATGGCTCCTTCTAGACTTTGTGTTCCTCGCGAATCAAAAAATGTTGACCATGGAAAAGTGGGGCGAAGGACAATTTTGCGGGTCCACTTTTTTTAACAAATCTCTACCTATCCAGAATTTTATACACCCTGTACAAGTTGATTGAACGTGTTCTAAACGCTCCGCATTTCGAGCAGGTACAGTCTCCTTGGTGAAAAGTCGGAACGTTTCTCCGCGGATCCCGATACCGGCGAAGTGTTCACGGTATTCCCGCTGGATCGAGAGCAAACCTCCGTTTATCACTTGACACTGGTCGCTCAGGATTCCAGCCCGACCGAGCCGAGAGCCTCCGCCGTCAATTTGACCATTTACGTCGCGGACGTGAACGACAACGCTCCCAGATTCTCCAGTCCGCGATACACAGCGTACGTGCCAGGTGCGACCAAACCAGGTAAGACCGAGCTTCGGTTCGTTCATCCTACCGAAAAATCCCTTCGACTCATCCTTAAATCCCTTGGAATCCAACCGAATGATCTTTTATCGAACCCCCGATCAGATTTCATTACCGAATGAAACTGCGTTTTCAGCCGTTCTATTAATGAAAAATAAATATAGAACACTTCGTTGCAACTTGAATCTGACTTACGTTCGAAATGAACGACGATAAGGTTGACATAAATATAATTTCTTTCGATCGAAATTTCAGTTATATTGATGAAACTGTTATCGGCTCAAAGGTTTGATCTTATTGAAATTCAGCAAATTTGCAATTTTATTATTATCCCAACGTTTCCAGACGCATTATATCTCTCGAGAATGATCCGCATACGGATTGAAACCTTGGGATAATAATAAAATTGCAAATTAGCTGAATTTCAATAAGATCGAACCTTTGCGCCGCTATCAGTTTCATCAAGATAAGGTTGACAGATCGAAATTGGTTACAATGAAACAGGCTCAACCTTTGCATTAATCCTCACAAATCAGTGATGCCAGAAACACCCAAAACTGGGTGGATTTTCCTCTCCTCCTTTTCCCCTTCCACTACCATGAGCACACTCCAACGTCCCCCACTAAGACCGTCGACTGGTCACGTGACGTGTCGCGCAACGTGTTTCTGGTTATCAGAGAGGTGGTAAACTGTATTCCCCTCGATTTAACCGATCTGGCATCACTGTCACCAATAATAAATCTCCTTAACACTAAACCTGACGACCATTAAAAGTGACTAGTATGCGCCATCTTATAAAAATGACACGATTGAATTTATTTAGATTTTGTGCCATTATTTTATCGGCAATGGTAGATTTAGTGTTACATATATTTCTTCATGTATTGTTACCCACCATTTACTATATCTTATTACAATCTGAAATAATATAAATTTAAAATCTTTTATTCTTTGATTTTATTCCATTTATCTTTTATTTAATTTAATTAATTTAATTTAACTTAATTTAATTTATTTATTTATCTTTTATTCCAACACTTCGTTTGGAATGTATTGATTTTTAATCGGGAAATCTTTTGTAGAGGTACAGATATATTTTTTATTCTTACGGAGGGGAGTTGCACGAATTTGAACCATCGTCTAGATTGGACCGTCACCGTATATGTCCCGTTGAACACATACATGCCCGTAATATACACAAAATGCTTAGCTTTGATGTGCTGAATGCTGCTGCATTCAATTGTTTTACAGAACTACGTTGTCTCTATATTACTGGCAAGTATATGTATTAAACGGGACATATATGGTGATAGTCCAATCTAGGCGACGGTTCAAATTCGTGCAACTCTTCCCTATATCAGTGTAATTTCTTTCGATCGAAATGAATTATATTGATAAATCTGATTTCGGCGCAAGGTTCGATCCTATTGAAAATCAGCAAATTTGCAGTTAGATTATTCTCTCAACGTTTCGATCCTTGTGTGGATCATTTTCAAGAGGTTTTAATGCGTTTGCTGTGCAACGGGTACAATAAAAGAAAAACAAAATATTTTTATGAATAAAATATTAGGAGTTACAGCGGAAAGTGGTTTAACCCATGGTGGCAGATACGTAACTGCTCAGTGCCGAAATCAGATTTATCAATAACTCTTCCCTATATATGATACAAAATTTAAATAGTTTGAGAACCCCTGCTCCGAAGGGTGTTAGTCCTGCAGTGACCATGATAAAGTTCTGTCTAACGACAAGAAGAATAATCATTGATTCAATTCCAATCCAAAGCGATTCGAGCAATTTATCTTTGCTGTAAATCTACAGAGACCCGCAAACTGTTCTTGAAGTACATTACACAACCACTTAATGACTGTTTTTTCGTGGAAGGTGATTTCGTGTTCGGCGCTAAGGCGGTGGACGATGACGACGGCGAGAACTCGCGGATCGTGTACCATCTGCAAGGTATGGACGCGGAAAAATTCGCGATCGACATGAACAGCGGTGTGATAAGAGCGACTCAGGAATTGGCGAACGACGAGACCACGTATCAACTGCAAATCCAAGCTTCCGATTGTGGGACTACGCCGCAATCCGTCACCGCGGACTTGGTGATACATCTATGGGAGAAACAATTGTTCCCCAGCTTCCGCTCCACCATGAACACCAGGTTCACATTGCCGGAGGACGTGCCTGAAGGACGCATGATCACTAAACTAAGCGCAACCACACCGAAAGTCGGCGCCGCAAGCAATCTCGTTTATGGGGTGGCTGGGGGAAACGTGGGGGATGCTGTCAAAATTGATCCCACCACTGGAGAGGTATAATTCTTCGTCTTATTATGATTCTTACAAATTTTCCAACGTCCTAAATTAATACGATAAGTGCTACGTTAGTCCCTAGGGACTGACAGTATAGAATTTACGAAACAATATACATACAGGGCGGAAATTATAATTGCCAGGGCCCGCTCCAGGGGCGGGCAACTCGGACATCTGTCCGGGGCGCCATTTTGGCTTTATTTAAAAAATATATATATTCTTAAGGGGCGGAAATTTGTCTTTTTGTCCGGGGCGACGTAACTGCTAGAGCGGAAGCTGTAATTGCGCAATAATACAGTATTTCATCGATAATTGTCCACAACATGGGTCTGCGGAGGGACAATTATGCCGGAGGGATATCATTGTTTGAGGTTTGCCGAACGTGGAGAAGGACAGCCAAGCTCGAGAGGCCACGGTCACCGAGAAATGTAAACATACCTAATCCGAATTTCCAACTTCTTTATTAATCATTATTTTTTTATGGGACTTCGATGACCATATTTGTGGCATTTTTTTAATAAAAATGATACCAAATATGATATAATTCCGATGATATTTACTTGTGTAATCGACGATTAATGTTTCGGGCGCGAGGAAGGATATCATCGGAATTATATCATATTTGGTATGATTTTTATTAGAAAAATGCCACAAATATGGTCATCGAAGTCCCATAAAAAAATAATGAATAATAAAGAAGTTGGAAATTTGGATTAGTGTGGTCTCACCGATATACCCGAGCCGCATGGTGTCATATTTCTCGGCGACCGAGGCCTCTCGAGCTTCACGGCCCCTGAAGGGGGTACACCCCGAACTAGTGGGGATATCTCAGGGACAATTCTGTCGGAGACATTTCGGACAATTACCGATGAAATACTGTATATTGTTATACGAAGGACTAAAGGAAGTTAGTGGGGTTAGCAATAATAGTGGGGTTATTCAGTAGTTAGGAAGTTTTTTCCGATATCTCAAGGACATATGATCAATTTCGAGTGAGCACCTTGGTGGAATAAACAGAGTTAACACGTTGACTGTTAATGGGGGTCACCGGTGACCGGGACTCGACTTGGCTACAGCGCCGTGGGAACCACCGGTGACCGGCGACGCAGCAAATAATAAAAGTACATAATTAGAGTAAATATGGATACTGATAAATTTTTCAATAATACGATTGTTACTATAATGTAGTTGTGATTTCTATCGATCGAATTTTGAATTATGTTAGAAAAGATGCTATCGGCGCCAAGGTTCGATCTTCTTGAAATTCTACTGCAAATTTGCAATTTAATTAATCACCCAACGTTTCGATCCAAGTGTGGATCATTATCAAGGGATAATGCGTTTGCTGTGCAAACTCGTTACTATAATGGTTTGAAAAAATTAATGCACGAAAAATGCTTCAAGCATGATTTTATAAAGCTATATATATATTTCAGCATAATGAAAAATTCACGTTGGCGCCTTAGGCAAACCATGGAAAATACGCCTGGCAGTCAACGTGTTAATCTTGAAATTAGTTAATGCATCCGAAAAATTTTCAACACGATGATAACCGTAAACACTGCATGTTACAGTATTTCATCGGTAATTGTCCCAATTGTCTCCGACATAATTGTCTCTGAGATATCCCCACTAGTGCGGGGTGTACCCCCTTGAGGGGCCGTGAAGCTCGAGAGGCCTCGGTCGCCGAGAAATATGACACCATGCGGCTCGGGTATATCGGTGAGATCACACTAATCCGAATTTCCAAGTTCTTTATTATTCATTATTTTTTTATGGGACTTCGATGACCATATTTTTATGCCATACGCTATCCTTCCTCGCGCCCGAAACTTTAATTGTCTATTACACAGGTAAATATCGTCGGAATTATATCATATTTGATATGATTTTTATTAGAAAAATGCCACAAATATGGTCATCGAAGTCCTATAAAAGAATAATGAATAATAAAGAAGTTGGAAATTCGGATTAGGTATGTTTACATTCCTCGGTGAC
The DNA here is from genome assembly GCA_913789915.3 of Sphecodes monilicornis. Lineage (NCBI taxonomy): Eukaryota > Metazoa > Arthropoda > Insecta > Hymenoptera > Halictidae > Sphecodes > Sphecodes monilicornis. The sequence goes on from OU565287.1 coordinate 22,981,155, forward strand.
CGAGGCCTCTCGAGCTCGGCTGTCCTTCTCTAAGTTCGGCAAACCTCAAACAATGATATCCCTCGCGCATAATTGTTCCTGCGCAGACCCGTGTTGTGGACAATTATCAATGAAATACTGTAGTTGCATTCATAGGATTTAGTAGGTGACGTTTGTGTTTGCGTGAATGGTTCATTGTAATTCTAATAATGGATTCACTTTTTCGCCTCAGGTGTTGGTAGCCTCGGGATTCGACTACGAAACAGCCCCGTATTATGAAGCTTGGATAGAGGTCCGCGATTCGGACACTCCAGCGTTGAGAAGCGTCGTCCAGCTGTTAGTGAACGTGACAGATGCGAACGACAATGCACCGGTCATGGAAGCATCCATCTACAACGCGACGGTTCCCGAAGATGAATACCCGCCATTGTTCGTCGGCAAAGTGTCCGCGAAAGATCGAGACTCTGGAGAAAACGGTCAAGTGTCTTACTACCTGGTCAATGATTTCGCGGAGACTTTTATCATCGACCCTGACTCCGGAGAAATTAGCACGAACGCGAAATTGGATCGGGAAGAGGTAAAACCTAGACGCCCTAAAATTAGATAATGAGACATTTAGACATTTTGCAAATATCCATTTGAGAGTAAACATTTTCGCGAATTGCTCTCGATAGTACAATTTCTCGCTACATGATAGGACAGTGTTGAGAGTCAGCCAGTGTTGCCAGATCGAGGAAATCGAGGGGAATACAATTTACCGCCTCTCCGATGACCAGAGTAACACGTGACTCGTTGCGCAGAACGTCACGTGACCAGTCTACGGTCTTAGTGGGGGACGTTGGAGTGTGCTCAAGGAGTGGAATGGGATAGTGGAAGGGGAAAAAGAGGAGAGGAAAAATCGACCAATTTTGGTGGATTCTGGCGACAGATTCTCACTCTGAGCAATCTGAAGTCATTTGAAAGTGACTGTCAACACAGTACTCGCGAGTAGACTTTGGATTTTTATGTAAAATAAATATTGTCCAAATCTATTGTGAGAAACCAAAATTCGATGAAAATATATTTTCGCTTTGAGTCATCTTAGAAAGTTGGAAATAGTACAACAACATTTTCAGTCTTCTAATGTCTTTCCATTTTTGTCATAAATGCATAAAATCCTCAGTCTACTCGCCAGAGATACTATGGAGAGCAACCGGCGAGAGTTTCACTCTCAAATGAAGATCTAGCTTAACCACTTGCACTATAATAACGAGTCAGACACGTGATAAGAATTTCGAACAACATCTACTAAACATGTAAATTATTAATTTCCTTTGAAGCGAAATAAAATTTTATTTTGTTACTGTCGATATATAGCCATCGAGGAATATACAAGCATATAATAAATTTAGATTTTCTTTTTGTTCTAAGAAATGATGGACAACAATCACGTTCTAATCACTGTAACCGTAAAATAAATCATAGTGCAAGGGGTTAACAAGCTTCAGATTTTGATAGGTACAGTGTTGAATCTACTCAGATTTAACGTGCGCGTTGTCTTCTAGATTGCTTCCTACGAAGTGGTAGTGGAAGCCAGAGACCAAGGACAACCCTCGTTGACAGGCACAGCTACTGTGTTAGTCACCGTGTTAGATAAAAACGACAACCCGCCTCATTTCACAAGACTGTTCAGCGTAAACGTGACAGAGAACGCAGAGATCGGCACCTTTGTCATCAGGATAACCAGCAGCGACCTAGACATCGGTCAAAACGCTAACGTGACTTACACGTTCACCGATAATCCCGGGATGAAGTTTGCTATGGACGCTTTGAGTGGCAACGTGACGGTGGACGGATATTTAGACAGGGAGGAGCAGGACGAGTATTTGTTGAAGGTAGATCATCAATCATCCTCTACTTCCCTCGCTGTCTGACCCAAGACCCTCGTTAGCTAGATCCTCCGATACTGTCCTCTTTTGAGTTACTCCTTCTATTGAGTCATGTGATCCTAATTATTGTGAACATTGTGATTTGCATCTGTTAAGTTTGAGAACATTGTTTACTTCAGAATTGTCCAAGTTTTTCAATCTTTTTCGATCAGGAAGATTACGAAAGACGTGATGAATTTCTACGATTCATAATTATTGCAGACATTGTAATATGTTCCTGTTGGCGCGCAGTGGCTCAGTGGATAGAGCGCGCGACTACGAACAATGTGGTCGTGAGTTCAAATCCCACCGCTGTCACCACTGGAAATATTCTTCTATGTGATGTTATTGTAGGATAAAAATGTAGGATCAAAGACGATAAATATGAAAATGTTATATAATTTAACACAAGAAATCACAACTAATACAATCAATTAAACTATTTACGTCTCAATCTGTGACGAATCTAGCCGTGTGTGTTGTAGGAAGTTTCCAAGTCGTAGGAGGGTTCCGTGGGTATGTGTAAGAGTTGATCAGCTACAACCGCGCGAGGGTCCCGGGTTCGATTCCCGGCGCGGAATTCCTCATTTTTCCTAAGATCCTACAGTAATAAACAGTAGGTCCCGCTGAAAAGTAGGCTGAAATAGGCTGAACATTGGGGTTACGCGAAAGTGGACAAAGTGGAAGAAGGGGTAGAGTGGAGGAAGGGGGAGAACGGTAAAATGGATTTGAAATCCTGAGGGGTCCAAATATCAGTACCTATCCTATCCTAATCTGTTCCTGTTAAATTTGAGCTCAATGTTCACTTCGCAGTAGTGCAAGTTCTTCGATTTTCGATTGGGCCGATTAGGAAAGAACGTCATGAAAAGCAGAACTTTCTACTTAATTTCTATTTGATGCAATAGCTAAAAAAAAATATTAATTTTCCATAAAGATCCGCAGTCTAGTGATCTGTTCCTGTTAAGTTTGAGCACAATGTACACACTTCACAATTGTTAGGCTTCTTCAATGTTTTTCGATTGGGATGACAACAAAAAGTCACCATATTAAAATACACCAAATTAATTCCCACCTAATAACGGAATACTAATCGAACATTCTCGTAGTTGGTAGCCGCAGATGGTGCCTGGTCGAGCGCAACAGCACTGTCCATAACGATCCAGGACCAAAACGACAACGCTCCCGAGTTCGACTCGGAATCATATCACTTCCACTTCCCGGAGCTGCAACCACCGGTTGCCCACGTTGGCCAGGTGACCGCGATCGATCGGGACAAGCAAGGACCAAACTCGGTGATATCGTACAGCCTGTTGCAACCATCCGACCTATTCATGGTTGATCCAGCGACCGGAGACGTGTTCAGTAAAAAGACGTTGCGCTACAAGCATACCCATCGTCCATCATCCCCAGAGAACCTGTACTCGCTAACTGTAGTCGCGACAGACAACGGCAAGCCGCCGATGTCATCGAGAACCGTGGTCCACGTGAGCATCGTGGATGCTAACAACAATCCTCCCAGGTTCGAGCAGAGGTCCTACCTCTACCCCGTACCCGAAAATTATGGCATCGACAAGCGAGTGATCCAGCTGGTAGCCAAAGACGACGCGGACTATGGTGTGAACGCCGAGATCAGCTATTCGCTGGTCAACATAAACAACACCGAGTACTTCTTCATCGATCAGACAACCGGCTGGGTCTATGTTCGGAACAGTTTGGCCAACATACCCGTCGGCACGATCTTCTCGTTGAAGGCTCGAGCATTCGACAAAGGAGTGCCTCCACAAAAAGACGAGGTCTCGTTGACCTTGGTGATCTCCGGAGAGAACGAACACGCTCCCACGTTCGCAGCAGCTAGGTACCAGGTCAGAGTACCAGAAAACGAACCTGTTAACACCACCATTCTCACTGTAAGCGCTACCGATGGAGACAACGGACCCAACGGCATGATTAGATACAAGATATCAGCTGGTAACGAGAGGAACGAGTTCTTCGTTCATTCGATTACCGGCGCGGTAACCATATTGGTACCTCTCGATTACGATCTGGTGCAAGAGTACAGGCTGAACATCACTGCCACGGATCTGGGCTTCGAACCTAAGCTGGCTGTCGCTACTTTGATTGTGAACGTGTCTGATATCAATGATAATCCACCGATGTTCAATCAGAGCGTCTATGAGGCTTACTTGCCTGAGAATTCTCCACCAAACAGCTTCGTTTACAAGGTAAATAAGCATCTACTATTGTACACCAATGTAAACGAAACTATGTAGTAGGAGTTCACTTATATGAACCTGTCGGGAGACAAGTTGGTTCACAAAATCGGATGGTTCATATAATAGGAATCCTCCCGCTACTGACTATGATTTCGCTCAGGTAGAGTTCAGTTAACCAAGCACAGCTAAAATTTTGTTTATACAGGGTGTCCCACATAAATGGGAACACCTAAATATCTGTCCTATTTACAGTCCTATCAGAAAACTTCAGAGGACAAAGTGACACTGTTGTAGGGGACAAATATAATGGTAAAGAAAAAAATTTTTTATGGCGTGTTTTTTAATGAAATTTCGAGGTCACCGATGTTTTTTTTAAATGGAATAGAATATTTTTTTTACAATAGCATGATGGACAATAAAAAACTGAATTTAGTGGATACCACATTTTTGACCTTGAAATGACCTTGAGCAAGAATAATCATGTTGAAGCGGATAAAATGTGGAAGTTTAAAATTTACGTGTTTCAGCAAAGATTACGAGTTGTTTACGGCGGGTTGACCTTTACATATCATAATAAATATTCGAAATGTTGACCATCCTCATTTATGCAATATTGCAATCTTGCATTAAATGATCTTAATTGAATATGAACGTAATTGAAGCTCATGCTGCAGTAATTATTACGATTTTTAGAAGTTATACTACCGGTATTTTTGAATTGTTTTACCACAACGGAAAATGCGTGTAACGAAGGACAAATACGATTCACAAATTTTTCACGATACAAATGTACTGCTTGCCTCAAAAGTTGGTGGCTTTCGCCATAAGTGAAAACCATATCGATTCTTTCCTGTAGAGTATAACGCATTGTTATCACTTTCACGTTTCGAATTCGAATAATGCAGAAGGAACAACGTACTTATTCTAACCGATTAACCTTCTGTTAACGTCTCAATGATACATACCCTAACATAAACATACGCTGTTTACTATGAAAAATATTTCAAACATTTATTGTGGTTTGTAAAGGTCAACCCGACGTAAACAACGCGTAATCTTTGCTGAAACACGTAAATTTTTAACTTCCACATTTTATCCGCTCCAACATGAGTATTCTTGCTCAAGGTCATTTCAAGGTCAAAAAGGTAGTATCCACAAATTCAGTTTTCTATTGTCTATCATGCTATCGTAAAAAAATATACTATTCCATTTAAAAAAACATCGGTGACATTGAAATTTCATTAAAAAACACGCCATAAAAAATTTTTTCTTTACCATCATATTTACCCCCTGCGATAGTGTCACTTTGTCCTCTGAAGTCTTCTGATAGGACTGTAAATACGACAGATATTTAGGTGTTCCCATTTATGTGGGACACCCTGTATAAACGCAGTTCCACTGTACATCAGTCTTGTTCAGGGCTCGATAGTTCTAATATTAAAAGAACATTTCCAAAATCCTTTTTACCATCAGTTATCAAGACCCCTGCTAATAAGCATTTCGTAGGTGAAGCTTCAATACCTAACACGATCCTCAAATTTCAGGTGGTAGCCAAAGACATCGACTCCCCTAAGTACGCAGTGGTTCAGTACAAGATCCTGGGTGGTACCGGCAAGGACCACTTCCGTATTCGCGAGGACACAGGCGAGATCGTTTCTCTGATCAGTTTTGACTACGAGGAAGCAAACGAGTACACTCTGGACATCGTTGCAGCGAACCCAGATTCAAATCCGCAGATGGTCGGGTTCACGACAGTGGCTGTGCACATCACAGGGGTGAACGAGTACTATCCGAAGTTCATCCAGCCGGTGTTCCACATGGACGTGTCGGAAAGCGCTGAAGTAGGCACGTCGGTGGGTCTGGTTCAGGCTACCGATCAGGACACTGGCGAAGACGGTAGAGTTTACTATCTATTTGTTGGATCATCGAACGACCGAGGATTCTCGATCGGATCCGAGACTGGGATCATCCGCGTTTCGAGGCGATTGGACCGGGAGACGCAGAACCGAGTGGTGCTGACTGTGATGACGAAGAATGGAGGCGGGATTCGCGGGAATGACACCGACGAAGCCCAAGTGATCGTTTCGATCCAGGACGGCAACGATCCGCCAGAGTTCCTTCAGACTGCCTACGACGCCACCGTGTCGGAAGGAGCAGCTCACGGTACTAGGGTGCTAACTGTCAGAGCTGTCGACAAGGACATCAGGCCACAGAATAATCAGTTCTCCTACTCCATCATCGGCGGGAACATTGGCCAGGCGTTTAAAGTCGATCCCCAAACTGGAGACATCGAGACAGCCAAACAGCTTGATCGAGAAACTATCCCTGTTTACGATCTAACTGTAGGGGCCATCGATACTGGATCCCCGCCACAAACAGGAACAGCTGCCGTTCATATCGAGTTGCTCGATATCAACGACAATGGACCTGTTTTCGATCCACCAGAGATGATCGGATATGTGGAGGAGAACGAACCAGCTGGGACCATCGTGATGACTCTCAGCGCTACCGATCCTGATCTACCTCCGAACGGAGCACCGTTTACTTACAAGATCGTTGGTGGTAGACAGAGCGACATGGTCACTTTGGATAAGCACACCGGGGTGTTGAAGACCACTAGGAGCTTGGATAGGGAAGTGATGCCCCAGTTGGATCTCGTGGTGAGTGTAGGATTGTTTGATGCTCGTTAGATCGAGTTGATTTGTTCCTAGAAGCGGAAACTACGACTCGGCCTAACATTAGGATTTTTAGGTTAGAATTGTGGTTCAGTACTGAACTCTTTCGTAGCCAATCGTCCGTCTGTGCTACCTCTTGCGTCTTTATTTTTAAAACGACGCAGTTTAATCTGAATAGTCCGATGATTGAGAATTCGTGATCGATTTTTCAGGTTGAAGTGGAGGACTCAGGGGTCCCAAGAATGAGGAACGAGCACACGATAACAGTGATCGTGACGGATCAGAACGACAGTCCATCGTCGCCCAGATCGGTTCACGTGATCGTCAACTCCTTCAACGAGCAAATACCCCTGGGGAAGATCGCTGATGTTCATCCGAGCGATCCAGACATTACCGGTTCCTATTCTTGCAAGATTCTTCAAGAATCGAATCCTAAGATCCTCAGAATTCCCACCGCCTGCGACCTCCACACGAAGAAAATCACTCCAGGTTCGTTTTCTCAACCTTCGACTTCTATCGATACCGTCCAGGGGTGACAAACTTCTTTTCTACCGCGGGTCGCACAAGCTGCTCTCCCACTTTGCGGCTTCCCCCACCAAGGAAAGTATGGCAGCTAAATTGGGAGAATCAGCAGAGAGAATAGTAAAAACACGTCACCTCCGATTAAAAAGTTCGATGTGCTTGGGGATCGCTCCCCTACATCGTTGTAGAGCAAGGAATTGTCACCTCTGCTGTAGTCGATGAATACAGTGTTGTCGCGATGAATGCTACAAGGCTGTATAGGATAAGAGCAGTAAAATTATCCCCCCTACTGTGGGGTGTACCCCTCAAGGTGTCGTAATGCACGACCGTTCGATTCGGCCGAGAAATGTAACATGATACGGGTCAATGTATATCGGTGAGCCGATATTAATGCAATGGCAAAACTTTTTTGTTTTTAATTATTTTTTCATGAGACGTTCACCGACGCATTCGTGACATTTTCCTGATTAAAATGACATCAAACAAGATACAATTCATCTCATATTTATTTTTATTTTCATTATATTGTTATGAAACTTTTACCAACATATTTGTTTTCTGATTAAAATGAAACCAAACATGACATAATTATTATTGTCAATCAAACAAGTAAATATAATCCAAATTATATCGTGTTTGGTGTCATTTTAATCAGAAAAATGTTTATTGGTAAACGTTACACGAAAAATTAATAAAACACAGTTATGTCAATAACATTAGTAATGGCTCACCGATGTATCTGACCTGACATGCTGGCGCCGATTAGTTTGATCCCTCGGCTCGACGCTGGCGGCAAAAGATAAAAGTATCTCACGGAATCATGCCTGTCGCGTTAAGCGCAATGTTTCGGACACGAAGTCAATTGTATATGTCAGAACGAATATATAGTATACATAGCATTCCATTTAGAAAATTAAAGGTCACCTTCGTTTCTAAAAGAATAGTGCAAAGACAATAATACAATACAATACAGTATTACTTTTTCCACTTTCATTCTTTTTTTGATATTTATTATTTGCAAGATTTATTACTGGATAGTAATAGCGCGAATACCCTGTACATTTTCCAAAGTTGTGAATTGGTAACTGTTCTGTTTCGATGTAGAAGTTGGACACGCTCTCAGCGTTTCCGGAAGCGACGGTCGCCATCCGAACGTGGTGTCCAAGGTCACAGTGGAGTTTCTCGTGTTCACAAACACCACGATCGAGAACAGCGTCACCTTGCAGGTGTCCAAGTTGACCGCCAGAGATTTTCTAAGTCAGAATTACCGTGCACTGTTGGACGTGTTGCAAAAGGAAGTGGAGGTGGGAGATAAATTGAGGATCTTCAGTCTTGGAGAGACCGGGTCCGATTTGAACATTCACATTGCGATACAGTGGTCTCAAGGTAACGTTCATCTCCATTGACACTTTGTGTGCGACGACATAAATTTTTTACTACACTTTGAAATCAATTTTTACCGCTATTAAGTAATTCGACTTCTATGACGATCTACAAACTGTAAGAATATTACAAAAATTGTTGTTACAATAAACTTTGACTTTTCTATTCTTGTATTATTAAATGACTTTTATGGACATTGGCATAGCACTTTGTTAATATTTTCTGCATAATCTCGAGATATGACAAGTCTTTGCAATCAACAAATGAAGTTATATTAGCCCTTCGCACATAATTTCCCGGTGATTATGTCGTAATTTTTTAATGTCTATGGTCCATTCTTTAATTATCTTTCAACAGCAATAATAATTTCAATCGTGAATCAACAAGCCACTCTCAGTAATGTAATTAAATTATTTCGTTTGGGATTATTATTTAACCAGTTAACTGTGTAGCTCGACTCTGTATGTGGCTACTAAAAATGTTTGAAAACTTTATTTATCACATATTGACCTCTCGTCAATTTCTTTGTTTCGTTACTTTACTTCCTCTTTGACTCGAAAAATACTAAAATGTCAACAAATTAATAATGCGTTTTAATTTTCACTACAATTTTAACATAAATAGCAAGCAATTAATTTTTATTCCGTGACGAGTATACTCGGCAAACCGAAGCCGATTTCCGGCAGATAAAGTGTTTTGCGATTATCGAAGCCTGTCTTTTATATTCGCAATTATTCAACATAGACCGATATAGACCGATCCTAATTGAACAATTGTTCGTTCCTCCCAAACACAGGCTATCGTAGCAAATACGAGGTGATCGATCTGCTAAATCGAAATGCCGAGAACATCAGGTCACTTCTCGAAGGAAGAACGTTCTCCATCGGCTACTCGCCGTGCAAGCACATCCCCTGCGAGAACGGTGGCACGTGTAGCGACAAACTCGTGATCTACGACGACGCCAGGATCATCGACAGCCAAACGTTGATCCTAACGTCACCGAGAATGATGCACGAGATGACCTGCAAGTGTCGCGACGGATTCACCGGCGAGAGATGCGAGAAGAGGCAGGATCCTTGTTCTCCGAATCCCTGTCTACTGGTTAGTGTCCAAAATCTCAGTATAACAGCTCCACTATAATTCATTTTAATTGAAGTTCGAGCTTTGTGTCTCAGCTTTCGACTTCTCATCAAATTCCACGAAGTTCTCTGTTTTATTGACGAGTTGTTGAACCGATGTTATTTTATGTTCTCAGGGTGGACAGTGTCGGCGTTTGGGATACGATTTCCAGTGCATCTGCCCGATCGATCGCGAAGGGAAGCTCTGCGAACTGGAACGAGGCGATGCTTGCGCGAGCAATCCTTGTCGAAACGGTGGCTCCTGCAGAAAGAGTCCTGACAGTTTCAGTTTCTTCTGTCTGTGCCGCGCTGGCTATAGAGGGAACCATTGCGAGGCGGTCACCGACTCCTGCAGGCCAAACCCTTGCCTTTTCGGGGGCTTGTGCGTGGGAGAGAAACCTGGGTAAGTCCTTATTTAACTGAGTACATCATCTTTTGGAACACTCCGTATGCAAATTATTTATCGTCGTCAAATCGTTTCCTCCGACTGTACGTCGCAGCGACAAAATCGTTGTAGCCGATCTTCCAACGCAAGAAAAAAACAAATAAAGCCACTTTATGATCCTGTCTAAATTGTTCTCCATTTAAAATTCCTGTCCAACGATTTCGTCACCGATTCGCAACGTTCAATTAGAACCGTTAGTTCACTTATCGATCGTAAATTTGTTAAACACAGAATAAATAATGTTATTGGCGCAAAGGTTCGATCTAAACGGAATATTAAAGCAATCTTGCTAGTTTGTTAAAACTTTCTACGTTTCGATCCTAATGTGGATCTTTTTCAAGAAAGAATGAGAGCTGCGTTTGCTTTATAATGATTTGAAAAACGAAATTGAGAAATAGAAACACGTGTTGTTACTATGCCGGTACACCAGTTACCGGTGTTACAACACCAGTAGTACAACACGTGTTTCTATTTCTCAATTTCGTTTTTCAAATCTTTATAAAGCAAACGCAGCTCTCATTCTTTCTTGAAGAAGATCCACATTAGGATCGAAATGTAGAAAGTTTTAACAAACTAGCAAGATTGCTTTAATATTCTGTTTAGATCGAACCTTTGCGCCAATAACATTATTTATTCTGTGTTCAATTAGAACATAGACTCAATCTTCCTGTACCCAGCATTGATTATAATCGATTTCTGGTTGAACCATTCAGATACAGATGCAGTTGCCCGGAGGGAAGATACGGCAGGCACTGCGAAAGGTCCACGTTCGGGTTCGAGGAACTTTCCTACATGACTTTCCCAGCTCTGGACTCGAACACGAACGACATCACAATCGTGTTCGCAACAACGAAACCGGACGCGCTACTTTTGTACAACTATGCCCCGCAAACTGGAGGACGTTCGGACTTCGTGGTGTTGGAACTGGTGAACGGAAGAGTGGTGTTCTCGTACGGTGGTGCGAGGACTGCCATCACCTCGGTCACGATCAAAACGGAACAGTCGATATCCGACGGAGAGTGGAGGAAGGTGACAGCGACGAGAAACGGGAAGGTCGTGTCTTTGAGCGTTTCCACGTGCAGGGAACACGGCGACATTTGCGACGACTGTAGACCCGGAGATGGCACCTGTTACGCGGACGACCTTGGCCCCACTGGGTTGGTACCATTATTTTTGTATCTTTAGCAGCTTCTTGCGCTATAGGGCAGTCTCGCCAGGTTATGACTTGTGTCCCACTCTATTATTCCCCCACTGGGTTGGTACCATTATTTCTGTATCTTTAGCTACTTCTTGCGCTATAGGGCAGTCTCGCCACATTATGACTTGTGTCCCACTCTATTATTCCCCTACAGGGTTGGTACCATTATTTTTGTATCGTTAGCAGCTTCTTGCGCTATAAGGCAGTCTCGCCACATTATGACTTGTGTCCCACTCTATTATTCCCCTACAGGGTTGGTACCATTATTTTTGTATCTTTAGCAGCTGCTTGCGCTATAGGGCAGTCTCGCCACATTATGACTTGTGTCCCACTTTATCATTCCCCTACAGCAGTGGTGGGCACGGTTGGGGCTCCTCAAACGCTTGCTTCTCCCACCAACCTCTCTTTCATGCAGCGCGCACGTTCGTTGAGTACGCCAATGTCTCGTGTCTTTGTTGCTCCATTGTACCGCGCTTGCTTGTCTCAATTGAGGCAAAATTGCCCATCTTTGCCCTACAGGGTTGGTACCATTATTTTTGTATCTTTAGCAGCTTCTTACGCTATAGGGCAGTGTCGCCACATTATGACTTATGTTCCACTCTATCCCTGCAGGGTTGGTACCATTATTTTTGTATCTTTAGCAGCTTCTTGCGCTATATGGCAGTCTCGCCACATTATGACTTGTTTCCCACTCTATTATTCCCCTACAGGGTTGGTACCATTATTTTTGTATCTTTAGCAGCTTCTTACGCTATAGGAAAGTCTCGCCAGGTTATGACTTGTGTCCCACTCTATTATTCCCCTTCTACGTCGCTGTTCCCCCATTCCCCCAGCTGCGAGCATCCCCATGTTTCCCCCACGAACCGGTCGCGTGACGTGTGCGCGCACCTAACCCCCTAACTTGCGTCTGCGTCGTAACGCGGTAGTGGCACAGAGAGGGTAACTGTATTCCCCTCAATTTCCCCTGGCTGGCGACACTGATACAGTCTTTGAAGAACGATTGCATTCCGTTGATACTGAAGACATGTCCAGTATAAAAGTTCTTTGCTCCTATAAACCCTGTCCATAATCTTGCATTTAATTTTCCATTCTTTGCATTGCATTTCCCCTAGACAACACCACTTGCAAGTCCCATTTGTATACAGTACGTGTACGCACTGTCGTGCAAAATTAAAAGATCATTAAATTTTCGTTCAAAAGTTGCCCATATTAATTTTGAACATGGACAATTTTTGAACGGAGTGATCCTTTAATTTTGTACGCCAGTGTAGTTTTGCTCTAACTTTATACAGCTAAATTAGCTGCAGCTCTAACTAGGTTGTAGCTTTAAACAAATATGTGTCCCTGTGCCAGATAGTTGTATTCAACTATTCAACTAAATATTTTTAATCGAAGACGACGAGTTCAAGTGTGAGTAACGTGAGCGATTTTCTTTCACAGGACATTGAACTTCAACAACAACCCGCTTCTGATCGGTGGTCTCGAAAATGCAGATCCTGTGCTCGAAAGACCGGGACAGGTGCACTCGGACGACTTCGTCGGATGCGTGCACTCTGTGTCCATAAACGGCAGAGCTTTGAACCTGTCGAATCCTTTGACCTCGCGGGGTGCCAAGTCGACCTGCATCCGATCGAGCAAGAACCCGTGCCTCAGGGACTCCAAGGACTCTGTCTCCGTTTGCGGAGGTAACGCAAAGTGCTACGACAAGTGGCATCAAGTCACTTGTCAGTGTGGATCGGTCACTGCGCCCAACTGCGACGCTGCTCTTGAACCTGTTACCCTGAGCGACGGTGGATTCGTCGAATTCAAGGTAGGAGAAACGTTTTTCTTGTTCCTAATTGATATATTTTCATACTTAACCCTCAAACGGCGTACCGCTTTTATAACTATACAGGGTTTCCCGTTTCAATCGACCCCCCTCGAGTATCTCTGAAATTATTTATGACACTGGAAATCTTTTTTATCACAGGTTTCGGAAAAACACAGGAGGATGCAATTGTTGGAGTATCTGTACGGTGGCTCGACCGTGTGGCACAAGAATCGAGTGACACGATCCATCACGGAGGACACGAGTTTCATAACCAGTTCTTCGCCATTGAAGACGATCGGGTTAATGTTCAGAACAGTGAAACCGGATGGTGTTCTCGTGTACGCCGCCACGAACAAACACTTCACGTCCGTGGAGGTAAGAAGTCCGGTTTAATACGCTGGCAAATTCAGTCTACCTTTGATTTCGCTCTAAGGTCGACTAGTATCTATGATTGGAAGTCTTACTAAATCAGGCAATTCCAACCAGTAGCTCCGGAGCGGGACACCCCCGTTTGGACGCCATCCGATTGGACGCGTTCCTTTTGGACTCCGTGCCGATTGGAGTCGTGTCGTTTGAACGCCGTGCCGTTTGGACTCCGTGCCGATTGCACCTTTTTTTTTTTTAAACGTGGGGAAATGCTTTGCGCTTACTCCACCCTCCAAGGGGAAACAGGAAAGCGGGGTTATGCTAAAACCCCACGGTGACCTACCATGGACGATCAGGGTGGTAGTCAGGAACTCGCGATCGAACACTACTGACTACCCCCCGCCCCGGCAGCGCTCGTTAGCGCCGCCTCAGTCCCGGAGTCAGAGGGGGGGGGCCTAAACCCCTCAACCCTCCGACCCCGGTTAAACTGTCTAACCTAACTGGGACTCCCCGCCTACGGCCCCCCAAAGACAACTTATGAGAGGGAGGGTCGCGGGGCGAAGCCCTCGAATAACCCTCCCTCCACCCTTTCTTTAGCTCATGGGAGGGGGAGGACCGATCGGGCTACCCACCTCGCGGTCCTCCCCCTCCTACCGGTTGGACCTAACCCAGACATAACCCAGAACTAACCATATATTTCACAATAAACTATCACCATATGTAGAATTCGAAAAGCAATGATTATAAAATTTACGGTACCCAAATGTCACGAATTTAAACGGCACGGCGTCCAAATGTCACAAATCCAAACGGCATGGCGTCCAAGCGACGAGTCCAATCGGCACGGCGTCCAAAAGGAACGCGTCCAATCGGGCCGCGCCCCTCCGGAGCTATTCGAGGAATTTCCCCGCTTAGGCTCTTCCCTCACTCTTAGACTTCATCGTTATAATGCATAGTAGTGGGAAGCTCCCACCACGGCTGTACGTAGTAGTGGGAAGAGGTTCGATGGTGGGGACCTTGCAGTTCTCGGAGGGGAATAGTTTGGAACTCCCTGTACGAAATGAATTGCTTCGATCTAATCTCAGTTTTGTGTTTATCGAGTCAGTGGCCAACGTGTTATGTTACAGCTTCGAAACGGACAACTATTCTACGCGTCGATGCTCGGCTCCCCGGTGAACATGTCAGCGAACATCGAAGGCGGCCTAGCGGACGGTCGTTGGCATAATCTGACATTGCACTCGTACTTCCGGGGGCTGAGATTGTTCATCGATGGAGTGCAGACCGGCGAAGAATTGGATTCAGCCGGTGTCCACGATTTCCTCGACCCGTATCTCTCCGTTTTATCGATCGGAGGAGTCAGCCAAGACCTGTACCACGCTCAGAGCGCTGGCGCCAGAAGCTTCGAGGGTTGCTTGGCCAACTTCACCATGAACAACGAGATCCAGCCGTTCAACGGCAGCGGGTCGATCTTCAAGGAGGCGCTGTACCACGGCAAAGTCAGCGCCGGCTGCAGAGGACCTATAGGTATCAGCGCAGTGGCCACCGCTGATCCTTTAAGCATCGGGATTACCCTGGTGATAGTGTTCTTCGTGATCCTGCTGATCGCGATCTTAGTCAGCTTCATCGTGTTTCGTCTGAGACGGCAGAATAAAGAGAAAAGCGCGCCCTCGGTGGTGAACAAGAACACGAACGCGATTATAACCGGGAACCCGTTGGTCGGCCCTGGGAACGACAATATGATGTCCCGCCACGAGAACACCTACATCTCGGACACCTCGGACCTTCGCGGAGTGGGACACATGGGTCCCGAACTGATCTCGAAGAAGTATAAAGAGAGGGAGATGAACGCAGCATCGGAACACCGACCGCAACGGCCGGACATCATCGAGCGGGAAGTGACCAAGTCGCCTCCTATCCGGGATGAACATCCTCCGCTCCCTCCACCCGCGCAAACGTCCCTACACTCCCACGAACACAACCAAGAACCCGACATGCCGGAGCACTATGACCTAGAGAACGCGAGTTCCATCGCGCCCAGCGACATCGACATAGTCTACCACTACAAAGGCTACCGGGACGGGATGCGGAAGTACAAAGCCACCCCTCCGCCCATCAGCAACTACGCCAACCATCACAAACACACCGGCCAGCAGCACAGACACGCCGGCCCGTTCCCGCCCAGGGCTTTACCACCTCCTAACGTGAGTCAACCATCCGGACCCACGCAGAAGCTGTTGCAGAGTACACCCCTGGCGAGATTGTCGCCTAGCAGTGAACTTTCCGCTCAGCAGCCGAGAATATTAACGCTGCACGACATCAGTGGTAAACCGCTGCAAAGCGCCCTCCTGGCTACCACGTCCTCCTCGGGAGGCGTCGGAAAAGACGCGTTGAACTCGAACAGCGAGAGGAGCTTGAACTCGCCGATCATGAGCCAGTTATCCGGGTCAACGGCTAGCCGGAAGGCACCTCAATCGAACAACGAGAACTCCGTGAACAACGTATCCTCGGGCCCCATGGGTCTCACCGCCGAGGAGATCGAAAGACTGAACTCCAGACCCAGGACTTCCACTCTTGTGTCGACCCTGGATGCTGTCAGCTCGTCCAGCGAGGCCAGAGGACCTCCCACTCATGGTCCTTTGCATCTTCACAGGCGACACACGTCCCCGGTCGAGAGACTCGAGCGCAGAAACTCGTCGACGACGGACGAGAGTGGTAACGACAGCTTCACCTGCTCCGAGTACGACAACACCTCGTTGGTAGGTGACAAGAGATCCGACAACCCTTTCGCCAAACCCGACGATGAAGAGGTCAACCAGCACAGCAACGAGTCTTCGCAGACCAGCAAACCACCTCTTCCACCCAACGTGAACTACGATGGATTCGACAGTTCTTTTCGAGGATCGCTCAGCACCTTGGTCGCCTCGGACGACGACCTATCGACGCACATGAGCGGACTTTATAGACCAGCTAGCAACGGATCACCATCGACGACCACCACAGCTCTCAGCTGGGACTACCTCCTCAACTGGGGCCTCAACTTCGACAGCCTCGTCGGAGTGTTCATCGACATCGCAGAGCTGCCAGACAGCGCAAACCGCGTGCCCAGCACCCTTCGACTGCCAAGTAACATCCCAAAGCCTTCAGAGGAATATGTTTAATATTTCCAAGAGTGAATGGAACTCTAGCGGCTCTTTAACCCTCGTACGTTCCTCAAAAATGATAAAAGATTCTTCCTTTCCCCCATTTACTGCGCGTTGATTCGACAGCGTTTTTATTTATAAATACATCAAAGCGCAACCTGATCATTAGACTGAGGACTTTATAAATGTTGTTACACTATTTTTGACTGAATTCAGTTAGCAAAAGGGGAAATAAGTTTTTATCCGGGTCCTGTTTCTTCTGACTGATTAAGAAAGTGTACATTTTCCAGAAAGATCCGCAGTCTATCGATCATAGAGAATGCTCTAAGTCTGACAAAGGTTTCACAGTCTTCAGAAACCGCATTTCCGAGCGTACAAGGGTTACTACATCGAGCGCCGCGGAAATTGACTGAAATTGATAGAACTCTGTGAAGATGAGAGAACAGTGGAAGTATAAGACGACGAACTATAAAAATCACCAAAAAATTGTAAAGTATGACTGTTTCGTCGCAGAAAGTGCGGTTCGCAAGTGTCATGTATCATCCTCCGTGGCGCTCGACCAAACTATCCGCGTTGCTAATTAAACGAAACACCATAAGTCATAGTTTCATCAATGTAACGCTTCGACTGCCACTTCATCCCTTTGTGGATGACACAACTTTCCAGTGTAAGAATAGAACGAAATTTTTGAGGTGACCCCAGCAGTGGGCCTCGAACAGAAGAATCGGCAAAGTGCTCAACAACGGGAACGTGCAACGACCAAAAAAAAAAAAAAAATGCGGCAACGACAGTAACGATCGACAGTGAAATTACGCTTTGAATCGCGGGTATCGCGAGCCGCGAAAGCGATTAGCAGAACGATGGACGTTCTTTTAGATCTGTAAGCGAATCGACGCGTGCCTTCGGTTCGTCGATGACCGAAATCGACCCGGAGAACCGAGGACGTAACCCGTGTCTTGCCATAATAATAGAATCCTCGAGGCGATCGACTATCATCGACGTGTGCATTTTTGTAAATACATCCGCGACTTTTCTAACTAAAACGAGGTACTCAACGGACGGATTTCCGATCGAATTCACGCGGTTTCGCCGAGACAATGTGCGCGCCATCAGAGAATCTTCCAGTCAGCCGCGAGTTCCTCCGCGAGTTTATAGTCGACCATAACATTGCGCGACTGTATCGAGAAGACTCGAACCACTGTGTTAACCCTTGGATTTCGGACGTTTTCGAGGACCAGGTCTATTCAGATTGTGTCTAAAATCTATTGGATTGTTCGGAAAGTAATTTCGTTTTTCGTGTAGACATGGTACTGCTTCCATTTATCATTACTTAACATTTATTCTAAGTCGCAAAATCATTGTATATTTTCAGAACTGACATTTCGGACGTCATTTCGAGCCTTGGTAAATATTTACATCAGGCATGTCCAAGAATAGCTCAGTTCGCCGCGTTCTCGAGGGAAACGCCTACTTTTCCCGACCGCGCGTCTCGCTCCCCGTGGCGGCCGTAGTTCTCCGAGCTCCTCAGACCCGTGCCTACCATGGGTCCGAGAGTCGCCCCAATGCGCCACGCGCGGTACATATTGCAAGCGGTGTGCACGAGTCTGAGGCAGTGATGGTATATGGCATTGGTAGGCACAGGTGGAGCCCCTCAAACGCCTGCTTCTCCCACCAACCTCTCTTTCATGCAGCGCGCATGTTCGTTGCGTACGCTGATGTCTCGTGTCTTCGTTGCACCGCGCTTGCTGGAAGGGGACAGAGGGCGCTACGGTGTGGACGGTATTGCCTCAATTGAGGCAAAATTGCCCATCGCTGGTATATGGTCTCGGTTTTTTCGCGCATTCGCGACTAAATGCAGGAACGTATGTACGTCTTATGTTTGTGGAGAAAGTACGGGAGAACTGTTATTGGTTACAAGATCTGTTACAAGATATATTTATATATTATATGTACATACACATAAAATTTTAGTATAACATACGCATGTTAAACATTCATATCTGAGAATCGAAAAAAAGATTTGCGAAACTATGCGGGGTGACCAAGGTACCCCATTTTAGCCCAACTTTGTACTTTACTGACGCTAAAATCGTCGCACATGCGCGAGAAAACCGAGATCATATACCATCACTGGTCTGAGGAGTTCGGAGGACTATGGCCACCACGGGGAGCGAGCGGCGTAGGCGGGAGAAGTAGGCGTCTCCCTCGAATTTGCCTCCAAGTGAGCTACTTCTGGACATTCCTGTAATAGAACAACTGCATAACTTCTTCAAATACAGATTCTAGAATATAACGAAATAAACCCGACCACCGCCATCCAAGGATTAAATAGGTTTCTGAACTTGACAACTCGTGTATATAAATGATTTCGACGCGCCGTGCCAGATAATCTCGATACGGTCGCGCGATAACAAACGATCGCGTCTCGGAACCAGTGATGCCAGATCCACCCAAAACTGGGTTGATTTTCCTCTTCTCCTTTTCCCCTTCCACTATCTCATTCAACTACCTGCGCACACTCCAACGTCCCCCACTAAGACCGTAGACTGATCACGTGACGTGCCGCGCAACGTATCACATATTACTCTGGTCATCAGAGAGGTGGTAAATTGTATTCCCCTCGATTCAACCGTTCTGGCATCACTGCTCGGAACTCGTCGAAGGCGGACAAAGTAGCTGCGCGACAACTTTCTACACCTCGATTCAACGTTTTCGGAAAGTCACCGGGATATCATCCCCTTTGTCATTTTAGGGGTAGAAAGGAACGGAAACGTTGAACGAGACGTAACTACCAGACTGATTTCATTCACGCTATCGGAGCGCTCATCGTAAACCCCATCATTCTCACCGTGGATCGTCGAGATACTGTGTAAACTACCGCGAAACCGTTTTTCTTTTTGTAAATAATCGCGCGTCTGAGTTGTACAAAATGTGTGAATGACACCGCGTGTATGTATGTACTACTTTATCAACGTATTTGTAATGAAAGAAACATTTTTAAAATAAAACTATCGATGAATTTTTTTCCTCTACCATCCTCCTTCGCTATTACATCGTTATAATTTGAATTAGAGAAAATAATATTGGCGCAAGGTTCGATCTTTTTTCAAAAAGATTTTTTGTTTAATTTAACTCAAAATACGATCGATAGAAATTATAATTACAGTAAGGAGCATAACTGAACCAATAACCATTAGTTTTGTATAAATCTTTATTTATTGCTAAGAATGTAGAAGAATATTAAAAAATGAACATTACAGTAAGTTTTATTACAGTTAGAAGTAATATCAGAAATTTTTTTGTCCACAACCCTTTTGCTTGCAAAACTGCACTAATTCGCTTCGGCATACTTTCTATTAATTTTTTGCAATAATCCGGAGATATTTTTTCCCACTGTTCTTGAATTCTATCGTACAAAGCTGTGATTGAAGTTGGTTGGGAGTCATATGAATCCCGAAGTCGTCTTTTTAGTAAACCCCATAGATTCTCTATAGATCTCTGTAGATCCAATAACATTATTCCAAATTTCATTTACAAGAAAGTTATTAAGAAAAACAATTTTATCATTACGTCTCCATTCAGTCATGACAAGTTGTTGAAATTACAAAAATAGATCGAACCTTGCGCCAATATCATTTTCTTTAATTTAACTCAAAATACGATCGATAGAAGTTATAATTTGAGCTTGGAAATTTTGTCAATTTGAATAATCGATGATTTCACTGGTTTCTTGATCGAAAAATAGTGACAGACATTTTTATAATGATTTTTCTTCGCCTCTGATTGCCGAGTAATCGATCGTCGGCTGCCTTCATGCAAGAAACAAGCTTATCGTAAAAATGATACGGCCGGTGATGAATAATCGTAGAAATATCGCATAAAGCACGTTTGAGACAGAGTTTGGATTAATGATAACCGAGTAACGAAACGAATTTTGATCGAGAAAACATTCCGAATGAAAATTCCTTCGAATAACGACAAACTCCGCCCTGAACACACTTCAATTCCTGTATCGATTCAATATTTTGTCACAAGAGAACGACGAGCAGTCAATTAAATGTCATACCGATGCAAAACTATTTAGTTTCGAATTATTAATTATTAACTATTCTCGTTCCGACGCCGCGAGACTATTTCGATTTCATTTAATTGATTACTAAAACGCGCTTTGATCGGTTAGCATGTTCAGATAATGATATCTTCATTCCCGTCATACGACGAAGAGCAGCCCTTGAACAGCGCGTATGCGAACATTAGCCTAATCGCCGACAAAGCTTGGACTTTCGACAAGGAGGACCCCTATCAAAAGTTGAATCAGTCTTTGTGGCATCAGGTAAAACGTTCTCTGCTTTTTGCAATTCTCATTTCATGTCTGGCCATTCACGTTTCAATCACATCAAACTATAATTGTTCTTGAGATGCGTATGTTAATTTTAAAATACACGTTTGAATGTTCATGAAAATTCAAGTTCATCGATTAAGGAGTAGAAGTTCACGTTTGAAAAATAGTGCGAGTACAATTTGTGAAAAATGAAAGTCTCGGTTAATGATTGATGCAAAATCTATAAAAATCGAAGTACAGGTAGCCCTCGTACAACACGACATCCTATAACACGGTTTCGCTCTAACACGATAAGAAAATTGCGAAAACCTTTGTACAACACTGTACTTCTACAGCACTGGATAACATGATTTTTATTTATCATATTTAAAAATTAAATTACCTTAAAATAATGACGGGGAAGGAATAATGATCTATAGTGCCTTTACATGAAAATATACAGGGTGGGGCACTATAAACAGGTCACCTGAATAACTCGCTTGCTTTTGAAGATAGAAGAAAATGCATCAGACCAAACTTACTTGATATCGAGGCGCTCGTAGTCTGATGTCATTAATTTTTTTATAGGTGGAGACGTCAAGGAGATACGAAGGTCAACTCTGCTTTTTAAATGGAACGGTATCGTTTTTTATTTACATTCTGATAGTGTGTTTCAAGACGAACACAATGATTTATTATGATGGTCATTCAAGGTCACGCAAGGTCAACCGCAATAGAAAATAAAGTGTCTCAAATCACTCTTCGAACACTACGACGATTTACATGTAACATGTTATTTACGTATTCACTGCTGCTTCAAGTGTTCAAAATGACGACCTTGAACACGGAGACATAATCTAAAACGTTGCAATACTGATGATACTGTCTAACAAATTTTAGTTGTATCTATTACAGAGCAAGCTCTTTTTATACGTTCTTGCATATCAACTGTGGTTGTTGGTTTTTCGCGGTACACTTGTTCCTTCAATTATCCCCACAAATAAAAATCTAGTGGTGTCAGGTCTGGGGAACGTGCTGGCCATTTATTACTTCCTGATCGACCAATCCAACGACCTTCAAATGTCCTGTTCAGTAATTCTGTAACATTTCGTGCCGAATGAGCAGGACATCCTTCATGTTGGAACCACGTGGACTGTCGCATGTCCAGTGAAACGTTCTCTAACAATTCTGGCAAAACGTCTTTTAAGATTCTCTCGTATTTATGACTATTTAGAGTGCCGTCAATGAAATATGGACCAATTTCAAGTTCAAGGTCGTCATTTTGAACACTTGAAGTAGCAGCGAATACGTAAATAACATGTTACATGTAAATCGTCGTAGTGTTCCAAGAGTGATTCGAGACACTTTATTTTCTATTGCAGTTGACCTTGCGTGACCTTGAATGACCTTCATAATAAATCATTGTGTTCGTCTTGAAACACACTATCAGAATGTAAATAAAAAACCATACCGTTTCATTTAAAAAGGCAGAGTTGACCTTCGTATTTCCTTGACGTCTCCACCTATAAAAAATTAATGACATCAGATTACAAGCGCCTCGATATCAAGTTTGGTCTGCTGCATTTTCTTCTATCTTCAAAAGCAAGCGAGTTATTCAGGTGACCTGTTTATAGTGTCCCACCCTGTATAAATAAATTATAATTTAGTCATTTATGACTATATTCCGATGTTATAGCGGAAAGCGTCATGCACAGTTTACGCGCCATCCGCGGCGAGACTTGCCGTTTCAGAGATACAGTATTCCGGAAAGTCTCGCCGTATCTAAAAGGATAAAGTGCAATGCAATTTAAAAAAATTTTCAATTAAAATTAAGTTGGTTATATGGAATTAAAGAAAAGAGGTTTGTTTTTAATAGATTTTCGGAACGTATACCCCCTTTTTGTACTAGCTCTCGGTCTCATATAACACGGTTTCACGCAACACGGCATTTTCTAGGAACCTATCCACCGTGTTATAGGTGGGTTACCTGTACACGAAAAAATTTAGTTACATGATTTTCGGTGGGAGCGAAATTTTAAACGAGCAAAAGAACTTTCTTGCAGCATTGTAAGGTGACAGAAAAGTACAAAGAGAACAGCAACCATCGACGCAGACGCGTTCACGACGTCATTCCGGCGTCTCGATTGGCAGCTTATGGCAATTACGAGTATAACGAGGAACGGGAAAACCTTTATAAACCGCACGACAATGCCACGAACATTCCAGGCACGA
Organism: Sphecodes monilicornis; assembly: GCA_913789915.3. NCBI lineage: Eukaryota > Metazoa > Arthropoda > Insecta > Hymenoptera > Halictidae > Sphecodes > Sphecodes monilicornis. Next base: position 23,004,464 of record OU565287.1, read on the forward strand.
ATTTCTGTTGGAGGGATGTCGCAGAGCCCTGGATGTTACCGGATGTGGAGAAACTCTTCGCCTGGTTAACTTCAAATAGTCGGGAAACGACTCGAGAATTGTTAGTTTTTAAACGACCGCAATTACAAATAATACTATGTTATTTTCTACTGTTAATTACAACTTACTGTAACTACTCCGCGTATAACCCGTTTCCTTTTTTTTTTCGTCACTAAACTGCGGCACTTTATGCAAATTTCCATTCCATAGAACAATTTTTTAACGATCAGACGTATAGAAAATTCACTCTGCTAACTAGAATGTATTATCTGGTAAAAATAAATGAAAAATTCTATCAATCTTCACGAAATACGTGGCTTTTTGTATTTCAGTAGCATATAGATGCAACGAATGCATAGATATTACCAGTGTCTAATCATTACTAACCCAGACAATATTATTATTAAGCAAACCTTCTTAATAATAAATTCAATTGCTGCTTAATACAGTATGGAAAGAATAAACTGGAATTATTCTTTGAACTGCATCTTTTAGGAGCTCAACAGTAAGGGCACCAGAACCTGACGACATATCAAAGATTGGATGCAGTTTCATTCCGCTAAACCGAAGTCCAACGGAAAAGAAAATCGGGACAAGCCATGAGGCTAGAAACGAGTCGCATTTGGCTAAAGAGATCAATTTAATCGGTAATATTTCATTCAGAGCTGGCCATTATTTCAGATACAGTATTTTAAAACTTATTTGAAATATTACTTGAAATAAAAAGTTATTTCACAAAAATGTTTCACTATTTCAAATAAATTATGTTATATTTTGTCCAACAAAATAATTTTAGGAAATGATTATCTATTCTTTTATTTCGTCAACTACATCAGTTCAAATAATAAAATAACAAGTTATTTTCTTATTTGAGATAAGTATTTCAAATGTCAAATAACATGTTATTTTATTATTTCATACAATAAATATTAAAAATATATTATAAATGAAAATATGGTTCAAGTTCTTTTAAATCTTTATTGCTACTCATCAATAATTTATTTTCCAAACTAAACATAAATAAGGCGAAATCTCAACTTACAATTAGTATCATACATTTCCCTTAATTATTTCAAATAAGTTTATTTCAAATGACTACGCCGAAATAAATTATAATATAGTTGTTATTTAAAATAAATATACTCAAATAAATTCCTCTCAAATAGTTATTTCATAGAGTTTATTTGAGATAATGTTCTTTTCAATAATTAACTTATTATCTTTATTTGAAATAAAATTTGCCCAGCTCTGATTTCATTGACTAATTCAGAAAGCATTGTGAAAGACATCGATGTTCTGTGCGGTACCGATGAGTATCGGATATCTTCGGAATATCTTCGTTTGACCAACTGAACGCAATATAGAATTATGACCTGCATTATCACAAATTAGTCTCTTATCCTATTTTTTTTAGTGATAATACAAACTGGTCAGTTCCTACACATTCTCGTGTATATTGCAAGAGAAGCGTTCAATCGCTTCTTCGGCGAATTGAACGGTACGTAAGAGAAAATGGCGGCCATATTGGAAACTGAGGACATGGATGCTTTGCGCGGTTTCTTTCGCAAGATACTTTAACACTAAACCTACCACGGTCAAAATCACCGGTTTTCCATTTCGCAATTATTGAAATTAGAAAAAGGATTTCATAGGAAATGACTGAATTCACTTCTTTATTTAAGCACATATTGTAATGGAAGCGGTACAAAGTTTAAGCAAATTCAATCTTTTCACTTCTTTAAGGCGTTTTGCTTTTATATGTTTTGTGCTTGGTTGGATTAGTGTTAAGATCGTTCTCGATCGATCATTTTTAAAAACTTTGCACAAGAGATTGTCTACTTTCTATTTACAACACTTCGTATTTTATTCCTAATACGTTAAACCTTCTATAATTACTTTACAGTATTTCATCGATAATTGTCCACAACACGGGTTTGCGGAGGGACAATTATGCGCAAGGGATATCATTGTTTGAGGTTTGCCGAACGTAGAGAAGGACAGCCGAGCTCGAGAGGCCTCGGTCACCGAGAAATGTAAACATACCTAATCCGAATTTCCAACTTCTTTATTAGTCATTATTTTTTTATGGGACTTCGATGACCATATTTGTGACATTTTTCTAATAAAAATGATACCAAACACGATATAATTCGGATCAATATACAGGTGTATGGTTATTATGTATAGATCAGGTACATAGCATCGGTGAGGTAACAGTAATGCAATGACGACACTTTTTCGTTTTTAATTACTCTTTTAGGAGACTTTTACTATCATATTTGTAATATTTCTCTGATCAAAATTTTTTTGATTATACATACATATCTATTTTTTTAATTGACGATGGAGTAAGTTTTGGTGACAGACAAAGAGAGTAAATAGTGTTTGGTATCATTTTAATCAGAACAATGTCACAAGTCTATTAGCAAAAGTCTCATAAAAAAATAAGTAATAATAAAAAAGTTATTCCTTGGTAATACATTGCGAGGACGCGCGTGCCTTTGAACTGTGCCGCCGACTGCGACTCGCCGCGTCTCTTTCTTTCCCATACGTTATCCTTCCTCGCGCCCGAAACTTTAATCGCCGATTACACAAGTAAATATCATCGGAATTATATCATATTTGGTATGATTTTTATTAGAAAAATGCCACAAATATGGTCATCGAAGTCCCATAAAAAAAAATAATGAATAATAAAGAAGTTTGAAATTCGGATTAGTGTGGTCTCACCGATATACCCGAGCCGCATGGTGTCATATTTCTCGGCGACCGAGGCCTCTCCAGCTTCACGGCCTCTTAAGGGGGTACACCCCGCACTAGTGGGGATATCTCAGGGACAATTATGTCGGAGACATTTGGGACAATTACCGATGAAATACTGTATATTGTTATACGAAGGACTAAAGGAAGTTAATTTCACAAACATCAGATTTCTCATCTCACAATCACTAAAAATCATCGAACTTTCAACAACCAAAAAATATCCGCTCTGCCCTGAACAAACAGAAAACTAATAAATTTTCATCAATCTTTCATGTCCTCGAAGAATCAAGTACCAGGAAAAAATCTGACGAATGTTACGGACATCAACGTTACACCATCGAGAACTTGATGGAGATGCAGCTGCACGTACGAGTGACTAGCGAGGCGATTCGAAGTTTGTGGAAACTTGGCAACAATCGTGAACAATTCGCTCAGCAAAGAATCCGACTGCCGTGCCATCATCCGCAACCGGTTGCCACAACAGCCACTGTCAACTCTCGAGAACAGAACTGCCAGGGGAAAGAACGGCAACAACAATTCTACTATGCGTTCCAGTACCGGCCATTGATACTCCGGGCAGAGTACCAAACCGCGAGAACAGAAACGTACGGGTTGCCGAGGAAACATCTGCCGCCGGTGCTCAGCCCGGAAGTCCCGGAATTCTTCCCGAAAATTTCAGTGACCCAGTTCAACAAGGAGCAAAACAACAATCGAGTGCAATACTTTCCTTCGTTGACCGAGAGGAGCTACCAAAACGAATTGTTTCCTTACAACAGGGCTCACGAGAACGCTGGGCGTCTCTACCAGGTTTCAAAATTAACAAATTCTTTTTTTCGATACAATATAAAACCTCGATTATCCGAACTAAACAAAGAAACTCTTCGAATATTAGAACGGTTATTCGGTTATGATTAAAATGCGGATTTTATGCATATATGATAAAAATAAATAGGTCAGATACAAAAAAAAAGAAAAAAGATGAAGAGAATCCAAAGATACCATCACATTAATTTCGACTTATTAAAATTATTAGAAAAAGATCATATAATTTCATTTAATTTCTGCTTTTTACAATTGACTGGGACACTTTTTAAAATATGGATCGCCTTGGATATTTACATCTGAAGCATGTTGGGATACTAAACGCTTCAGAAATCGGAGATTGGGATAATCTTACTGTACTTGTTTCGAAGAGGCTCGTTTTTGGTCCACCTAGATTGGTAGAAATGTTTTTATGATTCGTAATTAGCACACGAAACTCTGTACTCTATAGGATCCGCGCAGTGGATGTGAAAAGGCAAACACAAACTCTTAATCTTATCGACCAGTGTTATTAACCGTTTGAGCCCCAAGCAGCGCGATCGCGCTGTTGAGATTTTATGTCGAGAAAACCCAGCACATTTCGAGCATTGTGAACATCTGACGGTGCGTTACCGATTGTCGAAGTCGCGCGCTCAGATTTACTGACGCAAGTACATCACACAGCTCCTTTTAATGTAAATAATACATTTTACAATAGGTAGAATAATACTATAATAATGCAATAATACATTACAAAATAAAATAAAACAAGCGCTATCGCGCTGCTTGGGTCTTTTCGTAGTCATTTAGAGAAAGCGCGGTTGCGCTGTTTGGAATTCTTCGACAGTGTTTTTTCAATACCCCCTGGGACTCAAACGGTTAAACTCGTTCTCACATTTTAATGGTTACGTCCCATTATTGCGTAATAAAAAGAACATGACAATGATAATCGTTTTAGAGCACTGGGATGCCCCTGCTCCCTGCTACAGAGGCCACAACGTTCGTCCGTCCTCCCCAGCAATGGTACCAAAGGATTCCAGCCAGCGCGCAGATTCAAATAACGTCTTCCGGTGCATCGCCAACCTGCACCACGGTGCAACCCTTGCGAACAACCATCACCCATCATCCTCTGCAAGTGCAGGAGAAGTTCCTGCAGTCGAACCCCATACCGATACCGGTCTACCAACATCCAGTCGAATTGTACCACGAGACCGGACAGAAACGGAAGAATCAAGGAGTGGACTTCAAGAACCTGATCCTACTGACGAAGAACGCGATGAAGGCGCAACGGGGTTTGCCAAAGCCTGCCCAATTGAAACCACCGACTTCCTACGTCCTGGAAACAAGGAATCGAACCACTAAGTCGGACTCGAAGGTGCTTCGATGGCTGGACAAGGGCTGTACATCGAAAACAAAAGAGTTTATCACTGGGAACACTTTGGCACCCGAGCTACGGCGCTTCGAAGGAAAAGCAGAGAGGAAAGCAGCAGCCAGTTCCAAGCGCGAGAAGGACAACTCGAAGAACGTCGATCGTTCGAGACCGGAAACGGCAATTTGCGTGCACAGAGTGGCCGCGAAATCTAGCGGCGAGAGGGAGAAAAGCGACACGCGGAGCAGAAGAAGACTCTACAGGGACGTTTTGGCGAACACTGTGGCGAACCAGGCTATGTTTGAGAACGTCTTCGAGAAAAGGTAGTATTCTACATATTTCGGTAAATAGTTATGTATTTGTAGAAAATATTTTTAGATGAGTTGAATCTACACCAGGCATGTCCAGAAGTAGCTCACTTGGAGGCAAATTCGAGGGAGACGCCTACTTCTCCCACCCGCGCGTCTCGCGCCCCGTGGCGGCCGTAGTCCTCCGAGCTCCTCAGACCAGTGATGCCAGAATCGTGGAACCGAGGAACTTGTCCCTCCGGTGGATCCTCCGGCTGGACCCCCCACTCTGACGTACCGTCGTCGCCTTACGTTGTTTCTTACTGCGCACGCGTTACACACAAGCGTACCTCTAGTCTGTCCGTGTGAGCTGCCTATTCGACTCGGCGGCGTCGAGGTACGCTTCTGTGTAGCGCGTGCGCAGTAAGAAACAACGTAAGGCGACGACGGTACGTCAGAGTGGGGGGTCCAGCCAGAGGATCCACCGGAGGGCCAAGTTCCTCGGTTCCACGATTCTGGCATCACTGCCTCAGACCCGTGCCTACCGCTTGCAATATGTACCGCGTGTGGCGCGTTGGGGCGACTCTCGGACCCACGGTAGGCACGGGTCTGAGGCAGTGATGGGAATACTGGCGCTTTTCACGCGCATGCGCGGCGATTTTACCCTCAGTCAAGTACGAAATCGGGTACCTTGGTCGCCCCGCTAATTTCGCAAAATTTATTATGATTTGATTTTGTTCAATTCACCGAATTGACACCTCTCTGTAGCTCCTTTACCAATATTAGCAGTCATTATTTAATTAAATATTAACTTACCTGAAATTCTCGCAGCCCGCTCTTCTTTCGCGCTTCGTGTCGATAACGGTCGTAACGGTCATAACGGACTCCGCTAGATTTTTAGAGTTCCCGCCAATAATGGTCCCCCACTACTTTCGCCCCAATAGTACCCTACAAAGTTCGAACGTAGCTTCGGTGCTGCCGAAACTCGCGCATGCGCGTGAAAAGCGCCAGTATTCCCATCACTGGTCTGAGAAGCTCGGAGGACTACGGCCGCCACGGGGAACCAGTGATGCCAGAAATGTCAGCTTTTCGCGCATGCGTATTCGCGCGTGGCATCAGTACTGTACTAATTTCAAATTTTTGAGAGTTCTTTAAGGCCCTGTTTTAAAAATAATGTTTTTCATTCAACATACACATACTTTCTTTACCTAAAAAAGTTCGGATTATACAGGATAACATAATATAAAATTTTATCTTATTTGGCAGAATCTATAAAGAATACCAACATTTGTTGCAAGATAAAAGGATACTGCCAAAAACCTTTCCAGTATCCAAAATAACAAAAATATATTTTCTAATTATATAAATAAGCAAGTAAATAAAATATAACGTCCGTTATCTTCAAGTTCGTCTATGGCAGTGCTAGGTCCCGGCACGCCACCTAGATGTTTCTCTTTTTTGACGCGCATACGTTACTGGATTCCGCGCGCGCCGCATTACGCATGCGTGGAATCCAGTAACGTATGTGCGTCAAAAATGAGAAACATGACGAACTTGAAGATAACGGACGTTATTTTTTATTTACTTGTTTATATATATAATTAGAAAATATATTTTTGTTATTTTGGATACTGGAAAGGTTTTTGGCAGTATCCTTTTGTCTTGCAACAAATGTTGGTATTCTTTATAGATTCTGCCAAATAAGATAAAATTGTATATTATGTTATCCTGTATAATCCGAACTTTTTTAGGTAAAGAAAGTATGTGTATGTTGAATGAAAAACATTATTTTTAAAACAGGGCCTTAAAGAACTCTCAAAAATTTGAAATTAGTACAGTACTAATTAGTACATGTGCGAAAAGCTGACATTTCTGGCATCACTGGCTCCCCGTGGCGGCCGTAGTCCTCCGAGCTCCTCAGACCCGTGCCTACCGTTGGTCCGAGAGTCGCCCCAACACGCCACACGCGGTACATATTGCAAGCGCCCGAGCGTGGCGCGCGGGCGGGAGAAGTAGGCGTCTCCCTCGAATTTGCCTCCAAATGAGCTACTTCTGAACATGCCTGATCTACACTTAAAACACAAATACGCTTTCGTACAGATACGACGAACTGGAGCAACAAGCAATGGAGCAGTACAGGACTTCGGAGGAGTCGCTGGCGCTCAAGTATCAAGTAATTAATGTTTTCTTACCTTGAGGATCCTCCGTTAGACGGATACATCTTGGAATCTCTCTTAACGAAGAAGGGGACGATTTGAACACAGGAACTGGAGCGTCAGGCGATGGAACAGTACAGGGGTTGTGGAAACGTGCCGGAAGATAGCTCAGCTCCGCAGGAGGATAAACAGATCGGAGCAGGTTCGTCAAGGACCTCCAAGGATAAAACGAACTGCTCGGACGGGAAACAGTGTTCCGGTTTCGGGTGGTGCAGTCCAGCGAACACGGACGAGAACGGGGGAAAAGGTTACCACTTTTATCGTCGATTCTGTGGCTGCAAAGAAAGCCGTCAGTAGACCGCGGATTTTAATGCATTTCTGACAAAAATGAGTAAGTGAAAACACGAAATAGTGGCGATATACAAGGATTTTCAAGTTTTCAGATTTTATTAAAATTAGTACGAAAAGAAATCAATGTCAATGGCAGCTTCCATTTCGTGCAAACGGAATCCACAACATTTTTATTTTGCATAAAGATCCGCAGTCTAATCGTGAGTCATGCGCGCCCTGAACATTTTTAAGTTTGAGACGTCAAGAATGAATTCTCTGCTGAACTAGAAAGAAAACGTTTTAGAGAAATTATCTCTTCTTCAGAGAAGAAGAGAAAAAGAGATACGGTCAGTCACAGAAACGTTTTAGAGAAATTATCTCTTCTTCAGAGAAGAAGAGATACAGTCAGTCACAGAATTGTTGGCACACAAATCAGAATAATTTTTCTATATAAATGGGCCAAAGGATTTCAGTTTTTTTTTTGCTTAGTAAATAGTAAAAATTACATTTTACATCATTTTTATATGGGCCAGTAACGAAAATTTAAAAATGTATTCTATAGATACATAAAAGTTATATACATGCTGAAAATTTCATGGAAATTAGTCAATTGAATAAACGTTTGGTTGATTCAACCAAAAATGTTATTCTGAATGAAAGGCTGTGCCATCAATTATGTGACTGACTGCAATAGTACAGAAGTCAACGATGAACAACGCGATTCTTAATGCTTCGAACGGCTGAACTTTCTTTTGGAGGACCAGATGTTTTTAACTTTCTTGCACTCTTTTTTATGTAATCCTGTAGAAATCGATACAAACATTACGAAAATGTAAGTATTATTGTTAGGAATTCACTGGGTTATGAGTTATACGCGTGTAAATATGAGCAATTTAAGCGTTTTTGACAGGTTAGAGCGTCGCCATATTGGATATTCGTTGGGTGGTAGAGGTAGGACTGTTGAGTGCATGCACTGGATAGATGGTGGGTGTTTAGCACATCGGCTAAATAATACTGACTGGTATAGTCCAAGTTGGTTTGGGGTTATTTAAAAGTGCTCAACTTTACACGCGTATAACTTCTGAACCAGTGAACTCCTGGCAATAACACTTTCATTTTCGGTGTTTTCTCATCGAAATCTACAGGACTGCGTAAAAAAAAGTTTTAAAAAATTGGTCCTCCAAAAGAAAGTTTAACGCTTCAAACAATAGTGTCTCGAAATTGAAGACATGTGGCTTAGGTGTGCTTTCCTTTTGCAACCACAGAATTGTACACGACGTTTTGCAAGAAGCTTGCAGTCTTCTCCGAGCTGAGTACAAATGTGGATCTGTTGATCTGACAAACATTACGATTGCAAAGAACACAACGTATCATTTGCAATATTTTCCTAGTTTTGCTTAATAATTTTGTTATTTCTGTTTCAAACGGAAGAACGTGCATTGCGTTTCAGCTCGACAAACATTACAAGCTTATAGTTATGCATTCGCTAGTGAAATCAACTCACGGTCCATTAATTATTGTATACGCGTTCCTAGTTTCTTTCCTGCACGGACAAGTTAACCTCACGCAGGCTGACAATAAAAACGACCCGGGGTTGCAGGGTCGAACCTCGACAGATAAAAACCCTCGGACGACCGTCCTGTCAAACAGTCTGACCACGCTGTCCCAAAAAATCTCGTACAGATCGAAAAACACATGTAAGGGTGCATCAGGTGACAAGATCAACAAAAGCGGTGAATATTGCGATACAACTCATTAATAAATCCTCTTAGAATATCTGTAACACAAATCTCGTTATTCGATGTCGCTTCCTAATATCCAAGAGTCAGTCATCTTTAGTCTTATTTTTATTTTTTGGGCTTTCTTCGAATGTGTTAATCTTGCATTCATCGAGTGAAATGCCACCAGGCTCTATTTAAAAAATTACAAAATTTTTTAATGAGACATTTGCTTTGTAAATTGGATGACCCATTGTTATCTACAGAGAAGTAAATGAAATTTTAAAATTCATGGAATAAAATAAAATTAAGTTAAATTAAATTAAATTGAAATTACATAAATCTGTTACGCCTATATGAGCAATGCAATGTCTAATATATCCCTTTAAATAACAAAGAATTAAATTATCTGAGTCTGCCACTCTGCGTAACTGAAACAAAATGATAATTAAACAAATAAACGAACAACGGTCGGAAGGAACGTTATATTGACCAATTAGTAATAAGTACCGTGAAAGAATCGTTCCAGTTTCAGTACGAGCCTCGTCAAAAAGGCGTCTGATACTGGTGTCACCCTACGAGAAGGAATCAGAAGCCAAGTTGACGAGAACAACCGACCTGGAAGAATTCTACTGCATCGCCCAGGCAAATAGAAACATCTTTGGTTACTACAACAACTCGAAAATTGCGAAACTCGGCGGCGGAGATGAGAATATAACTATCATTCAATCGCCTAGAACAGAAGGTACCTTTCACCATTTTGCTAATGGTGTAAAAATTGAAGAATAATTTAATATTTTATATTTTCCTTCGACTAGTATGGCTATCCGGGTTCTGGACTACTTGAAAGAAAAAGCTTTCAAAGAAATATCGGAATCGGTACAAAGAACGGATTCGCCAATGAGTGCAACAACAACAACAAATGAATTCATGTATTCGAATATAATAATAAATGCTTTAATACTGTATAATGTATATACATATATGTATGTATGTATGTGTGCGTATGTTTTGTTTTTACTATAATGTCTCGCTAGATTTTGTTAATGAACACTCAGACACAACCAATCCTACACAAACAACATACACATTTTCATACTATGGTATAACATCGCTTCGTTCATTAGTTGTTCAATAAGTGGCAAGAATATACATATGTATTCTATGGATTACAACCGATTCTACACTCAGGAAACAAACACATTGTTCATGCTATGATATAACATCGTTTCGTTTGTTATTCTATGAATTACGTTCATACACCAAACAATTAGCACTGCAATTCTAGGCGGATTATAGTTTTGGTAATTGTTTCTTATAAAATTTTCCGCTATTTTTTGTTCATACGTTGATAATGAATTGCATAAAATCAAATGAAACAGCCTCTTCAGTCTTTGTTGAATACTTTTCGTCGCATCTGAGAGATTTCTAAGTTCTTAATACTGTTAATTACGGCCTGTCCTTAGAAAAAACTTAAAGAGAAATATTGTCCAAAATTTCAGCATTTATAAAACGATTGTAAAAAACAGTAGATATTTATAAAAATGGTAAATATTAAATTGCGTAAATATTAATTAGATTCGATATGCACGTAAAAGATTACCTCTATACTTATCCCATAACTAGCACGTTTTTCATAGCACACAAAATGTACACGATCGTGTACACTTATAATTTGAGATCATTACTAATTCACATAGATACTGGAACCGTATCTTGATAAAAAAAATGCGACGACTCTAAAAATTTCAATCTATACTGCCCTGGTATTATTATTTCAGGAACTAAAGTAATGGAAACCATTACTAACGCAAAATTTTATATCGATAACGGTACTAATATTAAATAAAGATCACTGTGTTAATTAGACTGCGGATCTTTATGCAAAATAAAAAGGTTTTGCAACGATTCTGGGCAGCATGAGTTATATAAACATTCATTTCATCCCTTAATAGATTTTTTATATTAAAAATATCATAGCAATATTTTTAGATTTTTCTAATCTTTTATGGTTTTATATTTTAGCCAACCAATTTCTTCATAAATGCATAAAAATCCGCATTCTAGTGATAATCATTAAATAAAATATTAACGTTCAGTCGGTTACCAGTTATCAAGAAATTCGAAACCAGTCTTTGGTATAGCGCTCTCCTCATCCTCCTGATTCAATTGAGAAGATTGGAAGCTACTGTAAGAACTAGGCGTCTCTAATAGCGCGGTCGACTCGTTAATATCGCTGGATTTCGTGCGTGACATTACAACTAATGTATTCGACAGACTCTTGTCAGTATCAGAGTCCCTCTCCCTGACTAAACTCTCCATGTCATCGTCCGAATTATTTTGTAACTTCAATAGAGACGTCTTGTTCATTAATTTAGTGAATATACTTTCAGTATGATCGTCCCCATTGTTTTTCAACAATTGCTTATCGTCGTAAATACTGCTTATGAAGCAATCAGTCTGAAAGCGACTAACTTGATGGGAAACGTAGGTATCATTTAGAGAGTTTGAGTTATTTCTCTGCGATTTGGAGGGGCTAGAGAAATGCGGTGACTCTCCGAATTGAGCTCTTATCAACTTGGACTTGGTGTCTTCCGTTGAATCTATTATACTGAGATTTATTTGAGATTGAGTCATGAACGAAAATGGAGCCGAATGCTCATCCCTCCATCGTAGCGTCTGTAACATTAAAATAGCATAAGTTCCACTTGAATGAGCAACTTAATCCTTCGATTACGACATGCTCTAACTTGAAATCATAATTATTTTATCATGAATAAATTTATAGAGCATATACATAGATCTATTGTAGTCAAAGGATTAGTATTGTAATTCCAGAATTTTAATGGAAAAGTGATTACGATATACTTACATTACCAGTCTCGTCAATGACATATTTCATGCCAGTCTGAATGCGTAATTTTGGATACCATTCTGGCAATTCTTTAGTGAGTTCAACTTTCTTCAATGTATACTTCAATGCTACTTCTGGCTGGATAATAGTTTCATTTATTGCCTGATTACGCTCTGCTATACTTAAGGTGTTCCATAGCCCCTCGTAAGCCTCCTTTGTTGCTGTAATGTCTTCTCCTATTCTTTGAGCCAAAGGATTTATGCTATAGAAATATTGTTCAGCCCTTGAGCTTAAAGTAGCACTCATAACGAATCTTCAAACTAGTATAGACAAGCTATCTGCAATAATGAAATATTATAGTTCGTAAAATAATGAGTAAACGATATTAATTTATACATACAATGAAACGATGAACCATAAAATTAACGATGAATAATTCCAGGTAAAGGTTACCGCACCGCGAAAAATCATTTGATTCTTAATAAATACGAAATCCGTTGCAACATTTAACACCAGAGAAGTCAATTATAATTAATATGAACTGTATAAAATGAAACGATACCGAATGAATCTTTAAAATGCTGTCTACAGGTTTTAATGTGCTGTTTACAGAACACCTCTAAGCAATTACGCTTGCGCGTGTGTATGTATCTACATTTGCACTAACACTTTTAGCGCGAACTTTTCTAGGTCCTTAGGGCCCTTCACACAAAGGGTCAAATTACTTAAAATGATACTCCAATTAAAAAAGCATTAAATTCTACATGTATAAATAATAATATCGCGTCCACGAATTGACAACGTTAATTACAGCACGAAAAATTAATTATAGTTACAGCAGGGTTATACATTGAATGTACAGAGCTGTACAATAAATAAGATTTATTACTGTACAATAAATAACTAATCTAATTATCAACTCAATCGTACTGTAGTTACTTCAGTTAAATGGACGCGCATGCGCGAAAAAACCTATCCAGAAACGCTTTAGAATTTAGATTTTCACTAACTCCCGCGCTATAGTGACACCTACCGGAAGTAGGAAATTTGTACTACAAATCAGTAGCCCGGAATTTGAAATTTTATACTTTATACTTTAATATTAAGTTGGGCAGGATGTACAGTCAAACCTTGGTTTACGAACTTATTTCGTTCCTGAACGTCGGATATAATTTGTTCGTAAACCGAATTGTTCATGATCCGAGGCATTCGTGAATCGAGGTTTGACGAAATATTAAATTATCAATATTAAATGTTTTAATGATTTATTTCCATTCTCTTCATAATATATTTCTATGATTTTAATGATTAGTCATTTAAAACGAATCTTTTAGAAGAAATTAACAAACAAATCAACGGGAGAAGTATATCATACTATACTTAAGTATTCAATAATAAAGCTGTTTAAACTTACAAAATTGATCATAAACTAAGAACAATCTAATGCCCTATTATTAGTAGCTACATAACTAACAAAATTTTACTGAAATTATCATATACTTCATTGTTCTCTTTTATTATCATACAAATATATACAATATCGTTATTTTAAATCAGTTCTTGCGCGTTTAGTAACCGTTTTTTTTTTATACTTTATAATTTAAACGGAACGGATTGCTTATTTTAAAATGTACACAGTACGCAAAGAGTGACAATTATTTACAGACAGCAATATTTCAACAGGAATGGTAATAAATAAAGATCGCGTGTGATATCCATGAGATTTAAGCCCGCCGCCCACTTAACAGCACAGCATATTGAAAGACATAAGACCAACATCAACATATTCACATAATTACGTGTAGTGCAAATTTGAATATGAATGCGCACCCATTTATCGTTAAAACGAATTAAACATGAAATATCAGAATTTATTTAATCCTCAATTATTCATGCGACGAATAATGGAAAATTAGTAAAATTGATTGGCCAATATTTATTAATTCGTTAGTTTCGTGCTCATCTGATAATAATAATTGTTGTAATGAAGTAGTGAAGTCATATTGACGTCGAGTAAATATCTGACAAACAACATCGATGCTAGGAATTGCACGTTATAGAAATGTTGTATTGTTAAGTGGACGACAGCATACTTTAACGTTAGCTGTTTTAAGTATCACTTACACAGTTATTAGTATTCTTTATAAAGACATTTCAAGTATAAACGAGCATATGTTTCAATCGTAATCTATTCTTTCTCCTTTTTATAAAATATATATACAACCGGTAGTGCATCTCGATAATTTATTGTTGAACCGTGAACGGAAACTATAACGACAAAATATTTAATTCTTTATTTTAACTTGCACTGCACACTTCGTCATATACAGGTTGACTCTCCTAACATTAACCACTATTCTTTCAGTGATTATCTTACAATAATTTAGAAGCGGTTTCGAACAAAAATTAGTCATATTGCTTGATTTAATTTTTGTTCAAAATTCTTTTAATACATTCTCGAAGATATCTGAAAAATAATGGTTAATCTTAAAGAATACACTCTGTATAACTTTCATTCGAGAAACGGACCTTGATTTTTGTAACACTGCATAACACGATTATTTACTGTATGGAGAATCTTTTAAAGTATCGTTGATACGTTATAACTCTTTTTCTGTTTTTCCTTAGCAGAATGAATCTAACTATTAGGTACTTTAGTAACTCTCACCGCGGTACACGCATTCACATGTACACATTTAGTGTTCCCAATAACGGATTCGAAAATTCTTATATTCTGCAGTACATTTATTCAAAAGTATCGTGCTTCTGTGTGTAAAAATCAATAAAATCTTCATCTCTTCTTAATATCGTGCACGACAAGATATTAACAGTTTTGTATATTATTTAATCGAACAGTAAACACATAATTTGCTGTTATGTTAGTAAGAAGGTGGCACTATGCTTCTTGGAACGATAGTTTTACCTATGCGGTATATTTTCAAAGAGTTACTTCCGAAGAATACGGTTCGGTATGTTTTTTTTTATTCAAGACTTTTATTTAAAAAAAATATACTAGCAGTGACAATGATTCACGCACGAATCGAAACTCGTATTAAAACTTTTTTTTATAATGATATATGACACATACATATATACATATACATATAGTATGTGTATATATATATATATATATATATATATATATATATATATATACACATACTATTTTATACACACATATATATATATGTATATATACTATCTTCTCAATGATTGTATATCTCAAATCTTGTTTTGCATTACTCTAAATTACCGCGAACACCACTTCAATCCTCGTTACAAATACTGTATTGCTTTAAGACTATTATAACCTAATAATAGATAGATAAATTTAACAGAAAAAAAAATAGAACGGACCGAAGACGTGAAAAAAAAACGAAGAAAACGAATTCGTTTATCGTTGAAAACTCGTGACGTTCACAGTGTAAGATTGAAGGAAGAACCTGTCATAAGACTGAAATAATACGGTGATACTGATATAAAGACATCTCATAACAACGAAATTTATGGAGATATAAATAGGATTACACGAAACGTCGATGAAACGCAGA
This sequence comes from Sphecodes monilicornis, assembly GCA_913789915.3. Classification (NCBI taxonomy): domain Eukaryota; kingdom Metazoa; phylum Arthropoda; class Insecta; order Hymenoptera; family Halictidae; genus Sphecodes; species Sphecodes monilicornis. The sequence goes on from OU565287.1 coordinate 23,020,332, forward strand.
ATCGTCCACAGTTACCTGTTTGACAAATGTTTAAGAGGGCCCAAACTTAAAATAGATGTAGCACCGAGTGCGCCTAAATTACAAGTATTAGGATTTCTTGCACTATCTATCGTAATTATGGGCAATCCGAAATAACCGCCGGTTTGAGCACTGAGCTGCGACAACGGTATATAACTTTGTATACCGAGGTTCGACAAACGACTTAAAACGTGCGGAGATTTCAAATCCACAACCGGCACAGCCAACTCTGCACCACCATTTTGTGCTACGGTATCTACTTCCTTGTGATACGCTTGTTTGTGCGTTATCAGTGCCTGAGCTGTTGGATACTGGGCAGGACAGAGATTGCACCTGCCGAACAAACGTTATAATGTATTAACAGTCCGAGCGCTATAGGCAGCGTCGCCAGACAGGGGAAAATTTAGGGGAATACAGTTGTTACGCTTTCTCAGCCATTACCGGGTTAATCACGTCACGTGACCGGTTTGCTACCAAATCGTAGGGATGCTCGCCACCAGGGAATGGCGTCGTAGAAGGGGTAAGGTAGAATTGAAGAAAAGTCTTGATCTGACTTTACCGGTCATTGGAAAGAGCTTATTTAGGGAACTTACTTGTGAAGTAATTTGCTTGGCGCACGGTGTGTGGCCATGTGTTGCGTCAACATTTCTTGATTCTGGAAATTTTTATCACACACCTGACAAGTAAGCATGGACCTGAAATATCACATAGTAGCCTCGGTTATCGTCAACGTGAAACAGAGAATACGTTGAATTTCGAAGCTATAAATTTTATTTTTATTACAAAAAATTAGGGAAACAAATTTGTAGGAAAACTTTATTCGCAAGAGGATGAATTTGGTAGTGTACAAAAGGGTGTATTTGGTTTGCAAAAAGGGTGAATATGATCTGATGAATAAGATGAACTTTAAGAGTGAAACCTGTATCGTTAATCCTTACCGTGGAGGTCTTCCACGTCTAACCACCGGTAGTTGCGGCGGACCATCCTGCGTTAAGTCAACAGTAGGCGGTCTGGGTGGTCGCTCCACTTCGTTCACTGCCGTTTTATTCTGTTTGTTCTGAGGAACAGCAAACTGGCCCTGCTCCTGTTGCTTTTTTTGCGAACTAGCTGGTATGATAGAAATAGCAGAATTCAGAGTGAGCGCTGTAACATTTAAAGGCTGCTGTGAAGGCATAGTCCTCTGTTGCTGGGAAGGTATCTGCTGTTTGTTTTGTTCGCTTGTCTTATTTTTATTTGCAGCTGGAGTAACAGTAATACCTCTGGCTGCCAGGACATTAGCTACAGCCTTTGCATCGGACTTCTTGCCCCCAGTACTTGACGTGTTCTGCACTTGAGCTGGAGCGGAACCTTTAGATTAGTAAGATATGTCTTCTTTATTTCCGCAGTCTACCTCTTCCACGAATAGTTATATCACAGTTGCTTAAATATGTCTCATGCCAAAAATAAGTAAATAAGCCGACAAACTTTGAAAAAATCGATGCGAAATAAAAAACAATTTGATAAAAATAAGGAGAAACTAATTCTTAGAAGAGGCTTCAACAGAAAAGAACTATCGCATATGATATTCATAATGTTAAAAACAAATATACACAGAGTGAGGCACCTAAGTTGATCAACAGATGATCATTCCATTAAAAAAAAATCAAGGTGACCTTGAAAGCTTCAAAACGCCTCCACTCACGAAGAAAACATGTGCCCCCTGATGCCATTTAAATTCCATATCTCGAAATTGTCATAATGTGTACCGTTAAGTCATTATTCAAGGTGATCAGGTGCCTCACCCTGTATATTTCTTTAAATATATTTATATTACCTGGTTGTCGTACGCTAAGCGTTATAGAGTCTGTGAGATGTATAGTAGAATCATTTCTACTCTGTTGTGTGGTAGCACCTTGAACGTTTTGTATAACGGGCAAACCATCGTTTCGTTTTTGTTGAGCGATAACGTGACAATCTGCATCTTCATTCCTGTCTGGTAACAGAACATCCATTCGTCGTTGTTTCATAGCAGAATTATTCTGCTGTTGTACTTGCATTGGTTGCTGTATAGGACGTTTCATTCTTTGCCGCGGAGATGGTCCAGTTTGTGGAGCACGCGGTGCCCTATAAACATGTATGTAAACATTGAGCTCAATAGTAGACTCATACATAATACCTCGTATGAGTTATACAGGATGAACCACGAAGTATGATCAGTTTAGATTATGCTGCTGTTAGCGTTTCGATCGGCAGTTTTTTTTAGCTAAAATAACATGGTTCAAGGAGAGCTTTAAGACGATTGTACCAAATTTTTTGTTAACCCTTTTTATTCAGAGTTATCAAGGTCACCTTCAGGTTTTTATAAGTAAACCTACAATATACCTTAACAACTCTGGAAAAAAAGGGTTGACAAACAATTTGGTACAATCATCTTAATGCTCTCCTTGAGACATTATTATAGCTAAAAAAATCTTCCAATCGAACCCGTAACAGCAGAATAATCTAAGCTGATCACGCTTCATGGTCCACCCTGTATATTAATTTGCAAGTTCCAATCGATGTAGAAAACAACTTGTAAACACATGTATAATAGTACACTAAATTCTAATTTACACACATTTCTACAGCAGAGTTGGGAAATGTTTAATGGAATCAATGATTGACAATTACAATTCATATATATGTAACTATTAGTTGCAATTACAGACTAAAATGAGCATTCAACAATTAATGATTAATGTTTTGAATCGATTAACACTCGCGCCATCGGTAAAAATGTTACGCGGACTGTAGCCAAAAAATGTGATTTCTGGGATCTAGGAAGTCCCGCTGACAACTGTGCGAGTGTTAATACTCAACTCTGTTCTACAAAATACTGAAAATGTACTTGTGATTAATAATACTTGCCGACTACTTGGTGCAACAGAAGGGTATCTTCCACGTGACATTTGTTGAGACAATTGGGGATGCATTTGTGGTGGTGCAGTCATTTGCGGATATGGACCTGGTCCATACTGCGGATATAAGTGTGCTATATGAGGAGGATAATGCATGCCCTGTGGAGCAGGAACTCTATACAGTGGTGGCCTTCCTGGTGGTTGTACGAAGTAATTTGGCCCAGGGATCATTGTATTAGCACCTGGTGGAAGACTCGGAGGCATTTGCGTTTGCGGAAGTGGCATACGTTGTACTTGTTGAGCCAACTGTTGAACGGGTGCCGGTAATTGTTCGAAATTAACTGGTGGTATCATTTGTTGTCCAGCGTTAGGCACTGGATTATACGTGGGAGAATTTGTTTGATGCGGAGAAGTCAAAGGCGAATTTCTGCTTATTTGCTGAGAGTTCAATGTATTCGGAGATTCCATTGATATTGCGTGAGGCGAATGTGTATTCATTTGAGGAGAAGCTTGACTCATATGAGGCGAATTCCGATTTAAATGTGGCGAATTTGTATTTAAATGGGGCGACAGTTGGCTCACGCTTGGAGACAAAGGTGTGCCATGCATTTGAACTTTATGCATAGAAACCTCCATTGGTGAATTGAAAATAAGATTAATGCACTCTGGAATATTGCACTGATAGTGGCCAGCTTTGCTTCTATGCTCATCCAAGTGAGCAATATCTTTAAACTTTTCGTTACAGACGCGACAGGTACTGACAGTTTCAGCCAACTTCTCCAGCGAAACATACTCTGTTTCTGGTGGTAAGTTATTTGATAATGTGTCATTTTGATTATGTCGTTGATGATCAATCAAGTTCTGCAAGAGAGATCCAGCACTTTCAATGTTATTGTCACCCCCATGTTCAGACTGTTCATCATTGTCTTTAGAGGTCTCACTATTTTTATTGGACAGATTAGTGGACAACTGGTTCCAATTGAAACCTGTTGTCCCTTCTGTTGTCTCTTCTGACTTATCTTCATCTTGACACACTGTTGAACAATCTGCTGAATGATCTGGATACGTCGAAGACTTTGAAATAATACTGATAGCTGGATTCTCCTCCAAATGATGTATCATGTTGGATTCTTGTTCTCTCTCGTCATCTTCTTCAATACCAGAAGTGTCAGCCAATTGATTCCCAGATCTCGAACTGAAAAAACAAGGCAAGAAATTGTAATAAAAATAAAAGGATACCTACTATTGTTTGATATACAACATTTACCCAGATTGTTCACCAAGTTTCTTCAAGTTTTCAATTGTTTCTCGACATGTTGCTTCTAATGCATCCGACTCTTCATGATCCTCTGTCTCGGAAAGCCTTTTATCTGAACTTTCATACTGATCTGTACCTTGCAGGTCATCAACATTCTGGTCTTCTTTTTCAGATGGATTTGCCATATCACTTCCTACACCCGAATCACCTTCATTTGCATCTATGGATGGTCTATCATTTTCTTCCGAAGGATTATGATCGTCAGTATTGAATTTGATCGTTCCATATTCATCCTGCGAAAAAATTTTTTTTTACCGATAGAGTTAAGAAACTCTTCTTAGTCTGTTGCTGTAACTTACCTGTTGCTCTACCATCACGTTTTCAAATGATTGATCAATTGAACTTTCCGTATCTTTGTCATATCTTTGATCATTCTTCTTTGTCCCAGCCACGTCTCTTTGACAATGAATTTCTGTACCCAGATTAGTATTGTTGATTACCACGGTAAAGTCTTCCGACTTTGAAGATTTCTTTAGCGTAAGCTTCAGAGAGTCCGAGTAGCTCTGTTTCTTCAGCGTTAATTTCAAAGAGCCCTTCTTCTCGGGATCCAACCGGTAAGTATTGTTATGTTTCTTCTTCACCACTTTCAAATTCGTAAGCCTTCTTAGAACTACTCGAGGCGATCCTAAGTGAGTATATATGTGCAAACGTAGTTGTTTCTTCAACACAAATTGCTGTCCACAAATTTCGCAATTGTACAACGAGGAATTTAGTGTAAATATCGAATTTCGGTCGTCTATGTTTTCACCTAAAATAAAACGTACATAAAAAATAATTGCAAACACTCCACTTCAATGTTCTTCGTGTAACTACGCAATGCTACTATTATTTCCCTTTTTATTTCAAAAAACAAACGGGAAATGTGAAGATAGAATGTCTAACCACCTCTTTGAAAAGAATGTCGCGAATAGAAGATATCCTAATAATTTGCCGCGCTTTCGTATATTCTGTCAAATCGATTGAACCGATATCGTCGTTTATTTGGTGTACGCGAGAGTTTCCACGTCGATAATATTCATACACGGTTCTTGTTTCGAACGTTTGCTCGATGTATCAACGCGCGTTCCCCGTGTTACAACCGATGTAAACAATCGATGCCGATATGTATATGCAGCAACAGCAAGTGATCATGCAAAATGATTGTAGCAGCAGACAACCTAGCGCAAGCGGGATAATTGCCTCAGCTTTTGCCGAGAATTGAAAACAGGACTCGCCGAATCGATATCACCTAAAGAACGAATATCATTGGCTCGTTTCGTATTACCGTGAAATTACCGCCATAAAGTCGTATATATCAAAATGCGATTTTCAGTGGAATAACGTCACGAATATTTCCGAATTGTCTTTTGCAGGTCGCGAGATCACATGAAAGTCCGTTCCATTCAATCGAGACGCCTCGTTAAGTGTCGGTAAATCGATGAAATACACCGACCGAAAAAGACGGAAAGATCGTTTCAACGCTACAGTCTCGAAGCTCGAATATTACAAAAACATAAACGTCAAAACATGTATTTTATGTTACATCAAAACTGATCAAAACTAAATGGAGAATATAGTTTACTACTGCACTCTACGTTGAACTATCGGTAACGTAAATTTCGTAGTTTTTTCAAGTTGTTAGTTATTATTAGTGTCCTAACCTTTTTCTGTTTCTGTTCGGTATTAAATCTTTATTTGTGATAAATGGTAATGGGTAGAAGTTAAAATGTTCTCGTTGTTAATGTTTAAGTGAATTTAAATAAATTCTTATTCGCATCGATTTTTAATTTACAATTTAAAACATTTCTTATGTAGACATAAGATAAAAATGTCCAAACTTTCTTGCGTAAAACAAAAAATTAGCATTATACTATCACTTTCTTCTTCCTAATAATAATAATAATAATAATAATAATAATAATAATAATAATAATAGTAACCAAACAGAATGAATTTACTGAAGTCACAAAAATGAAATGTTAATAGTAATGTATCGAGTATAAGTACAAAAGGAGTTTCATTGAGTTTCAGCACTATTTTTTTGGAAATATTGTTACATTGTTCAATTCTTGTATCTACAGTTTGTCTTGTGACATATCTCATTCAGTATTTTAGAAAAGGACATACCAATTCTTTGTACATCACCCTCCGTATTGTCCTTACAAATGCTCCTTTTGTCAGTAAAACTAAACTCCTCAAAGTCTTGATCCAATGAACTGTTCATTTCCAATCTGTACACAAAATATTAATCGTTTCGCTGATTAATGCTTAACATAAATATCGTACACAATTTGTTTATCAACAATGGAGGTTTTATCTGTTATGTCATACTTACAGGCATTGTTATCAACAATGCAAATTATACGAGGTCACTGACAAGAATTGATCTTGATGTAAACAATAAACTTCATTGAAGAACGCCCTGGGATTATTTACCGATTCCGATACGTACATATTCATAATCCATCGTACTAATTAACAGTTCACTTGTTTCCACACAGTAACAATAGTTTTTAGTCACCAAGAAAAATAAAAGCTAACCAAAGTCCCGCCAAGGTGATACGAACTCATGAAAGAACGGTCATTAATGTTTATGATCTATGGTTACGCATCGATCGTAAACAGGATTAATTAAACAATCGCGACGCAAGTTTTTATATATGCATCGAACAACATCACGTTGACCGTGTTCAAATAAAAAATACACGAAATACGGAAGTTTACTTCCAACGATCGGCGACTATCGTAATTAGATGTCGGTACTTCAGATTTGTTGTTCTGATTTAAACACCGAAATCGAAGTCACGATCTCATTCGACTGGTGTAGAAATTAGAAAGAGAGGAATAACGTGTGTATGTGTATGCGTGTATGTATATTGTTTGAGTCCTTGTTCAGCCGATGAAGTTTCCTCCGGGTTTCTTGCATTATTTAGTCAACTATGGCTGCCAATTGTTATGACATGGTCACTGCTCTGTTTATGGCACATTTTGTTGTAGCAACATTCAACGAAGATGAGATCGGCGCGTCAACTGCGATGCCAACCGTATCCAATTTGAACTTATTATTAGTACGTGTTATATCGAGCCGCCAATATGGCGGCGTCGCGATGAAACCCGCGCGTCGGACAGGATAATCAACTCAGTGTGAATTCGTGCCGAACTGTTGAGGCGCGTTCAGAGACGGGTTCAGTGTTCAGATGCGTTGTTTTGTAAGGACGCGCGCGCGCGAACGGTGTAGCGTGCGCCGACCGCTGCAAATGCCGGCCTTCCCCCTCCTCTGTTCTCCTCTCCACTCCTCTTCATTCCTCTCCTCACCGCACTTCTCGTCGTTTCGTTTCGTTTCGTATCGTATCTTCTCTCGTTTTACGTGTGTTCGTAACTTCGCCTCTGCTGCACTACCATCACCACCTTTATCCACTTCCTCTCTCTTCCCCTCCCTCCCTCTCTTTTATTGTCTTTTGCCGATTTTTTTACGACCACTACCGCATTTCCTTTATCAGAGATCAGGGGGTTCACTCCCTCCGCATGCCCTCAGACAGGCAGGATATACAGAAGAAACGTGCACGCCATCGCGTATTCCCTTCTAGCAAAATCCCAACAAATACAAAAGGGATCGACGGAGATGTATGTTGCAGTCGGTGGAGAAGGGGGAAGTAGAGAGAAGGAGCTCGAATTGAAATTAAGTGAACCTAACGTGCATTCAAGTATGAGTAGGGAGCCAATCCGCTCATAGCAAGTACTACCGACGCAGGCGCATTTCGAACATCACTGTAAAGCTCTGTCGTCTTTCTCGCTCCCTCTCTCCCTCTCCCCACTCTCCCTCCAATTTTTCATTCCATTCCCTCCGCCGGGAGCATCTCCTTCTCTCCCTCTCTCGCTAACCGATTCTCTTATTTTGTTTTCCGATACCGTTCTCTTCCTCTAACTTCTGCCTCCACTTTTTCTTTCAGCTATCCCTCCAATGTTCCTAGGTATCCCTCAGTCCATACAATTCTCCAACAAAATCGTCAACGTTAACTATCCAATTGCCACCTGTCATCCATTGTACCTAAATGCTGACGCAGCTGCGACGATTTATATCCATAATTCGTGCAAGCGTTTCCGGTTTCATGAGCCAGCGCGACAACGCACAATTCTCCCTGCTTCATGTTCAGATTATACGCGCATTTGTTTGAATTACAGTCGAGAGATATAATCCTGTACTACAAAGTACATATTTATTTGCCATTTTTAGATCTGCTCGACGAACAGAACCATTTTCGTATTCGATTTCAGCGTAAGCATCGACTATCGTTGAACTATATATATATATATGGCAATTCAATAAAAAATAGAAAACAATCGGTACTGAACGTCGATGCAACTGTACCGGGGGCTTTCCGCAGTACAGCTTTTTAATGGTAAAGCATACACCAAACCCCGCGTGACTGAAATAACCGGTTTGATTGGAAAAACGTACATGAACAAGGCGTGGCTGGAATGGTTGGAGGTCAACGGGAACAAATATAGTAGGGGAACTTAACGGAACATGTCGAAAACGGCCGAATCTGGCATCTATTGATCGTGGCAGGTTCCCTGTACTATATTCCGTGGAAATACTCGAACAAGCTATGCTTGAAATTCTATATTTAGATCAACTAGGATTGCGCAATCGGCGCGTTTTATAGTAAAACAGAAGTCGTCAACCACAACCCAATCCAAGCTCATGTTTTCTAAACTCTTTTATAGTTACTCATATCATAATTATATACATAATTTGCAATGTATTTTTATATTTATTCAATAATACGATTTCGCATTCGTTGAGTATTTCACGCATTTATAGTCATAGATAATCAGCATTTCTTCTTAATCACGACACCATACGATTGAATGTCATCGTAAGAAAAATTAAATATGTTATGAGGGGGTTTTACTTCCGACTATTTCTATCGCTTCCTTTCCAGTGAATAAAGCTCAAGCAAGCAATTGAATAGCTAAATATATATCCAGTTGATATTCTCATTCCACAGAATACTTGACTATTGATTTCATCCCTACCATGGACGTCTCGTCCTTTGGTTGGCAACTCCTACTAGTATGCGCAGTAGCCATGTTGGTGTGCGCAGAAACGTAATCGTCTTTATGGAGGATGCGAATTCACCACGATATATGTAGTAGTGGTGTAACTTGATGCAAGGAGAAAGGGGATACTTGGATACGTACGTTGACCTAATATCGCTGACTACTACTCCCCCTTTGCCACTTCCACCCACGAATCTGGTTTCGCTACGAGTTGCGCACAACTTTCTAAGCTCGAGCCTCTTCTGATGACGTCCGTTCAAGTTATGCTCATTGCATGCGTAGTAGGGGAGAAAAAGATAAAGGTTTCCATGGTGGCTCCTCCACAAGCTTTTCCTTTATCAGCGGATCAACTGCGACTCCAACCTGATCAAGCTTTTCATCCTCGCCCGCTGTTGAATTAATTATCGATGTCATAACAGAGTAACGAATGCTTTGTAATTTCAAACACGTGTTCTCGTATTCATTGAGACCCGAATGAACAATCAATACATGGCATAGATGAAACATTTGTAGACAATAGCATACGTGTAGCTGCTTGTAGTCACGACTTAGATAAGAGCAAAGCGCTTGGCAACACAAGAGTATTATCATTGAAATATAGCGAATATAATGTAGTAATAATATATTAATCGTACTTTCTCCTCTGTCGTTACTAGTCTAACATTGTTAATTAGATTATCAGAGAGGAAATGAGAGTGCTCACGCCCGGGATTTCAGTGTCCCCACCTTTTTCACATCAACTTCAACATGAAGCAGAATCTACATCAACTTTAGCACGGAACAGAACCTACATCATCTTTAGCACGGAACAGAACCCGCTCCATTTTTATTAAGTCTGTGGCATGGATCAGAATTAGCATCAGCGTAAGCTCCCTGCGACATTATGTATCATAAATCAGAATCTGTTAAATTCCATGTTACGCTGATCCAGGCTAAAGTTGATGGAGGATCTGATCCAGGTTAAAAATGAGACTAGAGGGCAACACTATACTGGAGACACCGAAATTCCGGGCACTCTCGTTTCCTCTCTGATAAGGAAAATCGAATCGATCGCATCAGGAAATTTGAATAGATTGGAATTATACATTGCATTCTATTTTAAAGGGTTATTCAAGTATAACGACCAAGACATATTACTTTTTTTATTGTATGCCATTATCACAAAAATGATACCCCAATTGTTTGTACGCTATTGTATTCTATCAAGGATTTTGCAATATGTTAATAGTATGATTTTGATGAATTATTAATGATGTACACGCACATGGACATACATTCAAGTCGGGTCAGATCGGGACCTTTTCAGTCCCTAAAATTTATGCTTTCAACTATTGCACTCTACATAAAATGAATACATAGATTACGTGGACCAAGGTCCAAACATACAAACATAAATACAAATTAGATTTGCAAATAAAGAAAATTAGTATTTACACTATAAAATTCAATCTTAATAAATTTGTTAAAGATTTGAATAGTTCTTACAAAATGGAGTACAACGTAGATCAAGGTTGTCGAACTGCTGGTCCGCGAGCCACATTTCGCTCATTCCCCCACTTCCTTACTCACAAAACTCCTCCTCCCGGGGCCTTCCTGCCCTCTCCCGCCCTTCCGACGTCGTGAAGAAATGTGCCCAGCTCTTCGCATTCAACATTACTCCTCATTACCCGTAGAATTTAATTCGTTTCTTTACAGACTCTGTTTACATTGGCTCTCAACAATCATCAATTGATTAACTTCTTTCTAAGTCCCTTTCAATCTTCTCTTTGAAGGTAATAATCTCATTAATATAAATATTTACAATCGTTCTCCCACTTCCTGATCCGCTAAGGTGCGAAGTGATAATCATCACTATTTGACACAGCCGTACCTCCTGAAATAATCGATTTCACATTGTCAGTAGTAATAGTAGTAGCGGTTTAAGTGGTGGGGGTACAGACTGATTGATGGTGGGGATTGTGTAGCTCGCAGCGAAGAAATTCGGTAACCCTTTTTTTTAATGTAGGAAAATTCCCCGCACTTCTGGAGGAGGGAGAGACGGGGTTATATCAGACTCGTACCAACTATACTCCTACGGTGACATTCCCTAGGCCATAAGGGGAGTCCCGGGAACTCTCGCAAACATTACTGGTATTCCCCTACCTACATATCCTTCCGGGCCAGAGCCCCAAGCTCGTGCCACCCACGGTCGCCGTAAGGCTACATGGTGAGGGCCACAAAAACGTCCGGGGCCCCCGGGCGTCTCGCCGGCCACGCCCCAGTGCAAGGAGGGTACTGCGCCGCCCCGCCCGCGCAACTGGCGCTCCCTGGGTGGTTCTCGCATTAATGAGGGCGGCTGCAGCGGCCTCCCTCCACACCACCCTGGCGGTGACGGTAGCGGTCCGGGCACCAGACCCTCCCACCGCTTGCCCTCTCGCTCTCCTCGTCAAAAGGATATATGTAGCCTCTCGTGGATCTAAGTTCGACGGCCCTGACGTAGACCATATAATTATGCTCCACAGATGTCATTATATGTCATATGATTATGATACATTCAAGATTCCGATAGTTCGGGATCCTGTATTGGGCCTGTGCGCAGGCAACGCTGGTGAGGACTGGGACTAGTTGTGACAAAGAAACACAGCGAAGTAAAAGCTATTGTTAAACTTTTTATGTTCTCTTGAAACTACCAACAAACGAAAGAATTAATCACTTGATCACAAGAAGCAAAGCCTCAGTCACAATCCCCACTCTCTTTCCTCTCTCACATATACACACACGCTCTCGTATCTCGTATCTTTAAAAGTTAAATCATTCTTATAATATTTTCACCTATACACTATTGTATACTTGTACTGCACTACATAAATGGCATTGTATTAAGTGATTTGCGAAAAGCGCTTCGCGAATTAGATTATCAACCTAAGTCAAGGAAATTGGTGATATTACCGAAGAAACTGATGTGTATACCTATTGTGTGTAAATACAATGTGCTTATAAAACAGGAAAAAGTAATTCGTTTTACTAGATAACAAATGAGCATATAGAATAGGCATTTATATTCAATCAACTAGCAATATTGGAATTTTTCTAGCCACCTGTTTTTGCCTATGATTGACAATATTGTAATGTGAAGTTTGTGTGAAGATCGACGAGAAAATGTCGAGATTGATTAGATTGATTCAAATGAGACTCAAAGCGAACGAACAGACAACATTTGTAATTGTGAAACGATTGGAATTAAATTATTTAAAAACTATAGTAGATAAATTATAAAATCTTACAAAAACTATAGTACAATATTGTAACAGAAGTCATATGTATAATGTAACCAGTTTCTGTTACAAGCTATAGGATACTATGAGAAGAAGGCGCGCACAGTCATGGTAACAGGTTGTCTGCATACTGCGCAAGTTGTCATGCCATGAGCACACGTAACACAAGCTACTATATGTCCACATGGTAAAAATACTACTCCTAATTCTGTGTTGTAACAAATTTTGCACATTCTCGTATCGTCTGTGGACTTATTGTTTTGCGTTTTCACATTTGATAAATCTTCTATAGTTCCTTTTACAGATTCTGTGACAGATCCGATGCTTTCTGTACTACTATCCGCAGAACAGGATTGAGAACTCGGGCCAGGATTACTGGGTAGATCCATCTGCATTGTTCCCTGGAACAAAATAACATAACAATGCCAATCTATGCATAAGGATTTGTGTATAGAAAAAATCGAAAATTTAACATTTTTCTACATACCTCACTGGATGGCGGAGATATTTGTTGCTGACCTGTTACTTTATTAACATACTCTTGACCTTTAACCATCAGCAAATAATAACATTTCGAGAACCATTTTGCGTGTTCTTCCCAGGGGTCATTTTCCAGTACCCAATCTTTCAAACCACCGCCACAATGATAACACAGAGTTTGATCACCTTTACCAGTATAATAAAAACCAGCATCCACTAAGTGTTCTTTAGTTTGTGCCATAATTTTTGGCCATGTTCCAAACGACAGTAGTCTAGCATCATGACTGGCGTATTCGGGATGTGCTGGTCCTTTAGATCTTACTAAACCTAAACAGCTTAGTTTCGCAGCACTTGGTAATTGTAATTCTGACATTAAATTATGATTGTCTGGACCAGAAGTAGGTCTATATTCTACTCCATAAGGACCACATACGTCTCTACTTCTAGGCCTTGGTGGTAAAACCATGTTAGGATCTACTCCAATTGGGACATTGCCACAATTAATTTTTCGAATAAATCTGCATCTTGCTGACCAACGTTGATGATCAACCATTGGATTATCACCTTTTACCCATTGACATATCTCCACATGACATTCAAAGCATCTTACTTTATCGCCATCGCCTGTATAATAAAATCCAGCAGCTGCAAGTCTTTCAGGTTCTATAATATATGGCACAGGCCAATTTTCATAACTCTGCAGTCTGGCTTGTTCAAAGTGATAATCAATGTTATCTACTTCGTCATTTAACAAGTGAGTTATTGTAGGAGGGGTTGGTGGTGTCAACTGCGAATTTGCTAAAGATTTAATATTCCAATCATTTCCCACCTCTCTACGATGTTCAAAAATACCAGTCATCGCGTTCAATCGTACTTAAAAGTAATGGTTTTGTAAAGGTATCATCAGAGAAGATGATTCCTCTCTGGTATCATAAAGATATACATGTAGTCATAAGTGAAACATATGAGTATTATAAACGTGACATACCAATTCCAAAATTAACAGGGAAGTCTTTGTAATCATACACACACTTTTTTCTTCCTTTTCTTCTTCTGATCAACTGTGATCAACTGACCAGAGTTGTTGTTGTTGTTGTTGCCAGATGTAGGGGTAAAAATGGCCGCTCACAGATAACGTGACGTAGCAGTACCAGAGAAGATATCCTCTTTGGTAGTGGTAGTACGGTAGTACACGGACCTACATAAGGAAGTGATGAGATATTCTGTGCTCTTTTCGCGCATGCGCAAGTTTCGTCAGGAACGTATCTATGTCCTAAGTTTGTGGGGAGCTATTGGGGGGAAAGTAGTGGGGATCTATTATTCGGCCTAAACATTACATTTATATTCAAATTTCCCTCTTATTATAATTGCTCAAACGTGTAGTACATTTGCGCTATTATAACCTCTCTGTTATAACTATATCGCGTGATCACGCAATAATACCACTGTGGCAGCCCATGCAGCGTGCATGGCGCCACATTGTTTATACATTTCGAACGCCGAGACGCATAAACGACACGCAACGGACGTGTCAATCGTCGGCGCCGATATTTTGGCGGGCCGATACCGGTGGCTGTTCTTGGAAAGAGAACGATATACCCAAAACAGCCATCGTTATCGGCCCGCCATAATATCGGCGCCGACGAATGACACGTCCGTTGCGTGTCGTTTGTGCGTTTCGACGTTCAAAATGTATAAACAATGTGGCGCCGTGCACGCTGCATGGGCCGCCACAGTGGTATTGTTGCGTGATCTCGCGTTCGTACTTATAACAGAGAGGTTTTAATAGCGCTACTGTACTACATGTTTGAGCAATTATGATAAGAGGGAAATTTGAATATAAATGTAATGTTTAGGGCCGAAATCGTATATTTCATGTATATTCCATCCGGGCCGAATAGTTTAGAATAGGTAAACAAATAACGAGAGAGTTCCCAGGGAAAACCTCGACGTAGATCTGGTTGGCGAGACTAATTGAGCAATTTAAGCAAAGTCACGTAGCCTCTTGAACGAGCTTCTCCAATTTCACTTCGACAAGTCGTAGTCCCGAGCCAGCGAGGACAGAAAGTCATAAATCCTCGGTCAAGGGTCTCTTGGAACTTTCTCTCGAACCTCTCTCTCACTCAGTCCCAAGGCCGAAATCTTCGCGTGTAAACACCCCCACATCCCCCGTTTTGGCGGGCTCCCTTGCGCGCTAATTTAATTCCACTCGCTACCACCCTCATGCGCGCGCCACCGAGGAACCTCCACCACTAATCACCATTGAACTGCAATCTGAAAAGAGATCATACGACAAATCAATGTCCAGTTGCTCGAAGATTCTAATTTTCCTATTGGCCAAGGAAGGAAGGTGGGAACGGAGAAGGTGGAAGAAGATTCAAAACTCCACGACGAGGCAGATATTACTCTCGAGTCAGTTCTCAGAGCTCAAGCAATAAAGTCTACCTGAGTCTACCATATATTTTGCATTTATATTTCGAAGAGTATTTTTCTTCATTTAGCGACCACATCATATATGTATAGTAGGGATCCCTACTCTTTGACAACAGTATTTATCACAGAGGAATCTCTGGTGGTATGAACATAAACTTTCAACCAGTGTTACCAACTTGTAAAGAAAAGACTACGCCGTGTTATTATGTATTTCTCATAAAACAAACAATAACGCATGTTTATTGACAATACGCGTATCATACATTATTTTGCAATAATTAAAATGTGTTGATGAAGTGTCGAAAATAAACTATTTAATACGTTTTACTCGATTCAATTACATTAGCACTTACACTGTGTTCGACATCCGTTTTTGGAATTATAAATTCAAGAACTTATGGTTTAATTGGCAATTACTGCAATATTGCCTTTATGCTTGGTGATACACGCACAAAATTGTATGATAATTCCATTAGCAAATTTAAAAAAGAGGTTATCTCAGTAATCCATTACTAAATAGTCGAAATATATTTTACATATTAATAACATCTAGTATTCAAATTATTAATTAGAAACGCAAATAAGCTATCCATAATTAATCAAATTGTGGAACTCTCTTCTCTGGCTTATTACTGTTGAATATGTCAGTAGGTGATATGTTTTAATAAGATTATGATGTCTATAAAGAGTATAATGCCTGTGTTTTTTTTCTTATAATTCCTTACAAATTTGTTTGCTCTTTTAATTATTTCATTGATACTGTAATTCACAATCATGTTTGGTACTTTGCGTAATAAGTTTCAAACAGTGCAAGAAGGTATCTCAGCTAGGTAAACAACTCCTTATTTATAATTTTTTCACCACTGTACAAAATTAAAAATACAGTATTTTTTTTTTTTTGTTAAGCTAACCCAGATTCGTAGATATAAATGCTCTGCATAAATTGTTCATGCAATTGGTTGTATTGCATTTTATACATAAATGATTATTGTTATTTTAGTATCAGGGGATTAACTACTAGTGAGAATCCAAGGCACAAGAAGTCGACTAATGCACGAAATGTTAATTATCATGCTGGAGCTGACATATTGCATAGGTATCAGTTGCAATGGAATGAGTTGCATGAGCTTGCAGAAGAAAATGCAGGAAAAGCGCAAGAGGCAGACAAACTCATAGGAACTATTTATGAAAAACTTGAGCAAGAATGGAAGAATATTACATGCCTGAATAGTACTTTAGCTTACATACCCAAAATTAATAATTCAATCCAAAATCTAATGGATCAAATAGGTATATTTAATTAAAAGAAATTTATGATAAATTATTAGTAACAGTAGTATATAATATGCAATTTTTTTTCTAAATATTAAAGGAACATTGCAAGAGATGTTTGAAGATGTAGAGGAAGCTATTTATAGATTGGAGGATTTAAATGAAGTATTAGATTTACAGAGTAGACAACTGGATCATAGATTCCAGTTGGCTCTATACGAAGAAAAAAAACTAGCAGAGTTAAATATAGTTAAAGGTATATTGCATGGTAACATGGAATCATTCACAACTCGAATATACAGAAAATTATAAAACTGGGGATATATGTTGAAATTATTTACTCTGTAATATATTTTAGCAAAGTTAGCTGATGAGCACGTTGAAAGAGTATCACAACATGAAAAGAAACAACAGAAGACGATGAAGGAAAGACAAGAAACATTTGATGGAGTGTTCAAAGAACAACTTGAAGAGTATAAAACAACAGGGTCTATACGTAGTATGTTTCTTATCTCACAAATGTGTGCTATAAAGAAGAACTTAGTATCTTTATAAATTTAATGTAATTTGCTTTATTTGTAGAACTACCAGTGACACAAGAGGGGCCTTCTTTAGATGAGATAGACTTAGAAGTAGATGCAACAACATTCAACGATTTCCTAGAAAACTAGAAGACAATTTTTTTATAATTGTGTATTCAACTCGTAATGTAAATATTTAAAAATAAGAGAATGTATAATTTATTTTTTAAATTACAGATTATGTATATATTGTTCAAGAAATAAATAATAATGTTACAGAAATATCATTTTTAAATGATTCACGATAAGTTCATAACAAATATCACACATAATCTATATTTAGTTTATTTTATTTTTCATCGATTTATGAAAACATTATATAATGATTATTTTCATAGGTTAGAATTTAGATGCGATTTGGACGCCGAGGATACTGTTACTGTAAAATACATTCGTGAAAGACGTACGAAACTTACCCCTAACCAAAAATAAAGTGATTCAGAAGTAATATATAATATATATATAAGTGTTTAAATACAACGTACTTAGAAAATATATATTCAGTTATTTTTTACTTCATCGGCAAGTAAGTATCATTTGATATCAAGCGAATTATGAATCAATTATATTAATAAAGAATGCCATCTTCCGACTACTCTCAAGATTTATTAAAAATATATATAAATTTTGAAAGTTCAATTAATTTATAAACTTATGACTTTTAGGAAGTGCCGAAAGTTTGAAGTAAAAGGTTAGATTTCACAAACTAAATATGTTACCGAAACATAGGAAAAGAGAATATATTTTGGATAAATTGCACAGAGGGTTTGTAAATGTTTGCATAGCTACTTCAATAATAACTGGCTCTATGTTGGCCTACAGTGTATACGAATATATTCGATATATACGACCGCAACGAAGGCAATTAAGTTTGCAAACTCAAGAAGGATTGCTGGCTGAAGGAAGACCTCTAGCCGAAATAGCTGCTGAAGTAACACAATAATCATAATAAAAATGAATTTGCAAGAGCAGATGTATTAAAATTAATATTACGTTGTCATAATAAAATAGTAGTTCAAGATACATGCGTTAAGTTCTATTTTTAAAAATAGTATTTACTGGAGGATCTTTTTTTTCAGTGGAAAGAAATATTACGTTTTGTATTTTAATACCACATGTATAAATTGTAGCATGAATAAATTATTTAAAAAATTTGTTTTATTTGAGAAGTCAGAATTGTATACATCCCATACCATAATGTCTTCCAAATGAGTATAAAAAGGCATATTGTGTGATTAAGCCCTGAGTAATTTTCAAATTTGACATAGAACGAATTATAATATATTTTTGTTTTGTAATGAGTGCTGTTTTACCTAAATATATGTTGTCGATAATTTCTTAGTATCTCACTATCATAAATAAAAGTAAAAGTTGTAATATAAAAATGTACTAATGCGTGTTATGTATACAAATATTGTGTTAGACTTTTGAAATGATCTTTTGTAATAGTTACCAAGTCATATATGATTCAATGCAGAATTAAATATATGTACTGAATAAATGCTTAGGGAATAAATACTCCATTTACACTGTCCATAATCGTGAAGACTGAGTATAAATAATACATCAATATCCTTTTCATTTCAATGAACACGTTTCACAATAGACATTCATCAAATCTTACATAAGATTAAAATCTACTGTCTTGCATTTCGCGTAACATCGTACTTATGTATTCTATACAAATAATAGGAATATATCTTTCTTCATTTACAGCGAACGATTACTTAACTGAAAGTAAATTACTATAAATGGTAGGATTACTTCTGTCAATAACTAAAATTTCATGTTATAAAATTTGTATATTAAATAAACATTTTATGTTTAATATTTACACGTATGCAAGGTGAGTGCACATGATACATTTACAAAGTACATGGTCGATAATGTTAATTATGTTGCTTCAAACGTCCTATATCTCGATTTGAAATTGTCAAGCACATAAATTACTATTCATCATAAAGCCTAACTTTTGTTTTTAAATGCCTGATTTCCTTTCAGAATTATTGTAAGTCTTACAGAAGGCAATAATTTTTGTACACCTTCCAAAAGTAATTTTCGAGTACAAAATACATCGCTTATATGCCGGATAGTATATATACAACGTTTTTTCTTCTTTCTCTTGTAATGGACATAATTTGTACTCAGTTTCTTGATAGTTCTAGCCAACCATACTTCATAAAATGGTAGTCTAAAAAATGTCTTAGATGGAATATAGATACACTTCAAATTAAAAAAAAAGGCGAATGGGTTTTATTTACACATATAAAAATCAATCAATGTAAGACTGATCAAAAGGCAAATAATCATAAATCTGTTTTACCAATATGATAAATCATAATAAAAAAATGAATAAACTCTACACTTTATTTAAACTCCAACAAAGTCGTTTAGTATGTATACCAAGAAATAGTACGAGGCTCGAAATATCGTCTTACAGAGATCGACCTTTAAATCGTATTGGTATATTCTGAAGTACTAACACTCTTAGTAGTCAATATACCAATCTGTGAAAAGAGAAAAGGATTTTCATCAGAATTGAATGAAATAGGATGAAACAAAAATTGTATGTTCATAAAAAAACATCTTATGTTTTTCTGAGAAACCTTAAATCTATAATCCGATCGAATACTTGCACAAACCCTGTAGCCCATAGGCTGCAACTTGAAATTTTGAAGATAAAAATTTCAAGCAGTAAACATTTATGAGTTATTAGATGTGGGATTAGAATTCGATAATGATTCTACGCGCATCGAGTCGATTCTCGCAACAATTTTTAACGCCGGCCCCAATTTAATACTCATAGCTGACATCAGGTGATCTTCCTTGAGTAACATAAGTGCTTGACCATCTATTTCTTGAATAGCAAAATCTTCCGCATAGTCCGCACAGCCCGGCAAACCACGTATGAAATCGCATACTTCACCAACCTATGTATCACATAAGATATTTTAACCGTATTATACATGTAGGCCATGCTGTCTTCAAATTGTATTATTTAGCTACAATTATGGATGCAACATATTCTCACCGTCCACTTAACAGGATTAACTTTTGGCAGTATTTCGTCGACAGAAGACGTAGTAGTTGTGGTAGACAATGACTTCTCTTCTCCATTCTTCTTAATTATATCTCCGTCAATGTTCTTCGATTCAGTCTCCATCTCAGTCCACTGTTTTTCACCTCCGTCGCGGTCTCTCGCCTCGCGTTTTTTGCTATTTGATTCATAACTTATGATAATAATGTTCTAAATGTTAGTAACTTACTTTGTATTAATTCGCACGTTTGTACACTTTCTAGTGTAACTAATGTACTTTCATAATTTGCTACTACATTTCTACCAACCTCTTTGCGCATCCTGTGGAACAGAAACGCTTCTCCTTTTTGAACTTAATATTCTGCTCGTCCACTAAATTACCGCATGTTTCACACTTTCCGATTTGAGCATTACTTCCATCCTCATCGCTGGGATAATTGGGTGCATGCTTTTTCCCTGCGAGAAATGAAACATTTAATTAATGCCACGATTTCAATGTGAATTTATATATACATATTAACTTCTTAAATCCTTACTTGGTGGTTCTTCGTGATTTTCCTTTTCCGAAGCACTATTATTACGACCTAAAATATTACTATTCTCTTGACTAACTGTATTATTCAATGACGTCCGATTAACAGCAAATGGTTCAGACGCTGAAACAGATATATTCATAAGGATAAATATGATAAATTGTATATGTATATTATTTTTCAACTTAGTTCTTTTTACCTTCTTGTATGACAAAACCTTCTATTACGTGTGTAAGAACTTGTGGTTTAACCATTGCTTTCGGAGGCACATGTTTACTGTTGTTTGCAGTAACCGATACCGAGACAGGTAGTGCTGCAGACTCTTCGCTGCTGACACCGTTCGTTATAGAATTAATTGTGTTCGCCAGTCCCGCCAAAGGATTGTTGCACGGTTTATCTTCTGGCTTTGCAGACGAACTTTCATCATCCTTCATAGCTGCTTTACATTGGTCCCCATCTATATGAAACGTATACGTAAAAATTTGCGTCAAACATTACGTAAATGGTTTTGTCGTTAAACCAACCTGTTGCTTCTGGTTGTGGTACTGTGATCTCTTCTATCGTAAGTGGCATAGTTTCTTCTTTCTTCATAAGCGATTTAGAATTGTCGTCGTTCGTAATTTGAATATTCGTAGTGCCTGGTAATATTAAGGAACACTCTGTTTGATGGTTACGTTCGGGCGAAGTGATCATTATGGTGGAATTGGTATTATCGTGGGGTTGTTGATCTGTCGACTGGTTGACCATGGACATTGTTTGAACCTGTGACGTCCCACTAACTATTTGACTACCAATTATTGTCGAATTAATTGCCTGAAATATATTATATTACAGAATGAATATTGGTATCGTAAAACGTCTCAGGAAGAATGTAACGTTCATTACCTGTAGTGGTAACTGTTGTACAGTGGACATAGGTGATTGTTGCACTTGACTCATTTGAGACGTGGTGGCAACTCCAACACCAACCCCTACACCGCCTACAGATACCACAGGCATGATCGGCCGTTCTCCACCAAGGACTACACCAGGTTGTTGCTGCTGCTGTATGGCCATGTTTGCTGAAAGGGATAGGACAGCATTTAGATATTCAAAGAACCTATTAAAAATAATCGGGAGGTAACATACAGAATGTTAACTCACTCATTATGGGTTTAGGCTGTATTTGTTGTTGTGACGGTTGTACTTGTTGCTGTTGATACTGTTGCTGCATTTGCTGTTGCTGCTGCGTGTGCTGTTTCTGTTGAATAAAAACCTGTTGGTGTTGTTGTTGCATCGTTTGCTGTGACTGTTGCTGCGGTTGTTGCGGCGACTGCAATGGTTTACCACGGCCTTTACCGCCACTACCGCTTCCTTTTCCACTCTAAGTTATAGAACATAAAAAACAAACACTTCCGTTTCATTACACACGAACAGAAGAGAGCTTCGGTATGGTTTGAATCAGATGACTCGAAAATCGCAGAGGTTGAAACCGATCTTTTCAACAATTGCTTGTTTATAGTAACCTGTGCATATACCGTGGCTTGTACTCCGTGAACTGTTTGTGTAGAAACGGAACTGGCAGCTCGTATATTGGCAGCTTGCACCGCTTGTAGAGAGGATGGCAAAATACTCAACGGTCGTTGTCCACCTGTGCTCTGTTTACCTTGTTGCTGCTGCTGCTGTTGTATGTCCATTACCTTTGGTTTTGCACTCGCTGCAGCAATCTGTTGCACCCCCTGAATTTGTTGTTGCGTCGCTAGTGCTAGACGAATGGAGGAGAACGTATTATCTTGTATCTCGATCATACGATATACTCAATATGAACATTAAACTAACTATTATGAGCTTGAATCGGTTGTGGACTCTGTATGAACATATCAGGCTGGTTAGGACCTCGTATGAATATTTGATTTGTAAGAAATGCTGGGGGTTGAATCCCTGTCCATGCAACTTGCGGCGTCAATTGCCATGGTGCAAACTGCATGCCACCTCTTCCGCCGGGTTGCGTAGCTGTTGGGCATGTGGTATACTAAAAAATCAGGAACAATATGCAAGTCAAACATTGAACGTTGAAGTCAAACATTGAACATTGAAGTTGATGTAGTACCTTTTGTACTTGATCTTGTTTGGCTGCAGACTGTTGTTGCTGTTGCTGTTGTAAGGATGGAGGTGGTTGCGGGGAACCCAATACACCCAGTTGCCCAAATACTAATGTTTGTCCTGCTCCTGGCGTAGCAGAAGTAGGCACTCCTTGTAAATAACCAGTAGGAAATCCTTGTACTTTAGTACCGCCGGCTGAAGGATGACCACCACCCTGACCTGGTGTTGATGCAGTAGTCAACATGTGAGGCGTAAGTTGAGCAGCTGATTGAAATGGTTTACCAGCTGTTATGACCTGTGAAAAATCTTACTTAGAAGAGAATTTATGTGCCTAAAAATCATAACATATCACGAACAAGTTTAAGTACCTGTATAGACGAAGGGTTGATTCCTGCAGGATGAAGAGCCAGATTACCTGGCATTAATAATGGAGTTCCTTGAGTATTATAAAGCTGCTGCAAATGATATGCTTGATTTTGCATAGGTTGCTGAATAACTTGTACTGCTTGCGGATGAGCAGCCATAGTAGTTATAGTCGTTGCTCCTGGTTGGCCGGATAGAGTCATAGATACTCCACCAACACCTTGTTGTTGATGTTGCATCGATACTGCAACAGCACCCTATAACAGTTTTATAATTTTACTAATTCTACCCCAGGTACATCCAATACTTGTATCTTATTCTCCAACAAATTTGTCACCTGTTGCTGAGGCATGATTGCTGCTACCTGTGGTTGTACTTGCACTTGGGTGGGAACAACATTATGTGGTCCACTATTGGATTGCTGCTGCTGAGACTGTTGCTGCTGCTGCTGTTGTTGTTGCTGCTGCTGTTGCTGAACTTGCTGCTGCACTTGTTGCTGAACTTGCTGTTGTACTTGTTGCTGAACCTGTTGTTGTACTTGCATTTGCTGTTGCGATTGTACTTGCTGCTGAATTTGCTGTTGCGGCTGCACCTGTTGAGACTGTACTTGTTGCTGTGGTTGCTGTACTTGTTGTTGTTGAGCAGACTGTTGCTGAACATGCTGCTGCTGTTGCTGTACATTTTGTTGTTGTTGAAGATCATGGGTTGCAATCATCATTTGTTGCTGAGGCTGTTGTTGTTGTTGCTGTTGTTGAGGTTGTTGCTGTTGTGTTTGTTGTTGCTGATTTTGAGAGATTCCAATTGGTTTAACATCTGTCATGTTTTCCAACACCTTTTTATTATTTAAAATTAAACTTCCTTTAAAAAAGAAGTGTCTTTTCCTGTTATTAAATTTTCAGCAAGTAAATGTCTTTTTTTCTTGCCATTGTATATATTTTTAATTAAATGATTACTTTTAATCTTTTCAACTTGCAGCACCTGAAAAGAAAATTTTTCTTTCTTAATGAAATTCATTTTGAAGTGGTATACAGAACATATTACAAAAAGATATTACGTTAAAATACGTTACATACGAACACAACAATCAAAGGAAATCATAGTGTATATATTTGATTGTTATGTTCATATATATGTAACTTCAGATATAAATATATAATAAGTGTGTTTTCATATTTAAGATCTTATACAGTTCTATGTACAGATTCTTAATACATTACACAATCATACACGCGTGTTGCGCGTGTATTAAAACCTTAAAACCAAAATATTCTATTATTTATATAGGTTATAGATGTACTATTGTCGTTCATAACCTTAATATTTTAGCTACACGTGGATTATCGTCAGTTTAAATTCGAATCTCGGCAAATTACAACTGTTTGGCATATTCGCAAAAAAAGTGTGAAAGTGGGGTGTTCAAAGTGACCAGTCTTTACTAACAATGTAAGTGTTTTATGGTAATTGTTCGTTACATATTCAACGAAACAGAAATTAATTAATTTTACATAAATACATCAAATCTTGCATGTGGAATCTTTCGCGTTCTCATACGAAATCATGATGTGTATTAGAAACTAAATATGCAGTTTTGTACATCAGTGTTAATATTCTTCGATTAACTGATAAATATTGTTTTTACTTTATGTAATACATAGCAAATTTTTATAATGTTTTGCGTCATAAAAATGAGAGAAGATAACCTTCAAGTGGGTATTGTATTAGGCAATATTTAGAAATTCTACAAGAGTGATGATAACAAGAATTTTCGGTAATAAAATCGTTTAACTATTCATTGTCTGTACAACCGTTAACAATGAAAAAGTATATCACCAAGTTTGGAAATTGATTTTGTATATATATATACATAGAGCCATATAATATAACCTAACACATTGCACTACAATGCAATTTTCATTGTTGCTCTACTAAATACATAAATAGGAATAAATTGAAACAAAACAGTCAATGTGTTTTTGAAATGCTTATAGTACCTTTTGTACTTGATCTTGTGTTTGATATCCATTTTGTGTTTGATAGTAAATAATTACAGGAGGTATATCAAACATTTAATAAGGGGTTGTATGTGTATATAATAGAAATAATTATTCGTTGCAAAGTTGAATAATTTATTTTCATGCAAGTTTAGTATTACTAGAATTCGAATGTTTATATACCAATAACGTCTCCTAACCTGTAAAACATAGAGCAATGTATAACTTAAGTTCAACAGTATAACCAAATAGAATTCGTTTTCATAGATTATTCATTAAATCTATGAATTTATATAAACATCTATAGTCTACCGAAAGCCATAAAAACAAAAGACAATAAATCTTAGAGAGGCGAACCGAGACAAAAAAAGAAATTGTCTCAAACGGTAAGGAAGGGATCTGTCTTCGCAAAAAAGTTTTGAAATATCGACGAACCGAAAATACAGACACGGTCCATCTTGAGATCGGAAAGGAAGGAACAAAATGTCGTCTCGCGAGTACCTCCATAATTACTGGTTTGGCGAGGAGGGTCCATGGGAAAGGGGGAAGAGTATTTCTCTGAGCGGGAAATACGATTGAAAGGCGGGCTGAAGGGGGAGGTAAGAAGAAGGGGGGAAAGAAAAATAAGAGAGAGAAGGGGAGAAACAACTGGTGATAGGGGGCGGTTGACAACATGGATTTCGCCATAATGGTAATAACGACGGACAATGATAATAACAACACGCGCGGCTGTCTCATGCGAGTGGTTCTACAATGTATACATTTACCCACCGAGGGAATTGTATAACGCGGAAAAAACAGAGGAATCGCATTTCGCTGAATACGGTACAGCGCGTCCCCAACGCCGACATATTGGATTACAAAATAAAGCACGTTCGAAGATCCGGCGGGACGTAACACACCGTAGTTGTTCTATACTCGATGACTGTCTTTCGGTAATTATTTGGCGAGGTTATCCCCATGTATACATGACGATTAATCGCATCGAAAATACGAATGATCCGGTTCTACAGGGGGATTAAAATGTATCGAAACCGCATGAGACAGCACAGAGTTTGAGGAACTTGTTCAGGTACTCACATGGCGACTGCGCAGTCACACCTATCACGTTTTCGAACACGCCGTGAACAATCACCGCCACTGATCCACTGTGAACACGACCGAACTTCTCTATTGTGCACTATTGTCTTTGATAAAAAGTACACAACAACACTAGACGAATTTTAAACAAAGTTTTTGTTATACGTTGACGTCGCGAGCTTTCGCGAGCATTCGTAGTCGCATTCGTTGTCTGCCTCCCTGCTCCCACACGATCCACGGAACCCCTCGCTTCTCTCCGTTCCTCCCTCCCCTCGCCCCCCTTCTTCCCGTGTAACTCCCCACCACATGGACGCTTATAACCTCACCTCTCCCGTCGCGTACGATATCCTCGTTCGCCCATTGGTCCAGCGAGGACAAATCCCAAAGGCATCGTTTGCGCTGTGAAAGGCGGGGCTATTGGATATGGTGGCTGGCGGCTCCGGGCGCATGCCCCGTAACGGTACTCATACTCTTACCACGGGCTCACACAGATACCATTACCAATACGAGCGCAGGCCATTCGATGCACGTACACGCGACTATAGTCCGCGGAATATTTCGCAGTATATTCAACGATACCATCAGGGACGAAGGAACCCGAATGTTCACCCCAGACATCACACGAACATGATATTGTTTATACTCATCTGTATCAAACGCTATTATTTGTTCTACAGGAACATCTGGAAAAGCATTCTACACAATTGAAATGTTTTTCCATAATTTTTTCTCTCATTTAGGAATATAATTTCGTCCTCGGTACACATTTACATCTCGTCAATTTTCGTATTAACACCAGGTACGCATGTTTTTAGTCTGTGAAATCATTTATGAAAAAAATTCTTCGATTACGAACGAAACAAATCATTGACTAATAGTGTAATTGTTAGTCGATGATTTGTCCTTTTTTTTCTTGTATTTGTAAAGACCACTATAACACTGAGTGCTATAACTTATCGATATATTCTTCCTTATTCAATTGAACTGTTCGTTGCAGTACGTTACAATTGAATATATTTATTTGCTTGAGGTTTATCGAAATATAATTAGAAATAGTGCGATCACATATTTTTACATTAATATTTGACTTTCATATATGTAGCGCCCCAATTTCAAGACTGCCGGTTACGTCCCTGTCACAGCTGTTTCTAAGCCGAGCTTATACTGCCCTGCTCAAAACCCCGTACAGCGATTTCGTTCGCGATTGGTCCTTTGCGTCTATGTAGTGGACTTCTACCAATCCGTAGAAAGTATGTCCTGCATTTTTTTAGCTACTCTGAAAACGAAAGGCGATACTCGCTTGCGCAAATACATATTGACTTAACGATACTACCTGGAATCTCCTGTATTCGATATCGACTTGGCCCGCTAAAATCGCAATTCCAATGGGGAATACCAGAACATCCAATATTGTACCATAAAAATTGTTTTCCTGTATTGATTTCAAGCTCAGAGATCTGAACTGGTTCTAATTACAGACCTATTTTAAGATCATTCAACCGTATCGTTTTAATATCTGTCCTCAAGTATCATTCGTTTCCTCGAGAATCCGAAAAACTATAAACATTTTCGGTATTCCATCGATAAGTAGAAAAATAAGTTCTCGCGTATGGAGTATATAGAACTTTTTAGAGCAAGAAAAGTCAGAAAGAGGGGCAGTCTCGGAAAGATTGAAACGTATCCGATTTATCGGTCATCTTCCAATACCGGTCATGGATTTCGACAAAGAAACACACGACTGTAGGACGTTGGCGCGTCGAAGGGTAGGAAGAGTCTTGGCCGCGCCAGTTCTAGCAACCACGTCTCTACGGCGGCATGTTCTATCTCCCTCTCTTTCTCTCTCTCGCTCCTACCCTCTCTAACACACGAATACATCGTTGTGGAAAGGGGTCGGGAGATTGTGTGCGTGTGTGGGTTGAGAGAAACGGCAACAGCCTATAGTCCGGTTCGCGGCGAGGTTAAGAAAATTACAATATATTCCGCGGGAGGAAGCGTGGCGGCGAGGCACGCTAGTTTCTCGTTCGACCGATAGAGCGTGTGAATGGGGGAAGGTGGGGGAACACGGCAGCCAATGGTTTAGGTCGACCGGGGTTGCCAAGGTAACAAGTTAATGATTCGAGCCGCCACTAAGAAATTAGCGTTCGCGGTCCGTCGGCGGTGTCGCGCATGCGTCCTCCCGTACGAAACCGTTCGCTATGTATATCCATCCTAGCTGGCTGACACCGACATATACCTTGTTCCACACATCTATACGCAACCGTTTCACTCCGTATACGTGTACAGCGTATCGTTGGAGTGGGTACTCGTCGATTGTTGTGTTTGTCACCCGTGGTATAACCACGGAGCCATTCGAATGTTGAGTATACATGCACGCACGAAAGGAGAGATGTAGTGTGTCGCAGCATATAGCGGGCCACACGAACGTGCCAGGAAGCCTGTTACGTTCACACAGAGAAAGAAACGTACAGCGTTTCAGTCGTCGCGACGATTGGTCCCCTTCCCACTCTAGCCTCCTTGTTGGCTTCTCTGTTTTTCATTCGCGTTATCCTCTTCCCCCTCCCTCTGCCCGATACGGATTTGCATCTCGGTCCATCTGTCTCTCTCTCGGACCATCCTATCTCGTCACACTTTCGACCCCTCTACCCCTGACCTTATTTTCCCCACCGTTCTTCACGCGGGAATCGTAATTCAACCACGCGTCGCCTCCTCGCGAATCCTCTTGAACGACACACACGCGTCGAAGGTGGGGGGGCGCGGCGACCAAGAAAAAGGAGGGGGAGAGGTAGTAGGAGGAGGAGGGGAGTTGCCCATAATCGTGGATTATAATATTCGATGTCCGTCGATCAGGAGAGGAGTTAGCGTGTAGAAAATGGAAGCAGCCGGGGGCACGTAATTACGCCACGCCTGGTCCTCCACATGCGAACGCGATCCCTCGGTTCCAACACGAAATTCCCTCTTCATTTACCTATACATATTGCGGATCACGCACCCTCCATCGCTCTTCGTTTATTCTTTTTAATTGCTCACGAGTATATCTCGGGTTCAACAGTTTCGTAATTGATCCTTTGGAAACGGGAAACTCGTTCACAGACATCAAATGTTAATTTTCGCAAGGTTAACCATCGCGCAACATTGTTTGCATACCGCGAATATTTTCAGTAGAAAGTATGCGTTCGAGAATTTTAAATACATTAGCTTCGTCGAACGAACCTGTTGATTATTTTCTTCGAAAGGGGAAAGTGGTATTGCAACTGAACTTTCCATATTATACGATCAAGTTGATAACTAAATAAATGTAGGTTCGACCTACCTGCGTTTTGTGGAAATCCCCGAAGTAGGTTTTGATACCTAAGTACACTAAAAAGTCTTATGAATGTTATCAAGTCCAATGAAGTTCTTATTTTATGTAGATCTGTTGGAACGGGACAAATCTTTCTTACATTTCAGTTTCCAAAAATTACATCAGGAGAATATTACGTTTGCGTCTACATCCACAACCTTGATTAATATCAATATCAATGAAATTGTTGGGATTATTCTTAAAAAAAAAGTATTCAATGATAAACGGTATGCTTCGCAGAAAATGGGATTTTGTTCATTTGCTCCGTAAATAACAGAAGCATTACTCGTTTTACCGACCAACCCAAGTTGTTAATACTCACGGGAACACTTATGTAATATTTCGCTCTCAAAACCCATTATAATTACGTTTATTTTACTACTTTTGCAATGAAAGATTAATGAATACAATATATTGATATTCGTTTTACAATTCAAGAGAAATCAGTATCCTAGTCGCAGATCGTCCTAAATCACTTTCGCCTCGCGCGATCTTTAGCCGCATCACAGAAACGTCGCGTTTCAATTAACGGAGTCCTCATTCCGAGAATATCATTCCGGATACCTAAATTTACTGAAACCGTGGAATATGAAGCTCGGCAAACGAGGACAACTTTTATCGAGAAAACTTGACAGAACGAGGGACCGATAAATCATGGAGACGCTTTCGGGGGTCGCGGCCCCTTCCTTGCGCGCCTGTAGCGACGATCGCGAGATCTCCGATTTGCAAATGAGAGATCGACTACAGCTCGGGTGGATTTCTTAGATGGTTTCATTGAAAAGGGAATACGAAATCTTTTTGCAGAAAAGATGAGTTCGCGTGGCTTGTTTCGCACGTTTCGCACCGCCTCGAGTTTCCGCTCCTTCTCCGCGAACGTGAAACCGGCTTACACCTCCGACAGGTACAAAATACAACGGGGTTCATATGCGAAGATCCAAAACTCGCATGTGTCCTTCTTCAACGATCTCCTCGGTCAGAGCAGGGTGATTTCGGACCCTGAGGAATGCGAGGGCTACAACATAGATTACTCGAAAATCGTCAGAGGTAAGGTCAAATAGGCTTTCACCATCGATTTTTCAAATTTTTCTGGAATTATCGACTCTAAAACTACAGTTAGTGTACGAAAATATCCTTTGGTTTCCGTATTTTCCGCGTTGGAAAACAATCGGGGTGTTAGATCCTATCTGGAAGAAGCAAGCTTACAATACAGATTACTTAAATTAACTGAGATAAGAGAAACAAAAGATTTAATCAGAAGCACATCATAATCGAGAATCACAGATTCGATCTAGACGAAAGTTTCCGCAACTTCTGATTGCAGGGAAGAGCAGTCTGGTTTTAAGACCAAAGACCACGGAGGAAGTGTCCGCCATATTGAAATACTGCAACGAGAATCGGTTAGCCGTGTGTCCTCAAAGCGGTAACACCGGTCTCGTTGGAGGCAGCGTGCCAGTATTCGACGAGATCGTTGTTTCGATGAAACTGATGAATCAGATCATCGAAACAAACGAGTTGGCAGGTTAGTAAATGTATTACGAGAATCGCGTTTCGATTCGGGAGAGCTGACCGAACCATCGAGGTATCCTTCGAGAAGAAGTCGGCGAGGCGACATCCTCGTTTGTTTCACTTTTTTCTCATGATATTTAAACGGTAGGAGTGTTAACCTGCGAGGCCGGCTGCGTATTAGAGGACCTGGACAATCATTTGGGGAACGTAGGCTTGATGATGCCAATCGATCTTGGCGCGAAAGGTAGTTGCTTGATCGGCGGTTGCGTGTCGACGAATGCTGGCGGCGTGAGACTTCTTCGATACGGCAATCTGCACGGCAACGTGCTTGGTCTCGAAGCTGTAAGTTTTCGAAAATGTTCGAAACGCTGGAAACGAAAATATTCGGTGGGCACTAAAAACCGACCTGGCGCTCATGATCTTGCGATAGCACCAGAAATTGAACTGAATAATGGCGCAATGCGGTTACCATCGAGTCCGCTATAAATTGCAGATCTTTCTTGGCTAAATAAGTGAATTCTTAATTCGACATCGTTCGCCATTTAAACTTCTCGATCCAATCTCGACCGGGGCACGGTCTCGTTCATGATATCTGTTCCAGGTGAAGGCGAACGGTGACGTGGTCGACTGCTTGAACACGCTCAAGAAGAATAACACCGGCTACCATCTGAAGCACATGTTCATAGGGTCCGAGGGAACCCTGGGAATCGTGACAAAAGTCGCCATCCAATGTCCTACACTTCCCAGAGCTGTGAACGTCGCGTTTTTAGGTATCAGAGCGGAGAAAAGATTTCAACGCCCTCCGTTTGGTCTTCGATAAAGCATAAACCCGTTGCGCTTCTAGGCCTGAACAATTTCGACAAGGTCCTGAAAGCTTTTCATCTAGCGAAGAAGGAACTGGGGGAAATCCTGTCCTCCTACGAGATGATGGACAAGTTGTCGCTGGACGTCTCGATGGACGCGTTCGGGTTGAAAAGTCCGCTGACCTCGGTGCCCGGAGGACATGATTTTTATGTCCTGTTGGAGACTTCCGGCAGCAACGCGACGCACGATGAAGAAAAGCTCTCGTCCTTCGTGGAGAAGGCGCTCGCGGATGATATCATCGAGGATGGTACTCTAACGTCGGACCCTGCTAAAGTAAACGTTAGTAATTCGAGTAATACAGAACCCGATCTATCCCAGAGAAATAGAAATCCACATAATTCTTATCCTTGTCTACCATAGCATGCCGATCAGAACCCGTGCTTCGATCAAAGGCTTCTCCCACGAAGATAACATTTCCCAAGAAGTTTAATTTCACAGGTGGCAAGATATGACAAATGGTTTGCTTTGTTCTATGTATAGAATATATGGTCGCTCAGGGAACGTATTAGCGAGGGAGTCCTGCGGGAAGGATACGTGTTCAAATACGACGTTTCGATACCTTTGCCGTCTTTCTATAAGGTGATCGAAGTGCTGAGGGATCGCGTGCGCGATCCACGTATCATAAGGATCAGTGGTTACGGCCATTTAGGTATGACTTGGTAATTGATTGGTTGACTACAATGTTAGAGCTGTAATCTTCGATTGTCCTGTTATAAATTAGGCGATGGGAACATTCACGTGCAAGTTTCGATACCGAACTACGAACCAGACGTGGCGGCGCAATTGCAACCATTCATCTTCGAATATGTATCCAGCCTTCGCGGTAGTGTTAGCGCTGAACACGGCATAGGATTCACCAAAACCAACTATCTGCATATGAGTAGAACATCGTCTGAGATCGAGCTGATGCACGATCTGAAGAGGCTGATGGATCCGAACGGCATTCTCAATCCGTACAAAGTTCTGCATCCAATCAAGGCAGCTTCGTAATTACTTCTACTACGGTACTAATAACATCGCATGATAAAGATAACGGTGATAATAATAATCTTTATCGGACAATGTAAATGTTAAGAAATCGAATACATAGGTACGAAATACAATGATGTACATATACCTACAGAGTAAATATGAAAGGAAAATAAGTATAGCTTCGTTTTTAATGTATGAACGCTCAATAGATCTTTTGAGTTTATTTCATGTAAAATTAATTTATGCGATAAAAGTTATTTATTAATCATTGGATTTTAAAGTGTTTATTAATATTGGGTAAATTTTAAAAAAGGTTCGTCCTTAAATAATGGCGCTGTGCATTAGGATTGAGAGCAAATAAAATGATAGTGTCATCAAAATGGATGATTGGGTGTTGATGGATGATATATTCATACATTCCTGAATGTACTTAATAAAATGCTGAGCTACCTCCAACGTGTGCTAAAAAATATACATATTTGAAAAAACTATATCTCTGTATTTATTTATGTACCATTTATTATAGAATTGGATAATTATTTACGATGTCGTTTCAAGAAGTTGCAAAACAGTTATTTTCGAGTACTATTTTGAAGGTGATTTATAATTTACTACAATCGTTAAAAATTGCCGCGTTTTACCACGCATGTGCAAGCACAAATGCAGTAACATCCTGTTTTATCGATCCTGTAATTAGTATAGATTGTACAAGTTGCCGTGCAGAGGTCGCTATCATCCAGTCGATCGTAAGAGATCATATTGTAAATATTACCAGATATTACTAAATATGCAAATTTAGCGTTCCGTTTTTCAAAAGTAAACAAAATGGATTGGAATGGTAACAATGTTTAAATTAAATACTTACGTACAATACAAGATGTGCTTATAATAATAACTAAATCTAAATTTCCCGATGGGTGTCAAAAAGTCTACATGAAAAGTAAATTCTATTAAAAAATCGAACATTCAAATAATCCGCGTAAATTTAAACGCTGATGTCTTATTATCAACCTATACACGATAACCTCAGGACAAAGTCAATATTATTCCTCGATACACCACATATATGTCTCTCTAT
Organism: Sphecodes monilicornis; assembly: GCA_913789915.3. Lineage (NCBI taxonomy): Eukaryota > Metazoa > Arthropoda > Insecta > Hymenoptera > Halictidae > Sphecodes > Sphecodes monilicornis. The sequence continues at coordinate 23,054,453 of OU565287.1, forward strand.
ATCGAATTCTGTCGAGAAACGTCTGTATTATTCGATTTCTTATTGCATTTATACAGAAATCGATGTGTGTGTCGAACAAATGTCCCAGAATAAATTTATTCGTCACCGATTTAACATACCCGCCAGATATTTATATTTAGAATGTTAAACTGTCTCTTTCATATGTATGTATCATCGATCCTGAAATTTACCTTAGCAAGAACTATTTTTATTTATTGAACAGAAATATCTACGGTATGCATCATTTATTATAGTACCGAATATTTCGAATATGGTTTTCAACTCTCGGTGAACAGTAAATAAATAAATTGATTCATTGAAATAATTTTATACAAATATTTAATGTTTTCCTCGCAATGCGTGCGTCTGCCTGTATGCAGTTATTGAAAGTTAGATTATATATAACTATCGTTCAGACAATTAAATAAATAAACGTTCTACTGCTTGCATAGACTGGAATTAATATACGCTTTGGAATCCTTTCGTTTATATTCCGCATCGCATATTCATTTCATGTTTTCAGCATAAGGTGTTGTTCAATTCATCGATTATACATACATTATTGCCATACAACTTAGGAAATTGCGATGACATAAACGATCCTTTCTTATACTAGATCAAAGAGACGCATAGAAAAATATAGGCAACAACCGAACCAAATAGTTCGGAACGTTCTAACGGAAAGACTAAGAAATTGCTAGAATGCACGACGAACATGCTCGATGATTCGCCAGATCGAGAATAAGAATTCGTAGTGGAAGGGGAACGATAAGTGATTCGGAACGCGAGCCTACTGCGCATGCACGGAACGAAGAATCTCGAAAAGAGCGCGAAACCAAATATAAACGCGTTAGCTCCAGTTGCTGCGCAGTCATTCAGAAAGTGCACCTTGAAGCGACAACTTCGGCGAAACTTTCCGAGCGAATTCCGAACGACATATATCACGAACAATCGAACGCAATTCTATCCACGAGTGATTTGTGACTGGAAGCAAACGTTTCTAAAAGTAAGGCATACATATACGTGTTACGGTGTTTCGTGGGTTAATTTGTTCAACGTCCTACGACGTTATACATACCTGCGTATGTTGATATGGTGTTATCGCGTTTCTGTTTATTAATTCGTCGGTATAATCGGTGTTACAATTGTTTCTAATTCTTACGTCCTTCGTGAACATTCGCAATCGTCGAGTCCTTGCCAGCAAAGACATTGATAGGAAGTTTCACGAAGCGCACCTGTGCTTCTAAAAATAGCTACTAGAAACACGTAAACAGAGTCGACTGTGATCACTAGGCAACGTAACAGCCAAGTAAAAAGTTCTTTCTTTCTTTACTAACTTCAGTAAATTGAGAAGTTCTCTGAATCCTTTCACTATTTTAATTTGTACCTTCCAATTTTGTTATAAATGCATAAAATCCGCAATCTACACATCACCGGTGCATCTCATTTCCTTTCGCGATAAGTTTTAATGTTTTGAAACTTATCATCTTGATATACGGGCTTCGGTCGGTTAAACTCGAATGACAACGTAAATATAGTTTTTCGTATATCGAACGTTCTAGCAACATTTTGCACTCTGACGTAAGCCGGGGCATTTTCATAAGATACAACTAGCGTTATTATCAAGTGTAATTGCATACGTCGACTATCCGGTATACAATTAAATGATAATTGGCGGATTACTATAAATTGCGCGTTTTCTTCTGCAGATCGATCACCGTGCAAGATGGCGCTAGTATCGAGGGATATTTTTCGCAATTGGTGGGAGGACATGGATCGTTATCATCGCGAACTTGAAGAACATTTCAAACATCTGAGCGCCAGAGACAAAGTCTGGGAAGCACCACCAATTCCATCCTTCGCCGAACACTTCCGACCATGGAAGGACATGATGCAAGAACTCGAACATCAGGTATGTCACCGATAACCATAGTGCCGAAGATTAATTTTCAAATTAAATTTACGCGATTATACTTATAGCTAAGTACGCATGCCCGGGGACTGTGTTTACAAACGGCTGGGCTCAGCTGTTACCCTAACAGCTGCCGAACGTAATCATTGCGTTCAAAGATGTTTCCGCCGAAAACATAACTATATAATATATTAAATAAAGATATTCACTTCTATAAATTAACAATTTATTTTTTTTTAATTATATATTATATTAACACATTAGTGTGATTGATTTTTATTTTGAAAATACTATTTTTATAGTTTACTAACACTATATTAAGCAAATGTGTGTCGTACAATATTAAATCAAAATTCCGGATTAAATGTAACGTTCGTTCACTCTTGAAGATAACTTGGACGAAATTTTATGCAAATTGCGTTTCACAAAAAAACAATATTTTTGCCACGAGAGCTAACAATTTAAATTAACATCAGGACATATGCATCTGATTCCTAGAATTTTTTAATACTTTTTTTGTAAAATTAGAATTTTGTAAATTGGTTAAAAAAAAATTGTTAACTTTGCATTGATTTTCAGGTTGGTGGCGCGACGGAAGCGATTCAGAGGGGTCAGGACAAGTTCCAGGTGATCGTCGACGTGCAACAATTCGCCCCTGAAGAGATCACCGTCAAGACAGACGACAAATGCATCACAATCGAGGGCAAACACGAAGAGAAGAAAGACCAACATGGCTACATATCGAGACAGTTCGTGCGTCGATACGAGCTCCCACAGGGCTACGATATCGGTCACGTAAAACCAAGTTTATCATCCGATGGTGTCCTTACGATCACTGCTCCTAGGCTCGTTTTACCAGCACCTGGCGAAAGGATCATCCCCATCACACGTAGCAACGCACCAGCAATCAAAGCTTAGGGCAGAACCTCCCCTATCCGAATTTGAATTGGGAGGCTTGGATATATACGAATAAGCGATCTTTCTATTATCAAAATATCCGTCGAAATTTCCTCTTTCGGCAATAGAAAACTCAGTATTCACATATAGATCTTCTTAAAAATATGTTCTCAGTAAATAATCAAACGCCGCTTTATTATATTTAAACGGTTAAAGAATTGTTATGTTTTATTTCTTTGATCTACGAAATTTTTGTTTTTTTTTATATAATATTTTCAGTCATATGTTTATAAATTATTATTATTATTTATACGCGTTCTAGTATTAGATATGTAAGGGAGGTTTCAAATGCCGCCACTATTTGAAATGTGATTAATCTTGTCATTGTAATCGAAGTCCAACCAAATTGGTGACTCTTATTTTTTTACTTAAAAGCGTAGTGCACGATTACACAAGCAAGCTCACAATATGTTTAATAACTAGACAGCGGATTTTTTGCATTTATGGCAATCATGGGTATGTGCAATTCGAATGAGTACAAAGATTGGTAGAATCTAAGATTATCAATGTATTGTTTTCAGCTTTTTGAAGTTATCATAGAGGGGAAGAAATTTCTGCACGATATCCATCCTTTGCAATCGATGTAAACAATTTTTATTTTGCAAATAGATCCGTCGTCTAATAATAACAGTATGATTTAATAATATTTTAAATCGCATACACCATCTACTTAAATTTGCTTATGAAAGTATTGTCTTCGACTGTAACTATACCTATGACATAGTGTACGCGTTACTGTGCTTTTTCTTAATTTTTTTCAATAAATGTTAAGTAATAAAAATATGAGTATTTCATTTCGTTTAAGAACGAAGTATATATATTTAAGAAGTTTCCACTTTGGTAAAATGCAAAAATATTTACAAAATATGCAGCGCACGCGTCGACAATCCGGAGACGAGTATTCGCATTGAGGAATTATTGGCAGAATTGATTTATTGTCTAACCATAAATAATCTAATCTTTAAGTTATATTCTATCTTTGGCAAGTTTACGAAGGTCCACGATTCTCTTCGCTGTCCGAGAATGGTTGCTCGTCTTGATCTTGAGGCGGCACTGGCTCCTCTAACATTGTCTCTTCGGAAGGAATTAAACCTTGAATGTACCTAGCTTGCTGCTCTATATCCGGTATCTTCTCGTAAATTAGTTTCTCGACATCCACCTTATTTAGCTCAGTCTGTAAACGTCTTTTAAGAGGTTCCTCTATGGCATCCATTATCTGATACCTGATACAAAAATTGTTTTGCTTGAAACAAAAATCACGCTCGGTTTACAAGTCACACATGATGGTTAACATAGAGAACATGAAATGATTTTTGGCAATTATGGTACTCAACGAGATCTAAACTTTTTTTGTTTCATAAAATTTGTGTCATTAAAATGAATAAATAAATAAAGGCGCCGGAGTTGATGGTAGATGATCTGCGAAGAGTCTCCGAATGGAAATACAGTAAGTCCGCGATCTAAGTCCAACGGAACATTGCGATTTATGTCCCTTCGTCTACTCCTTCCACTGCGGGGTATCCCCGGAGGGGCCGAGAAGCTCGAGGCTGCCTCGGTCGCCGAGCAGTGTAAACATGCCGCGTAATTTGATCCTGGGTCGGGTATATCGGTGCGAATTACTACTAATCCAATTACAAAACTTATTTATTTTTCATTATTTTTTTATGAAACTTTCATCAACTTATTTCTGGCATTTTTCTGATTAAAATGACACTAAACACTAAATAATTTCAACTGTATTTAGTGGTTTAACCCTTAGTACTCGAGTGGTGACTCTGAGGCACCACTAAAAATTGCTATACCATTATTCAAAATATTGTTTACATTATTAAATTGATATTCAATAAATTAGTTGCCAAGCATTTAAGTATTCTGTCAGGTATTATATCAGTTTCATTTCTTCAAAATGATAAAAATCATATAGAATGGAAATATTCTTAAACGAAAAAAAAAGTTTGGTAATGGAATTAAAATACTTCCGAGCGCAAAGAGTTAATTGACGATAGTGACTTTCGGACGTAGACGAGGACGTGGACGTAGACGAGTCCTTTTTTACGTTCGGCGCGGTCGACGTGGCCACAAAAGAATAATTTCCCGTCCCCATCTAAGTCCCGGCAGAGAACCGAAAAAGGACTTACAGTCACTCCCATTAATATTCGTACACTCTTAAAAAGACGATAACTTGTTTAATATTGGACCATACGACTTGGACTTGTTTGAGAAGTTAGAATAATTAGTTTACTACATGACGTGAGAAAGAAATTTTAAAACAATTGCAATTGGTCGGTATTGCAGAGAAAATACAAAAAGTTGTGTTTTACAATTTTTTTATGTGGTTTATATTGAAAATTTAAAACCTCCATTTTGTAGATCTGTATCAATTGTATACATTTTCAAATTTTCATCCAATTTGGATTACGTGGAAAACAGCGACAGGCATCGAATGACGTAAGAATCCGTCGATTTATTACAGTTTAAGGCCGAAAATTGTGAAAAGCTGCAATTTTTACCATCTTCAAACAGTTGTAGCTCATTGCAACGTTTGCCGATTTTGGTGAAATATTCAGAGTGTATACAGTTGATACCGATCTACAAAACGTATTTGTTGAATTTTCAATATGGACCCACATAGAACAGTTATAAATAACAACTTTTAGTATTTTCTTTGTAATTCCGACCAATTACAATTTTTTCAAAATTTCTTTTTTTCAACGTGTAGTTAAATTAATTGTTCTAACTTCTAAAAAAAAAATCCAAGTCATATGATCCAATATTAAAAACGTAATCGTCTTTTAGAGTGTACGAATATTAATGGGAGTGACTGTAGATCGCGGACTTACTGTAATTAAAACAAAATCAAGAAGATCGAACCTTAAAAGGTTTGGCAGTACGTTAATACTGGCTTCCATTAAGTAATCGATAGTACCAGCTCCGTGGATTCTGGCTTGGATGTTGCCCAACTCGAGATTAAGGTCCTCGAGGTTGGGCTTTTTCCGGGTGTCCAAAGGCTGACCCAGTTTCATCTGAACCCTGAAGTATTGCACGGTGAAGGACACCGTGCCGGCCCTCGAAAGGAACCCACCGACCAGGCCCACTTCCCAATGGGTTTTTCCTTCAATCTCCTGAGTCCCAACGTCCATCGTTGCATATACCTTTACAAGGCAAGTCAAGACACGATATTTTTAACGCCCACCGAATCGATGACATAACGCTTGCGCGATGGATTACAGATACCGATCCACAGCTGATTAGCCGATGTATTTTCAATTTACAATGCGTGCGACGTAATTAGATGATATAACTGTGGTAATCGGCTGTTTGGCTTGCTACCTCTGCATCCGCGAGTGGGCGTGTGATGCAATCGTGGAACAACGTCCAAAAATGAATAATTGGACTAACGCACTCATCTCTGAACAATTCTCGAGAGATATTCGTTTCTCATCGAATAATAGAATGAATCATATTGTTCTCTAGAGTTTCGTTTGTCAAATTGGTTAACACCACGAAGCGAAAAAGTAGAGAAAATTGTTCAAATATTTACTGTTCTGTTTTCCATGGTCAATGTGATGTTTCCCATCCTGTAGAAACTCGCGAGGCCAGTGAGCCAGGTGTGCGTCGACGTCATGACAAATACCCCGGTGGTTTGACTGTAATTTCTTACCTGGTAAGGGTCATACCCTAACTCAGATACTTGCCGGCGAGCCTCCGCAACGGCCATATCGAACGGTGATATAGAGTTCGGGAAGTACTGAGGCAGTTGTGATATTTGCTTGTTCACTTCACCCCTGGAAATGTTTTATCATCAATCTTTTCTGCCCGAAGAATTGTTTAGTCGAATATTTCGGGCTTTTCCCAGATAGCACTCGGTAGTCCAATGTACGTCCGTACCGGACATATGTACGTCCAGGGACGTACGATATGTCCGAGATATGTCCGATTTATGTCCCAGGTATGTCCGACAGAGGTCCCAGTTACATCCCAGTACGTACATAGGACGTTTGTCGGACATATAAAAGCGTGTTTGCACCTTAAAAAATTTTCTAAATATGTAAACATTGGTTTAAAAGAATTCTACAAAAATACCATTGATTGTCACATAGCTAGAAAAAGAGGAATTGATCAAATAAAAAAGAGTAGACCTTATGCCGGCCGTGAACCTAGTATAAGACCCAACCGAGTTCTTGGTAACACGATTAATATTTTCAAATACTATGCACGCGAACTTAAAAATCTGAAAAAATTCATAAACTACATTTTGAGTATAATAATAGAAACACAATATAGCATCCGAAAACGTACGAAATAATCTAAGTCCCACGTTCGTGGTACGTCCGAAATTTATGTCCGAGGGATGTCCCACGGACGTACACGACGGACATTGGGCGTATCGGACGTAAAACGGACGTCCTATGGACGTACGGTGCTATCTGTAAACCTAGTATAAGCATATTAACAGTCGAGCGCCTAACGCGCTGACCCAACCGAGTTCTTGGTAACACGATTAATATTTTCAGATACTATGCGCGCTGATGTACGAGGTAATCGTAATACTAATCAAGTTAATTTCATTTTTCAACTATTTCTGTGAAATGTTCAAGTTTATCAGTGTCCAATAGACTTACAGAATAAATAAAATCTAAGAATTTGAAGATTAGCTCATTTTTTCACGGAAGAAACGTCAAAAAATTAGTTTTTTTCATACAACGGCGCCGCGAACTTAAAAATCTGAAAAAATTCATAAACTACATTTTGAGTATAATAATAGAAACACAATATAGCATCCGAAAACGTACGAAATAATCTAAGTCCCACGTTCGTGGTACGTCCGAAATTTATGTCCGAGGGATGTCCCACGGACGTAAAAAAAGGATGTCCATGGAACGTCCGAAATTTATATCCGAGGGATGTCCCACGGACGTAAAAACGGATGTCCATGGGACGTCCGAAATTTATGTCCGAGGGATGTCCCACGGACGCAAAAACGGATGTCCATGGGACGTCCGAAATTGATGTCCGAGGGACGTCCCACGGACGTACACGACGGACATTGGACGTATCGGACGTAAAACGGACGTTCTATGGACGTACGGTGCTATCTGGGTTATAGTTTTACATCGTTAAGTTCACTTAACACATAAGTTGCTGATAAAGCCTCAACAACGAAAAGCGTGATATTAAGTTGTCCCAAAAAGTTCGTTTTAAAAATGCTTTCATTACCGTAGGTTAGTATTGACTTCCTTCAATATGAAGGGCTTAATACTGTCGAATATGAAGGTCCCCACAGAATTGATCACACCTTGGAAAACGGAGCCTAGGAAGCCCAGGTTTTTGAAGTCCATGTCGATCTTATCGAATGTCAGGTCCATGTCGATGTTCTGGGCCTGCAACTTGCCATCATTGCCGACCTCTAGCCTCGCGATACCTTGGACATTCACTCCTGTCAATGCGACGGTGAAATCGCCGGTCGATCGCGACAGCCACGATGACAATGTGTACAATCCGCGGATATCCAATGTCCGGATATTCAACGAAACGGAAACCTGCGTAAAATTGTTGAATGGAACTTAAAGGGGCTGCTGCAATTGCGAAAAGCAACATCAAATGGCTGTGTAAAAACATGCTATGTATAAAAGTTTATGATCAACTAATATTCGCGTTGATAAACTTTTATACTGAGTACGAAACATATAATTTTGTTTACTGTTCGAATAAATAAAAATGAACACTTTGCATACGAAGCTATTTTGATTCCACCGACCGGAATCTTCATCGAATCGAACGCGATTATTTTAATCGCATGGTCGCCTTTTTTACTTCAAAGTTGATTTGGACGCGAACCAATTTTGGCACCGAGTGTCAGATCACCGTGACTTACGCGGATGACGTCTCATCTCTGTTAGTCAGCGTTGCAAAATGTCGCTATTTGGAATAGTACATGACTACAATTGTGTACCTTGCGGAGGATGATAGATAAAAGAAATATGAATGCTGTTTGTCAACACAGATAATCTTTGGGAGGAGTTACTAGGACAGAACGGATATCCATTCCTCTCTACTCGTATATCCTTGTCTCTTTAATCGTATACTCTTCGTCTTCCTTTTCGTGTACATTTCTCCCCCGAACTATACAGAGTGCGCCAAAATAGCAGAGTTGAAACGGGAACTCACAATAGGAGAAGACGCGGTCATGGAGTCTCAGATTTTCTCGAAACTTTGCATATTGGTAGATTTCGTTCTCCTGTTTATGAAAATATAGCATTATTGGGTCAGATACTCAATAACTTTTGAGACATTTACAATTGAAATTTCATTATACCCGTTAAGTACAGTTTCAGTTGAAGTTATTGTCAAGTGCAAACGGCGTGGTGGTTTTTTTTTCTTTCCAGTTTATCTATTATATTTTAATTGATTGGATTTTACAAATGAATTATGAGTGTATTTTCCATTTGTAAAATCCAATCAATTAAAATAGATAAACTGAAAGGAACAAAAAAGTAAAAAGAGGACAACGGACTTGAACCCTGGCCTACCTAGTACCAACCTAGTATGTTACCACCATAATGATATTTCAATTGTAAATATCTTAAAAGTTATTGAGTATCTGACCCTATAATGCTATATTTTCATAAACAGGAGAACGAAATCTACCAATATGCAAAGTTTCGAGAAAATCTGAGACTCCATGACCGCGTCTTCTCCTTGTCAGATCTTTCTGATCGCGCAAAATCCTTATTAAACACAGCAACTGGTTATCGGATCAACTCGACGAATGATTTCTTTAACAAGCGATTTTTTTGCAAAAGTCTAGAAGAATTCAGAACAAGATCAGATGATGCTGTTGTATGATAACGCACGGTCACATTCGACAATAGTTTAGTTTGCTGTTTATTTCCTTTCCAAGTTTCTTAACAAAATGAACTGAAAAATATGTGTCCGGTCATTGGCGCAGCCTGTATACTCTTTACTTTCTACTGTCCCCCCCCCCCCCCCCGGTATTCAGACCTCTCTAAAACCATCTATTCTGCTTTGTCAGGCACTAACCCTTCAGGAGTGGAGAATGGCGGGCAAAATTTTATCCAAAACTGCTCCACGACGGGGCATAATCATAGCTTACTGGCTGGAGCATATTTTCCCAATGTATTTTATATTTTTTATTTTCAATATTTATGTTTTTAAGATTTAAGAATATGGCAATTGGTAAACTAAGAACTAAAACAAAACATAATTTTGGGCAGGACACTCACTTGCATCAATGCCAGCTCCGACTGAACATTCACGATCCGAAATTTCGAGAGGCCGTAAACGTTGACCTGCTTGAAGTTCATGGTGTACATGGAGAAGGAATGAGTCATATCCGGCACTGACATGGGGTCCGGTATCGGCGCCCCAGGTAGTCCAACCGGATCCTCTTGCTGATAGTGCTTCAAGATCGCGCGAATATGATCCCCAAGTCGTTTTTCACCGAGTGCGATGTCTCTTGCCGTGTCATTTTTCTCTGCGAAGCAGTTTCGTCGATTTTATCCGTTAATAATTGTAAAATCACTTGTAGAAGTATTTTTATAAAATAGAAATAAATATTTGTTCCTTCCAGTTAGAATATACCTAGTCGCACCCCCGTGACTTTTACAAAAAAGATTTACAACAACATAGACACCGTATGGAGAAATATTTTGAATTGTCACGGTGCTTGAGTAGAAAATTAATTTGGAAAGAAATAGTCGCGTCAACTTTACAAATGTTCTCTAAGAAAAATCATTTGATACAATTTTCGGTATAAATCGTTCATTTTCGTTCACTTGGGCTTCTGTTTTCAGTGAGAAATTAGCGTATATGCGCAAATAACATCGCGGTTCTCGGAAATCGGCCTTTGATCTTGGCTGTTGATTGTGCAACGCGGTCAAACCGTTCGTATGACGATCGATTTGTGTCATCCTGGACCGATTGCACTCGGTGGATCGGCTGGACGTGTAGCCAAAAGGTTTGTTATGCTGTACACCGAAACGTCTATACACCTACTCACCGATAGGTCTCACCGAAAGGTCGTTAGACCGGACGCCGAGAACGCAGCACAGGAGGAAGAGTAGTGGTATGTGCAGATGCATTTCCGCTGGCTTGACACACGAAAAATAACCCGGAATCGAACGCGCGGAGGAAGACCGATTAGTGTGACCTGTGGTAGATCAGGCCACGCACGCATTCGACTGGAAGGCGCGTCAGTGAATTTAGTGGAGCGATATCACGTGGGTCATTGAAAGAGCGAGGGTCAACCGCTTTATCTGGCCCCCCTCTTATTCTTGCGTTGTTTCCTCCGTAGCCTCCCCATAATTCCGCACCACTTCATCACCGTTAACATGCACGTTGCTCGCCCGCGTTTCTCTAACGAAACAACAGTGTAAATATCTGTACACAACTTTTCGCGGATTCCTCCTCGATGACGCGTCGACGTCCCCCAGGAAATGCAATTGTGCAAAGGAATCGACGGACATGCTCCACTTCCGCAGAACACGTTAATTTCGTTCGCCGATTAATTAGTATCTGTGCGACGTCCGATTCGTTTAATTATACATCGCAGAACGAGAATACTTATTTCAGTGATTAACGGGAAACCTATACTGACCACTGAAAGTGGCTGGTACGTGTTATCTTCTTTAGGCTTCGCGCGATTTTTATTATGTGTTTGAATAATAAGGAACTTTAGCTAGCCATTCCGAATGGAAGCAACTTTGTAATTTCAATAGTTATAGAATAAAAAATTTGCAGCCGCTTTTTCTAGCTTCCATGGGATGCATTTGTTACCCTAATTGCAACAGGCGATAACGCTGTGGAGCTTGCGCGTGTGTGTTTGAAACCGGAGCTGTGTTCCTGCTAGTGGAAAGCCAAGCCTGCCCATTCTAGGGTCGTGATAAATTCGGATGACGTCACCGGTCGATATTAAATAGATCGATGCATGCGGAAAAGCATTTCTCTATTGTTATGTTTTTTAAAAATATTAATCTTTTTTCTTTCAATCATTCTTTGCGATTTTATGAAATTATACAGCAATTTTCAAAGCTGATCCGACGATTATCCTTATAATTAGGATTTCTATAGAAATTGTTGAAAACTGTGATTAGCTAGTCGCATCACCGTCGACAATTTATTCCTTATGCAACGATTACGTTACGACAATTTATTCCTTACGCTAGATTTTCTCGTGCCAAGTATTTTTCTAATTATACATTCAGCTATAGCAATATATACTATATTTTTTTGTTTTCGATCATACTATGTGAAATTGTTGATCCTCCGATATCTATAATCGGTTGTCAAAAATTCATTCGCAAATATTTTTATTGTACAATATATCGAGTGTCTGTTCCTTGAGATCCTGATGTTTTAATCATTTTTAGTAAAGTATAATAACCTGTGTGTCTTGTGCAAAAATGTGTCTTGCTATTGCCTTGTATATATTGACTGGCACTTTCGGCATACTCTGGCACATATTCCTAGCGATCGGTATATTCTTGTTAACGATTCTCGGTAATATGGTAGGATATGTATCCTATTTAATGACACATTCATCAGAAGAACCCACTGCCAATCCTAATAACCACCAGACGATTCGATCGACCAGCTGAATGTTCCGCTGAATATTTTAATTGAATTGAATGAAAATTTTCATAACCTCGATCAAGCTACTCTTGAATAAAAAAAGCGGTTATACATAATTCCATTTAAATGTTAAAAACTGTTGCGGAATAAGAGTACGCAAATTCATACATATAAGCAGATTTATTATAAAAGGAAGAGATTTATTAAAAAGTAATAGAAATCATTATATTATGTATATAAGAATTATCTATATAATAATAACGACCTAATAATATCTGTTTCTCTACAATATCTTAAGCTTCACAACAGAGATGCACACTCTTTCGCAATACTTTCGTCATATAATATAAGTCATGTAAAACACGATCATGCCTCTACCTACTTTGGACGGATTTCAATAAAAATGGACGGATTGGTTTGCATGCTCATCGCACTAAGGCAGTGTCATAATTCCAGCGAATGTGCCGCGAGACCATATATGATGTGCACAGACGAAGCACTTCACATCGCATGTTCATCATTATTGTATAAAATGACAACGGGTTGTTTTCACGCAGAGGTTACACTAGCCCGTGACCTGGAAATGTTATAAATGACATTCATATATTATGTAAACCATTTTTTACTTCTTCAAAATAAAAAGCTATTATATATCAATAATATCGGCATTTTAAACCATTTTCTTAATCTCCGCAAATCACTTAACGCTTAAGGCTTAAGGGATCAAATTAGACGATTTCAAAAAACATCCAACAGTCTACAAATCTGAAACAGACTAACAGTAATATTGGAATGACACGGTCCTATGATCTCCAGATTAACTTCCGTGGCTTAGGCTACTAGCTTTCCTTACATTTTACCGTTAGCGTGGTAGACGTCTGCTATTGCCACATTAAATGGTGACTCATGGTGACATTACTGATAAATAATAGCTTTTTATTTTAAAAAAGTAAAAAGCAAGTAAAAAATGGCGTACAAAATATATGAGTGCCATTTATTAGATTCTTTGGTCACGGGCTAGTCACTTAAGGGGTTAATTAGCTGGCATTGTTGATACCGCGCTGTGAGGTGTTGTTGGTCGAGAACCAGCAATGGACTGTGTGGTGGACGCGTTCAGTGATTGCATGGTGCCAATCTAAAAATAAAAATTCAGTATATAGGTCACTTCAGAGTTTAAAGAAAAGATACATTTATTTGATAGGGAACTTACTCTCAAATGTGCAAGATCTTCCAATCTTGTGAGATCGCTCAACTCTATGTATAGAGAATACACAATTAACCATCCGTAAACGGAAAAACAAGTAAATATAGTCCACAAAAGACACATTACGATGTTGTAAGCAAATATCATATCGTTTACTGTACTGAAGAACAGAAAAGCAAACAATCTGAAAGTAGCAAAAGCTGCAAAACTATACAACCAAGGCACCATCTTCTTCTCGTATTCCTTCCGTAAAGCACGTATCAGTATTAGGGATGTCGCAAAAACAACAATTCCACCAAGCATGGAAAACAATGCGAACACCACAAGAGCATTGCGAACTGGAACAAGACAACAGACAAATATTTTGTTAGCTTGTACTTTATTGCTTATTCTATGAAATTTTAGAACTACATATTACTCTTACCATGCGGATTGCCCACATATACGAATTCATAAGATATTATGTAGTATCCATAATGTGTTGAACCTGGTGCAGCTTGAGATAGACAATAAAGATCAAATATCGCTGTACAAATGGTGAAAATAGCTAAACCCTGAAGAAAAATATTGATTATTGCAAATTTACTTCAAAATTTGTTTGTATTAAATAACTGCGAAGCGTAATACGTACCAATGAAAATATTCCAGTAAACATAGCGCCTCTCTGGATGTCGAGAACATAAGCATGTGTCAATATTGGCTTTTGATGCCATGGCGTCGTTTTGATGCTACGTACTGATCGCGAAGATCTTAAATTTGCACTGCTACGTGTGGTGACATGCGAATATACCGAAGGTGTACCCATGCTGGGAGATTTTTTCCCGTAATTTATCAATGTCTGGCCCCTATATTTCCTAAGTACGTGCACAGAACACAACCCGCGTAAGTATAATCTGGTACATATAACGAATTACCAGAGAGAAAATGAGAGTACTCACGTCTTACGCCCACTACGTCGAGATAGGTTAGATTGTGGATACTGTGATCAAACTTATCATCAGTAGTTCTATTTCGTGATGAAATAGAAAAAAATTCACTGCCTCTAAAAATATACAGAATTTGTGCCACAAATAGTCTGAGTTCCACGAAAAAGTTTGACCCGTTTCTTTGTAAATGTAAACATCAAGTCGCATTTACACATACCGATCCGTCTGTAGATCACGAGCCGACGCCCGATGACGCCCGACGCCCGTCTACATATACATATATAGGGCTGGGCGATTTCACTCAATTCTTTTAGAATCGATCGATTCTTTTTCTCAAGAATCGATTATTTTAACAATTATTCTAAAAATTGATCCTCGATTATTTTTTAACCATGAGTCGAAAAAAACACTGTATTTTTAGTAATTATCTAATTATAGTCTTTAATTTCTCTATAACCAAGTTATACCGATAATAGTCGAACATGCCCGAAGCCTTTAAATGCAAACTTTCAAGTAAATATTTAGTTGCGCGGGAGTACATGCAACTGAATATTATTTTAACGTATGTAAATACTTATTTGAACGCGACAAATCGGGCAACAAGAACAAGGAAATCAAAGTCACAATATAAAAGACATATGCAAAAAATTTATTTGACAGAAACATTTCCATAAAAATCAGGCTGACAGAACGCATCTAAAGCCGAGATTTCCAGCTGAAGTATCAGGCGTGTTTTGACTTCTGGCGGCACACCTATATCTAAAACAATAGCTTTCGTGACAAAGGTAGGATCCACCTTTTTTCACTTTGTCTGTGCCATCGGATGGTCCTGTCTGAAAGTACAGTTGATTTTGTGAATAAATATCGCTATAAGCGAGAAGTGAAAATACAGATTCAAACCTACAGGATTTGTAGACCCGCCCTTTTTCGCGGCATCGATCGTCCACCAATCAGACGTCCACTCCCATACATTTCCTATCACGTTGCGTAATCCGTATTTATTTGGCGGGAATTCTGTAACTGGCGCGGTGCCTTCGTACCCGTCCTCTATGGTGTTATTATTAGGAAAATCACCCTGCCAGGTGTTCGCTCTACAATTTATTCAGATTTTTATCTGAAAATTCCGATTTTTCGATCGTCAGTGCTAGTCGTTTTACTTTACCTGTGTTTACCATTGGGAACAAATTTATTGCCCCACGGATATAGCCTATCAGAAAGCCCTCCACGACACGCTACTTCCCATTCTGCTTCAGTAGGTAATCTTTTCCCTAGCCATTTGCAATATGCGACAGCATCGTTCCACGATACATGTACAACGGGATGATCCATCCTGTCTGGATCATTTGATTTAATCCGTTGCTACTTCCAACACAGAATATACCAGAGGCGAAAATTCTAATATTCGTGTCCCTGAATAGCATGACCTTCACAATATACATACATGTGTAGTATATACGTGTGTCTATAAAATTGGCAGCCTTAGAAAGTGCGGCAATATTTGAACAATTGAATATTTCATGGATATGCCCTAAATACAGGGATGAAAGACAAGTGAAACAGATTTAGAAATTTAATGAATGCGAAATGGAAACCTCCCTATGACGTATATATGTATATTTCTAAGAGAACCAAAGATTAAAATACTCGGAAAATTCCGAGCTCTCTATTTTTTATATAGAAGATACCTTTTTAACAAGTTCGTCCGTTATATCGCCCATATTACATGAACGACTTTCGTTGGTGTGATATGCGCTATTTGTCAAGTTCCGTCTTACTTGGTGTCAACCTTCAAAACTTGGGTACGCATGCGCACTGATAATTGGTTCTCGAAAATTGTCGCTGTTTCGCCTCTGTAATGTTCTGTGTTTTCAAAACAAAACCTCGATTCGGTTATGCGAAAAAGACAAAGAGATTACGTACGCGTTAAATCTGAATCAGGACCCTCCGGATGCTTCCAAGTCGCGTTTTTAACTTGTAACCACCAAGGAGCTCGGGCGACGGCAGCCGGCGAATTCGTTCTAACAGCTTCAGTCAACAGACCTCCGAACACGAACGAATCACCAAATGATTCGGCCTCCGTTAAGTAGCCGGTCTTCTCAACGAACGCTGCAAACTCGCTATTGCTCACTTCTAATTCATCCATGTAAAAAGTATCAAGACGTACTTGTCGTTTTGGTGCTTCGCCGTCACCGACAAAGATCGGCTGATTTGTTCCGACCGAAAAAGTGGCTGAATCTATTTTGGCCATACTTCTGAGGCGATCGGAAATTTCTCTCGAGTATATGTGCGAAGCATCATTCGTCACTGTGCAATAATCATTTTCTTTCGATTGTTTCGTTCGTCTGCTCATTCCTTGACCGCAGTGAGACTGTTGCTCGTTCGAATGATCGTTTTCGGAGCATCCCGCTACTTGACACAACGCAAAGAGCATGCTTGTGCAGACCAGGAACCTTGTTGATTGCATTTTTAAAGTTAACTGTAACGGACTCTTCATTCTGTAGTTGGAAAATCTTCCTGCAGTAAGAGAGACGAACGCCTAAAATTGATCTTCAATTTCACCAACCAGATCCAGTTCAAAAGTAAATGGAGTCAAAGAGTAACTGCGGTCAGCTGCGGTGTAACTTTAATCTTCATGGAAGACGATAGCAGAGAGGAATGAGTGGGAGTGAGAGTGCTCACGCCTGGATTTTGGTCGTGTCCGGTACACTGCTGCCCTCTAGTCTAAATCTAGCCTGGATCAGATCCTACCTCATCTTTTTACCCCCTCCAACGCATGGACACAGACTTAAGATACCTACAGACATTGCATGCAATCACCGACGAGATACTGTTAAAGACAGCCAGCCTTACGGGAGTTCGTGTGCCCGAATAATTCAAGCGTTCTCTTACGCCCTCTAGGATATATTTTGGCTGGAGTAAGAAACAGAAGGCCACCGACGATATTTCGTCGGTGCAGAAGGCCTCTGAGGAGATTCTTGAGACCGTGAGACGGCAGACAGCAATGAGATCAGATGTTACATTCTCGAACAAACATTTTGGTGTTGGTTTTTAAGGCTTAAAATACTAAAAGTAAAATTAATATCAAAGACAAAAAATCCTAGAAATTTTGTACGTAAGAAAGTATGAAAGCGTATTTAGGAAAATCAATATTCAATAATTCCTACCTCTGAATTCATACGAAATACCTCACTTTGTAATTTAAAAATATTTCATAAACAAACATTATTTCCTTACACTTTTTAATAATAATTGTTCTAAGAATCGATCTCTGGAAACATACATATGTTGAAAAACAGATTAACGTTTATTTGACATACTATATCGAATAATATAGAGTTCGAAAGAGACTCGCGAGGATAAATTAATATAATACATATAATATAATTGTAGGAGCATCGATGCAAACAGCGATTAAAAAATAAAAACATTATTTTTCACGCGACAAAAGAAATGATTATGGTTATCTGTATTCGACACGCGTCGAATAAAGTTTTATTCGATGAAAATTTATTCGGCGAATAAAGATAATTTTTTTATTCATCGTTAGCGGTGAATAAAGTTATCATTTTCATCTGTACCTTTATTCGACGTTTTATTCGACTTCGAATAATTTTCTGAGCCGCGTTCGAATGCTATACCGAAGACCGAGCAGTCAAAGATTGGCACACGCGTTACAATGTATCGCCCAATAACCAGAGCAGGGATCGAATAAACTGTGCACTCTCATAAATCGAAGTTCTTTCTAGATATGTTGCTACCGTAAAAATTTGTTCGATGTCCTTTTTCAATTTCCAAAGAAACCTGAAATTTTCGAATTCTTATGTTTTCCTTTTTTGTAAATAAGATTTTCAACCGAAAAATCGGCAAAAATTCTTAAATATATACATATGTCGATAATCGCAATTCGTCAGATTTTTTCAATATTTTTGCATGCAATTAAATACGAGTGATTGACCGAAAACCATTAAAACGGAACTGCTCTAGGTAGGTCCTTTAAAGAGAAAATATTCCAAATTTAATTATAAAAAAATATTTTAAATAGGAAGTTAAATTTTGACAAATAAAATAAGATTAGATTAGATATAAAATAAGACATTCAGCGTTCAAGAGAGACTGTTCCGCGATCCCATGCCGAACGGAGAAAAGGACGGAGTAAAGCTCGAGGGCCTCGGTCGCCGAGGAGTGTAACACAATACGGGTCGGGTATATCGGTGTGAGACCACTACTAATCCAACAACAAAACTTCTTTATTTTTCATTATTTTTTTATCGGATTTTCACAAACATACTTGTAGCATTTTTCTGATGAAAATGATACGAAATATGATGTAATTCCGATGATATTTACTCGTGTAATGAACGGCGAAAGGTTCGGGTGCAAGGAAGGACAGCGTATGGGAAAGAAAGAGACGCGGAGAGTCCTACTTTTAAACCTTCGCGTTCGACTGCTCGATTTTCGCCGCGTCGCGCGTCGCACAATGGCCCGAATCGAAGAATTAGCTGTTCACAACTATTGTAGTCGTTGAATTCAGCCCGACGTCAGCAATAACATTATTAAGTAGAAAATATATAGTGACGATTAGAAAATCAAGGAGACCTTACAATTTTATCGAATAAAAAAAATTGTTTTATGTAAGGCATGCAGATGTCTTAGAACTCAGATCGTACGTGTCCAAAACTACCGTAAAAGTGCGTATCAATACAAATAATTTCGCTCGGAGTTCGTCGATGCTTTCGCAAGCAATGTCAAAGTATTCTGCCCTCCCGAGTTCTTCGGCTTCCACCTTGTTTCGAGCTTCGCCTTCCGGGGTCTGGTGCGTCAACGTGACGCCTAGGCTGGTCGTAATTCTGGGGCGGGGCGTTTTACATTTAATTTTTTATATTGAAATTTATAGAAGAGTGACTACCGAGTAATTTTTATCAGAAACATTTTTTGTCAGAGCACTGGAAATGCTTGAAAAATTACAATAACGTGTGAATAATGAATGATACTTAATGTATTCTTGCAACAACAGGTGATATTTGAAATCTGTCTTCACATCTGTAATTCTTACACGAAGCCACACAACTTTACCATGTACAGTATTTCATCGATAATGGTCCACAACACGGATCTGCGCAGGGACGTTTGTAGTATAATAATTTAAATTTTATAATTTGTTTCTATATTCATTATTTGAATTGTTATTTCAATTATTTATTGTTAAAATAATTGATTAAATAAATAAATTTTTACAATTTGTTTCTATGTTCATTATTTGAATTATTTCAATAATTTATTGTTCAAATAATTGTTTAGACAATGTACACGTATTTACACAATTAATATAGGAACACGTTTCTATAGAGTATAAAAATTTATAATCTACAGAAATTTTTATAATCTATAGAAATGTGTTTCCATATTCACTATGTAAATACTTATACATTCTTTAAATAATTATTTTAATAATGAATTATTGAAATAATTCACATAATGTATATAGAAACAAAATATGAAAGTTTATTCATTTAAACCATTATTTTAACAATAAATAATCGAAATAATTCAAATAATGAACATAGAAACAAATTGTAAAAATTTATTTATTTAATCAATTATTTTAACAATAAATAATCGAAATAACAATTCAAATAATGAATATAGAAACAAATTATACAATTTATTTATTTAAACAATTATTTTAACAATGTGCTATCGAAAAGATAATTCAAATTATAAATATATTATCTTAACAATAAATTATTGAAATAATTCAGATGGCGAATATGGCAACAAATAATGCAAATTTATTTATTTTATCCGTTAACTGGAAACGAATCAAAGGTTCGAAGGTCCGAAACTTCGATTTTCATCACCTTCGTAGTTTCCTTCGTTCCTTCGAATCCTTCGAAGCTTCGAAGAGTCGTAGCTTCGGAAAAGTAACAGTCCTTGTTTATACGCGAGGAATATCATTGTCTAAGGTTTGCCGAACGTAGAGAAGGATAGCCGAGCTCGAGAGGCCTCGGTTACCGAGAAATGTAAACATACCTAATCCGAATTTCCAACTTCTTTATTTTTCATTATTTTTTTATGGGACTTCGATGACCATATTTGTGGCATTTTTCTAATAAAAATCATACCAAATGTGATATAATTCCGATGATATTTACTTGTGTAATAGACAATTAAAGTTTCGGGCGCGAGGAAGGATAGCGTATGGTAAAGAAAGAGACGCGGAGAGTCGCAGTCGGCGGCACAGTTCAAAGGCTCGCGCGTCCTCACAATGTATTACCAAGGAATAGCTTTTTAATATTACTTATTTTTTTATGAGACTTTTGCTAATAGATTTGTGGCATTGTTCTGATTAAAATGATACCAAACACGATATAATTCGGATCATATACAGGTGTATGGTCATTATGTACAGGTGAGGTACATAACATCGGTGAGGCAACAGTAATGCAATGATGACACTTTTTCATTTTTAGTTAATCTTTTAGGAGACTTTTACCATCATATA
Organism: Sphecodes monilicornis; assembly: GCA_913789915.3. Taxonomy (NCBI): domain Eukaryota; kingdom Metazoa; phylum Arthropoda; class Insecta; order Hymenoptera; family Halictidae; genus Sphecodes; species Sphecodes monilicornis. The sequence continues at coordinate 23,075,545 of OU565287.1, forward strand.
TGTCATATTTCTCTGATCAAAATAATTGCATTTAATAATTGCAGACAGTGCTGTCGAGCATTAGAAGTGGTATTATCGGAAAAATAAGTAATAAAAATTACGTTTCTGCTTTCTACTAAGGATCTCGATAAGAACGATTGAATTTGATCGTTTCTTGTAGATTGTATTTATTCTTCCTTTTTATTCTATAATTTTTACAGAATATTTTTTCTTTAAGAAAAATTATTTTATAAATATCCCATTAATTAAATTGAGTGTAAATTCTGATATTTTATAAATTCCTACATCTACAGGCTATCGATTATAAAACAGTGATTCCAATGCTGAACAATAAGGAAAATAAGTAGGCGATAAGAATTTAATGAAATTATACAATAATATGTAATTATTTTCCAAGAAATCACAGAATGGATAATGACAGTCTTAATTTATTTATTACCTAAGGTATTACATCCATTTACCTCTACGCCACTAATGCAGTCGTGCGCAGTTGACGAGCAAATGTTCTATGTAGGTAGAGAGCACGGAACTTTTAGCACCGTGGAACTTCATAAGTCTACTTTATCCATTCCACGAAACCACCGGCGATGCCATCGGACCCGTTACCGACCGGTTTGAGAGCCCATCAGAGCCCACTTTTCGGCGACACCGAATACACGGGGGCTGGATGTCTTTAACAGTATCTCGTCGGTGATGCAATGCATTTTTCTGTCTACGGTTCTGAATTACCGACTCTGTAGAAAATGTCCTAGTACGATAGCGGACTCTATCGAAATGGAACGGTCAGGTGGTGAACTACATGAGGTTGCAACACATAAAGTGTGTGTCCGAGGAGGCTCGATTTTACAGCGTTGTCAGCTTTAAAACGCAATTGCATTCGTACAAAAATACTCCACGTATTATTCACTTGTGCTCCCTATTTTTTTACAGGACTTCGAACCCGCTGGTAAAAATTTGGCGAACATGATAAAGAAGTTTGTATCCGACAAGGACGAACTTATGCACATTTAAGAAGAGAAAGAAAGACAGACACAGAGCTGCTGAATACTGTGCGCACTCGACAGAAAATTTATTAGTAACACACTTGTGAGGAATTGTTTACAAATATTTGCAATTAGGAAATATAGAATAGACCTTCAGCTATTTTCACATATAGTTTATCGTCACATTTTATTTATGACTAAATAGTTATAAACAATTATTCTAAGTCTCGTTCTAAAATAAACTCAAATAATTTAATAGATCTCTGGTAAAAAATAATCTTCCTTGTGATCGGAGGATCTAGAATAATGTCTCAGCTACATTTCTGTTGCAGTTTTATGTAGATTCGACGCCTAGTTAATTAGTTATTTACGTTTTCCAGAGAGGTGACACAACGATTTGTGTGTTTACCTTTGACAAATACTCGGACTCTCCTTGTCTTACTCATTGCGGGCATAGAAGATAGAAGTTACCTCCACAAAAATTGTTGATAAATTACTTCAGGTAATTTTTATAAATATTAGCTCTCGAAGAATATGGAATGGACCTTCGGCAACATTCATGTATAGTTTTCAATTCGATTCTAGAAGAGGTTAATTAGTTATAAATAATTTTTGTTACTCTTGTTCTAATGAGACTGTGCATACTATTGAGAATTGAATATCTTGTACACTCCAAATGTTCATGCATAAAAGTTAATCTGTATCTGGAGTACTATTAGCTATTTTTACTAAAAAATTGGGTGGTGAGGTAACCAAACATATAATCGTTGTAATCGTTAAACAAACAGAGATAACAAATACATTAATTACATTTTTTCAATATAATTATGCTTAGTAATATTCATGTATCATAAATTATTCTGGATCTCGAGTTTTATTACTTACTTCTACTAAAAAATTAGATGGCAAGATGGTCAACGGAGTGCTCGTCGACATCATCGACAAAAGGAATTGTTTCAAATATTAACCAGCTAGAGATGATAAATTTATCAGTGAATTGTGTTCGATAAATTAATGCACGCTAATATTCATGTGTCAGAAGATATTCAATATCTCGAGTTCCATTACATATTTTTACTGAAAAATTAGATGGTCAGATAGTCGAGGGAGTGCTTATCGACATAATTAGCAACAGGAATTGTTATAAACATTAAACAGCCAGAGATAGTAACTTTATTAATTACATTTGCTTGATATAATATTGTTTGGTAATATTCATGGTTTAAAAGTTGTTCTGTACAACGAGTACGATTAGCAATTTTTACTAAAAAATTAGTTGGTAGATAGACAAGGGGATGCTTGTCGACATCGTTGGCAAAAGGAATTGTTATAAACATTAAACAGCCAGAAATAATAGATTTATCAATAATTATTATCACGGCAATCGAGATCTACCGAAATTAGTTGGGGTAGGGAGCGTTGCGTTTCGCTGCTCGCTGCGCATCACTGGCTACCTAAGCTCGCGGAGCGCGCTAAGTCAATCAGTCGGGCCGGGCCCTCCGGCAGGAGCGGATGGGCTCCGGGACCAGGAGGGTCTTCCAGCGGTACCCTGGCCTCTCCTGCCTACCTTGGGGATGACCAGTGGCCCTCCAGAGCTACCCTTGCCTACCTTCAGCTGGCTTAGGGTGGACCAAGGGTCCTCCACCAGTGGTCTACCTTGGGGTTGACCAGTGGTCATCCAGAGCTACTTTGGCCTACCCTGAGGCTGACCAGTGGTCCTCCAGAGCTACCCTTGCCTACCTTCAGCTGGCTTAGGGTGGACCAAGGGTCTTCCAACAATGGTCTACCCTGTGGTTGACCAGCGGTCATCGAGAGCTACTCTGGCCTGCCTGTGCTTACCTCGAGGCTGACCAGTGGTCTTCCAGAGCTACCCTTGTCTACCTTCAGCTGGCTTAAGCTTAACCAAGGGTCCTCCACCAATGGCCTACCATTGTCTACCATGGTCCACCTTTAGCTAGCTTAGGGTAGTCCAAGGGTTATTTAAAACTTCCTTGGCCTACTTTAAGCTAGCTCGGGGGGGGGGGGCCATGGACTCTTCAATGCTTCCTTCGTTTACCTTGGGTTCTGAGATGGTCCAGTTTCGCTATCCGGCATGCAGTCATTACCGTGCTGATCGACTCAGACAGGGTATTCATTGCAATGACTTCGCATCTTCGAGTGAGTCATTTTGTTACTACGTTGTTGCTATATTCGTCTGTAGAAGTAGTAGTATACCGTAGTAGTAAAGTGTAAAAGTAGTTAGTTGCATGCATGGGCAGGCCTCGCCGCCCCAACGATCAGCCGAGATGGGAACGTCCGCGATTTGCACTAGCGTTGCGACAAAACCACGCGTTGCATTTAGTCGATTTTGAACAGAGATTAAAGTTAATGTTACGAAAAATTTTGTTTAGAGCGTAGCGTTGCGAATCACAAATAGTCGCGGTTCAAAATTACATTTCAATTTGATAACTGCGCTTTTAAAGTTCATATTGTTGTTGTTTTACATATAATCTAAAGTAATCGTTTTTTGGATCTCTGTTCGTTGAATTAGCGTTGCGCACAAAAAGTCCGCGTTTGCTTTCGAGTCTTTCGACTTTTTAGGCTCCCATGCTCGAGCTGCAACGATCAACTGTGAGATGGGCACATCCGCGATTTCGAGTAGTGTTGCGAAACAAATTGTCACACGCGTTGTACTACTATCAATTTTTAAAGTTGATGAAATGTCTAGTTAATGTTGCAAATAAATAGTCGTAATTTAAAGTAGTTCTAAAGATACCTGTTTAGAATTTTAGACGTTAGAGTTTTAAATCTCTTATTTAAATAGCATTTTAAATTCGATTTGTTGAATTAGCGTTGCGCATCAAAAGAATCGCGTTTGCAATAGAATCTTTCGATATTTCAGGCGCCCATGCTCCAGTTGCAACGATCAACTGTGAGATGGGTACTTCCGCGATATCGAGTAGCGGTGCGAAACAAATTGTCGGGATGGGGCCGAAGGAGCAGACGAGGTTTTATGCCAAAGATGCCGGACAAACAGTCATTCAAGAGGACAATCATTGCAACGTCTTCGCATCTTCGAGTGAGTCATTTTATCACTACCTTGTCGTTATACTCGTCTGTAGAAATAGAGTTGTAGTAGAATGTAAAAGTAGTTAGTTGCATGCATGGGCAGGCCTCGCCGCCCCAACGATCAGCCGAGATGGGAACGTCCGCGATTTGCACTAGCGTTGCGAAAAAAGTACGCGTTGCGTTAGTCGATTTTGAACAGAGATCAAAGTTAGCCTTTCTTCTAAATATATTAGTAGTCTCTATCAGCGATATAGCTCGTTTAAACTATAGCGTTGCGAAACAAATAGTCGCGATTCGTTTTGCAGAAACTGTAGAGTAATCTTTTTTGGATCTCTGTTCATTGAATTAGCGTTGCGTACCAACAGTTCGCGTTTGCTTTCGAGTCTTTCGACTTTTCAGGCTCCCATGCTCGAACTGCAACGATCAGCTGTGAGATGGGCACATCCGCGATTTCGAGTAGTGTTGCGAAACAAATTGTCACACGCGTTGTACTACTATCAATTTTAAAACTTGATTAAATGTGTAGTAAATGTTGCGAATAAATAGTTGCGATTTAAAGTAAATCTAGACATACAGATGTACAATTTTAAACGTTGGAATTTTAAATTTCTTATTTAAATAGCAATTTGAATTTCGATTTGTTGAATTAGAGTAATCTTTTTTGGATCTCTGTTCGTTGAATTAGCGTTGCGCAAGAAAAGTTCGCGTTTGCTTTCGAGTCTTTCGACATTTCAGGCGCCCATGCTCGAGCTGCAACGATCAACTGTGAGATAAGAACATTCGCGATATTAAGTAGCGTTGAAAAACGAATTGTAACACGCGTTGTAATAGTATAAATTTTCAAAGTTGACTTAATGTCTAGCGATATTATCTAATGTTGCGAATAAATAGCCGCGATTTAAAGTAGTTTTAGAAGTACCGATCTAGAATTTTAGACGTTAGAGTTTTAAATTTCTTATGTAATTTGTAAGAATGGTAATACTTAATTTTGTAAGACTTTCAAAGTTCAACTCTACCAAATTGATACAATATTTTTGTCTATAAATTGATATTTTTCAGGAAATTGATATTTTTTTCAGGAAATTGATATATTTTTCAGGAAATTGATATATTTGTCTTGAAATTGATATTTATTTCAGGAAATTGTTATTTATTTCAGGAAATTGATATTTTTTTCAGGAAATTGATATATTTTTCAGGAAATTGATATATTTGTCTTGAAATTGATATTTATTTCAGGAAATTGTTATTTATTTCAGGAAATTGTTATTTATTTCAGGAAATTGTTATTTATTTCAGGAAATTGTTATTTATTTCAGGAAATTGTTATTTATTTCAGGAAATTGTTATTTATTTCAGGAAATTGTTATTTATTTCAGGAAATTGTTATTTATTTCAGGAAATTGATATTTATTTCAGGAAATTGATATTTATTTCAGGAAATTGATATTTATTTCAGGAACTTGATATTTATTTCAGGAACTTGATATTTATTTCAGGAACTTGATATTTATTTCTAGAAATTGATACTTATTTCAGGAAATTGATACTTATTTCAGGAAATTGATACTTATTTCAGGAAATTGATACTTATTTCAGGAAATTGATACTTATTTCAGGAAATTGATACTTATTTCAGGAAATTGATACTTATTTCAGGAAATTGATACTTATTTCAGGAAATTGATACTTATTTCAGGAAATTGATACTTATTTCAGGAAATTGATACTTATTTCAGGAAATTGATACTTATTTCAGGAAATTGATACTTATTTCTGGAAATTGATACTTATTTCACGAAATTGATACTTATTTCAGGAAATTGATACTTATTTGAGGAAATTGATACTTATTTGAGGAAATTGATACTTATTTGAGGAAATTGATATTTATTTCAGAAAATTGATATTTATTTCTGGAAATTGATATGTATTTCTGGAGATGGATATTTATTTCTGGAGATGGATATTTATTTCTGGAAATTGATATTTTTATCTTGAAATCAATATTGCTCGGATCGGAGTTCCCTCAGGGACTCACTCACGGGATGGGGCCCGTGAGTGGGTACGGGGAATCGCGTCCCCGGGGGCACCCGAATCGCCTATAGGTCGTTGCGTCCACAAATCATTAGATTTGGGCTCGATGTGGTTTCGATTTTGTTTCGACTTTGTTTCGACTTTGTTTCGACTTTGTTTCGACTGGTTTTCGATTCTATTTCAACTGGTTTTCGATTCTGTTTCCATTTTGCTTCAACTGGTTTTCGATTTTGTTTCGATTTTCTTTCAATTGGTTTTCGATTCTGTTTCGATTTGGTTCGTTCATCTGGCTCTTGTTAGTCACAACGAACGAAGAAAATTCATCAAAGCAAGAAAGTTCATCGTACGAAGAAAATTCATCGAAGGAAGAGGATTCGTCGAACGAAGACTCCAGATTATTCTTAAGTTAGTTTTAGTGCGTGCGTTAATTATTAAGATTGTCAATCGTCGTTGTAATTATGTCGAGTAATTATTGCCGTAACTTGACTTTGCTCGCTCCGTTTTCTGACTTCGACACAGCCTTCTGCTGTGTCGGCCTTGTTTGCAGGTCCTGAGCCGGTCCAGTTTCGGTATCCGGCGTGAAGTCATTGAGAGGGATGTCTAAGAGACTCGTTCACTCGTCTTCTGACGATCCTCTGTGTTAACGTAATCCTGGGCACGCCATGTTCTCATGTCACCCAGTAGCGCCAGAAACCGTTTGAGCGCATCTCTTTGCCATCTTTCTTGGTGATGGAGTGGCGGGTATCGGGCTGGTCGGCTCAGGACTTGTAAGCACTGAACGCGTCGCGTCACCCTTGAACCAGAGCCTTCTGCTCTGGTTCGATCTTGTTTGTTTCTTTGAAAGAATCAGAGCCTTCCGCCTGATTCGCCCTTGGTCCCTCGTGGTTCGGAGACTTCTTCTCCGATTCACTCTTTGCCCCGCAATAATTACTCGACATACGCTAAATGGAAAAGAAGTCTTTTCCATGAAAAAGACTACTTTTCCATTTAGCGACCTGCGAAACTTAGTTTCTATGAATCTTCGTTGTAAGAAAGGGAGACAGGACGAAGGGAGAATTCGTTCTGACTCCTTTTCGGGTCTCTTGTGCAGCAACCTCCTCGTGGTGAGACCTGGGCAATCGATATTATCCACAATTCGCAAGATATTATAACTTATAAATTGTAGTATCTGGCATGTAGTGGATAATATCGAGCTAATAGCTGCACATTTAGAATTTGCGTAAATATGTATTTTATATTAGAATTTAAGACTTAATAATTTCTTCGTTTTCCTTTGTTCAAGTATTCCAGCTTCAGCATTTTCTTTTAATTAATAATAGAAATACGATATTTCAATTTCAGAATACATGTACCTTCAACAAACACCTCCATTATTAATTTTTGGATTCGTAATTGGAATGTGCTCCTGAACTTTCAAAGTCCAACTTTCTCAAATTGATATTTTTGTCTTGAAATTGATATTCCTCCGATCGGAGTTCCCTCAGGGGCTCACTCACGGGATGGGGCCCGTGAGTGGGTACGGGGACTCGCGTCCCCGGGGCCACCCGAATCGCCTATAGATCGTTGCGTCCACAAATCATTAGATTTGGGCTCGACATGGTTTCGATTCTGTTTCGACTGGTTTTTCATTTGGTGTCGATTTCGTATCAACTGGTTTCGATTCTGTTTCGATTTTGTTTCAACTGGTTTTCGATGTTGTTTCGATTTTGTTTCAACTGGTTTTCCATTTGGAGTCAATTTTGTTTCAGCTGGTTATGGATTCTGTTCAAGAAAATTCATCTTGCGAAGAAAATTCATCGTGCGAAGAAAATCCATCGTGCGAAGAAAATTCATCGTACGAAGAAAATTCATCGAAGGAAGAGGATTCGTCGAACGAAGACTCCAGATTATTCTTAAGTTAGTTTTAGTGCGTGCGTTAATTATTAAGATTGTCAATCGTCGTTGTAATTATGTCGAGTAATTATTGCCGTAACTTGACTTTGCTCGCTCCGTTTTCTGACTCCGACACAGCCTTCTGCTGTGTCGGCCTTGTTTGCAGGTCCTGAGCTGGTCCAGTTTCGGTATCCGGCGTGAAGTCATTGAGAGGGATGTCTAAGAGACTCGTTCACTCGTCTTCTGACGATCCTCTGTGTTAACGTAATCCTGGGCACGCCATGTTCTCATGTCACCCAGTAGCGCCAGAAACCGTTTGAGCGCATCTTTTTGCCATCTTTCTTGGTGATGAAGTGGCGGGTATCGGGCTGGTCGGCTCAGGACTTGTAAGCACTGAACGCGTCGCGTCACCCTTGAACCAGAGCCTTCTGCTCTGGTTCGATCTTGTTTGTCTCTGGAAGAATCAGAGCCTTCCGCCTGATTCGCCCTTGGTCCCTCGTGGATCGGAGACTTCTTCTCCGATTCACTCTTTGCCCCGCAATAATTACTCGACATACGCTAGATGGAAAAGAAGTCTTTTCCGTGAAAAAGACTATTTTTCCATTTAGCGACCTGCGAACTTAGTTTCTAAGAATCGTCGTTGTAAGAAAGGGAGACAGAACGAAGGAAGACTTCGTTCTGACTCTCTTTCGGGTCTCTTGTGCAGCAACCTCCTCGTGGTGAGACCTGGGCAATCGATATTATCCACAATTCGCAAAATGCTATAATTTATAAATTATAGTATCTCGCATGTAGTGGATAATATCGAGCTAATAGCTGCACATTTAGAATTTGCGTAAATATGTATTTCATAGTAGAATGTAAGACTTTTAATACTTTCTTCCTTTTCCGATGTCCCAGCTTCAACAATTATTTTCAATTAATAATCCAAATACAAAGTTTTCGTTTCAGAATACATGTAATTCTTGCTCTCGTGAGCGAGTGTTAAATAGATTTGCACTCCTGCAGTAGATTGTAGGTTCTGATGTAATCTAAATATGATGTACGTACTGAGATGTACGTTACATATCGCATATTATTTCGATATTGATACATTATTTTATATTCAAATTAAATAATTGGTTGAAACTAGTTCTTATCCAGACTAAAAGTTAGTTCTGATTCATGTGTTAGAGGGGGTAAAAAGATGAGGCAGGATCTGTTCCATGTTGCCGCATTACCGTAAAGAAAGTAAACTATTGGTTTAAAGTGTATAAAACTATTATAATATACATTCATTAGTGACACGAGTAATAAAAATAATATTAAGTATAGAAACCAAATTAATTTTACTACAATTCGTATTTTTGTAATACATTCTTCATAAATATTATTTTCACCGTTCAAATACACGCGCCGTATGCATATGTAGCCTCCATAACACCCGTAGTAAAAATAAGGTATACGGAATATTCAGTTCTTGCTAATACGGGTAAATTCGTGAACTATCGGTAACATTGAGCGCGACGCCGAAATGGTACGGGGGCCACTGTGGCCCCCGAGGCCTAGACAGAAAAGCCTATAAGATGCAATGTCTGTAATAGTCTTAAGTCTGTGGTCTGTAGTAACTTTTAGCATGGAGCAGAACCTACCTCATCTTTTTATCCCCTCTAACGCAGGAATCAGAACTAACTTCAACCAGATTGCACTGATCGGAATGTTATCGGTAATTCAGAGGTGCAGACAGACCGTTCCATTACATTGAACGTCTATACAATATTTAAATCTGTGACGTAGTATACGATGTGGGCGCATGTGATTCGCGTGGAGCACAATTCACCGTTGGTTGCCACGTATGATTCACGTTTTCATTTGTGTACGAGCAAGTAGCAGAATGTTCTAAATGTTGTTATTTTCTTCGTGATACCGGCTCATATACTACGGAACACTCGTCAAGTAGAAACCTGTTGCTAGTTTGACACACACCGTTTGTGTACATAGAATTTACGATGGTTTCTTCGAGTCGTTTCAAACTATTGTTTTGTGCGCTTGGTATTTTTGTATGTTACTTTTACTGTGGCATGTTACATGAGAAAATCACACGAGGACAATATGGAGATGAAAAGAATCCCGAGAAGTTCACTTACATGTTTTCCTTAGTATTCTTTCAATGCTTAGTCAACTACCTGTTCGCCAAGACCATCTTATTAACTGTTTTCAAACAAGGCGATGATACTACTCCAAAATCGTACTATGCCATAGCTGCTCTCACGTATTTATTAGCAATGGTGTGCACTAATATGGCTTTACGGTTTGTCAGTTATCCTACACAAGTGATCGGAAAAGCTGGCAAACCGATTCCTGTGATGATACTTGGAGTCCTGCTGGGGAACAAGGTACCGCTTTTGTATTGTTTTCTTTTTAATTTCATTGGTCACCTTGTTCAATTTTATGACAATGCTGAACCTTTTACAATGCACTCAACTTATTTTCTAAATGGTTGTAATGATAACAATTTTATGCATTGCCTTGTAGGTTTATCCAGTTAGGAAGTGTTTATTTGTCTTCTTAGTTGTCATTGGCGTAGCTTTGTTTATGTACAAAGATGGAAACCCAATGAAGAAGCCAACCGAAGGACAATCAGTGTTTGGAGAAGTATTATTACTACTAGCTCTAACAATGGATGGAATAACTAGCGCCGTAGAGGAGCGTATGAGAGCAGAGTATAATAGCAAGTCTGGGCACATGATGCTAAATATGAACTTGTGGGCAGCAATGTTAAGCGGGGTTGTTATACTAGTCTCCGGAGAACTGTTTGATTTTATCCAGTTCCTACACAGATACCCATCTGTCAGTTGGTATATAGCTATGTTCGCGATGACTGCAGCGTGCGGGCAATATTTCATATTTCTTACCATCGTGGAATACGGTCCATTACGGTGTTCCATTATAACTACTACTAGGAAATTTTTCACGGTTCTCGGGTCTATATTGATTTTTGGTAATACCTTGACCAATAGACAATGGCTAGGTACGTTTACGGTATTTGTTGGACTATTTTTAGACGCTATGTACGGTAGAGATAAATCTTCCAAGAAAAATACTGTGAAATAAGAACTGTGACAGAAGCGTTAAACGCGTTAATGTGGTGCTGTGAATCGTTTCCGATCATATTATGTTGTATGTGACATTTACGACGTTTTTGTTGTACCTTTTTGCCAATTAGGCATATCTCCATAATGGCATATACTTCAACGAAATGGATGAATTTGTAAAGTTTTTATTATTCATTAGATCGATTAGAAATTTACACATTTTTGCATGTGGGGAGACGAACGAAGTTATACCGTATACACGTTTTTATAGTTGCGAACGGCAGACCATGAGACATTTCTGGATACAGTATGAAAGTTGACGTATGCACTTATAGGGCTCTTACTATCCGGATATCCGAGTATCCGGATTACTCGTTGTAACTCGAAATTCACATTGAGTTTCGGATTCGGCTACCCGAGATGAGATATCCGGATGGTAGGCGCCTTAGTCCTCATATTCGGATCCGGACTTCAATCTGGATTTCGAGTTATAATGAGTTTGAACTTTGTTGTAAAGACACCGTGTGCGTGTTTGACTGCGTCCGTGTACCGTGTAAATATGGTGCACATTTTCAATAAGAATCATACATGCCATGACCGTAATGGCTTCCTCGAGGTATACAGTCCCCGTCGTTTTCACAATCTTCCACGTCTTCTATTTTTCTTTCATTAGAGCGCGTAAAAAGGCGAATTTTAAAAATGAAAACCGTAAAGCATATCGCGTACGGAATACAATTTTCCAGGGAATAGCACAAACGGTCTCATGCTTATTGTCTGATGTAACGATACACAAACGACCGGTAATAGGAAATAAGTAGATAATGTATTATTATGTGCAAGATAAAATGTAATTTTTTATGCGAAAGTGATTCCTTGCGCGTCTCGTGGGTAGACCTTCGAGGCGCTCGGCGATAAAAAAATAATTGCAAACTTTGTACGACAACCGGACAAATTACGACTAGTACGTACGAGTCGTTTCCGCGTCTGAAGTGCGAGGTGGCCGTTGCGTGAAGCATTTCTCAAATGAGATTTCGTTATTGTTATCAACGTAGACAATAACGTCGCTGATGGTCAAGCAGATAATAGCGAAGCGTGGATGTGGCCGTTAGGAAGGGATTGTAATCAGTTGAATGTACCATAAATGCGCAAACTGCTTCTCAACAAGTAGTTTAACGTATTTCAGTAAAGAAGTCGCATCGAAGGTAGACATTCTACTGATCAGAATCCCAGCAATAGATCGAGGTTCCCGAGAGATGAACGGTAGTCGGCTTTACGTATGTTGCGTGTGGATTGTTGTACTAGCAGTGTGGTTCCCGATTGTTAGTGCGGATCTCTGGAATGGCGGTGAGTGTTAAATGCTGTTCATTTAAACACGCATGTAATCTATACACAAATGTATCTCATCCGCTCTTGTTAATTTGCATTTTACTTTTATCCTGCTCCTCAACACCCACAACTGGAGTTACCATACTTTAAAAGAAACTTGACGCTTCCTGGGGAAAGTCCATTTTATCCGAAAATACCCCCAGAGTGTCGAGCGGCCAAAGTGACTGGATTTGATTTTCAATCGACATTTACCATTACTGTTCATATAAATGTATCGATCTACTGAAATAAATTCCCGCAGACGCATTCGTACGCCTACCAATAAATGTAAAACCAGAAAACTGGAATTGGTCATTTTCACTCGCCTGTCAAGCATCTCTTTTCGCTTTTGTAATTTATTTTGTTTCTCGGACGAAATCCTCAACACACCTCACAATCCCGAACATTTGGCGACCCTGTTTAATAGTATTTCTTAAATCCAAAACATCGAACTAGTTCTTTTATTTTTTCCTTCGAACAACCCAGATAGCATTCGGACGTCCAATATACGTCCAATGTACGTCCGTACCGTACGTCCGATTTATGTCCCAGGTATGTCCGACAGAGGTCCCAGTACGTACATAGGACGTCCCGCGCGGACGTTAATTGGACGTTTGTCGGACATATAAAAGCGTGTTTGCACGTTAAAAAATTTTCTAAATATGTAAACATTCGTTTAAAAGAATTCTACAAAAATACCATTGATTATCACATAGCTAGAAAAAGAGGAATTGATCAAATAAAAACGAGTGGACCTTATGCCGGCCGTGAACCTAATATAAGCATATTAAGAGTCGAGCGCCTAACGCGCTGACCCAACCGAGTTTTTGGTAACACGATTAATATTTTCAGATACTATGCGCGCTGATGTACGAGGTAATCGTAATACTAATCAAGTTAATTTCATTTTTCAACTATTTCTGTGAAATGTTCAAGTTTATCAGTGTCCAACAGAATTACAGAATAAATAAAATCTAACAATTTGAAGATTAGTTCATTTTTTAACGGAAGAAACGTCGAAAAAATTAGTTTTTTTCAAACAACGGCGCCGCGAACTTAAAAATCTTAAAAAATTCATAAACTATATTTTGAGTATAATAATAGAAACACAATATAGCATCCGAAAACGTACGAAATAATCCAAGTCCCACGTCCGTGGTACGTCCGAAATTTATGTCTGAGGGATGTCCCACGGACGTACACGACGGACGTTGGACGTATCGGACGTAAAACGGACGTCCTATGGACGTACGGTGCTACCTGGGTTACAGAATAAATAAAATCTAACAATTTGAAGATTAGTTCATTTTTTCACGGAAGAAACGTCGAAAAATTAGTTTTTTCCAAACAACGGCGCCGCGAACTTAAAAATCTGAAAAAATTCATAAACTATATCTTGAGTATAATAATAGAAACACAATATAGCATCCGAAAACGTACGAAATAATCCAAGTCCCACGTCCGTGGTACGTCCGAAATTTATGTCCGAGGGATGTCCCACGGACGTAAAAAACGGATGTCCATGGGACGTCCGAAATTTATGTCCGAGGGACGTCCCACGGACGTACACGACGGACGTTGGACGTATCGGACGTAAAACGGACGTCCTATGGACGTACGGTGCTATCTGGGAAGTAGCGGCGTTTCCTCCGGAAGAGGATGCACGAAACTCGAAGGAAGAAGAGAAACAGAGACGTTTGATTCTAGAATCGTTCGCGAGCAATTCGTCGAGCAGCAATCGTTTGTACGAAATTCAAAACAGCGACGATCAACCGATAGAACGCACGACCGCCAAGCATTGCGTTGTCGATACGAGCGACGATAGCGAGAATTTCCCTGAAGATCTGTTCACCGACGAGCAGCGTCGCCACGGGGCTTTAGTGCTGCACGCTTTCCTCGCGTTCTACTGTTTCCTGATCACGGCATTTGTCTGTCACAACTATCTACTGCCGTCCTTGGATCGGATATGCGTGAAGATGAATATCAGCACGGATATTGCCGGCGCGACCTTTCTCGCAATGGCTAGCTCTTTGCCGGAGATGTTCGTGAACCTGATCGGGACGTTCCTCACCGAATCGGACCTCGGTGTTGGTACCGTTGTCGGTAGCGCTGTGTTCGATACGTTCGCGACTCCGGCTGTCGGAGCATTGACGGCTCTTCACGTAAGTAAACACTTAGTTAATCGTCTATCGGGAACATTGGTTACGCATTCTAGCTAAGGGTACAACGGAGCTGCGATACCAGCGAAGAAAGCGGAGCGTTGAAATGGAACGTGTACTTTTCTGATGGAAGCGTTTACATTGATGAATTTGATTTCGCGCTAGGTTCGATCTTTAGATCGAACTACTCTAGATCGAACCTAGCGCCGAAATCAGATTCATCAATATAATTCATTTCGATCGAAAGAAATTACACTTGGAAGCGTTTACGTTGGACCTGCTAGTAGAGCTACGCTTAACAGTCGATCATCAAAAGCGCAATCTAGTATCGCAACTCCGTTGTACTTGTACTAGGAGTGTGCAGACTGTCTTATGTATCGGACATCCGAATGTTCGGGTCGGGCTTAGAAAAAAGTCGGACGGTCTTGGTCGGGCGTCCGTAACAAACGGACGCTCGGGTAGTCCGATACTGTCGGGTGGTCCTGTATTGTCGGGCAGTTCGATACAATTGCGATTTTGGACCCAGACCAACAATTTCGGAGAGTTTAACACTTTCAAGCAGTCCGACTAAAGGTCGGGTTATACATGTCCGAAGTTCGGATCGGACCGAATATTGTTACCCAGGTTTAAATGAGAGCGTTCGCAAACGGAAATCGGCGACTGACTTCTCAAGGATTCTTTTTCTTTGAGTCTGGGAGGCCATATATCTCCTGCGGGTGACGGGTCCCTGTTGTGCGTGGCACAAAAAAAATGTTTCTATGGGCTTTACAACTCCTTTAGTATTATAATATTCGGTCAGTTTAACACCTTCAAGGACTCCGACTAAAGGTCGGCTTATACATGTCCGAAGTTCGGATCGGACCGGATATTGTTACCCACGTCAGTGGGTTCGAAGTTCGAAGCTACGTTCGAAGTTTGTGGGGTACTATTGGGGCGAAAGTAGTGGGTTTGTTATTATATATTTCGTTTAAAGTTATTTTAGTACCCTTCCCTTCCTTATTCCCAAGATGATGAAGAAGAGCATGTTATATTATATAGTACATAGATACATAAATATTATATATTTATATATTATATATTCTATGTACGTATGTATATATTACATTATATATATATATATATATATATATATATATATATATATATATATATATATATATATATATATAGTATATATACAGGGTGGCCCACATAACTCTGAACAGCTCAATATCTCGAAAACTATGCCATCGATTTTAAAGTTCTTAGTCTTAAATTGCATGGAGCTGAAGGGCCTTTCTGACTACATAAACGTGAAGTGGCCTCCCTTCCCCTTTAACGGGGGAGGGGAGGTACCTTTGTAATTTTAAATGGAACCCCCTATAAAATATTACATATTTAGATTCTACCGGAAAAGACAAGTCAATTTTGTCTGAAACATTTTTTTGTCAGATAGTTCCATGATAAGATATAACAGTTTGAAGTTTCGAGTTGTAGGTACTTGAAGCTCTCGGAAATAGCATTATGGAATTATACGCGCTTGAGTCCATTGCTTATTCATGAAGAAACACAAACAATAATATTTACAATTCTTGAGTTTGACTCACTTATCTATGAAAACGTTTTCAGTTTAGAGCTGTTATTCAAGCAGTAACATTGTGATTATGGCTACTTTTGACACAGAAGTGAATATGTTATTAACGTTAGGTGAATGCCAAAAAAATTATCGGCGTGCAGCAGTGATATTTTTTGAACGTTATGGGATCAAAAAATGTCATGCAACATTTCATAATTTAGAAAAGCGGCTTCGCGAGCACGGTGAATTGTGTAAAAAAACTCGCAATAAACTTAAAGCTGTCACTAATGAAAATAATAGTGCCAGTATTCTTGCTGCAATTACATTAAATCCTCATATTAGTCAACGTACACTTGCACAAACATCACATATTAGTCGTTCATCGATTCAACGAATTTTGAAACGGCAAAAGTATCATCCATATCACATGGTTTTATCACAAGAGCTTTCGATAGCAGATTACGATCACCGCGTAAGATTTTGTGAGTGTCTGCAGGGTGTTGTGGAAAATGACTTTTTGTGCAAAATACTTTTTTCCGATGAGGCCACTTTTATGAATTCAGGGCATGTAAATAGACATAATCTGCATTATTGGGCCGTGGAAAACCCAAATTGGATACGATGTGTTCCCTTTCAACATCGATGGTCTTTAAATGTTTGGTGTGGTCTAATAGGAGATTTTGTGATTGGACCTTATTTTTTTCAAGAAACTGTAACATCTGTAAGTTATTGTGATTGATTAAAAAATCATTTGCCTGCGCTTTTGGAAGATGTGCCACTGCACGTTAGAAGAGAAATGTGGTTCCAACAAGACGGCGCTCCTCCACATTTTGCAATCATCACCAGGCAATTTTTGAACGAAAAATTTGGGAACAAATGGATATGTCGTGGGGGACCTCGTCAATGGCCTCTGCGATCCCCCGATCTAACACCATTAGATTTTTTCTTATGGGTATATGTAAAGGACAAAGTTATGTTTGAACTACCGACGACAAAAGAGGATATGAAACAAAGAATACGTGACGCTTACGCTTCAGTGACTCCCGAAATGTTAAAAAATGTTAGAACAACTTTGATGTTTCGAGTAAATAAATGTTTACAAGCCCGTGGTGGACATTTTGAACATTTAATTTAAAGTACATTTTATTTCTTCACGAATAAGCAAAGGACTCAAACGCGTATAATTCCATAACGCTATTTCCGAGCGCTTCAAGCACCTACAACTCGAAACTTCAAACTGTTATATCTCATCATGGAAGCATCTGAAAAAAAATGTTTCAGACAAAATTGACTTGTTTTTTCCTGTAGAATCTAAATATGTAACATTTTATAGGGGGTTCCATCTAAAATTACAAAGGTACCTCCCCTCCCCCGTTAAAGGCGAAGGGAGGCCACTTCACGTTTATGTAGTCAGAAAGGCCCTTCAGTTCCATGCAATTTAAGACTAAGAACTTTAAAATCGATGGCATAGTTCTCGAGATATTGAGCTGTTCAGAGTTATGTGGGCCACCCTGTATATATATTGTTACCCAGGTTTAAATGAGAGTATTCGAAAACGGATATCGGCGCCTGACTTCTCAAGGATTCTTTTTCTTTGAGTCTGGGAGGCCATATAGGCCATATATCTCCTACGGGTGACGGCATCCTGTTGTGCGTGACACAAAAAAAATATTTCTATGGGCTCTACAACTCCTTTAGGTAAACTATCCATAGCTCTCCTTTACAATATTTCGAACACTTCTCAAGTTACCTCAAAGTTCGGACGGTAATGTATGAACACTCTAAAAACGCGTCCGATATCGGACGGATGTGTATAACCCGACCTTTATACACGTCCGTCCGATATCGGACGCGTTTTTAGAGTGTTCATACATTTCCGTCCGAATTTTTAGGTAACTTGAGAAGCGTTCGAGATGTTGTAAAGGAGAGCTACCGATAGTTTACCTAAAGGAGCTGTGGAGTTTATGGAAACCTTTCTTTTGTGCCACACACAGCAAGGAGCTGTCATCCGCTGGATATATATGGACTTCCAGACTCGAAGAAAAAGAATCGTTGAGAAGACGGACGCCGATTTCCGTTTGCGAACACTCCCATTTAAACTTGGGTAACAATAATCTGTCCGATCCGAACTTCGGACATGTATAACCCGACCTTTAGTCGGACTCCTTGAAGGTGTTGAACTATCCGAAATTGTTGGTCTGAGTCCGAAATCGCAATTGTATCGAACTGCTCGACAATATCGGACCGCCCAACCGTATCGGACTACCCGAGCGTTTGTTTGTTACGGACGCCCAACCGAGACCGTCCGACTTTTTCTAAACCCGACCGTGTCCGATATCTCGTACGACCGCACGCCTCTAACTTGTACCGTATAAGAATAATCCACCAAATCGCCAGTTGACAACTGTAAAATCGGCACAGGTCCGTACGGAAACAGCGCACGATGGTCCTCAACGTCGTGTTAGCTATTCAAAAGTATAATTTTCTCACGAAAATGAATTAAACGAAATTAATTTTAAGGCAAAGGGCTTTTACTATAATATAGACAATGCGTATTCATATGGAAAAATACAAGATCGGTCAGTATTCCCTAAACCTTACTTGCAAACATTTTCTATCTGGATTCCCTTTGTTTTTCGTCAATTCGAGCTAAGATCTACGCGTTATCCAGATAGATCGATAATACGTTGTTTTATCGATATTTAAATCTAAATCGATGGACAAGATATCGGCGATTCCTCGCGATCATTGCGAGATATTCAATTATTACCTGCCACCTGCTGACGCAAAAGATTGATCGCACATTCTTCCTCACAAGTGCCAGGATAATCATGAACGATGAAGTAAAATGAATAATTATTAAAGAATTGTATCTTCCAATGTATTTGTTTAAAGCAATATTTTAAATTGTAGACAATTTGTGTTTTCAATGTCACAATATATATTTATATCTTATACAGAATGTGTGATAAATTAAAATCTTTGCATCAACGTAAAGCTTGCTAAATCAATGCTTTAATTAATTTTTATATATCTTAAACGAGATAGAGTTTATCACCTGCTCAAAAAATGGTCAAAGATTGTCAAAACGAAGAAGAATATTTGTACTAGAAAACTTATATCATTTTTATAAATTTTGTGTTCATTGGAAAGTGAATTGCAGTTTTCTATTTTTGTAGACAAATTTTTAACACTAAACCTACTACAGCCGGTCAAATGACCGGTTTCAGATTTTTTATTTTAAAATTATTGAAATTATAAAAACGACTTCATGGGAATTTATTCAATAAATTTCTTTACTCGAGCATATGATATGATAAAAATCACACAAAGTGTAAATAAATTTAAGCTTGTCGTTTTTATAAAACAATACATACTGGCAAATTTT
Source organism: Sphecodes monilicornis (assembly GCA_913789915.3). Lineage (NCBI taxonomy): Eukaryota > Metazoa > Arthropoda > Insecta > Hymenoptera > Halictidae > Sphecodes > Sphecodes monilicornis. Next base: position 23,095,026 of record OU565287.1, read on the forward strand.
AATGCTCGGTAGGTTTAGTGTTAAGAACTTTTTCTATGGTATAAATGCATATAGACCTGCATTCTACTGATAATATGCATGGACAAAATAATTGAGCAAATAACACCGATGTGTTTATAAGCACATATCTTTGTTCTTTTCTTTCTATTAAAAAAAAAAGTTCTAATAATTACGAACAGGGACGGGGATAAAAAAAACATATGCATACTGCGATGTCCAGCTTTGATATTCTCTTATTCGTTTTGTTAGGCGGTGCCGTTGCAATGGCGCGTATTGACACGTGACTGTACCGTATACACAATATCGGTTGGAACATTGGTAATAGTAATATGGGACGGCATAATTGTATGGTACGAGGCAGTGACCCTGTTGGTGGTGCTCCTCGTTTATCTAATCCTGCTGTTCAGTGGAAAGTTCTTGGTGCGTTCCTGTTCCGGAGCGACCTCAAGCTCTACGGTGAATCGTAAGTGCTTGGCCAATCTATTGGGTTGTTCGGAAAGTAATTTTGTTTTACCAAGGGAAAATGAAAAACGATTTTTCACTATTTATTTATGAATTCGGTAATGTAGTGACCACTTTGCTCCACGATCTTTTGCTATCTTTCTGGCAATTTGGAGATCCCATGTTCGTAGAAAACCTGTGTTTTATTAATATTATTGTACTTTTGACGCGTTCATTTAAAATGATATTTATACAGCTTAAAAAGTGTTGAAGAGGACGAAATAAATGGTAATTCGATGGCACATCCTCTCTGTGAACAGCACACTACTTTTTCCTTGCTTGCACTGCATTTACACCCTTGCGGTAATAAAACAGCAAAATGTGACGGGTATGCTCACCTTGATTTTCCATATTTGATGTGGTGACAAAAAAAATGCTTGAAAGATTATAAAGTTCTATAAGGCACGAAATGTCAGTTCTGAAAATATACAATGATTTAGCGACTTAATGTTAAGTAATAATAAATGGAAGCAATACCATCTCTACACGAAAAACGAAATTACTTTCCGAACAACCCAATATCTTTCTACTCAAAGCAAACGCGAGAACAAACGGGAAGAATAGTAACACCAATGATCAATTTGATTAGTCTCTTCCGTTGTCGCGAATCTGCCAACGGAAGGATCCTACCAGCCATACTCCATCGAGATTTCGAACGGCAATGGGGTGCTGCGGGGAAAAGAGCAAACGGATCAGAAGAATCCAAAGTCAGCCAACAGCGATCCTGAGAATTTAGAAATTGAGCAAATTTCGGAGGATCACGAGGAACTAGGTACCCATTTTATTTCTCTCGTCTCACTGATCGCTTTTACCAAAACCAAAACAATAGAAATGAAAGTTATTCTTCTCGTTTCGCAGAGAATATATTCCTATGGCCGAGGGAACGAACTGCGCTGTTGAAGTTTTGGTTTGTCCTGGTTTGGCCATTGAAGTTCCTTCTATTCATAACGATACCAGACCCGAGACGCCAGCAATGCAGTCATTGGTATCCACTAACCTTCCTCATGTGTGTAGTGTGGATCGCGATATCCTCTTATTTAGTTTCCTGGATGGTGACGGTAATCGGCGGCACCATAGGGATTCCGGATTCCATCATGGGCCTCACGTTCTTAGCCGCGGGTGGAAACATGCCGGAAATGTCGTCCATTTTCATCTTAGCGAGACAAGGTACGTATGCGTGATCTTTCCAGAATTGCTTTATTTCCCCGAACTAAGTTCGATTTGTTTATCGAAAAAACTCTACGTTTCCAGGTGATGGGAGCATGGCGATGAGCAACACATTAGGAGCAAACATTCTAGACATTTTACTTTGTCTGGGTCTACCGTGGTCGGTAAAGTGTCTGCTGACAGGAAAGGACGTGGAGGTTCAGTCGGGTGCGCTGTCGTATAGTATACTTTCAATAATAGGCTGTATAATCGTGCTATACGCGGTCATTGCTGCGTTTCAGTTTGAGCTAAACAAGAAGGTAGGGATAATTTGTGTGTTGTTGTACACAATCTTTCTAGTTTTCTCCATTCTTGCCGAGTTGAACGTGTTCGCCTTCGCGAAACTGCCGAGCTGCGATTAGCGAGTCGGTGTCTACCATGTTTATTTATTTGACACCGGTCACGATTTTCGTTCATGTAACAATACTCGAATGCTCCGGTACCAGAGCGACCACGGTTCACAGACATCGGCCGTGGAGTCGCCATCTTCGGCAAAGAATCACAATTTTCTCCGAAGTCGAAGCACGTTTGTGCCAATTAGTGCCTTTTTAATAAGAATGCGCGCTAGTTTCGATTAGTCAGGAACGTATGGCCGCCAGCCACGAGAACTCCGCTCTGTCAAAAGAAAGATGGCCGTCCGCCGTTGTGATTTTCACTCGGCATTGAATACGGTCGCTCGAAATCTTGATCGGCCGTCGTTATCGCGATCGGAGGTGTAATTTGCGTCCAGATGTCGATTCGTGATAAAGAATAATTTATTTTTGCATTCTAAGAATGAACTCGATTGAAGGTAACGCTCTCGACGAGTCTTGCTGTCGAGTTATTTGGTCAGGCAAATTTTTTAGCGACTTTAGTGAACACGACGATGCCGATCGACTCGACCGTGATGCTCGAACGGACGTTAACCCTGCGTTCGCGTTGTCGTCGTCATTTCACATGCGGACTCTTCCCATACAAAGAGACTACAAAATGTACAGCGAAAGCTGAGGAATGCGACGTCGCTGTCGATGGTATCGCAGCCGTTGCGTACAAATTCGTTTTTTTTTTATAATTTTTTATTCGCGTCGAGATAGACAGAAGCCGACTATAGTGTAGACCAGGTTATGTCCAGAAGTAGCTCACTTGGAGGCAAATTCGAGATTCCGCTTGCAGCATGTACTGCGTGTGGTGCGTACGGGCGACTCCTGGACCCACGGTAGGCACGGGTCTGAGGAGCTCGAAGAACTACGGCTGCCACGGGGAGCGAGACGCGCGGACGGGTGAAGTAGGCGTCTCCCCCGAATTTGCCTCCAAGTGAGCTACTTCTGGACGTGCCTGAAGTTGACACACGCAGCATGGCGCGATTCCATCGACATGCGAGGAGACACGCGTGTGTATTAGTATTAGCAGGATAGATGCGTATACGCGATGATCACCGTTTATTCGAAAAGTTCACAATAATAGGCATTCGGATATATAAGTTGGTTCTTTTCAGCACTTCGGCTCCTCGCGGCTCCTCTTTTCCTGTTTATGTATGTACTTTCAGGCGTTCACGTTAACACTCGCAGCCGAGATTGCGTCGATCCGTTGATTCCATCAAGGACTAATCGAATCTCGACATCAGCCGATACAATCAGTTCTATCGGCTCTTATTGTGATTAAGTACTATTCTCATCATCTGTTTGCGCGCGATGGGCGTACGATAATAATTAACCGCGTAAACGAAACGCGATAGCCAGCTAACACGTATATGTTGTTAACGAGATAAGATAACCCGTAGGGCGATTGTGTAACAATAATAAGTAAAACGCATGGAAATCCTCGTTCCAGATTCATTAGTCGATAGTCAAACGTGTGAACGGTAATGCAAGTGTGCAAGCGAGCAGGATCTCGCGCGAGAAACGTAGAAACATAAACGTAACGGTGGTGCCCAATAAACAAGCACCGAGACAACGTTTTACCATGACATGCGAAAATCAAAGAGTCACGTACATGTCGTGGGTTTAAGACGTCTACAATGCTCCTTCGAAAACCAGTTGTTCGTTCCACAGGATCGTCGGGCCGATCGCGCACTGCTCGCAAAACTGTCGTTGTGAGTTCGTTTTCGCCTTTAATTGTTAGAACACGAGGAATATAAATAGAGAGAGAGAGAGAGAGAGAGAGAGAGAGAGGGAGAGTGAGAGAGAGAGAGAGAGAGAGTGAAGTGAGAAAAAATGCGACAGTTTTGACGGCGATCGCAAGTGCGCGCACGGCCCGTCGTTAGTCGTACGATACAAAACTTGTCGATAGACCGTTGAATTATGTAGTTTGATATTAAATGTCTGTACAGTGTCACCTCTCCTGTATTTCTTATTCGTAAAATCGACTCGGCTTTGTTACAGTAGTCGGATCCAGTACATCCGACAGGCTTTTTCTCGTTCGTGTGCGAAGATAGCTTGCCGTAAAAATATGAAAAATCCGAGTCCCGCGAGAAAACATAACTCAGTCACTCGGTAGCGTAACTCGGACCTGTTAGATTTACGACCGGACTAGCTCGCTATAAATAGGCTTCACAGTCGATACTTTTATTGCAAACGACAAATCACTTGCGCGGCCCTCCGCTGGGACATCGTTATGTTTCCTCTTGCGAACCAACGCATGGGCAACGAGTGCTCTTTGCCTTGGGGCGTCCCCAATTGCCCCCCGGAGGCAACGCTTCTACGGCGGCGGCGATACAAGGCTATCCTTCTCTTTTCTTTTTGGTAGAACGCCTCGAGTAGGCGTGGCTTCGCTGCTCTCGATTTCGACGGAGCCGAAACAGTGCTCCACAGAGCATATTGCGCTTATATTTGGTCTATAACAGGCATGTCCCAGAAGTAGCTCACTTGGAGGCAAACGACATTCGAGGGCGAATGTCATTGCAGGATGGCCAAGTGTGGGATTAGGACCCCCCAGACCACAAATACCGTAGGAAATTAAGAAGAAGGGGGGAGGGTTCCGTGGGTGAGCGCGTTAGTCGATCGGCTTCCATCGCGAGGGCCCGGGTTCGATTCCGGCTCGGTGCCTTCCTCTTTCCCTGAGATCCAACATTTGGGGGCTCGCCCGGGATGGGGGGAGCACCGATCACCGCACAATGGCAACGATGACGGACGAAGACGAAACAAAGTACGAAATACGAAATGTGAAGTTACGAAACGAAGGCAAGATTGTGTTGATGGCGCTGAGGCCAAACATACACAAAAACGCGATCACGCTGTAATGAACATTCGAGGTCGAATGTCATTGCAGGATGGCCAAGTTGGGATTAGGACCCCCCAGACCACAAATACCGTAGGAAATTAAGAAGAAGGGGAAGGGTTCCGTGGGTGAGCCAGTGTTGGGATATATGGTCCATCTTTTCTCGCGCATGCGCGGCCAAAACAGTAACGTATTTATATCATGATGACGAGGTAGTGGAGCCCTAAAACAGTTATATTGGCGGGAAAGTATCGAAACAATCTATTCCGGACAAAAAGACTTCAGGACGTGCCCTACGAGTTACAAAATATACACAAATACTAAAAAAATATGATACAAAATATACACAAATACTAAAAAAATATGATACAAAATATACACAAATACTATACAAATTTTTTAAAATTCTGCTGGGTGCTCAAGGTACCCCATTTTATCGAGAATCTTACTTTACTAAGGCGAAAATCGCCGCGCATGCACGAGAAAAGTTGGACCATACCCCAACACTGGTAGGCACGGGTCTGAGGAGCTCGGAGGACTACGGTCGCCACGAGGAGCGAGACGCGCGAGCGGGAGAAATAGGCGTCTCCTACGAATTTGCCTCCAAGTGAGCTACTTCTGGACATGCCTGGTCTATAATCTCCAGCATCTGTTGACTGCACGGTTCCGAAAATGATCGATAAAATCACCGTGCAATTTTCGTCTGGCCGACGACGTCCTCGTCTTTTACGAAGCGTGTGCACTTCGATAAGCGGTAAAAAATGTCCTCGAGGAATCAACAAATCGTCGACTAATTAAAAAGTGTCGAAACATCGCGATCTTTCGCTCTCACTCATCGCACTATCGCTGACAAAAAGTATTCGATCGAACGAATGAACTTGATTCATTTTCCAATATTTAAGTGAATTTCGTATTGGTCGTGGAAAGTATTTTTAACAATAATAACCTACCGGAACTGTTGTACAGATCGATAAAATATTAATATAGAAATGAGTGCATCTGTTTTTCACGAAAAGAAAAGGTTGAATCATCCCGAGTCGATAAAGATAATTCCCGGAAATTGTTATCACTGTGTTCTTTATTCGTAGGTTTAAAAAGCGTATCAATATATCATATTACATCACTGCACATCTGGCAAAAGAACAAGAGACGTCCGATACTTCGTTACTTTCTTGAAATATCTTCGATCTCTCCAATCTATATCATTAATAAACATAAAGTTTTATTTTTAACAATCAGATTCGCGATTTTGATCGAACACTTCTTGCCACGTGCAGTGTTTACCTTGAATTTCGCGTTCGGTTTCAACACGAGTCGCATTTGCTGCCGGTTTGTTCATCTCGTAACGAAACACGGTCGCCTATTGTAGATTTCGACGCGGGCTCGTAACAGGATTCGTTACAAAAAACGACAAAACGCCCGACGTATCGTTAGTTTAATTTGTTTCGTATCCGTTTCGTTAAGTTTACTCGATTCTATAATAATTTTCATCGGCTGTTTCGTTAGTATCACGGTGGGTATATGATGCATCGTCTCCGCTTGCGTACGTTATTGCGCAAATTGTCGTTTTACGAATGAAAAACGGAAGGTCTTCTGTGGAAAATATTACTGACCATGGCGGCGTATCGGAACGGAGATTAAATAATTAGCGTAATCGACACAAGTCGAATGGCCACTCGGGATAGTGTTTGCTATCGGTCGTCGTCGTCGATGCTTGATTAGATCGCCATTAGATCTGTCTCGAATAAGGTTATATATCATTCAGTTGAAACTCGAAGAGAATTTAGAAAAATTTCTCGAATACCGATCTAATCTCTACGGTATCGGTTCGCATGCTGGGGGTCGATTGATCATCCGCGACCGGAATTCGACACGTGACAATTTCGTAATTGCGTTCTATTTTTCGCTCGAAATTGAATTATTCTCCGAACGAATTTTCCTTGTAAAGCGTTCCCCACGTCATCGTTTAATTTCTCGTCACTTCGATCAAGATCCCGTACAGATCTATATTTATCTCTACGTGGAGTGCAACTGGCGTGCACCGCGAACGCTTCTCGTCCTTGAGAACTTGAGACTTGAAGCCGAGACGCGGGTACAGCAGTCGAAAAAACGATTTAATGTAATTCTCGCGAGACGTCGCTCCGTAAGGACGGTTATCGTTCAAAGAATCGACTGTCAGAAGACACTGCTTTGGCATACACGCGACAATTGCAGTTGAATCAATCAATCGAATTAATATGAAATAAGCGTCGAATAAAAATGTTCTTACATATCCAGCATCGTTCGATCACAATTGTAAATTACGAAATTACTCTTTCGTAGATACTCTATTGCATCTATCGCAACCGCAACCCCGTTTTTTTTTTAACTTACCGCCGTTCGTGCTTCTCACACATTCTCATTCATTCTCTCTTTGCTCTTTCTCTCCCTCTCTTTCTCTCTATACCTCTCTCGCATTCTCGATCGCTCGTTCATACATTCCCTCTTTTCTCCTGTCTCTATTTATGTACATAGTTATTTAATGTTTCAACTACGCACGTCTACATACTTACCTATCTACCCGTCTAAAATAGTTTACCTATCTATGTAGCTGCTCACTAGGCAGGTAGATAGCTAGCTGCTATCTAGCCGGCCGTGTTAACCGGCTAGTTAACCAGCCAACTGTCCCTTTTTTTTCCGATAACGAACGGTATGGCAAGAGCTACAATATACTTATGTACAGAGGAAAGGGCTGATAGAATAATTTTCGATTCGAAATGGCAGAGCGGCGGTAAACGTTCGAATTAAACACGATAAAATCTAAGTGAAGTGTTTCTCTGCAACAATGTCTCCTCCGAAGCGAATAGCCATGTCTCCCTCCTTTCTTTCGACGGAAATATCCACCGTGCATTCGCTCAAGATTACAGAAGATCACCGTCCGCTCCGAACATTATTATTGCTGGCGTACGATCTGCATGCACGGAATAAATTCGTCTTTTTCTTGAGCGGAAGAATTGTAAAACTGCGCGCAGAGTGGCAAAACGAACTCTTAATTTCTTACTCTCTTTCTCTCTCTCTCTCTCTCTCTCTCTCTCTCTCTCTCTCTCAATCTCTCGCGTGTACGTGTACGTGTGTGTATGCTTGTGTGTACGCGCGTGTGTATGTGTTTTGTCATTTTTTGAGCGGAAAACAGTACCTGCGATGTGACCGTTCCCTACTCTACGTCATACTATTTAGTTAGCTTTAATGAACACTTTGCGTATTGAATTACGAATAAAGATTCAACTCGCAGCCTCGTAAAAAATCTTGGTTCCTCGTCTAGGGTTTTTCTCAAGCGAAGAATATCCGCGCGACGTTTCGCGATCGTCGCGCGTCAGGCTCGTTCTTTGTATGTTATGCGTTTATCACGAGGGAGTCGTGAAAACCAATCACACGGCTGCGTTCGTAACGCGGAAATCGGATCTTGAACAATTCTAATTTCTTTATCTTTCACATCCCCCAACTATCCACCTTTATTTTCTTTATCTCTCACATCCCCAACTATCCCCCTCTATTTTCTTTATCTTCAACATGCCCGTATTTTTAATTACCGATTAAGCGATCGCAAACCGTGATCGTAATCGTAATAACTGTAGTCCTAGTTGTACTGTTGGTTTGTCGTAGGTCGCAGTCGTAGTCCGAAACTGTTAGTCGTAATTGTTAGTCGCAGTGTGTGTGCTCGTCGCAGTCATAATTGCAATCGTAACCGTAACTGTAATCATAACCGTAACCATAAGTATTGTCGTCGATTCATTTATATGCGAAAACATTCGCGCGCGCGCGCGTTTGTCGCTCACGTGACGGCGGCGATGGTGGCGGTTGTTGCGCTCGCACGCGCGCGGCCAAAACGCTGAACAACATGCAGCAGGTTAATGGAAAATTTTTTTGTTCGTCCTAGCTTAGCCTCGTTATTCGAATCGTTATTTCGTTTCGGTGTCGGCCAGCCTCGAGTCAAATTCATCCGACCAAGATCAATTGTGTGTCCGCACGGATTGGTACGCAAACGTCTTCACAATCTGCTCGTTCATTGGATCTCGCAGAAAGGTAGTTTGCCGGTTAGCTCCTTGGTCTGTTCTTGATCCTGACTGTTCGCCCCCTCGCTCTTTGGACTACCGCCATCTTCTAAAGAGCCCCCACCGCTTCCGTGAGGGCAAAATGATTGTCATCTGAGCGCCAGTGTCGAAATCATCGGTGGTCGGGACGGTTTGTTGTCGAGTATTCTCTCGATCTCGTTCATTATGTTCGCATTCAGTTTCGGAATCAGCTGAAACCGGAACACATGTTTATTTCTCGCAGAATGGGAGGCGATATTGGCAACCGTCGATGGTCGTCAAAATCGTTGTTATTCTTTACACAGTCAGTCACAAAACTTTACATTGCATATTTTCATCATTCGGAAAGATACAACAAAGATTTCGGAGACTTTAGGAACATCGAGTAATCTGTTAGTTAATAGCTTTTAAAAATTCATGATATACAACGGAGAATACCTTAACACTTAGCCGACCGCACACGCCACAGAGACCTGTACAGTTTCCACCGCGCATTTTTCTGAAGTAGCACGGACTGAAATTCGCTATTTGAAATCAAAAACGTCCGAAAATTATTTATGTGATCAATTATATCTTACGGTAACAATTTCGTTCGACGATTTCACATATTGCTTATATAAAATTTGAAATTAAAAGTTTATAATAATTATTTTTTTATAGTTATTCAAAAAGTATAGGTAATCGAGTCAGAAAATTAAGAACAGTAAAGATGACTAAGGATAAATAACATAACTCAAATATGGAACAAAAAAGCAGTAATATATTTTAATAAAATTGTGATTTTTATCGACCGAATTTTGAATTATGTTTGAGAAGATGTTATTGGCGCAAGGTTCGATCTATTTGAATCAAAAAGATCGAACCTTGCGCCAATAACATCTTCTCTAACATAATATACTTTAATATTGTTTCAGTGTATGATATCGCTCGAAACATGTGAGACGACTCTATAGAAGTAAGAAGGTCTATAGAGAAAGAGGCGTTCCTCAGGTCAAAATGGGAGATCTCCCCGATTGGTCGGGCACCGACTTACTTCAAAATGGGGAGATCTCCCCGATCGGTCGGCTAAGTGTTAATTTACCCTTCGCAGTCGAAACTATTTCAGCTCTAAAATCAAACATTTCCTCCGACCTACAATATTTCAATTTTATCTGATTTTTTCCAAATTTATGGATATCGAGTTTAACCCTTAGCGGACGGGAATTATTTTTGGCATCCTTTTTGATGGGTTGAATACATTTTCCTTGTAAAAAACGATTGTGTACTGAAGAGTTAAGTATATGGATTAATTAAAAAAAATCTGTTGTGTTCAGTAAAAATTTGTTTGATACTAATACTCTTTTTGAGAGTAATAATTTCTTTAAAACTTATTCGCGGTCGTAGAAAAAGCTTGGGCGACTGTCAGCAGACACGCGTCCGCAAAGGGTTAAGGTCCGTCGCGTTGGATTTGCGTGCATTAGTATATGGAGGAAGTAGAATTAGTTGGTCATGATCAGACGCGTCAGACGATTCCACGCGTATTCGCTGTACAGGGTGTATAAAAATTATATGTCACGACTACCATAGCAGGTTTCTATACCTCTGGATCGGTGGAGATCTGTTAAGAAAATGGTCCCCAAATTTGTCCTTGAATCTTCTTTTCAAGGCCAAACTTTTTTGTATTGGATCGTATAGTACTCGTCGCAAGGAACAAAAGTCTCAAAGACACCATGGGTCTCGAGCCAACCATTCTCTTAAAAAAAGACTTTGAAGTTTAGTAAACAATTTTATTCAATGTGTCTAAAGGGTGTCCCAAGATGGTATAAATGTGGAGGGGGTAATTTTACATGAGAAAATAAGTTTAAAGTATAAAATAGTTTTTTTTTCGTTTAACGCCTCGTTTTCGAGAAATTAGAGTTTGAAAATTCGGCGCTTGCGCTTGATGTTGAATATGAATCGTCTGACTCGACTGTTCATGAACTACCTGATCTACTTCTTACAAACGCTAGGAACACGAACTGACGGATTTTCAAACTCTAATTTCTCGAAAACGTCGTGTCAAATGAAAAAAAATTATTCTATATTTTAGACTTATTTTCTCCTGTAGAATCATCCTTTCCACATCTATACCATCTTGGGACACACTATAGACATGTGGAATAAAATTGTTTACTAAACTTTAGTCTTTTTTTAAGAGAATGGTTGGCTTGAGACCCATGGTGTTTTTGAGACTTTTGTTCCTTACGACGAGTACTATACGATCCAATATAAAAAAGTTTGACCTTGAAAAAAAAGGTTCAAAGACAAATTGGGGGACCATTTTCTTAACAGATCTCCACCGATCCAGAGGTATAGAAACCTGCTATGGTAGTCGTGACATATAATTTTTATACACCCTGTACTTTCAAACTCGATTTTCTCGAAAACGAAGCTTTGGATAGAAAAACGGGGTACACCAAAATTTTGTATTTTCTTTTTATATAAAATCACGCCCAGCCCGGTTGTACCACGATTTCCGTCCCACCCTGTGTTGCAGACTACAACAGCTTTTCTTGATCAAAATGTTTCGTAATATTTGTATTTTAAAATTGGACATACGCAACAACCTAATAAATGTCCACAAAATGCGGGAAATCTTTGTTGCTTCAAATGTTTGAGCACATGTATGGTTTTCGTGACTGACTCCGGGAATTACCTGTAAACTCTGAAGACTCTCGTACAATTGATCTATGTTTGATGCACCGAGAAGAAGGCACTGAACACTTTCATTCTTTAAAGACCACGCTATGGCCAGCTGTCCGAACGAACAGCCGAGACGTTCAGCAAGAGCACAGACGTCTCGCAGTTTGTCCGAATACTTTCGTGTTTCCTCCTCGCCGGTCTTTTCCTTCCAACCATACTCCTGTCGAAACAAATCACCCATTCAATCATTTCGAACGCTTCGAGCGAATCGAGGAGTCACGTTCTACACGGTGTCCCAAAAATGTTCGAGTTCCTTGAAAGGGTTATTATAATTCCTGGGGTTATTCTAAGAAGCTTTTTTTTTTGCGAAAATGTCACACGCGGCTTCGTTTTTGATTTATTAAGAGGGCAGCTATAGCGGGCGGATTCAAGTTCGCCGCGGTGGTTCATTCTACCGAGCGGTAGCGATATTGTCGCGTCGTGCTCGAATCGTGAACAATGCAATCAAGTTAGTATGGTCTTGTAAGAGAATTCGTAGCAGCAAGTGCTTTTACGACTGAATATGTAGGATCTCAGGAAAAGGGAAGGCACCGCGCCAGGAATCGAACCCGGGCCCAGTGATGGTATATGGTCTCGGTTTTCTCACGCATGCGCGACGATTTTAGCGTCAGTAAAGTACAAAGTTGGGCTAAAATGGGGTACCTCGGTCACCCCGCATAGTTTCGCAAATTTTTTTTCGATTTTCAAATATGAATTGACAAGTTCCTTCTCCAACTCCTTCTCCAATACTAGTTGCCATTATGAAATCGAATATATTAACATTAACCTACGAAAATTTCGAAGTACGGTCGTCTCGTCATGTCGTCTTGCACTCTTCTGTCCGGTTTCCCGCCAATGACAGTTCTCCCCTACTTTCCCCACAAACATAAGACGTACGGCACGTTCCTGCATTTAGTCGCGCATGCGCGAAAAAACCGAGACCATATACGATCACTGCCCGGGCCCTCGCGGTGGTAGCCGATCGACTAACGCGCTCACCCAAGTGTTGGGATATGGTCCATTTTTCTCGCGCATGCGCGGCGATTTTGGCCTCAGTAAAGTAAGATTCTCAATAAAATGAGGTACCTTGAGCACCCAGCAGAATTTTAAAAAATTAGTATGATTTGATTCTGAAAAATGAATGTATAACACGTGTATTTGTGTGTATTTTGTAACTCGTAGGACACGTCCTGAAGTCTTTTTGTCCGGAATAGATTGTTTCGATACTTTCCCGTCAATATAACTGTCTTAGGGCTCCGCTACCTCGTCATCATGATATAGATACGGTACCGTTTTGGCCGCGCATGCGCGAGAAAAGATGGACCATATCCCAACACTGGCTCACTCACGGAACCCTCCCCCTTCTTCTTAATTTCCTACGGTATTTGTGGTCTGGGGGTCCTAATCCCACACTCGGCCATCCTGCAATGCCATTCGCCCTCGAATGTTCATTACAGCGTGATCGTATTTTTGTGTATGTTTGGTCTCAGCGCCATCAACACAATCTTGCCTTCGTTTCGTAACTTCACATTTCGTATTTCGTACTTTGTTTCGTCTTCGTCCGTCATCGTTGCCATTGTGCGGTGATCGGTGCTCCCCTCATACCGGACGAGCCCTCAAATGTAGGATCTCAGGGAAAGAGGAAGGCACCGAACCGTGAATCGAACCCGGGCCTTCGCGGTGGTAGCCGATCGACTAACGGCGCTCACCCACCGAACCCTCCCCCCTTCTTCTTATTTTCCTACTGGGGGGGGGGGGGTCGTAATCCCACAAATATGCACATTGGACAATGTAAGTAAACTTCGTGAAAAGTAATCGTTTTTCAAAATCATAGAGCGTCACTCAAATGTTTTCCCAAGTGCATCGGACCCTACGGCTGCATATGCTGGTGTTATTTAAATAAATTGTTACTCCTTCTCTTACTCACGATTCGAGCACGGTTCGACAACAACGCTACCGTTCAGTAGAATCCGACGTGCCGCGGCGAGCTGTAACTGCACTCTGGTTGGCATTTTTCGTTAATGACACGAAAAAGAAACCACGTATGACATTTTTGCAAAGGAAAAAGCTTCTTAGAATAACCGCAGGAATCACTCCCTTCAAGGAATTCGCACATTTTTTGGTGATCTTGTGTATTTATGCATCGCAATACATCCCCTTCTGTGATATCGAGATTACGTACTTCTTTGTACAGGGATTGCGTTTCGTCCTCTGTCCAGCTGAACGAGGAATACTTATTCTGCAATCATTCATGATAAGAATTTCTACTGTCTAGATGTCTCTCAAGATTAATCGATCGGTTCACAGAAATAGTTAATAGATAATGTACACACGGACGATATTACCTTGTAAGACGACCGCGATAAAAACGACACTCCGTAATCCTCTGGTTTCGCAGAAACCATACCAATCGTGACCGTGGACCATGCCATCAGACCAACACCTGCGGAGAAAAGTGTTCGATCCTCCAGATACACGTCGTCTTTCTAATTATCGTTTGACTGCTCTAACGATAGAACTACAAAACGACATGTTTCAACTGGTAAAGGTGCATTCATAGGAAATTACATAAAAAATAGATTTCTTTGGACTATAATAAAAATTACGCGAAATCTGAATGAACTAGTTAATTTTTTCTGCTACGTAGTTCTAGCGTGAAAGCATCTGCGATTATTTATTCGTCTGCTCACCTATTTTGTTATACAACTCCGGCATATAAAGTTCTGGTTTTTCCCTATAAAATAAGTGATATTCGGCTTGCTCCACAATCGGTGTAACACAGTTGAATTGACGACAATTCGTATAAGCTTCCATGATCTCCACCGGAGTCCAACGAGACGTTCCCCAGTACATCACCCACCCCTTGGATATAACATAATTCATCGCTCGCACTATCTCTGGAAAATGTTCGAACAGAATACGATATATAATCGTATATTCGAAGAATTATTATCAATTAAAATTACGATCTGTTTCACGACAGAAAAGATCTTAGAAGCAACCGTTATAGCTCTCGAGCTTGTGTGCAGAAACGTCGAGTGTCTGGAGTGATTGTGATTCGGTGGACAGTTATTATGATCGATGGTGTGTGCCGAGTCTTTTCTTTCGAGGAACAGGCTATAGATACGTTTAGCCAACAAACCTTCCATCGGACACATCGGATCAACCTTGTGAATCATCACTATATCGATATAGGAAAGCTGCAGTCTGACCAGAGATGCCTGCACCGATTCAATGATGTGCTTGCGCGATAATCCACGACCCTCTGCCCTGTGATCAATTTACATTTACTTGTGTTCACAGTCGGCAGTGCAAGCTTCGTGTTTGAATCGCTATACTGTGGATCTTTGCACGAGTTTCCATTTTCGTATCTTATGAAAATCAGTATAGGGGAAATTATCATTGATTTCCTTGACCAAAGGTAAATTATACAAATTACAATGGCGGCCCTCAACTTTCGCACATTCTACTTTCGCACAATTCGCTATTTCGCACATTTTTAAAGATTCAACTGTTTAATCCTCTGCGATCGGATGTCCCCTCTCAGGGGTAAAATTGATTTGTTTCAGTTTAAATATTTCGCTCTTATAAATTGATAAATATGAGTCTGAAACGGAAAAACTGCAGTGTTGATACGAACAAAAAGAAATTAAGGACTCATAAACTTCATACGATCGAGACAAAGATGGAAATAATCAAACGTTCTGAAAACGGTGAATCTTTTGCTTCAATCGGACGTTCGTACGGTGTAAACAGATTTACGATATGTTCAATTTTGAAAAACAAGAGTAAAATTGAGGAATACGTTCAAAATTGTGGAAATATATACTTCAAAGATTGTTTCCAAAAGACACGGCATAGTGATCGATGAAATGGTTATAACTTTATAAAGGAACAACACCCGAAAGCACTTAACACACCTCTTTAACTTCATTATGTATACATATTGATAGATAAATACTTTAAAACACAGTTTTTGGTGGATATATTTTTACATCCCTCTACTTTCGAACATTCAACATTCGCACACACTTTCAGGAACCAATTATGTGCGAAAGTCGAGGGCCTACACATAGAACTGTTGAGACAGAATACATTCAGGGGTATTTCCATGTTTATTGCTCTAATGTGTTGTTTGGAACTTCTTTGACCTCTTTACATTTTTATTAATTCTAACTTCTAACTTCTAACTTCTAACTTCTAACTTCTAACTTCTAACTTCTAACTTCTAACTTCTAACTTCTAACTTCTAACTTCTAACTTCTAACTTCTAACTTCTAACTTCTAACTTCTAACTTCTAACTTCTAACTTCTAACTTCTAACTTCTAACTTCTAACTTCTAACTTCTAACTTCTAACTTCTAACTTCTAACTTCTAACTTCTAACTTCCAACTTTTAACATCATCATGATTCTGCAATATTTGTAGACCCCTTCAAGTCTTATACTCTGAAAGAAAGTAGTTTTTTTGTTTTTGAGAAAATTGCGGCTAATACAGTAAATTCTCTATAAACGCATAAGCCTCGGGGGATAGTTATGCGTTTATCTGTGAGGGGTAGCTATTTTTTGAGCTTCTAAGGCCGAGCCGAATGTAGAGAAGGACAGCGCGTGTAAAGCGAGATCACGCGTGGGCCTTTGAACTGGGCCGGCGACTGCGACTCTCCGCGTCTCTTTCTTTCCCATACGCTATCCTTCCTTGCGCCCAAAACGTTCATCGTCATTTAAACCACTAAATACTACAACAGTATTTACACAGTTGAAATCATATCGTGTTTGGTCTTTTTTTAATCAGAAAAATGCCACGAATATATCGATGAAAGTTTCATAAAAAAATAAGTAATAATGAAAAAAATTAAATATTGGTGTTGCATTGTCATGACGCACGGGCCTTTGGATTGTGCCGACGACTGCGACCCTCCGCGTCTCATTAGTAGTGGCTTACATCGATATACCCAGATCGGGTTACTAAAGTGGAGAGGATGTATTTTCTGCGTTTATCTGCTACAGCTTTTATGCGTTTATAGAGGATTTACTGTACACCTACCGTCCGTCCACCAGGAGATGGCAGTGATTTTTGACAGGCGAACTGCGGGACCCCACTCTAGACGCCAGGCTGCGGACCCCACTCTTACGCTTACGTTCTTGAGGGAACGGTCGACATAGGCGCTCAGCGTCACCACATCTCTCTGTTCCAGTCCCACTAATATTTGCGTTTCCGTCTTTGTCGCGCGATGGGGCCAATAGACGTGTAGTGCGTAGAAGGGAGATCACGTGGTACCTACAAGTTTCTCACTGCCATCTCCTGATGGACGGACGGTACTTACTACCCTGTCTCCAATATTATTTCCAATGCTCTGGTGGACTAAAAATTTGAAACAAGTTATTTTGATTGAAAATTTTCTTGCAGATCCATTTGATCCGTTTCGGTAGAGTTAAACTCTCGCGAGTACTTTATAAATTCGAAAATGTTACAGATGCACAAAGATCCGCAGTGTCGTGAGATTCGGGTTATAAGTGTCCGGTAAAATAACTCGTTACTTACTTAGTGTTCCAATAAATTTTGGTAGTGACGACGTAACTCGAGCGATTCCAAGCGCGGCGCAATAAAATTCGTCCGAACTGGATTTCCGCTCTGTGCCCGCTATGCGCTTCGCTCAAGTCGAACACATTTATGCCACTGTCATAGGCGAGCGCGACCACTGCCTCTGCAGCTTCTTCGCTACTACATCCTCCAATACCAAAAGTCGTCCACGTACCTATGCGTATCAATGAATATGTCAATCAGTATGCAACCCCACGGTTGATCTATATATTATTAACACAACATTGTATATTTAGATTTGTTTTGCTTCTGCGAACATTCGTCCACTTTTCCATTATGTTCAACAATGAAAACGATATATAAATAACAATCATAAGAATCAGTATCTACATACCTCCGCGTGCGTTTCTTCTTAAAACGATGCAGGAACACCCACCTTTGAACTTCAAATTCTCTGTTCCTCGGGCACACTTTCGAACGAAGACTTTCCACAAATTTCCTTCTACTTACTTCGCTCGCATTTTTCTTAAATTCTTTCCTTCGTTGCGCCTCTTCTCTTTCAAACTCTGTCTCTCTCTATTCGCTCGCTACACGAAAACGTAAACTAGCTACTAATTAACAGTGGAGTATAACAATCTATTTGCTTTCGCTCACCTCATTGTCCACAGCCTCTCAAGTTCAGTGTCTTCGCTGGGGCAACGTAAACTTCGCATTACCTTTGAACGTCTCGTTAAACCGGAAGTCATCCGCGCAAGAAGAGGACCGTTCAGGATGGAAACACCGAGAGACAAGAAGCGGATCCAAGACGGGGGGTGGAAAAAGATAGTCGCGCTTTAAGAGCTAAGCGGAAAGAGCTAAGAGAGTTCACGTACCATCTACAGAGTAGTGCCCGGTTATTTACATCGGTTCAGGAGCGTTCAATTCTGGCGAGCAGGATATCTTTTGTTTCCAAGAACTGACTCGAGCACAGCTCGACGAAGCGAGAGAATCGATATAAAGAGCGGAAGCGAGATAGACGATGGTACGTTGACATTTCAACGGAAGATCTCGGCTGAAAAAATAAACGTGCAATAAAGAACATTTCATTTTCAGCAGTTATCGTCTTACGATTGTCATTTGCAGTGTCAAGGGATAGTCGAGATTCGTCCGATTTAAATAAGCACAAATACGATGTAAACAATGTAAATCCGACTATTTTTGTTGATTTAACCCCCTGCCGTGTTTAACCCCTTAACCTACGATTTACGTTCGAGATTTTTGGGCCGAAAACGTAAACAAGCTCGCGCAGCCTTCGAGCCATTCGCGCGACTTGTTTAGTACGCTGATCGGGCCAATCGTAAATATTACGGGCCCGTAATACAGTATTTCATCGATAATTGTCCACAACACGGTAAATTACAGTATTTCATCAATAATTGTGCATAGCACGGGTCTGCGGAGGGACAATTATGCGCGAGGGATATCATTGTTTTGCCGAACGTAGAGAAGGACAGCCGAGCTCGAGAGGCCTCGGTCACCGAGAAATGTAAACATACCTAATCCGAATTTCCAACTTCTTTATTAATCATTATTTTTTTATGAAACTTCGATGACCATATTTGTGGCATTTTTCTAATTAAAATGATACCAAATATGATATAATTCCGATGATATTTACTTGTGTAATCGACAATTAAAGTTTCGGGCGCGAGGAAGGATAGCGTATGGGAAAGAAGGAGACGCGGAGAGTCGCAGTCGGCAGCCTTCCTCGCGCCCGAAACTTTAATTGTCTATTACACAAGTAAATATCATCGGAATTATATCATATTTGGTATTATTTTTATTAGAAAAATGCCACAAATATGGTCATCGAAGTCCCATAAAAAAATAATGAATAATAAAGAAGTTGGAAATTCGGGTTAGTATGGTCTCACCGATATACCCGAGCCGCATGGTGTCATATTTCTCGGCGACCGAGGCCTCTCGAGCTTTACGGCCCCTCAAGGGGGTACACCCCGCACTAGTGGGGATATCTCAGGGACAATGTCGGAGACATTTGGGACAGTTACCGATGAAATACTGTATTTACTTTTGAACCGGTCATCTACTACGGGCTATGCCCGTAATATTTATATTTGGCCCGATCGTCGAATTACGGGCTATGCCCGTAATATTCACTTTTGGCCCGATCATCTACTACGAGCTATGCCCGTAGTTGTATGTTAACCCCTTAACCTACGATTTAGATTCGAAGATGGTGGGCCGAAATTGTATACAAGCTCGCGCAGCGTTCGGGACATTTGCACGACTTGTTTATTTAGGTTTGGCCCGACCATCGTACGCGGGCTATGCCCGTAAAATTTAGGTTTGGCCCGACCATCGTACGCGGGCTATGCCCGTAAAATTTAGGTTTGGCCCGACCATCGTACGCGGGCTATGCCCGTAAAATTTAGGTTTGGCCCGACCATCGTACGCGGGCTATACCCGTCATTGTAGGTTAAGGGGTTAAGGGGTTAAACGAGTCAGATGCGTGATGAAGATTTTAAAGAAAGTGTAATAAATATGAATGTTCTTCCATCCTTTGTAGACGAAATCAAATTTTATTCTTCTGCAATCAATATTTAAGCCGTGCTTAACCCCTTAACCTACGATTTACGTTCGAGAATTTTGGGCCGAAAACATAAACAAGCTCGCGCAGCCTTCGAGCCATTCGCACGACTTGTTTAGTACGATGATCGGGCCAATCGTAAATATTACGGGCCCGTAATATTTACTTTTGGACCGATCGTCTACTACGGGTTATGCCCGTAATATTTATGTTTGGCCCGATCATCGAATTACGGGCTATGCCCGTAATATTCACTTTTGGACCGATCATCTACTACGGGCTATGCCCGTAGTTGTAGGTTAAGGGGTTAAACGAGTCAGATGCGTAATGAAGATTTTAAAGAAAGTCTAATAAATATGAATGTTCTGCCATCCTTTGTAGACGAAATCAAATTTTATTCTTCTGCAATCAATATTTAAGCATTGACGTAAATGTAGCTGTAACAAAAGTATTAAGATTCTTTTCTCTTATGTGACATTTTTGGGGATAAAGATGTTCTATGCACTCTAGCCGTAAAGTCAATGGTACGGCAAGGGGTTGACCTTTCGAGTATGGGCTTTCTACTGCCGCGTACGGTGACTGGGTCGCTCGATACCCGGGTTCACCTTGTGTTTGAACTCAATTTAGTCGGAAGAATCTCAGCCGGCCATTGGTGTTACAATTGTATAGGTAAGACGACAATTAGTGAAAATAAAATTTTCTTTACCGCAAGTTGTCTTCTCTAGTCATGGCATTGCATGCACCGTAATTTGTTTGCTATCATTGCCTACCGAGATAACTTTACCGAGTGGGCCTTACTCGTGTAAATTTAACCGTGCACAACTGTACGTGGATGTAGAGAGAGAGAGAGAGAGAAAGAGAGAAAGAAAAGCGAGTAGTCGCAGTGAAAAATAAATAACGTCAGGCGAGTATCGAGAAGGTTGAGCTACCGAGTTCGAGCAGATCAAGTTGAAGCGTACACATCGAGATAAAATAAAAAACGGTCGGATAGCCATGACTCTGTTCGGCTCTACGAAAGTGGGGGAAAACATTCAGCGTACCTAATCCAACATTGGAAACACGTAGACCGCTTTTGCCCAAGTTGCGGTAGCGAATACCTGGCGAAGGATGCTGTAAGCGTTGCGCTTGTGCGGCAATGCAGTTAGTCAGTAGCTGTTCCTTCGTTCCAGCGGTATTGCTGCAGTGCACGCCAGTATCCACACCGCCGCCGCCGCCGCCACCGCCGCCACCACCGCTACCACCGTTGAATTCTTCCATGCAATCCAGACTCGCTATAGGTGCACGGCAGCTGCGCGTACAAAGCGTACAAAGTATTAATAGGTTACGATCGATCGAATGCTCGATACAACCGCGCGAAACCTTAATGTCTACCCCGTTTATCCGACGGAATTTATGTTCGAATTTCCCCGTACCCGTACCAGCACCCGTACCCGTACCCGTAAGCACCGGCGTGGATGTGTCCTTTCTGCGTGCGTGCCCCTATGCAAAACCCGAGCCGAATAAAAAAAGCAGGCACGATCAAATCTCCCAAACCCGAACCTCTCCCCGACAAGGTCACCCTGCACATTCTGTGACCTCTGTACAATTCCCCGTGCACCGAGTTTCGTCACCGAAACAATGCAACGGGTCTTGAATTTTGTAAAACACTGTCCCGTTGTGTGAGACAATAGCATGATAGATTATTCCGTGGAGAAACGATGTTGCTTAGTTGAGTAATTAAATATTTGTAATATTTAATTAAATACATAAAATAAACAGTTCGAACCTTTTGTTTCTATAACAGAAACCCAGAGATTAGCGTGTTTATAGAACGTTCGTATACGAGAGCTCCGCCCGCAGAAAGTTTTCCAGACTCGAGTCAGCGTGGATTTAGGCGTATCTTATTATTAAGAAAGTTCGTGGAAAAATTAAAAGATATCCAGCCGTTTGATACATGCAGGAAAATTCTGCGAAATAAATTCTGTTTTGTGTCGCCGTTCTTCCGTTCTCGACTGAATTGAACTTGAACATTCACGCAAGTACTCTTTGAATATATTCATCCGTCTATTGCACACTATTGTCCGCTCCCCGCGAAGTTACCCAATTATCGTAGACCGAAACTAATTCCCGCCAATGTTTACAAACATTCGGCCGAGTAGAATGAATCAATAACGAAATTACACTGCAGCCGACTTTCCGATTCAAATTCGATTCACCCGAAAACGAGTCACCGTAGAAAACAATTTGGTTCTAACAATTCAATTTGTTTTCGCCTCCAAAATGTGTATGTGTGTGTGAGTGTGTGTGTGTGTGTTTGTTGTGCATTCCGATTATGTCATAGATATTTTGGCACGTCCAGCATATAGTTATTGATAGAGAAAGAGAGAGAGAGAGAGATTGAGAAAGGGTGGGGGGCGAGCGAGAGAAAGATAGAGAAGATTAGGGTAATTATATAGAAAAGGTCTGCGTACTCCGATTTTGATGAAATTTTAATATATTGTAGATTTCGACATTTTGAACAACTTTTTCCTTTTCCAATATAGGGGGTCGCTTTTAGTTTTCGAGATATTTGCAAAAAACTATCGGTAATGTTCATTTCATAACGGAAACCTTCTTTTTAGAAACACTGGGTGGGTGTGTGTGTGGTATTGTCGCTTCTCATCTCCACAACGTGTTTACAAACAAAAAATAAACAGATGCGGCCCGACAATCCAGAAAATGTCTTTGAAAATTGAAAGCTCAGCCTATCTACAGTCACTCCCATTAATATTCGTACATTCTAAAAGACGATCACGTTTTTAATATTGGATCATGTGACTTGGATTTTTTTTTGTTGAGAAGTTAGAACAATTAGTTTACTACACGTTGAAAAAAAGAAATTTTGAAAAAATTGTAATTCGTCGGAATTACAAAGAAAATACTAAAAGATGTTATTTATAACTGTTTTATGTGTGTCCATATTGAAAATTAAACAAATACGTTTTGTAGATCTGTGTCAACTGTATACACTATGAATATTTCACCAAAATCGGCAAACGTTGCAATGAGCTACAACTGTTTGAAGATGGTAAAAATTGCATCTTTTCACAATTTTCGGCCTTAAACTGTAATAAATCGAAGGATTCTTACGTCATTCGATGCCTGTCGCTGTTTTCCACGTAATCCAAATTGGATGAAAATTGGAAAATGTATACAGTTGATACAGATCTACAAAATGGATGTTTTAAATTTTCAACATAAGCCACATAAAAAAATTTTAAAACACAACTTTTAGTATTTTCTCTGCAATACAGACCAATTGCAATTGTTTTATAATTTCTTTTTCACTTCATGTAGTAAACTAATTATTCTAACATCTCAAAAAATGGATGTTTTAAATTTTCAACATTAGCAACATAAAAAAATTGTAAAACACAACTTTTAGTATTTTCTCTGCAATACCGATCAATTGCAATTGTTTTATAATTTTTTTTTCACGTCATGTAGTAAACTAATTATTCTAACATCTCAAAAAGTCCAAGTAGTATGTACCAATATTAAACAAGTTATCGTCTTTTTAAGAGTGTCCGAATATTAATGGGAGTGACTGTATGTATGATCAGAGTTATCTACATGAGTTAATTCTGCTTGTTTCTTCTGTTATTCCATTTCCAGGATTTTCGGGCCGCATCTGTTCATTTTTTGTTTGTAAACACGTTATGGAGATGAGAAGCGACAATACCACACACACCCACGCAGTGTTTCACACGCACCCAATGTTTCTAAAAAGATGGTTTCCGTTATGAAATTAACATAGTTTTTTGCAAATATCTTAATAACTAAAAGTGACCCCCCTATATTGGAAAAGGAAAAAGTTGTTCAAAATGTGTTGCTGCATAACATATTTAAATTTCATCAAAATCGGAGTATAAAGAATACAGAAAATTCAATATAGTATTAGCAATAGTTTCTTGCAAATATCTCGGAAACTAAAAGCGACCTCCCTATATTGGAAAAGGAAAAAGTTGTTCAAAATGTGTTGCTGTATAACATATTTAAATTTCATCAAAATCGGAGTATAAAGAATACAGAAAATTCTATATAGTATTAGCAATAGTTTTTTGCAAATATCTCGAAAACTAAAAGTGACCCCCCTATATTGGAAAAGAAAAAGTTGTTAAAAATGTTTTGCTGTATAACATATTTAAATTTCATCAAAATCGGAGTATAAAGAATACAGAAAGATCTATATAGTATTAGCAATAGTTTCTTGCAAATATCTCGGAAACTAAAAGCGACCTCCCTATATTGGAAAAGGAAAAAGTTGTTCAAAATGTGTTGCTGTATAACATATTTAAATTTCATCAAAATCGGAGTATAAAGAATACAGAAAATTCTATGTAGTATTAGCAATAGTTTTTTGCAAATATCTCGAAAACTAAAAGTTACCCCCCTATATTGGAAAAGAAAAAGTTGTTAAAAATGTGTTGCTGCATAACATATTTAAATTTCATCAAAATCGGAGTATAAAGAATACAGAAAATTCTATATAGTATTAGCAATAGTTTTTTGCAAATATCTCGAAAACTAAAAGCGACCTCCTATATTGGAAAAGGAAAAAGTTGTTCAAAATGTGTTGCTCCATAACGTATTAAAATTTCATCAAAATCGGAGTACGCAGACCTTTTCTATATAATATCCAAGATTAGTCCATGTTTGTTGAAAGTGGATAAAGAATATTCCCGGATACACAATTCGGAAGATTAAGCAGCGACGAACCTATCTGTCGATCGAGTTGACTGTTGTGGATCGTCGACTGTATCGCTCAATGTGAAATACGTTTGTATCGTTGACAAGGGAAACATGTAATTGCCATCGTCAATGTTGTTCGTATCGGCGAATAACGAACGAGGAGGAGAAATTGGATCGGGAGAACGAGAAAAGTCCGGGAAGTATGACACACACGAGGAGGGACGTCGATTGTTCGACGTTACACACGCCATTGGTGGTTCAATTCCCATTTCACAAAAGATCTATTTGCGTACGCGTAACAACGAAGAACGAACAATCGGGGGAAACTGGTTTAGAATGAAAAAGTCGAGTGACATCGATTCGCGTGCAGGTAGGTCAGTGGATCTAGCCGTACACGTGTGGCAACGATAGACGATCTATCGCGATAGACACGATCGAACACGTGCGTCCACGCACATGGAAGCAACGAAGAGGCAACAATGTTACGGTTCTCGTGGGTAAAGAGTTATCGATAGCGACGATTAAAGGCGATGCGATCGCCGTGTCGTTGTCAGACACCGCCGGTGATTCCCTCTTCTCCGGTATACACTCTACCGTCTCCTCCTCAAACACTATCTGCTCTCCAGAAGCGAGACAAGTATCATCGCGAGTCAAGCACGGAAACAACCCCTGGTGTTGGTTCGAATATAGGTACAGCGTTGTTCAGAGTGTTCCAACAGAAAATTGTATCGCCGAGGTGATAGGCGAGCAGTAGCGTGGAAACGAAAAGAAACATAGAAACGAGAGAAAGTTGTAGAGATAATTAGAGAAAAAGACAGAGAGAAAAAGCAGAGGAAAAGAGAGCCAGAGAGAGAGAGAGAGAGAGAGAAAGAGAGAGAGAGAGAGATATGTGACTCGTTGGAATCTTACTTACCGATAAATCGTAGGCAGCGAATAATAGTCGTCGTCTTCCACACTACTGTTTGTATTCGCGTTGTTATTCGTATCATTTCCAGCCGTGGACGTATTACCAAGATTGCACAACATTAAACGGGACATTGTATGGTGTGTTTCGAGACGGTAGGACGAGGACGCGAGGCTTCAGCTGTTCCCGAGGAAACGAGAACTCTTCGAGGAAACGAGACGGAAGAGGAGTCTATTACGATTCGGATTGCGATCGGATTTGCGAAGTAACAAAGAAGCATCGGACCATTCGAACGGGTTCTGGTCGTTCGATCGTTTAAATCGTGTGTGTGTATGTATGTATGTATGGTACCGTATGCGTCGAGTAAAACGGTCGCTCGATAAAAGTTGTTTTAACAGTTTCTGATATATTTTATTGCGCGTACGTTATAATATAGGCACTAATTTTCCTTTTGTTTTTCTTCTCTCTTTACTTAAGTTATTTAGGCACCACAGTAAAGAATACGAGTACAAGTCCGCGCGAACTATTCTGGTACGTAGCGGCGGGACGTTTTAGTGACCTGTTTTAAGTCGGCTCGATCACTACACTGCGCGGAAACCGGAGCACGGAACTCCACTCGTTAAAAGCAACGTGTCGTTATGTACATACGTATAAACGAACGGTGGTCGATATGAGTTTTCGATATGTGATGCGATTGCTATTCCATTCAGTATAGATTAATCGTTATCTCTCTCGTTTGTGTGCTTGTGTGTATGCATGTTATTTATTATATTATTTTTTCTTTCGTTCGTTCGTTTGTTCGTTTGTTCGGACAAGGAAATGGGCGCGACGATGGATTTATTGCCTTTGAATCCGCCGCTTCGGTTTGTTCTACTGTTCACCACCACCACCACCACCACCATCAGTATTCAAAGCCACTCTCTGTTCATGGGGTTTCGCAGGTTCTCCTCGCGGAAAGAGATCTCTGTCGTGGTGTTACACACACTGCTAATTCCGTTCTATCCGGCTCGTCGTGCAGCGGCGAGAATGCTGCTGCAGTCCCAGTCCGGCTTCCGGTTCCAGGTTGGACCCCGATTTTTTCTTCGACTTCGACCTCGACTTCGGCTTAGGTCTCGATCTCGACTTGGACTTCGACCGGACTGTCGATCGCGAATTCGTTCCCGAATCGCGTGGCGATTCCAGCATTAAACTTCGTTGTCGATCGCGTGTACGTAAGGACATGCGACGCGGACTAGAATTATGTTTCTCGGCGACTCCGGGGGCACCGGGACCTCGGACCACCGCTGGTACCCTTTTCCCTGGTTGATCGATCTTGGGGTTTTTTGGTTCAACGACGGGAGAGAGAAGACGTCACGGCCGAGGGATATAAGAAAGGCCAGACCGTTCCGGAGGAGCAACGGTTATTTACTTTTTGTTATTTTTTTTTCTTTTTTTTTTTTTTTTCGTTTTTCGTTCAACAGACCGGCCCACAGGAGAAATGAGAATAAACACCGATGGCAAAATACGCGCGGAACAAACGGAAACGTTCGTAGAAACGGCAAGTGGCTATACCTCGGACGTGTGGCAAGCAACACTGCACAAATTGGTTCCACTGTGACTCCCTCCTTCGCAGCAGCAGCGACGAGCGTGCGTGCCTCCTTGCCTCCGTGCCACCGTGCCTCCGTGCCACCGTACTTCCGTACCTCTGTACCTCTGTACCTCTGTACCTCCGTAGTACCTCCGTAACCGCCGTTCCTCTGCGCTTCCTCGAGCACACGAGCCGGAGCCGAGGCTGGCCAAAGCGCGCGCGCCCACGCCCGCGCACTGCAACCCGCGATCACCGACGGCCACCGTACCCCTCGTCTTTCGCCCCTTGGCCCCTTCGCCCAGCAATCCCCTTGCTTCAACCCTCTCATCTGGCAACCCCCTTGCTTCTTCAATCCCTTGCCTAGCAATCCCCTCTCCCTCCAATCCTCCCTGCTCAGCAACCCCTCGTCCCGCTTCAACACCTCACCAGCGAGCCAAGCCGAGCCGAGCAGAGGGCTGCGGTCCATCTCAGGGCGCATGACGTTGCCTACGTCGCATTCGGCGCATTCGGCGCATTCGGCGCATTCGCCGCATTTGTCGCATCGAGTCGCCCTCGCAGCTATATCTCTCTACGTTCACCTGCTCTCTCGCTTCGCAGATCCCACACCCTTCCTCCGCCACAGACAGATTCGCAGACTGTATCGCTTCTAGCGAATCTCGAAGCATTCCCTGTCTGGCTCTCCTTTTCGCGATCATCGCGAGCACATCCTACCCCAATAAAAGCCACGAATTCTTCGATGTTACAACCGCCAGCCGTTCCTCCGGTGTTCCATACTTCGACTGGTTATTCGAATGACAGAGTCGTAACGAACGGACCGTTCCGCGGGGTATCTTGCTAGCACGTGAAAATGATTTTTCTCGATATGATTTCGTTGTTTGGCTTCGGGTGAAATAATTTCTTAGTTGAATCAATTTCCACGGGGATAAGCCTTACGAGTTTTCGCGGAGAAGTTGTTTTCGTGCCGTAGTATCGTCGCAGGAAAGAATTTTGCCGGCGAATGTGGTTACATGATCGAAGTTTACAAGCTTATATGTATTTTGATAGCATCAGCAAATTAGTTCGAACGAGGTGACACGTAATGTCATCACGATCTCTTATGTCGGATGAATTTTAGTATTTTGTTTGAACGACCGAGGTAACTCAAATAACAAATTATTTTAATTTCATTCCAAATAAAATGTCTCCAATTCAGTTGGAAACCTCTCGTCAGCGACTGATACGCTACCGTTCACGAGTGTTTGGATACTTCATGGTATATCTAATCAAGAGCTTATTATTACTGTTATACCGTGGATATTGATATATGATACTTAAATATTCTGAAAAAAGTGTAGGAAAGAAACGTTGAAACGGAGTTTCTTTTGTCGTATATCATTTTTAACTCACTTCATCTAATAGAAAATTTTATTTTATTCTACTTTTATAATTCTTTTTATAATTAATAAAACTTTTTATAATTCTCATCCATCGAAATTGAGTTTTGTATAAAAATCTATAGCTCAATTCTGATTAATTTTGTGTATACAGTGTCCCGGAAGTCCCTAGACCCTTTAAAACTCGAATTTGTTTATGAAAGAATGAAAGTGAATTTTTAAAAAATAAAAGTTTTATTACATTTTATAATGTTTGTCTAGTGACTTCTGAACCATCCTGTATGTATTACGCAGAATTGTACTGTGACCTTAAACGTATTATTTAAATTACCTCCAGTCTTATATTTTGACTAATCTTAATAGGCTTGCATTCGTAATAGTCTTATCTCCGCCATTGCTGTTTCGTCAGAAGCTATTCCTTTTCCTTAACAATTTTAGCTACCAGAAGCCTATTAATAGGATTCTTAATGACTGTGCTATATTTAAAGCGAGCTTAGTCACTCTTTTCTAAATAACAATCTTGAATGTGATTCTTAGATTACGTCGTACAAGATAAATTCCATGACGAATTACGTTGCTATCACTGTTGAACAATTCACCGAAAAACCTTGAATTATTGATCTCTGATTACTAAAAGGACTATTACGTAACGACCGGTAGCTAAAGTGTTAACTTCTGTTCCACCTAAAATTGCTCATTTGAGATATTGCAGCTCTTGAAGTAGAAGAGCAGAATAAGAAACATGACGAGCTCGGGAACGACTGAAATAATTTCTTTCGCGTTTGTTTTCGATCTTCACTTGTACAACGCGAGATTAAGGTCTATTTTAACCCCTTGCCGTATTTTAACGAGTCAGACTCGTGATGAAGATTTTAAACGAAATCCAACAATTATGAATATTATGGTTTTCTTTTAAGACGAAATAAAATTGTATTTTTTATACTCAATATGTAAGCATTAAAGCAAATGTAGCCATACGAAAAATATAGATTTTCTTTCATCATCTGTGTAATTTTTGGGGATAAAATTGTTCTAATCGCTGTAACCGTAAAGAAAATGGTACGGCAAGGGGTTAAATATCCAACATTAAACGCACGTTAATTCTGCAAGCTTAATTTCTTTAACAAAGTTTGATTTATTTCATATTCCGTGGCAATTTAACAACCGTCCAAACACTCGTGGACAACGGCGTTCGTTTTTCTTTATCGTGCCTGCTTCATTTCACGTGTACCCTTCTGGTTCACTTAATTGCAACATTCGTATCGCTTCCGTGAATCAGTATCCGAAGCGAGAAAATTAATTGGAAGATTGATCAATCTGTAATTGCATTTCGGTCCATAAACAAGAGTTATATAAAATTCGTTCGAACGTTTACGCCGTGCCACGGGAAATTTAAAAATTCTTCACGGGGTCGTATCGACCCGAGCATGGCGTTTAGGGTCAGGCTAAAGTCATTCAACGCACCGAATCTAACCGTGCACGGGATTTAGTTGCAACACACGATACGAGATGCACGAAACGTTTTCGACAGACATGGTGGTGCATCATGTATGACGCGGGATGTCAATGTATCCAATACGAGAAAGAGAGCCAGCAAGGTGATAATGATCAGCTCTGCTTCTGTTTATTATGACGATAGAATGACGGGGAAAGTTTTTTTTTGTTTGAACCAAGGGTGACAATTATCCCTATGAAAATGAAGAAAATAGAATTTGCCTTTATACAACCCTTGATTTTTAATTGTCGTGGAAGTCTTGAGAAAAGCTTTTTTCATGAATGGTTCGTACAGATCAGTACAATACTGATGTACCCTAGCTTTTAGTTTGTAGAGGTTACTTTCTCTGTACACTTTGGTTTTTTTTTATTTATTTATTTAATGTTGCTTCAACATCAAAGGTCATTAGCAACACGGTACATTTTCTTACAATATTGTATACATATTTGTATCCTTGATATATTGGGAAAGACCGGCGATATATTCCTTAGAACTCAACAGAATGCAACTTAGCATTTTTCCTTTCATTCTCATATTTTTTGCATTCTATTATTAAACGATTTATGTTAACTGGTACTTTACATATATTGCAGATCGTGTTTTCTTTCTTGTTTAACAAAATGGGTTATTTCTGAGTGACCAATTCTGATTCTAGAAATTGAGGTTATATTTGACGATCTACTGGACTTGGAAATTTTTGCCACTCAAGATCCGCTCCTTCATTTTGATATTTTTGTATGTAATTCCTTTTAATTTTGTCAAATACCTGTTTCCTAAAAATTTCATTTAGGTGATTTTTAAGATCGTTTAGTCTGGTATAATGAGTGATTTGTTTCATTTTTGTGTTGCAGGTTGCAAATTTGGCTGCTCTATCAGCATTTTCATTACTCTGTATACCCATATGCGATGGAATCCAGCAAAAAGTAATGGATTTGCCGGTTTCAACCGACGAATTATAACTTGGTTTTGTTTGTACCTAATGTTGTAATAAATCTCTTATGAGATTTTCTGAATAAAAAAAAAATGTATGACGCGGTGGGACAGCGAACGTGTTAAAAGCGAGCAATTTCGATCACGGCAGCTCCGTCTCCTTTTGTTTCTTACTGCTTAGGAAACAGCAAGACTGGGTTCGCCGGATCGATTCATAGTTTTGACGCCTTTCGCACGGTATCTGCGGCCCACATAGGCGTGCACAAACGATACTACTCGCTCGGTTCTTAGTTGTTTTTTCGAGAGGCGATTCCGCCAATCTGAAACGAGAAGCAGTGGGGGACGATATATCGCCTCGATAGTCACCTCCGTTCGTAGATTATTAACGATTTCAAATCTCACTGATCCGCCAATAGAGGCGCGTGTAAGTCAGGTCAGGACGAGCGAGGAACAGTGGCGTAACCTGCCAGGGGCAGAGAGACAAAGGGTTGGCTGGTGCGCCGCCATTGGCGCACTTCAATCGTTAATAACACGAAATCGAAGCCGAAACGGCAATTTTTCTACTCTTGCTTTTTCCTCCGTAACGTCCCGAAGAATCATCCCCTCGAAACGATCGACACGCGTCGGTGAACAGAAGGCGCGCGGCGTGTGCGCGAACATGAAATGTGCACGGTACGAAAATATCGACACATTGAAAACGTAAACAATGGGGGGAAAACAAGGATTGACGAACGAGTGTAAAAGCGAAATGACAACGACCTCAGCGACAACGCCGCATTGCGGATCCGGTGTGGTGACGTGCAGCTGACCCCTTCCTGAGCCGTTTATGACCGCCCACGTTATTCGACCTACCGACCCATATAGCACATATGCGTTCGACCTACTGCCACACGACCTTAGCTCCGATCGGATCCCTTTAACCATGCGTAACCCTCTGTCACATGCTAAATACGTCACCGTATATCGTTTCTATACCCGTCTGGTGTCGCGAAATTCACCGGCAAAGACCTTGCAACTCTATCTTTTCTAGAGCAAGCTGTTATGCCCTACCACCACGTTCGATGCGAAAAATTATTCCACTCCGTCGAATAAAACATCCCTTGCTTTTCGTTTAAGAGCTTTTATCTTTATTCGAGCCAGAGGATAATTCTTCCAAGGGTTGAAAACAGTTATGATATCGATTCCGGTTCTTGAAACAGTTACGAGAACCGAAAAAATGTTATAACTGTTATGAGAATATCGGTTCTCGCTTATATCAGGTTACGGTTACGGTTCTTGAGAACCGATATTATAACGGTTCTATAACTGTTATTTTTAGGTTCTGGATTTCGGTTTCGGTTTCGGTTGTTCAGACTTCAGAACCTATAATATGTCCCGTATTGGTCTCATATTGGTTTTGCAGTTCTGCAACTGATATTTTTTGATTTTGTATCGGCTATACAGGGTGTCTCAAAATTTCTTCAATATTCGGAAATGGGAGGTTCCTGAGATCAAATGTGCGATGGTTTCGGCGCACAGGTTCGATCAGGTGCGCCGAAACTATCACACATTTAGTCTAAAATTTTGATCTAAAAACACATCAAATTTGTTCCCGAGATCATTTGAAGCGACATTTTCCTTTGCAAAAATGGCGTCCGTTGCTTTGTTTAAGAGTTATTAACGAAAAATACAGACCAATCAGAGCGCAGCTACAGCGGATTGATTCTGGCTCGGCCAACGACGACGCCACGCTAAGCGGGACCTGTCGCCGAGTCGGACTCCGTTCGCTGTAGCTGCGCTCTGATTGGTCCGTGTTTTTCGTTAATAACTCTTTAACAAAGCCGCGGACGGCATTTTTGCAAAGAAAAAAGTCGCTTCAAATGATCTCAGGAACCTCCCATTTCCGGATGTTGATGGAATTTTGAGATACCCTGTATAGCCGATACAGAATCAAAAAATATTAGTTACAGAACTGCAAAACCGATATGAGACCGATACGGGACTAATAATTTCTTTTGGAATTGTTACATAAATGGAGATGTTTAAATCCTTTGTTAATACTAAACTTCACGAGATGACATGGCAGTATTTATTTCGATTTTGTGCAATTTTGATTACAATATGTGCTTGATAAGGAAAATTGAATCATTTCCTATGGAAGCAACTTTATAATTTCAATAAATATAAAATAAAAGATATGAAACCGGTCGTTTGACAGACAGTGGTAGGTTTGGCGTTAATATCAAAGTTAATATTAAATTTATACTAAACTAATAATAATGAAGAAGATAGAAAATTGTCGTTAAAATGTTAAACTTTCTTAACTGATTAGTCAATATCAACTGCAGTTATTATGTAGTAATACTGTACTTGTATATTGTACAGTATATTATATTGCTTCATAGACTTCAGAAAGTCTACCTCGATATCGTAATCTAACAGTAATCTAACAGTTTTCTTGAAAGAAAAACTCCTAAGCGTCTTCTTGATATAGCACGGTCACGAAGAGGCCCCCACTCATAGGTTTATTTATCTCCGAATAAAAATATTATCTATATATCAACAGAAAAGCCATCTTTCATTCACTATCTTCGAATAAAAACATTATCCGCCTGTTGAAGTAAAAATAAAAGCTTCGTAGTAGTCATCTAAGAAGACTTATATTTTACTGCAAGTTAATTATCTTCACGTTCGAATCAAAGTCATGAAGAATCCTATACCGATAAGCTTCCGTCATATCAATAGAAAATCCATTTGTTATACATGATCTCCGTATAAGAAGACTCCAAGTCAATCATCTTCACATACGAATAAAAATAGAAACCACGTCCTTTCGAATAGGAAAATTGATCTTCACGTTCGAATGAAAGATCTCACTTCAACTTCATTGAATAAAATACAAAGACAATTTATATCTTCTATTCAATCGTCCATTGTGTACACAAAGAATTCGGACAACTGCTGATGGGATGCTCTATCGGAAACGTTGAAGACCAAACTCTTCACTGCTCGATAAGTGCTCGAACCGAACCGAACCGAATTGAATTGGTCGCGGAAAATCCATCTGTCATTCACTGTCTCCGAATAAAAACATTATCTGCCTGTTGAAGTAAAAATAAAAGCTTCGTAATAGTCATCTAAGAAGACTTATATATTACTTCAAGTTAATTATCTTCACGTTCGAATCAAAGTCATGAAGAATCCTATACCGATAAGCTTCCGTCATATCAATAGATAATCCATTTGTCATACACGATCTTCGCATAAGAACATCATTATCTCTTACTCATCTTCATGTTCGAATAAAAACAGAAAATTGTTCTCCATGTAAACCTTCTAACAAGAAAAAATAATCTTTACGTCCGAATGAAAGATCTCACTTCAACTTCTTTGAATAAAAGACAGAGACACGTTATCTTCTATTCAATCGTCCATTGTGTACACAAAGAATTCGGACACCTGCGGATAGAGTGCTCTACTGGAAACGTTGAAGACCAAACTCTTCACTGCTCGATAAGCTCGTACCGAACCGAACCGGATTGTACTGAATTGGTCGCGGAAAGCGAAAGGCTTTTTACACGGGGCGTATTCTTACCTGCGATAAAGCCGGGACGTCCCGACGTGTTTCTGGCCCTTGCTCGAACGAATCTGCGACGCGTGGTGGTTGCAGATTCTCTTCTTGGGCTCGTGCAGATACTCCTTCGTTGAAATCGTGCCAAAGGTCTCGAAAGCATCGATTACAGTTGCCAACGCGCGAACTCGTCGCAACCGCGAATCCAGCTACCGCAATTTTTCGATCAACCGCACAGATCGCGCCCGATCGAAACACCGGAAATACCGATTCCCGTGGATAAAAGCGCGTCTGTCCTCGGGATAAACCGTGCCGGGATCGACAATAGCTGTTTAATAACTTATTACAGTACTTTATTAAACTCGTTAAGTTCGTAGATTACCTAAATACACACCCTGCGGTGAATTTCAGTACACACGTCAATGCACGGCGAGAGTCGAGAGCGAGTGTGCACCTTGCAAACCCGATGTTACAGATAATAATACAATCCCATATGACGTTCCTGACACTTTAAATAATTCCACTGACCGCGTCCGTAGTACAGACGCATCAATGATTTTTCAACGAACTTAAAATGAAGAGACACAATGTCGAAACTACGATCGCCAAATCCTCTAAGTTCCGTTGAATATAGTGGAGTGTTCGATTTGGGGTGGCATGTCAGCCCCGGTGTGGGTCAACCATGTTCTTTCGTCGATAGTATCACGGACAAATTCGGATATTTAGGTATTTGAAAGTCAAATTGAACTGCGGGTGTAGCAAAAGCAAGATCTTGGCTCGGAACATGCAGTGGTGGGGTTCTTCTATGAAAAATATTAGACTCTAAACGGGGGAAAAATAAATATTACGAATACTTGGAGTGACGTTAGTAAAAGCTATTTCGTCTTTAACTTGTGTGAAGCTGTTTAATAATGTTTCTATCCTTCGTATTCCGTATATTTCTATATCTGTATATTTTTTGTTGTTTCTATTTTTCCGATTGAGATACGTCGAAGAGTTGTTTAAGAAACCTTGTGCTTCCAAGGTGTACACTCGCTTCAGCGTCCATTGTATTTAGTATGAAACGAATGAGTGGCATCTCTTTCGGTAATGATTCCGCACGTAATAATCATCGCTGTGTCATAACTGATATTTTGTAATTTTCTGCTTCCAATAATAGATTATCGTAAATGTTCCGCAACGACAACCGATTATCGGAACCTGGTTCGGTAGTACTCGGTCACGTGTATACATACGTAACGGGCACGGGCATTCGTTGACTCTGGTATGTTCTCAAAACGACGCATCCGTAGAGACGGCAGTTCAGTTTCTTTTATTCTTTTTGTCTTTTTTTATTTTTCTTTCCTCTTTTTGTTTTTTTCTTTTTGAAGCCACGCACGATCGCGCACGCTTCTCCTATCTGTCTTTGATTTCTGTTCGCGAATGTAGCAAAATGTTCCAGGAATAAGGTTCGATCGTGCTTTCTCTCGTGTTTCTTCGACGAGCTAGGGTTTTGCTCGTAGAAGGCTATGTCGCGTTGCGCGTCGTCGCTAGTCCGACTCTACGATTTGCTTCATTTTATCCTTGCTCCCGATCGAAAGTTGTGTTTAGGGTGAAAGAGCAACAACGGGGACGAGGCAAGTGTGTCGACAGAGACATTCTTCGAGAGCCCGGGATGTTAGACACGGGGAAAAGTTAACAAAAGAGGGGGGATGGGAAGAGTGGACCCAGGCGATGGTAGGTTCTGTGATCGGAACGGGGGTTCGTCGGAAAGGGGGCCGAGGCGAAGCTGCAACTCGAATGGATAAAAGACATGCAGAACCATAGGCCGGCTCGCAGAGAATAGCCGGGCACGATGTCGCGGACAAGGGAGCTTTTTCTCCGCGAGAGAGGAGGATAGTTCTCTTAAAAAGCGAAACGGATAGGGAGTGGGAGAGAGAGAGAGAAAGAGAGAGAGAGAGAGAGAGAGAGAGAGAGGGGGAGAAGAAGAGGTTTCGCGTTAATATAAAACAGTATTCTTCGGTCCACGGTGTTGTTCGTCAGTTCTTAAAGAACATACGATAATCAACTAAAACCGTATCGAATATCGTTAAAAGTTTCTACTCTCGGTCCCCGTATCACTTGACCGTCCTTTGACAGGTGGGCAAATTTACCCTGAAGAATACATTGAGCTCTATCAACGAGGCTAATATGAGGAACACGGCATACATACACAAACAGGCACGGCCTACTTTTCTATCGAGCTGAAACTTATTCGAGGCAAAAGCAATATAGAGTAACATCAGCGTCGACAACAACGATATGGCGCTGTACTCTAGTCCGCCGGAGTTTATACTGATGTAATGCTTTCCAGGCTGCGTAGGCGAGAACGATGATTTGATTAGCCACGGCAGGCCCAGACATAACAATATGTCGAACGTGTTCGATCCTATAGAGTTGCTAATACCCATCGAGCCGTGCCCTAAACCGAAAAAAAAAACAATAATTAAAGCCCGACAAGCATCGACGGCGACAAGTCTCACCTGTTTAACACGTTAAATGCTACCTCGGTCACTTGTGAGTGACGCTAATCTTGCAAACACTTTTCTTGTAACATATTAAGCCTCCGATTGCGGAACCTGTGTCTATTTCACCCAGAATATCAAAATCGACATTTAATTATTCTTTTTCTGGTGTTTCTGACATTAAATTAAATGTACAGCTGTTACGTTAGAAAAAAAGGTAATTATTTAGAAGTTTGCCCTCCTCACCCATTTTGACGACCTTGAAATATGTTGTCAAGGTCATCAATCTGAAAAACTTTTCCCAATACATGTCGCCGCCGCTCGGTTTTAGTTATCGAGATATTTGCAATAATATTCAGACAAATTTAGATTACGAGTCATTTGGTAATTAGTAGCCCTCTCCGCCCCCTCCCACGACCTAACTCACTCTATTCGCATAATCTTTGCATCGTAGCTGTCATCCAGAATTTGAACTAGTAACACGTACAAAAGACTGGATGACATCTACAATGGAAAGATTATGCGAATAGAGTGAGTTGTTGTTAGGTCGTGGGAGGGGCGGAGAGGGCCGGCCCCCGACCACGCATACGAGGATGTAGGAGTAGTCTCTCAAAATTGGAAGCTCATCTTATACAGGGTGTCCCGTAACTGGTGGTACAACCGAGCAGGGGGTGATTCTACACGAAAAACTGAGTCGAAAATATAGAATAAAATTTTTTGATACAAGGCTTTGTTTTCGAGAAAAATGAGTTTGAACATTTGTCTAGTGCGAGTGCACTCGGCTTACTTGCGGCTCAACGGATTCCACTGCCTTTGATTTTTATTTGTGGGGTTAGGTGAAATCGATTGTGTATCGTGATGACATAACGAGCATCGAACAATTACAACAAAAGATTGTGATAGCGTTTGAACACTTAAAGCAACATAATAATTGCACATTACAAGACGTTCGAAGGAATTTAATACGAAGAGCACAATTATGTCTACAACAACGTGGACACCACTTCCAGCAATTTATGAATTAAACGAATTCCTCAAAGGTAATTCTAATATTGTAACCTCGACCTTCGATTTATTCGATGTATACAAACCTCGAAAACCTTTGCGAAAAAAGGTTGAGGTAACTCAGAATAAAGTCCGTTGAGCCGCAAGTAAGCCGAGTGCACGCGCACTAGACCAATTTTCAAACTCATTTTTCTCGAAAACAAAGCTTTGTATCAAAAAATTTTATTCTATATTTTCGACTCAGTTTTTCATGTAGAATCACCCTCTTAAATTTTCTCTAAATTTATATAAATCTCCCCAATTCATATAAATTAACTGAAAAAATTAGATTAATATTAAATTTTCTCTAAATTTATTTAACTCTCCCCAATTCATATAAATTAACTGAAAAAATTAGGTTAATATTAAATTTTCTCTAAATTTATATAAATCTCCCCAATTCATATAAATTAACTGAAAAAGTTAGATTAATATTAAATTTTCTCTAAATTTATATAAATCTCCCCAATTCATATAAATTAACTGAAAAAATTAGATCGGTTGTACCACCAGTTACGGGACACCCTGTATAATATGTATGACCCAAGAGTGAAACCCTGCTTTCTTTCTGATTTCCACGAAGTGTTTACAAAAACAGTAAACAGGCGCCGTGCCGAAGCAGTCTTGCGTTGCCACGGAACGTGCATGAATACGGAAAATTCGATTCAGTACTGGTTATAGGTTTTTGCGAATATCTCGAAAACTAAAACCGAGCGACGCTAATAACACTCTCCAACACCAAATTTTTTTCCTAATAACTGTTGAGTGGTTCTTATAGAGCTTTTTGCGCTGATCCCGAATCTGTCCTTACTTTTTCGCCTACACGTACAGTTTTTGAGAAATTTGAGTTTGAAAAAAAGACCTATT
Organism: Sphecodes monilicornis; assembly: GCA_913789915.3. Lineage (NCBI taxonomy): Eukaryota > Metazoa > Arthropoda > Insecta > Hymenoptera > Halictidae > Sphecodes > Sphecodes monilicornis. The sequence goes on from OU565287.1 coordinate 23,133,749, forward strand.
TTTCAACTTTAAACAAATATTGTGATGTTATTATACAAGATATTGATTTGTTCTTTGCAGCAAAAGATTCTGCAGACTTTCCTGAATACAGTGACATCCAGTATTAATACATTATGAATCTTTAAACATGTTTAAACAATCATTAAAGACGGAGAGACACCACTTTTGCACCAATTTTTGAGGATATTTTTGAATTTATCTCAAGAAATAAGGGTCCAGCATAAAATCGTACTATATCACGTGATAGAGCAGACTTTTATCTTGAGAAACCTCCTTTTGAAGTTTGCAACATCGACATTTTAACCGAACCAGAAAGCAAAATATCTTCGCCCGACATGAGTTGCCGCCAGTGGTGCTCTTCCACTAGCGCGGTCGTTCGTCCGGATACGGAGCGGCGCGACGTAACGGCGATGCAGTGGCTATAAGCGCGCAATTATGTCAGCTTATTTATAATGAAATATACATAATATATATAAAATATATAAATAATGTATAATAATGTATACTATAATTATATTTCACATTAGCGATATTATATAGATTTCTGTATTAAACTATTCTTTTGTTACGAAAGATCTTTTTAGTATGAAATATACTATGAACAAGAGACTAACATTAAAAAGATACATAAAATGATTTATACAGAATAAATGTACTAATAAATAATAAACAACAATAGTATAACATTTAATAAAATTTAACATTTAAATAAGCTGACATAATTGCACGCTTATAGCCACTGCATCGCAGTTACGTCGCGCCGCGCCGTATCCCGACGAACGACCGCGCTAGTGGAAGAGCACCACTGGCGGCAACTCATGTCGGCGAAGATATTTTGCTTTCTGGTTCGGTTAAAGTGTCGATGTTGCAAACTTCAAAGGGAGGTTTCTCAAGATAAAAGTCTGCTCTATCACGTGATATAGTACGATTTTGTGCTGAACCCTTATTTTTTGAGATAAATTCAAAAATATCCTCAAAAATTGGTGCAAAAGTGGTGTCTCTCCGTCTTTAATGATTGTTTAAACATATTTAAACATTCATAATATATTAATATTGGATATCACTGTATTCAGGAAAGTTTGCAGAATCTCTTGCTGCAAAGAACAAATCAATAACTTTTATAATAACATCACAATATTTGTTTAAAGTTGAAAAATAGATCTTTTTTTCAAACTCAAATTTCTCAAAAACTGTACGTGTAGGCGAAAAAGTAAGGACCGATTCGGAATCAGCGCAAAAAAGTCTATAAGAATCACTCAACAGTTATTAGGAAACATAAAAAAAGTTGAAATTTGTTGGACAGTGTAACCTGTGTAACCTGTGTAACCTGCGATGTTGATGCGACTCTAAACTAGTAAGTAAAAAGAAACTGAGCGGCGGTGACATGTACATATAGGGAAAAGTTGTTCAGATGACCTTGACAACATATTTCAAGGTCATCAAAATCGGTGAGGAGGGCAAACTTTTAAATAATTACCAAAAAAATATAAGGAAGACTAACGTGTCTACAAGAAATATTTTCAAAAATATGTTTCCAAAAGTTGATAAATAAAACAGTGAATAGTCATAAACATCATCAATTATAAATTGTAAGAACGGTCCGCTGTCCGAGGGTTAGTAGCATACATTATGATAATTAGACTGCGGTTTTGATGAATTTATGATAAAAATGAACAAACGATACACAAAACAGTGAAAACGTTAGATGGAATGAGGAGTACTGTTATGCAATCTTCATCTTATTAAAATGATCACGAGCAGAAATACATTTTTATTTGAACGCTGCTTGTCGTAATTGATGCAGACAATTTTGATTTTGCATAACGATCCGCAGTCTAATTATAACTTATAACTTTCTGGTTTAAGTTTCATTAATTAAACTACCATTTTATTGTGAGAAGTTTAAAGTTTGACATTCGGCATTTAAAGTGATAGTGGGTGTACACCTCTGGCAAAAAATATTCGATCGAACGAAACAAACGTCTATTATTAGAACAATTCATGTACTAGATTGTCACAAATGAAATGTCCGATTTTAGAATACAAATGTTATGAAGCATTTCGATCATGAAATACTCGTACAGTGGTCAAGTTTAATATACATCGTTTTAAGGTACGAAACTGGTCGTTGAGGTTTTATCTTCAATTTTTATTGAAACATTTAATTTTACTTTTAAATAGATTTTACTTCTACGGTCAATCAACACGGTCAGCTTTTTATCGAGTGAAAAAACAACACATTGACGACAGCATTATGTTATATATTAAATGTGTTTATCGATCGAAATTTTTGATTAATTGTGTTCGAATTTCGGCGCACAGGTTCGATCAATGATACAAATTAGCAATTTTGCAAATTAGAAACCTCTTTGAAAACTCAACGTTTCGACCCAGATGTAGGTCTTCCTCAAGAGATGAGATTTTTTTTGCGTTTGCAATAACGGAAAAAAAATCTCATCTCTTGAGGAAGACCTACATCTGGGTCGAAACGTTGAGTTTTCAAAGAGGTTTCTAATTTGCAAAATTGCTAATTTGTATCATTGATCGAACCTGTGCGCCGAAATTCGAACACAATTAAGCATTATGTCATGTTTGGTCAAAATGTGGCGATTAATTGCCACACAATTTGTCGATGGTAAAATCACGAAATGGAACTAGAAACCGAAAATGACAATCTTATAATACAATTTTTACCGTAATACAGTATAGAAACTTGTAATTCATTTGACAGAATATGTTCCTTACAATCGTGTTTCTTTTGATCAATAATTTGATTTAGAAAACAGTTTGTGGTTGTTAAACTTTACCGTTAAAAATCGGACATTACATGTTTTGTATAAAATATTTTTTATTAACGATAAAAGCCAGTACGTTAATAAAACATGTCGTATATAACGAGAATGTTGACACTTTTCCCATCAATGTTTACTTAACAGTCTTTAAGGGGAGAATTTCTAATTTTTTAAAGAAAACCTCGACTTTTTTTGCAAAATCTTGTAGTTTAAATCGTTAAAAATATCTTTATAGAATCATAAGTCTAAAATAAAACGCCATTTTGTAGAAAATGGAGTGCACACACTCTGGCTTTGGAATCCAGTTCATACGATACTGTTTTTTGGAGTTTAATATACATCTAAACAATTCTTTCAAGGAATTCGTTTACGAAGTATTGATCGAATATTTTCTGCCAGGAGTAGTATCAATTGCGTCAATGTTGTTTTACCTTGTTTGGCAACAATCACGCTCGATACTGCTTCTGGAACGCTTGTTCCGGCTGCGAGAAAAGTAATGCCCATCACAGAGTCCGGTATTTTTAGTGTATCCCCTGGAAATTGAATAGATCATTGTTTTATTGCTGTCTAATAATAATAATAATTTATTCGTATTCGTCGAGATTCTTCTTACCGATTATTGTAATCATCCAGGCAACGACGTAGCTCAATGATCCAATCCAGATGATGCACATGAGGAACGTAACCGGAAACCAATTTTTGAATCGTTGCTTCTCGCAATCTGGTATCGTGCACATGAATATTAGGTGTATCGGCCATGTCAAGATCCAAGCCGTCTTTCTAATCCACCCTGCCCTCGCTGGCCAGACCAATAACTCGTATTCGTAGTCTGTGCAACGTGAAATCACATAACTTTTCTATAGATCCAGAATTAGTCGAGATTATTCACAAAAAAATTCTAAGTACATATCATTTGATGAAAAATACAAATTGGCCGTGATATGTTCGCAAATTTTCAATCCTCCAGAGTACTACCAATTTTTTTGTACTACATTTCAGCAAATAAATTCTTCTTGTTCATTTATTCGATCTTGCGAAATTATTGGAAGTAGGAAAAGATTTTATTTAGAAGTTCCAAGACGATTTAATAAAAATAGAAACATTAATCCGTGAATTGAAGGGTTGAACAACCATAAGCGAATTCTGTGGATGCTTGATACATTAGAAAGGAGAACACGAACGATTTAATTTTCGTTAAATCATTTTCCCGTTCTAATTAAATAACGAGGGAACTTTCCCGAACTCACTGGGCTCGGGATTCTCCTCTTGAGTCTTCGTTCCTCCATTTTGCAAAGGCACATCTGCGCGTTCAGCTTGATCGTTGGCCGGTTGCACTTTGTCGGACGTCGCTAAGCGGATTTCGATGCTGCTCTCTAAAACAAGAATCAACAATTTACACCTGTAACGGCTTTGCTTTCGCGCGAATAAGAGAAGAGAGACATTTTCGACGTAACAAAGGAAGCATTGATTTGTTTTCACCGTCGCCTACGCATCTCGGGAACGTTCTGCGTGAAATTTTCTAATTTCAGTGTGTATACGATACACGGCACACTTAAAACGAATACATCGAATTGCCAAACGAGAAATCAGACTTGTTAGACGAGTCTCCGGAATCAGAGAACGGATGGTTTTCACCGCGGAGCATCGTGCGAGGGTTGAAAAGCGCGTATCCGATTACACCGAGTACGAGTATGCTACACATATTTGCGTAATGAATATGTCCATACGCGTGGGATACGAATATCTTGAATAGTTGAAGCATGAACGTCAGGCCAATTTACCGTGACAGATCCGAGAAAATTCCGACCGAAGAAGAATCGCGTTCAGTTCCGCATGATTCGGACGATGCGAACAGTCGTCGGTTGTGTGTTTTACCTGCCGCGAGCCGATGATCGTCCAACGACGATTGATCAACATCGTTCGCGCGGAATCGTGTGCACCGTTGGAACGATTTGTCCCAGTACATCACGGCGATGTAGACGATATACAGTAACACTAGCGCCAACGCCTCGTACCATTCTACCCTCTCGTCATGTATAATACATATTAGAATGGCAACGGTAACACCATAGGCAAGACAGTCTCTGCTAACTGGCCACCAATCCAACGGAACTACCTGTGTGCATCGACGGACATAACATAGAATGCTTCTGGTCGGAAGCGTCGCTCGCATTATGGTAGTTTCAGCATAACAATTAATATATCATGTACTATTATACAGGGTGTCCCACATAAATGGGAACACCTAAATATCTGTCGTATTTACAGTTCTATCAGAAAACTTCAGAGGACAAAGTGAGACTATTGCAGGGAGCAAATATAATGGTAAAGCAAACAATTTTTCATGTCGTGTTTTTTTAATGAAATTTCAAGGTCACCGATGTTTTTATAAATGGAATAGTACATTTTTTTACGATAGCATGATAGACAATAAAAACTGAATTGAGTGGATACCATCTTTTTGACCTTGAAATGACCTTCAGCAAGAATTATCATGTTGGAGCGGATAAAATGTGAAAGTTTAAAACTTAAGCGTTTCCGCAAAGATTACGCGTTGTTTACGGCGGGTTGACTTTTATATATCATAATAAATGTTCGAAATGTTGACCATCCTCTTTTATGCAATATTGCAATCTTGCATTAAATGATCTGTAGGTATTGTCGATTTCCTGAGACGGAATTGAAGCACATGCTGCAGTAATTATTACGATTTTTAGAACTTACACCACCGTTATTTTTAAATTGTTTTACCACAACGGAAAATGAAAGTAACGAAGGACAAATACGATTCACAAATTTTTCACGAAACAAATGTACTGCTTGCCTCAAAGATTGGTGGCTTTCGCCATAAGTGAAAACCATATCTTTTCGTTCCTGTACAGTATAACGCATTGTTATCACTTTCACGTTTCGAATTCGAATAATGCAATAATGCTTATTCTAACCGATTAACCTTCTGTTAACGATCTCAATGATACATACTCTAACATAAACATACGCTGTTTACTATCAAAAATATTTCAAACATTTATTGTGGTTTGTAAAGGTCAACCCGACGTAAACAACGCGTAATCTTTGCTGAAACACGTAAATTTTAAGCTTCCACATTTTATCCGCTCCAACATGATTATTCTTGCTCAAGGTCATTTCAAGGTCAAAAAGGTGGTATCCACTAAATTAAGTTTTCTATTGTCCATCATGCTACCGTAAAAAAAATATACTATTCCATTTAAAAAAACATTGGTGACCTTGAAATTTCATTAAAAAACACTACATAAAATTTTTTTTTCTTTACCATTATATTTGCCCCCTGCAATAGTGTCACTCTGTCCTCTGAAGTTTTTTGAAAGGACTGCAAATACGACAGATATTTAGGTGTTCCCATTTATGTGGGACACCCTGTATACAGGGTGTACGCGATACGTTATGTCACCATTTTTTAGGCATTTCCGGTAGTGCAATTTAAACAAAAGTTCATCAGTACTTGGTGAGCTACATGTTTATTCTTAAATCTGGAAAAATGCTTTTTACATAAAAACGTAAAAGTCACCTTGACTTTTTTAAATGGCACCACATGTTTTGGACGTCGTAGGATTGATTGTTGCTGACGCCGAGACGAATTCAACAGTGTATTATACTATGACCTTGAGATGACCTCAAACTCGGAAATTTTGTGCAAACGAAATTTGAATGAACAATTATATCTTACAAAATAAATCAGGTTACATCAGATGTTCGAACTGCGATCCATCTTCTATGATTCAGAACTCCGCTCTTTTTATTAGATTTCTCGTTGTCGCCATATGTGGAGGTGAGTTCTGTATCACAGAAGTTGGATCGCAGTTCGAACATCTGATGTAACCTGATTTATTTTGGAGGAAATAATTTTTCATTAACATTACGTTTGCACAAAATTTTCGAGTTGGAGGTCATTTCAAGGTCATAGTATAATACACTGTTGAATTCGTCTCGGCGCCAGCAACAATCCTATGACGTCCAAAACATGTGCCATTTAAAAAAGTCAAGGTGACTTTTACGTAAAAAGCATTTTTCCAGATTTAAGAATATGCGAACATGTAGCTCACCAAATACTGATGAACTTTTGTTTAAATTGCACTACCGGAAATGCCTAAAAAATGGTGACATAACTTAACGCGTACACCCTGTATACTACAATCGTGTAAAATTCGTGTGAGTAACAAGCTCGTGCAGACGCATCTTATTACGCTAGTTTATCTTACAAACTCGTTAAATCACGTGTGCAAATAGATAATTCAATCGAATCCCTGGTTCTTGAGGGATACATTAATTTGTTGTGAAATAAAATGTCCGATTTTTAATAATAACGTTAACAAAACGATACTTATGGATCAATGTAAGCATCATTGTAGTCAACATGTTCTGTTCATGAATTTCGAGTTCGTTTGTTTATTGTATTACGGTAGAAATTGAATTTTTAGGCCATACAGTTTTTTTTTCATGTTTTATTTTTTTCTATCACGAATAGTGCGTTCATTTACTACCAAATTTTGATCTAGCATCGCATAATATGCTTACTTCTTCACTCATATAAAAGGCATACACGACAACCGAAATAAATTTTATTTAAAAGTACAATTAAATATCCAAGTGAAAACTGAAGACAGGACCTTAAAGATCAGCTTTGTACCTTCAAATAGTTTATCATAAATCATATTATTTTTTTATCCAAACGCTTCATAAAATTTGCATTCTAAAATCGGACATTTCATATGCAACAACCTAATACTGGCTAATACTTTATTTTACATTAAACTGATTGTCATTTGTAGCAGCTACTTGTCGATTTTTTAATTGTTTGTAAAAATTTGCATTATTTATTCGCACATGTAGAATCAGGTAACCAAAAAAGGTTGTGTCTGGTATCTGTTTATGTGTGTAAAAATAGACTGCAGATTTTGTAAATTTATTACAAAACTGAATAGATCAGATATGAAACGGCAAAAACATTTAGAGAATCTGAAAACACTATTCTATCATTTCCAACTCATTAGAATGATTAAACTAAGAAATCTATGTATCTCTTGTGACGTACAATAAATGCCCACAATTTTTATTTTGCATACAAATTTTTGGTCTAGTAATAATAAAGCATCACGAACTCAAACTTGAAACTTAGGATTGAAACTAGATCGTAGAAATTAATTTTTGCAAGATAACACAAGCCTAAATGTTAAAACAAATGCTAAAGTAAAAACAATGCAATTCTAACTCGTCTTATTTACATCTTTAACACTAGAACTACCGGACAAGACAAAATGACTGATTTCTAATTTTTCTTTTACAAATATTGAAATTACAAACATGTTTTCAGAAGTAATTTTTTAGTAAACTTCTCTATTAAAGTTCGTCTTTAAGAAAAAATTGTACGAAATCTGAAAAAAGCTATTGCGTCGTTATTATAAGACAATATAATGTTAATTTATCCTCATCGAATTTCCATTGCTTTATGTCTTCATTAGACTGCGAATCTTTATGCAAAATAAAAAATGTTTGCATTAATTGCAGGACACAGGAGTCAAATTGAAATTTCTTTCTTTTTTTTAATTATCTTATTAAGTTGAAACTAGTACACCGATGTTCTTAAATCTTCTGAATACATTCACTGCTTTAAATTATATGCAGCCATTTTTGTTATAAATGCATAAAATCCGCAGTCTAATTTTCATACAATCACAATTCGTGAAATTCATAAAAATGGCACTTTTAAGTTGCCATCCTGTTAGAAAACAAAAGAAGCTTGATATCATGACGAATAAGACTATCCTTAACCATTAGACGTTCTACAGGGTGTCTCAGCTAAAGGAGTCCATCTAAATATCTCCTTTATTTTTAATAGCACAAAAAATATTGATGGCATAATTTAAACGCTATCAAAGGAGAAACATCATAGAGGAACAATTTTTTTGTCTGGTTATTTCGTCAATTTTCTCAACGTCATCGTTATTTTTTATCGGGAAAACAATTTCGAAAGTAAATACAGAATAATACAGAACACAGTGTGCCTAAGTCAAAATGCATATTATATTAGGATAAAATAATCTAATATTAATCTAATAATCTAATCTAAATCTTTAAACAACACTTTTTTAGGAATAAAAAGATACACACCTCAACTATAGGAGAAGAAATGAACATTTCTATACACAAGGGCAAACACATTCGTGCAACGTACTATTCTCCTTTATTTTTAATGGCACAAAAAATATTTATGGCATAATTTAAACGAGATCGAAGGAGCAATATCATAGAAGAATAATTTTTTTCTGGTTATTTTTTAATAGTTTTTTCGAGGTCAACGTTATTTTTTATCGAGAAAACTTACTTTTTCTTTATTCCATCCTGTAGCGGCTGAAAAAATACATTTGAATATGCTTAAGTAATTACCTTCAGGTGACCTTGAGTACCAAAAAAAAGTGACAAAATTGTAGGATAATATTAGGATTACATTTGGACTTATTATTTATGTTTTATGTGCTCAAAGTGATGTTCGTCTGCAGCGATACAGGCGACAGCAACGAATAATACAATGTTTGTCAACTGTTATGACCTAGGTCTGTTTCTTAGTTGAGTTCGAAGACTGCTGTTCCCTGTATCGCTGCAGACGGACATCACTTTGAGCACTTATAACATAAACAGAAATTTTAAATGTAATCCTAATACTATCCTACAATTTTATCACATTTTTTGATACTCAAGGTCACTTGAAGGTTAAGCATATTCAGATGTATTTTTCAGCCTCTACAATATGAAATAAAGAAAAAATAAGTTTTCTCGATAAACAATAGTGTTGACCTCGAAAAAACTATGAAAAAATAACCAGAAAAAAAATTGTTCTTCTATGATATTGCTCCTTCGATATCGTTTAAATTATGCCATAAATATTTTTTGTGCCATTAAAAATAAAGGAGAATAGTACGTTGCACGAATGTGTTTGCCCTTGTGTATAGAAATGTTCATTTCTTCTCCTATAGTTGAGGCGTGTATCTTTCTATTCCTAAAAAAGTGTTGTTTAAAGATTTAGATTAGATTATTAGATTAATATTAGATTATTTTATCCTAATGTAACATGCATTTTGGCTTACGCACGCCGCGTTCTGTATTATTCTGTATTTATTTCGAAATTGTACTTTCATGGTAACCAAAATGAATTTCAAATAAGATTCAAGGTGCTATAATAAAAAAAAAAAAGAAAAAAAATAAAGGTGATATTTAGGTGGCCTCCTTTAGCTGAGACACCCTGTATAGTAGCTACGTTCATTGCAATAAAGCAAATCAACAAACCGATCAAAGTAAATAATTCAATCTTCTCTTCTCAGACTAAAATATTCGTTTAACACTAGGTTTACGGAGCACTAAAATTGATTATTTTACATTGCTTTATAAAAATAATAATATTGTATTTACTTAGATCCTCAGCGATTTTTATTGTAATATGTACACAAAAAGATATATCAATTTAATAATACCTCACGAATGCCTCCTTCCACTCTTAATAATCGTAAATTAAAAATTTTTGAATCCGTCACTTTGACGGGCCCCGTAAATCTAGTGTTAACAGTGCGAATAGCGGACGATGGCATTCGAAAGCGTTCAAAGCGAATCAAACAAAAGAGAAACCACTGTCGTTCGTAGGTGAAAAGGCGACAGAGCTTATTTGGTTACCTGATGTTTCATTATCGCTACATTCTATTGAAATATGATGCATGCCGTCGTGTTGCGAGTATGTCTGTTGTGCAGCGTTTACGTCTAGAGAAGCGTTCAGTCGCCGATTGGAAAATATAAGCGATCGACGACAAGTTTTGCAGCGCGTTGCGAGTTTCCGACTTACCATTCCGGCACCGATACCGCAACAAGCTGGCACGGCGAGGATATTGAATACAGCCGAGCCTACTATTGTTCCGACGCCGATGTCACCTTCGGTGATGAACGTACCGATCGCGTTCACGAACAATTCCGGTGCTGACGTTGCCGCTGCCATAAAAGTGGCACCAGCCACGTCCTTCGACATCGAGAGCGCTGAAATGAAAAATATATTTTTCCCCGATGCGTTTTACCACTGGGCGTTGAACACGCGGCGATCGTTCTCCGCCATCGTTCGAGAAAACGATATTTCCCGGTCGCGATACTTGCGGGGGCCGATCGACGAGCGGGAACGCACGCGATCGATCGATCGTGTGGATTTTCCTTACCGTGACAAATTTTTTCCACGGCGGGTACAAAGAATTTGTCGCATACTACTGCTAACGCGATAAATAGATAAAGGGACACGATCACGTGTACAACAACGGCTCCGCCTTGTCGTTCCTTCTCGTCGAATAGATCGTGCGGGAAATCCTCTATCGCCGGCGGTGTACAATTTATACCTGAAAGGTGAAACGATTTTAACAAACTCTCCGCGCCGAACAATCGCGACAACGCACAGTGATCTGGGAACCCCTCCATTTTTCTGGCCAACATAATTTTTAACGTTATTTTAAGATTGATGGGATACACTAGGTCGTTGATATCGTCTCGATACCAGCTAGAATATTATTAAGTCGAAATGAATAAAATAGAGGTAGCCTCGATTTTTTTATTAAAAATAAGTTTTTCTTTCGAAATTTCTGTTGGACACATTTTTTTACCAGATCATCGGAAATGTCTGAACAAATCGTTCTAACAATATGCTACTATGCCGCTGAAATAACAACAGAAATCAAATTAACGATAAATATACTTTATGAATGTTTATGTATATTATAGATATTTATCAATTTATTCTTATGTCAAGCGACCGCAAGCGAACGCATTCGGAACGTTAGAATAATCCCGGCAATTATTTCTTAACCTTTTGCACTCCAATGGTGATTCTAACGCACCAGTAAAAATTTCCATAGAATTATTCAAAACAATTTTCATATTATCAAACTCGTCTGTATTCTATAAATTACTAAAACCTTAAATGTTGTATGAGAAAAGAGGTGCAATTTCATGTGCACAATGCAACAAAGATTTCACGGAATGAAAATATTCTTGGTTGAAAGAGATTTCGGAATTAAAATTGCTTCGAGTGCAAAGGGTTAAAATCGGTGTACAGTTCACAGTGGCAAGAGGTGGCAGCTCTTCTATAATATTTTTTAAAACCCTTCTCACAGTTTACATTCGTATAAACATCGCACTAATTGTTCATGGATCAAAAAATGTTTACAACTGCATTAAACACTTGAAATACACCTGTCGGGACGTATAAAACTAGAATTTAAACTTTTATTCTGATGGTCTACGGCAGGCATGTCCAGACGTAGCTCACTTGGAGGCAAATTCGAGGGAGACGCCTACTTCTCCCGCCCGCGCGTCTCGTTCCCCGTAGCGGCATGTACTGCGTGTGGTGCGTACGGGCGACTCTCGGACCCACGGTAGGCACGGGTCTGAGGAGCTCGGAGGACTACGGCTGCTACGGGGAGCGAGACGCGAGGGGGGGAGAAGTAGGCGTCTCGCCCGAATTTGCCTCCAAGTGAGCTACTTCTGGACATGCCTGGTCTACGGTGTGCATCTAAAACGTTTAAGTTTATTTTCAATTTGACGATTTTGTCTTCATAACGTCGTATCTGATCACTAGACTGCGGATCTTTATGCAAAATAAAAATTATTTGTATTGATTGCTAGAAATAGGAGCCAGATAGATATTTCTTTCTTGCTTTATTGGTTTTAATAAGCTGATAAGAAAACACTGATATTCTCAAATTCCTTTAATCTGTCCACTTTTTTAAATTGCATCTACTCATTTTTGTCATAAATGCATAAAATCCGCGGTCTATTGATCACAGAATAATTTCAAACTTCGAAGGGTTCTCCTCACTTGATAACCAACAAAATTTTTCAAAAGCATTCAATTTGGAAATGTTCGACTTTTGGCCAGTTTTTCGAGGTTCCCGGACCACTGCGCAACGGCGACACGCGACATACAGTTTTGAGTAGAAGAAAAACCAAGTTTCGAGCAAGTACCTAATCGAGGCGAGCTTAATGGAAATCGTGTCGGAAGAAAGATAAGGGAAGAGGGTTATATCTATGTATTGTGCGAGCGTTTCGACGAATTCAACAGCGAATGCTCTTCGTCGCGTCACTGTGATCGAAGAAAGAGAAGGATCAGTAGAAAGACCGATTAAACGGGTCGTTCGTTTTATTTCGCATCGGTGACGCTGCCATTGTCGCTTTCGGGCCATTGATTTTTGCAGAAAAATTCGGACTCGTTGTGCCAGAGTCGCCTTGGCTCTCGTATCGATTCGGTCGTGCCTTCCCGCATTGTTATCTTTCATCCAATTTCGGACAACTCCATTATATAAGTCTGCGGACGACCTTGAACACAACTGTGGGATTCACACTTTGCTCGACGATTATGAATTCAGGGTAATTGGCTGTATTCGACCGAGTAACGACGGCAACCGCAAACGTGTGTGCATGGAAACGGTTCACCGACCTTTGCCGTTTCGTTCTGCATTTTTATTTCTGCTTTGTGAATTCGACTGACCGTCGCGTCGGCGCGTCACATCGGCCCCGAAATCGTTCGAGGAGATCGATCCTCATCCAATCAATCGTCTGCCATGTGGAGCGATAATAAGTCCGATAACTTACATAATCACGATAAAATCAGAGAGTTTAACAAATTCCACAACCTACATGTACGTGGCTGATAATTGTATCAATAACAACAACAGCATAGTAGAGGAGACAGCAATAATGTTTCTATAGTTGTCTCTGTTCGTAGACTGAGGAGCTCTATGCATTTAATAGCGATAAAGATCGTCGAAGAAATTAATCAGACACAGAGCTTAAACCTTGGAGGCCTGAATCGTGTAATTTTTGTTCTAGATGTTTGAAATTTGTTAACACTAGATTTACGGAGCACTAAAATTGATTATTTTACATTGCTTTATAAAAATAATAAAATTGTATTTACTTAGATTTTCAGCGATTTTTATTGTAATATGTACACAAAACATAAATCTATTTAATAATTCCTTACGAATGCCTCCTTACACTCTTAATAATCGTAAATTAAAAATTTTTGAATTCGTCATTTTGACGGGCCCCGTAAATCTAGTGTTAAACGAATCACGTTTTCGATTTCCTTGAGATCATTATATCTCGTTTCTTCCATTGCGGCCTCAGTTTTTCAAAGATGGCTCTCTGTTTTCGAAAACTTTTCCTCATTTTCTAATGTTCTCTCGAGTGTTTAATTCAATACCGTAGTATGTTCGATAATGTTTCACACAGTTCTATTTTACTGTACGGAAACGTTTCGCGCAAGAAATTCTATTTGATCTCATGCCAGTTCCTTGGAATTTCTCTGGAAAAATGCACGAGCTTCCGCAGGCTAGCCATAAGAGACGGCTAAAACGCAGTAGATTAATTAATTGCAAGACAAACAAAGGCCAACCGTGGGCGTTTTGCAATGCAGTCGATCCACAACTGAAACTAGCTGAAAATTAGAACCTGCGTGCGCGTTGATCTACGACACGAAATTGAACGAGCTATTCGTTGAACAAAATATCATACGATTCTCTAATTTCTCAAGATCGAGAAATAACAATGGCAATGTTAACAACAATAACGAAGCTCCTCTTCTCTTAACGGAGCAGATCCTCTTTCGATTGTCGGCTCACGGACGGTGATTGGAAGTCCGTTTCCACGACGTATTTTGGTTCCATTGGCAAATTATATTTCGGTATTTGTGTCGCTGCTTGCGCAATTCGAAGTAGACCGATCAAAGACGTATTCGCGGTATGTTCGTCGGGTTGTAGAAATGCCAAGAAAATACGTGAAACAAAGAGAAGTCGGCAGGAAGGATCATGCAAAACGAGATGTATAATTTCCCCCCGGCATTCAATTTTCCGGTAGAAACGAAACGCCGTTTTCCTTTTGAGGTTTAACGTGTAGATCCAACCGAATCGATCTTCATTTTCGAGCCGTTCTTCCCATTAAGTGCACGCGACGATCATTAAAAATGATTACTCGTGCAACTCTCGAGGGAAGCGTTCTTCTCGTTTCATCGAACGTTGTTGTTCACTCGATCGTATTGTTTTCATTCATTCATCCCGGTGATTTTTCTCCTATGATTTTTCTTACTGACGATGTAACGAAGCAAACGATGCACGTATTGGTGTCTTGTACAGGTTATACAGCTGTATAGCTGATGTGACTTCCTACCGATTAAGCAACCTAAAGAAGTTAAATTGCTCTCATTCAAGTTGGCAGAGGAGATGCCATTCAGGTCTAATGTACGTCGTATAAACTAGATATAACGTGGCTCGGCTATTCGGTCTCGAACGGTTTCGTCTCGTTGGAAACAAACGATTGTCATCGGCATGGTTGTCCACCGTTAATTGTTGGACATCAATTAGTAATATATCGGTCCGCCTACGCACGACGTTGTATAAAACGGTTCCGTTAAAAATTGCTCGATTGCGTCGTCGATCGAATATTGCCGGATGCCACGTAGGCAACTAACCCTAACGTTACGTCTTTTTTTCATTCATTACTGTATCAATGATCTCATCGTCTGAGCCCAATTTTTTTCTCACCTATAGAACAAGCTATTCGAGCAGTTAACGTCTCAATCATCACCCCCTCCCCCTCCACCGTGCGGTATTTCACGGTTCACACGGATATTCGACAAAAATTCTGTTAATCGTTCGTCAATCGATATAATTGAAGCAGATCGTTAATTGTTTCGTCGAATACCTTTCGAGTCGCGATAATCTAATTGAAATATACATTCTCCCCGACGCTGTGCGACCTGTGTCAACCGTCTATACTATTTTTCTCGTCTCCAGAAAGTCGAGTAACATCCCGAGAACGCAGATACATCGCCGAGAGTACGTTACTGCGTTACATGAAAACGCGCAGCGTACTCGACGCCCCGGTCTCGCATAATTGAACGATCATTACCCAGTGTCATTCACTGTAAAATACGTTTTCGAGTAATATAACAAAACGATTCACCACGCGCAAACGACTTTTCAACCGTTCCGTCGTGTGCAACGAGCCATTGTAACGTTATACACGAAAGAGAAAGAGCGAGAAAGAGAGATAGAGATAGAGTGAGAGAGTGAGAGACGGAGAATAGTGTGCCGGATAGATCAAATTTCCTGATCAAGTAGATCATTCCGAAAATCTTGGACCCTCGGGTCGACTTACATAGAATTCTCCTATCATAATACGGGCAGGAAACCACTGCGAATATTAGAAAGATTATATTTTTTGTTTTCTCTCTAACGTAATGCACATCGAGCGCATATTCTCACGGTCGAGTTATCATCATCGAATCATTGGCGTGTACCGTTTCTTTTCACGATCATCGACAATCAAACCACAGATGTTGTTATACAACGATATATACAACGTCGCACGTCACACCTGTTTCCTCGACCGTTCGATATCCGAGAGATATATTAGACACAATTTTCCGACGAAGCTTTTTCTATTTCTGTACGATTTTTGCAAGTTTTTGCATCCTGTTTATTCCATTGTTTTTTTTTTCCTCTCTCCTCGTCCACCTCCACTTCCTCCCCCACCCCCTCTCCTCCTCCTCCACGTCCATCTCCTCCATCTGCTCCGGTTCTCCTGCACTCTTCTTCTCTTCGCCTTCTTCCTCGCCCCAGCTCCTCATCCACATCCGCGTTCGAAACCTGACGGTTTCGTTCCTTGGCCTGGCGGTACAACTTTTCCCCGAAGTTCTGCGTTCTTCTACTCTTTCCGCCGATACTGTTACTGATGATTATAGTGCTGCTCATCCTGCAGTATCTTTCTCCTTCTCCTTCTCTTTCTCCTCCACCACCTCTGTTCCTCACCACCTCCTCCACACTGCCCTCGTAATCCTCTCTCTCTACACCACCGTTCGTCGAAACTTGAAATTTTCCGTTCCGTCAATCGGAAGCCCGATTTCTTTATATCGGTAGAAGAATAGAAGACCCCCCCATCGGAAATCACAAGAACCGCGCGCGTCCCGTTCGCTGGTGGACGGGACGTGACACGAAAACACGATCTCACCCCGTCTAATATTCGACAAATCTATCCAAACGAACCTCCTCCTAAGTCAGACGTATCCATGTTGACAATCCCGTTGTCACACATATACTACATTAACAACTACTCCGAAGTCCGGCAGCGTTTGTTGGAATCGCCCCTCCCTCTGACTCTTCTCTTCTCTTCTCTCATCTCTCGCGCATCGCGCCTGCTGAATCGTGCCGCGGTCAAAATGCGAAATCGTCATTGCACTAATCGTCATTATGCCTTCCTTGAAAATTGAACGTCGCATCGTCTCCGTTTCGTTACGATTTCGCAAGAAACAAAACATCTCGCTTTGTGTTACACGGACACGCCCACCGCGCCGACCCCTGCTATTTCGTTCCAAAAACCGGCCCAAAAATCGTTTCCCACCGAAATCCCGCGTTTGTCCTTTGAATTTTCATATTGTTTTAATATTACGTATTTTATTCGCACTAAATAATCAGTAAACATTGATTCTTTGGCTACATTCAGAGACACACAGCGCGAAATCAAAGAAAGTTCCTGTGTCATTTGAAATTTGATTGTAACATTTCTTTTGGAGAATCTTTTGAGAACGAGCGTTGCTAGTAAATCAATTTATTGTTTATTAAATTTAAAGTGTATCTAATTTAGCGCTTAAACAACAATTTTTGAAATTCCCTACTAAATTAATCTAGCGTTGTTATACGCTTAATTGGAAGGAAAGTAAACAAAAACATACTAACAGCCAGAGTCTGCCACAACACAGAGGAATTTTTTAATTAAAGGCTCTCCTTTTACTTTCGTTTATTAATTAAAAGAAGTTGAGAATTTTTGTAAAAATGAGAAATTTTCGTCAGTGTTCTGCCATTTTGTCATCTTTTTCTCAGTCAGCCATAATCTCATGATATTTTGTAGTACAGGGTTATCCAAAAGTAACTTTAGGGTGTTGAATGAGAATATCTGTCAAACGCCATGTTTGTTTCTTGTCATTTTCTTGTATTTCTAACTTACAATGATAGACAATTTTAACAATGGGAGTCGTATACGATTGAAGAGCTTGCTAAAGTTATTAAAATTTATTTTGCAAATCAGTGTTCGATAAAAAATACTCCATTGTAAATTACGTGATTTTTTCAGCATACATAATCGTCCGATCATTAAATAAAAAAACCAATAAAATTAAAAATATTATGTTTTTTATTTTAAAAAACACTTCCTATAGTCTATTTTGGATAACCCCTTACCATGCATTTTGAAGCATTAACACTAGGTTTACGGAGCACTAAAATTGATTATTTTACATTGCTTTATAAAAATAATAAAATTGTATTTACTTAGATTTTCAGCGATTTTTATTGTAATATGTACACAAAAAAATATATCAATTTAATAATTCCTCACGAATGCCTCCTTACACTCTTAATAATCGAAAATTAAAAATTTTTGAATCCGTCATTTTGACGGGTCCCGTAAATCTAAGATCTAAGTAAATACAATTTTATTATTTTTACGAAGCAATGTAAAATAATCAATTTTAGTGCTCCGTAAACCTAGTGTTAACAAATTTCAAACATCTAGAACAAAAATTACACGATTCAGGCCTCAAAGGTTTAATACGAAATACCGCTAACACAAAAACACACTCGAAATACTCGTATCTGTTGAAATGGGGATAACAATAGTAACACAGTAAAATTGTCAATAAAAAAACAAGTAATTCCACCGACAAACAGTGAATTGATTCCGATTAATTCTTGTCCTAATTAATTTTGAGTCGAAAACGATACCGTTTAATTGTACACCGGTATAATTGCACGTGAACAATGATCTTGCGCAATTTACGAATGGTCTAATTTCTCGTGGAAATCTACAACTTACAACGCGAGCCACTCGAACTGTCGAACCCATCATGCCGAGGGACATTTAATTAGTAGAATTTTCGTGATAGTGTTAGGTATGCTTTCCTTTGTTGAATTATCAACGAAGGGACGTCTTGTCTCACTTCACATTAATATCTTATCTGTGTAAAGTTGAAGCCGATAATGCTCGTAAACGAAAAACGTCGATGCTGTCTATCGACGGACTTCGCGAATCAAATTCAGTATCAAACGGAACGGCACATCACGTTGTAGCCCCGATCACCGAAACCTCTTTCTTCGCTGCTAATTGAACTGGACCTGGAACAATGGTACGAAAATACACGCGTGCAATGGGCTACAGAGTGGCCTGCACAATAGCCATACCGTTGTTGTATTTAGTTTTCGTAAACACCATGGCCGTAATATTGCCAAATAGCGTAGAAACTGCGAACCACCCGACAGATATACGTAAGTTTTTTCCTCTCAAATTCATCGACGATACATAATCGAACGTTGAACCCGAGTGTGTAACATATTTTGAGATCATCTTGCGCCCTGGCACACATCCGGTTTTCTAATAAACACATTAGATGAATTATAATTACACATGGAATCTTTCGGCACGTTCGGCTATATTAAACAGTGATAAAGAAAGAATATAAAACAACCTCAACCATTACGATCGAGCATTATATAACACGGGCATAATGTACGTTTCATCCACGTGTTGCACATATTGTGCGAGTAAAAAATTTTAGTGAGCTATTACTCTTCCTCCTCCTTTCCTCATCTACGTATTGCTAGATCATCTTTATCGAGTCTTTATTAATAAAGAAATATACGTATACACGTATCAATGTTTCGAACGAATTTTCTTTCAAAGGTTTTCGCAAGCTCTTACAATTCGAAGCGACCACCACGGAGCCAGGAGGATTGGCGGACGAATATTTTAATTGCACCCCTCCAGCGATCAAAGAATTTCCGCCTGACGGTCTCACGCGAGATCAAAGACAATCAGGATTTATAGTTATACATTTTATAATAGCTATCTACATGTTCCTGTTGCTTGCCATCGTGTGCGACGATTTCTTCGTGCCTTCCATGAAGAAGATCTGCGACAGTAAGTCGGAAGAACTATTCCGTTCATTCGATTGGAAATATTTAAGTTTGACAATTTTCAGGGTTGAGTCTGGCGGAGGACGTCGCAGGAGCGACCATAATGGCCGGGGCCAGCTCTAGTCCCGAATTATTCATCAACATCATAGGCACTTTTGTCACGGAAGGAGATTTGGGCGTTGGCACGATCGTCGGCTCGGCCGTTTTCAATATACTAGCCGTGCCCGCATGTTGCGGCATATTCGCGAAAGAAGTACGACCTTTTCCATGCTGCTGCTACAAAAAAGGAGCGCATCGGACCATATTTGCGCGAGCAGATCCGAGTTAGAGTGATTATTTTAGGCCAGAACAATAAATGTGTATTTACAGGTACTGAAGTTAGACTGGTGGCCTGTAACACGAGATTCCTTCGCGTACGCGATTACCGTTTCGCTATTAGTGTTAACTCTGAGGGATGGACGCATCGAGTGGTACGAAGCAATGATCCTCGTCTTCGTCTACGTTCTATACATTACAGGTAGATACAAACTAATATTCTTTTTCAAGCCAACATAAAATCTGTAGAACGCGAAAAGAAATTAACAAATCGGGGTTGAAAAATCTCTGTAAAATCGAAACAGCATCGCACAGGGTTCTTAACACGTTGACTGCCGTGTCATCCATATATGGGTGACGGAATTATTTGTCCAGATTTAAAAATTAATTATTACGCTAATGTAATCATTGTATCAAATTTGGTTAATATCTGGAAAATGCAAGAAGGTTAAAACGTTACTCAGTGTCACACATTTTAATTCTGTAATCATTATTTTATTAAATATATTGTTTCGATTTTATGAAATTTTTGAGGTCGCTGCTTTGGCAGTCAAAGTCTTAACACTAAACCTACCAAGCATTAAAAGTATCTGGTAAATATTGTCTTATAAAAATGGAAACGCCATAATTATTGAGATTGTCCGCACTTTCAACCCCTTCTCCTACAATATCGTGTGAGACACGTGATGAAGATTCTGAATAGAGTCTATATAAAGATGAATGTTATTAATTTCCTTTAAACCGAAATAAAATTCTATTTTGTTGTTTTTAATGTATAGGCATTGGAGAACATATAGACATACAATAGATATACATTTTCTCCTTTTTCTAGAAAATTATAAACTACAAAGAAATTCTAATTACTGAAACCGTAAAATAAATCGTAAGGCAAGGGGTTAATATAATAGATACTTGGACAAGTAAATTTATATTATTATTTTCCACAAATGAATTTTTATAATTTGAGTAATTGGAACATATAAAACCGGTCATTTGACCGTGGTAGGTTTAGTGTTAAAGCGCGTGCTCTGTGTTCCAGCAATGTGCTTCAACCGCAGCATCAGCAACCTGTTCAGATACACGAAGATCTCCAAAAAGATGTACACAAATCTCAGCGAGACGAGCCCCCTAATCTCAAACGGTAAGATCACTCTACTAAATTCTAATCCCCGTGCTCTCCGTCGAACAATATTATCGTTCTCGTCTTTTTGATTGTTTAGATGTCGTTAAAGGCGACGACGTCGTTCTGTTAGAGTCAGGGGAGATCGATGAATCGCGTAAGTATCACAAACGAGTAAACGACGCATCGGAGAATAAACAATAGCGAAATACACTCGCGAGATACCACTATGTATATTATTGTACAGTAACGTGCAAAAGTATCCGGACACCCCTTAAAAACGATTAACTTTTTCAAAATTAGTTCAAACGGCTTGAGTTTTTTTTTTGAGATGTTAGACGCATTAGTTTAATAGATAGCGTGTAAATAATTTTTTCTAAAAATTGCTATCGGTCGGAATTGCGACGAAAATAGTAAAGGTCACGGTTTTTAAGTTTTTAATCTGTAACAAAAATTTGAAAGACGCGTTTTATAGGTCTAAGTAAGTTATGTACATGTACAAAGTTTCATCGAAATCGGTTAACGTCGTTATGAGTTACAAACATTTAAAGTTGATTACATAAGGACAAAATTCCTTGGAAAGACCGAAAATCTGCAACTTTCACCCTTAAGCTCCCATCTTGCAATGTTCGTAGTTCATAACAACATTAACCGATTTCGATGAATCTTTGCGCATGTATATAACCTATGGAGATCTACAAAAGGTATATTTTAAATTTTCATTACAGGCACTGATAAAAAAGTTAAAATTCATGACTTACGTTTTTCTTCACAATTTCGACCCTTAGCAATTTGTATAAATAATTATTTACACGCTACCGAGTAAACTAATCCTTCTAACGACATTGCAAATTCAATAATTTATTATGAGTGAGTAAAAAGGAAGTGAGGACATTGCAATTTTTTCTGACATTGTTGAAAATGAATTTGGGTACAATATTATGTGTTCTACATTTTAACAGAAATAGTTTCTTGTTACTTATCTTAGCGATGGAAATGTTTGTGTGTGACCAGTCTTTGAGGATTTTCACCGTTTCTATGCCGAAATCAAACACAATTAATCAAAAATTTCGATCGATAAACACATTTAATATAATCCTTCTAACATCTCAAAAAAACTCAAGCCGTTTGAAGTAATTTTGAAAAAGTTATTCGTTTTTATAGGGTGTCCGGATACTTTTGCACGCCACTGTATATTGTATAATTGTAATCTCTTTCGATCGAAATTTGAATTATATTGATGAAACTGATTTCGGCGCAAAGGTTCGATCTTATTGAAATTCAGCAAATTTGCAATTTTATTATTATCCCAACGTTTCGATCCGTATGCGGATCATTCTCAAGAGATTTTATGCGTTTGTTTGCTGGCAAAACAGAACAAAAAATTTTTTGTTCTACTTTTATTGTAATTAGTGTACAGTTCGTTTGCTGTCAAAACAGAACAAAAAACTTTTTGTTCTGCTTTCATTGTAATTAGTGCACAGCAAACGCATAAAATCTCTTGAGAATGATCCGCATACGGATCGAAACGTTGGGATAACAATAAAATTGCAAATTTGCTGAATTTCAATAAGATCGAACCTTTTCGCCGTAATCAGTTTCATCAATACTGTATATTGTACTCTGTCGTTTCAGTCGAAATCGTGAACATGACGACCTGGCCGAGCGCAACGTGCGAGCGATTGTGGTGGCTGTTAACGTGGCCGATTAATTTCGTACTTCTCGTCACGATCCCCGATTGTCGGCGAGATACACTAAAATCGTGGTTCCCTGTTACGTTTATAATGTGTATCGTGTGGATCGCGACCACTTCGTACATAGTCGGCTGGGTGATCACCGTTATCGGTAGGTGTTTGATAATATTTTTCCGTGTGCCGATGGTCATCCGTGTGAACCGGACCCCGATCTATTATCTAATTGACTTTACGCAGTAGATTAAAACGACAAACGACGAAAAATCGAGTTGTCAAACTTAGTGTCGACATCGCGTGACGATCGATCATTATTCCAGGGGATACATTTAGGATCCCGGACTCCATAATGGGATTGACCTTTCTGGCGGCAGGAATGAGCGTGCCAGAGGCTGTGTCGAGCGTTATTGTTGCGAATCAAGGTAATTCCCCGTCTTTTTAACCGCTCTCGTTTCTCGGCGTTCTGTCCATTGCGAGATACATTATCGGATGAAACGAATTCCCTCGTCTGGACACACCTAAATTCACGCGAGACGCTGACGCCGACTCCGACGCCGTCGCGTCGCGGCGCTAATCGGTAACAGCAATCTTTACAAATCGGAGTAGAATGTAACTAGTGAATAACAATCACGATAATGTCTACTACTGTAAGAAGATTGGGTTACGATAGCGGAACACGTGGCGTTATCACGATTCCGTTATCGAATTTGATCGATCTCGGAGTTGCCGCAACCAACACGCGACTGTATGGCATCCGTCGGTGTATTCGTTTGTGTGTCTCTGTGTGTATGTTTTGAGAACAGGATTTTCTCTTATCTTCGCGGTGATGCTTCGAATGTTTTTATTGATTTCTAGGACACGGGGACATGGGCATCAGTAATTCGATCGGCTCGAACGTGTTCGACGTGCTGCTCTGCCTCGGATTGCCTTGGTTCCTGAAAGCTGCGTTCTTCCCCACCACTGCCCATCAACACTACGTCAAGATTAATTCGCAAGGCCTCGTGTATAGCTCGATATCGTTGTTCTCCACTTTACTCATCCTTTACCTGTCCCTGCTGTTCGGCAAATTTCGTCTGACACGAACCGTCGGGATCGCTTGTCTCATTACGTACGCCATTTTCCTTGTGTTCGCCTCGGTTCTGGAGCTCAACACGTTCTTTACAGTTAATCTGCCAACATGCGCCGAATGACATTAGGAGATCCCCGGCACGCTGACAGATGTACAAACGTATTTATCGTCTAACCAGAGGCGATACATACATCGGACAGAACGTACTTACAACGGACCGTTGTATTGTGCATGCATCTCTTTTATAGAAATACGTTGCATCGAATCGTTGACATGCCGGCACAGACGTCGGCTATAGGACGACCGCTTTGTGCTTGCGAACAATTATGCTCAGGCTCTCAATTGATTTTATTAAATTCTATATGCGAACACGCAAACGTGTGCAGGCTACACATATTTATACGTGCGTGTGTATAAATATGTCGAATATGTACACAATTAATTATGTGTGCGCGTATGTATATATATATATATATATATATATATATATATATAAATATTAGGTGTTTAGAATATTTGTAATAAACTATTCGTATTTGCAAGCAATGTTTTCATTAGGGTGTGCAGTTCTTTTCCTATCATTTTCAACAATTGTATTTCATTTCGTTGAACAGTTTACAACAAGCGTAACTTACGCGTGTTAAAGTTGATCGTTTACTGTAATGTATTTATTTAAACGTGTTACTTTGGGCATTTAAAAATAAGGTATTTAAAAATCACCTAGTTTTCATTAAGTTGAACTAAATGAGTTGTGATTTGTTGGCATGTTAGAAGAATTAGTTTACTATGTGACGGGTAAACAAAATTTTGAAAAAATTTGCTATTGGTCGGAATTGCGAAGAAAAGAGTAAAACTCGACTTTTGTAACTTCTGTATCTGAGCCTGTAGTGAAATTTTAATTAATACGTTTTGTAGATCTATGTCAATTATATACACGGTGAAAATTTCATCAAAATTGGTTAATAATTGCGATTAGCTACAAACATTTAAAGGGATTACATAAGGGTGAAATTCCGTGATAAGTCCCAAAATATGCGACTTTCACCCTTAAACTCTCATTTTGAAATTGCTTGTTGCTCATAGTAACGTTACCCGATTTTGTTGAAATTTTTACCGTGTATATAATTGACATAAATCTACAAAAAATATTTATTAAAGTTTTACTACAGGCTCAGATAAAGAATTTACAAAAACCGAGTTTTACTCTTTTCTTCGCAATTCCGACCAATAGCAACTTTTTCATAATTTTGTTTACCTGTTACTTAGTAAAGTAATTCTTCCAACATGTTAACAACTCTCAACTCATTTGGTTCAACTTTAAGAAAATTAGGCGATTTTTAAATACGAACGTATACTTTTTGTCAGGGGTTGTAATACGGTACCGTAAGGTTACCGTAAGCTGATCGATATACTACGGAACGTTACGCATTTAAATCTCATAAGAGTATCAAATATTAAAAAGATTAAAAAGGATAATGAAATTCCATGTATGTAATATTATTTTACTGTCGCTCTTCTTCCCACTAATTTCTCCAAATCTGCTTATAAAAATAAAGATCTGCATAAACATCTACAGTCTACTCCTTAAAAAACATGTTTAATGTCGAAGAATTGTATGATTATTTTCAAAATCCGTATGGTTTATGATTAAGTCGTGTTAATCAGACGAGACATTTTAGCCAAATGAAAAGATTTAAAGATTTTGCTATAGTCAGTAACAATATAAAAAATCGATGTGTATTGATACAAAATACATAAGCTTGATTTATTAATTATTTAAAGTTGGACATTAATACAAATATGTGCTATTTTACCGACGTGGGTCAATAAAGTCACTGCCTATTAATGTATACACACAATTCTTCTGTTTGCTGACTATACTCTGCATCATTCAATATTTATCACAGAGTTAAGTCTGTGTACTAACATATAAAACATTCCTGATACACGAAAAAATAATGTTACTATAAAACATTGCAAACTACAGGCAAAAAAATAATTAACCACCCCTATTTTTAAAAATGATCTGATAACGAATTCCAACCTGATATATGTACTATTTTTAACAATGACGTATTCATAGTTTCATTTTTATTGTCATATGATAATCTTTAAATATTACTTGTGAACATATTTAAATTCCTACCGGACAAGTTCAGCTGAGTTCCATTTGGTCATTTTTGACTAACTTCTGACAGTACTTGAACCTTGAATCAAATAATCTGAGTTTATAGACAGCGGTTTAATTCAGACTCGTATGTAATTCAAATATCATCGAATGATTGATTCAGTCATTGACAGTCATCGGTATCACCAGCGAGGAATGAGTGTGCTCACGTCCGGGTTTGGCACTGCCAACTTTTTACTTTTAAGTCTGAAACAGAACCTGTCTCATCTTTTGACCCCCTCTAACGCATGAATCGGAACTAACTATGTTAGCCTGGAACAGATCCTGCCACATCTTTTTACCCCCTCTAACATATTAATCAGAACTAACTTTTAGTCTGGATCAGAACCCACCTCATCTTTTTACCCCCTCTGTGGCATAGATCACAACTAGTTTCAACCAATTATTTAATTTGAATATAAAATATTCAAATTGAATAATTAGTAGAAGTTAGTTCCGATTCATGCGTTAGAGAGGGTCAAAAGTGGCGACAGAGTAAGTTGGTACGGCCAAAACCCGGACGTGAGAGTCCGTGGTGAGCACTTTCAGTCCTCTCTGTTTCACAGATGATGTTTATGGTGATCTTTTAATCTTGAAAATAATCCCAAAACTATATACGTACGTTCAACACGCATGCGTGCGCAAGTTGTATACTATGAACATTGCAACTTGAACACTACTTATACGAAGTTTCGGAATCAGGGACCGTAGGCGAGGTCTAATAGAAACATTTGTAAAATATTATTTGAAATCATACGTGCACTTTTGAAAATAAAATTGATTTGTTAAAATAAGTTTTTAGAAAAGTATTTTATTTGAATGTTTCTCAAAATAGTGGAATCATAGTATTCCATTTGAATTGTAGAACAACGATTATTTCAAATAGTATTTGAAATATATTTTCTCCAAAAAAGCAGCGTTGCACATAATTTGGGGACACTGGAGAAAAAATTGTTTAGAAATGTTTCGCTTCTGGTATAGTACTCCGCGCCGTCGCATAGATGGCGAATGCAGATAAAAAACATAAGACCACCGAGTTGTCGGCTCTCTGTGTTCGTTCGAAAAATTTGTGACAGTGAAGTGTGTTGTCGACGCCCAGTTGCTCGTGAATGTTTCAGTTCAGTTTTGTATATTACATTCTTCGTTGCGATAAGCTTTTCACTGGATCCAGGCGTGAGATTTGCAGTACGATTGACTCCTCCACGTATTCGGATGATATCGCATTGGAAGAGAAAGTCGTATATCCCATGGAATCTGTAAAATGGCGATCTGAAAAAACAATTCCGGAGGAGGCCTATGTGTAATTCCATTGACTCGCATTGAGGTTCGACGGACGCGGTTCACGTTTCTTGTCCAGAGATACGGTTTTGCAAGTTTTGGGGTGAAGCGAGGCCTTTCGACTAGCAATCGGTGATTACGTCCCTTTATTCGGAGAGGACACGACAGAGACGTTGCCGGACGTAATTGGACGTGACTGGATGTAATGGGACGTGACATGACCTGACAAAACTCGTGGGACTAGACAAGACCGAACTCGATGGAACGGAACAAGACAGAAATTCAGCCACGCCGCTGACGAATAATCTCGTGTAAGAAACTGCCCTTCCCATTGGACCCCGAACCGTCTCTAATAACATACTGCTATTCCTTTTGCGTAGAGTGATCCAAGCAAAACGAACAAAATGCAAACAATCAAGTGCGTTGTAGTGGGCGATGGTGCAGTAGGTAAAACTTGTCTGTTGATATCGTACACTACCAACAAATTCCCATCTGAATATGTTCCAACAGTGTTTGACAATTATGCGGTCACGGTTATGATCGGTGGTGAACCATATACGTTAGGATTATTTGACACAGCTGGTAAGCATCGATTCCATTCAATCCTTTAGAATTTCGATTGTTTTCGTTCGTTGAGATCAGCCTTTTCAATGAACTTTGCGATTCCTCGATGTATTCCCGAAAATTCATTAAAAAAGGGTTAAAATTTTGACTAGACAGTTAAGGGTTAACTCATTTATTGTCGTGTTTATATAAATTATTTTTGTTATTTATCCGCAATTTTACCTTATTTGTTTTTTTTTTGTGTGTTTAAAGGTCAAGAAGATTATGATCGACTGCGTCCTTTGAGTTATCCTCAAACAGATGTATTTCTTGTATGTTTTTCTGTAGTGTCGCCATCGTCTTTTGAAAATGTCAAAGAAAAAGTAAGCGTATAAATTTAGCAAAATATTCAGCTATTTAAGCTTCTTGGAAAAGTATGTGTAAAGATAAGTAATATATTTTTTATCAGTGGGTTCCAGAGATAACTCATCATTGTCAAAAAACACCATTCTTGTTAGTTGGTACCCAAATTGACTTGCGGGATGACGTACCGACTATTGAGAAACTTGCAAAAAATAAGCAAAAACCCATATCAGCGGAACAGGGGGAAAAGCTTGCAAAAGAATTGAAAGCGGTCAAATACGTTGAATGCAGTGCGCTTACACAGGTATTTTATTATACTTTCAGTATGAATTCACTCTGCAATGTATTAAATGCTTTCCAACTTCTATAGTATTGTTTTGCTTTGCCTTTTAGAAAGGTTTGAAAAACGTGTTCGACGAAGCAATTCTAGCAGCTTTAGAACCTCCAGAGCCAGTTAGAAGAAGACGATGTATCCTGTTGTAAAGCGCTGCCAATGTCATTTCGAAAATCTATTAGCGCTATACAGAGGAAGACTGTGAATCGTTTCATCATAAGGTGCATGCGAGAACATTTTCGACGATCAGTTGTTCCGAAATCTGAGCAAGTATCGGTGGGGTACCGGTCCCTATTAATGTGCCATCAAGCCAACTTGCTTGTTAAGGAATTATTTCTCGGATTCACCGACTTCGATTACGTCCGCTCAAAATTTACATTGGTTTCTCAACTCACCTTTTTGATGAAGGCATTTCTTTTCTAGTTAAAAATGTTAATTTTTTCATCATTTTTTAATCAAAATAAACGTACATTTTTTGCCTAATTTAGTGTGCCCTCGCAAGAGCTTTGAACATGTTCATGCTTCCCGAATTAATGTGCCTGTTCACGACCATGCGCCCCTGGTTAATGTGCCTGCTATGAACAGTGTTCCTACAGTTAATGTATTGCCTAGACTTCAAATCCTTCAAAAGATTTGTTCCGAAATAGGCGTTTATATGTAATTTTTTCTTTATAAAAGCAAATATATATGAAAACTGAAGACTTTTTGTAACAGTGATTCTCTCATCATCTCTGAAGCGAGGATAAGGTTAAGTTCGCTGGTTGCAGCGAAGCAAGCGGGCACATTAAAATGAACAAGCCCGTAAAAAAGAAAATATATACGATTAACTATAAGATTATATAATTGACATTTTATATAGTATAAATCTTGTTAATTATCAATTTATTC
This sequence comes from Sphecodes monilicornis, assembly GCA_913789915.3. Lineage (NCBI taxonomy): Eukaryota > Metazoa > Arthropoda > Insecta > Hymenoptera > Halictidae > Sphecodes > Sphecodes monilicornis. The sequence goes on from OU565287.1 coordinate 23,163,336, forward strand.
TCTGCTGTTAAATGCATGTTCCTTAATATTTCCGACAAAGCACTTTCGCAGAGTGCGTCTTCGGAATAAATCGACTCTTTTGACTATTTAAAAATGCAATATTATTTTTGCAACGAATGCATTAAAGAAAAGAGATATTTCTTTATTTTTGCAGGTTTTTTACGACTTATTTGAATATAAAGGCACATTGATAGGGACAAGATCATTAATGGACCGGTACCCCGAGATTTGTCGTTCGTTTCCGGCGCACTTGACGCGTACTCGATTCGAACGAAAAATTCACACAAACAAAAAATAAAAGGAAAAAAAATGATTTTGTACATGCATCAGGGGGTGCAAATGTATGTTCACGAGTATATGTGTTTCCATCCAACGAGCCAATTCGTTGAAAAGATACAGTCTGCGACCGATCCGTTGGACTTGAACCGATTTACTTTGGTGGGCATGAATACTTTTTGACTATTGTACGAAAGAATCGGTGTGTAATCATCGAGAACTGCGAACATCCATACAAGTTGCATATTAAAAGAACTCAGCGAAATATTCAACTGCTTTAATATGTAAGAAGTTTTTATGGATAAATTGGTAGTGTGAATTCTTTAATAAATCAGTTTTAAAACACATGAATCGAACCTACCAGTACATTTCTCACAATTTATACGTCGACACTGCGTAACTTTCTCGTATAATTTCAAATCTCGGACGAGTACAAAATAGGCAAATTTCGGAAAATTTTCTCGGTGAACGATTTTTTCAATCGGACTCGGACGATTCGTCCCGATCTACTTGTTCTCACAAAGTTTCTTTTGTACACATTCACAAGAGGGACCATGAACACGATTGTACGATTGAAGCTTTATTTACATACACTTTTTTCACGGTGATATTTTTTCAAGAATTAAGTAAATTATATGGTATATGTAAAACTTGTCCTTAAATTTGGCTGTTTATTACCACGAATGTTTGGTACTTAACTTTGGATCGAAACTAATCACATTCGAGCGCCGTTGCCGGCACTGAACATTACCTTACGTTCTACTCTAAAACGTTAATACTTTGTTCCTATATATTTATGTTGCTACAGTACTGACTGAGATACACGATCGTTTGTATCGTGCACCTACATAATTCGCTCGCCCGTATGAATCATTGCCAGGTTGCATACCGGTTTGTTTCCACGAAACAGCGTGTATTGGTCTGTTCGTTATATAAGTTCTTTGGAAAAGCTCGAACGATACCCAGGACAATATAATAGAAACAACGTTAATTACACATCAGCAAAGTGATATCAAAACGATCGAACACAGGACATACTTCGATTCAAAGTTCGCTTGTAACATTGCCCATTCTTATCGCCTTTTTCGTTGTTCCGATGGATTCGCTTTGGCAATTTAAAAAACGTATTCTCTTTCTCGCAAGCATAAAGACGGAAAAGAGACCTCGAGGGAAAGAAGGTAACGGAACGACTAAAATTTACAAGAATGAAAAAGAAAGTATGTCAGATATCATCATGCTTTTCCGACGAACACGTTCGAACGATCAAAGAAAACACAATGTCTTCCCACCCACTTTCTTTTCTTTTTCATCACGATACTTCTTAATTATTTAGTCAATTCCACCACAGAAATTGAATTCAACTTACTCGCGAATCTTTGTCACTGCTAGTTATACTTGCACGTATACTTAAATTTAACATACTTTGTTAAACGTACCGAACGTACTTTGCTTTATACTTGTGGTTATTAGCGTACGCGTTTTATCATGACTAGAATCGATAACCATTGGTACACAATATGCACAACGGAACAAATAAAATGTCTCTTCTATGCACGTACTTGAAACCGCGACAACGAGCGACTCGCGCGATCTAAAAAGTGTCGCTCAAAGAATGATCGTCGAATGATTCTGATATTACGTATGCCCGCGCCTTCTGTAAATACATACATATTATAACAAGTTACATTTGGTGTAGTAAACGCGGTGACTTCGTAAAACTGGCGTTACATTACTATTGCGAATGGTTTCCGAAACGAACCAATAAATTCCTTTTCGCTTGTATTTTGGGCACTTGTGACAAGCACGCGATCCTGGCAGAGGACATCGTCGACGAACGGTGCCCAACTCGAATCCAACAGCCCGTTTTCTATTTCTTCAAACAGCAAGAAACGCATCTGACGGTTTGTACTTGAGAACGAACAGGTCTTAAAAAGATCACTTTGCATTTGTTCCATCCACTATGCAGTTATTCGGGTGTGTGTCTGTACGACATTAGGAATCCTTCGATCTGGGAGAGAAGAAACGAAAAGAGACCGGCTACCAGTGTCGGGATATGGTCCATCTTTTCTCGCGCATGCGCGGCGATTTTGGCCTCAGTAAAGTAAGATTCTCGATAAAATGGGGTAACTTGAGCACCCAGCAGAATTTTAAAAAATTAGTATGATTTGATTCTGAAAAATGAATGTATAACATGTGTATTTGTGTATATTTTGTAACTCGTAGGACACGTCCTGAAGTCTTTTTGTCCGGAATAGATTGTTTCGATACTTTTCCACCAATATAACTGTCTTAGGGCTCCACTACCTCGTCATCATGATATAGATACGTTACTGTTTTGGCCGAGCATGCGCGAGAAAAGATGGACCATATCCCAACACTGCCGGCTACGTTGTCGTATTCAGTAAAACAAGATTCGTTATTACTCGTCGAAGCAGTCGGTTCTTAGTCACCTTCGAAACATTTTCCAAAGAAATGGCTGCACGGACAGGACAAGCGTCGTTGTTGAAAAATACAATATCTCGACGGTGACTAGTAACGGGCCGATGTTTTAACGATTAATAAAAAATCCAGGTCACCCGCACCGTTTAACACAGGCACGGGCACGGATTGCCCTATGGGGCGATGCTCTAGCTCCGATGAAATCAGGAGCGACGAAGCCACGCCTACCCGGGGCAATTTACGCAAAAAGAGATATGGTCGGTCGAACAAAAAAAAATTTTTAATTTATGGGAACACTTAAATATTCCCATTATTTTTGGTCTTATGGTAAAAACATTCAACAGAATTTCAAGGGGCGGTAATTATTTACATTAGGGGCTTCCTCACCGATTTTGATGACGTTGAAATATGTTGTCAAGGTCATCATTCTGAACAACTTTTCCCTATACATGTATGAGATATTCGCAAAAAAGTTTCAACATTTCAAAATGTGACCAGAGTAGGTCTGGGTTATTTACATATTATTTATATATTTATATATTTATATACTGGGTCATTATATATTTTCTTGATTGTTGCAGTTATCCAAGAATTCGTATAGTTTCATAACACAGCTGACAATGAAATGAGTTCGCGTTCGACACGATTTATTTCACCTTTCAGTTTGTAAACATAAACAGACAAGACAGTGGGTCTCAACTGATTGAAGTCGTTTTATGTTGTGACCGTGGCCGCGTTATCGGCGGCCACAATTTCAAATCTAACCCAGACCTACACCGATCACTTTTCGAGATGTTGAAACTTTTTTGCAAATATCTCGGAAACTAAAGCTGAGCGGCGGTAACATGTATAGGAAAAAGTTGTTCAGAATGATGACCTTGACAACATATTTCAACGTCATCAAAATCGGTGAGGAAGCCCCTAATGTAAATATTAGGTCGTCCCATAAGTTCGTGCCGTTTACTGTTTTACTATTTAAATTAATATTTGAAACATAGTTTCAAAGTCAACGAAAAAGTATAACCACCTTCTCTACAACTTCTTCCCACTTTTTTGGTAAAGATATTATACCGTCACTATAGAATTTCTGTGGTTTTTCATTAAAATACTTTTCAATCAGCGGCACGAACTTATGGGACAACCTAATATTTACCCAAGGGGCACTCTCGAATAGAAAATATTAAATTTAGCATTGTGAAAACGTATTCGATTACGGAACAACGTCACCGAACAAATATTTGGTCTCTAACTCTCATTGCCTTAATTTACACTCGAATACTAAACAATCCAGGTTACAGCAATGCGCTGCTGCTTCACTGAAAAACTTGGCAAACATTATTTCAACCTACAATTTTCCCTCAGCTGGCTGAGACGTCATTTGCCCGGAAGCGCAACTACGAGGGCAATCCGTGAGTCTTTAAGGGCACGGAGCGCCCGAGCCTGATCCAACACCCGCGACATTCATACGCACGGTTTAAACATTCATCGCATAATACACCGAATTCTGTACGTGATTGGGTAACGAGACTCCGCTGGGATTTCGCGCGACATAAGGGTTTGACGTAAGTAAAATTCCTGGCTGCGATACATCTTGGGGTCCGGTACTGGCGGCTCCTTCCGGCACGCCGCGTTCTATGACTGCGTAAGAGGTGCCGATGGATTGTTGGTGTTGTTGGTGGTGTTGTTGCTTCGAGGGCGAGCCGGGGATTTGCATGGACGAGGGCGAGCAAGATGAAGAGGACGAAGAGGAGAATGAACAGGAAGATGAGCAGGAAGAGGACGAGTTGGAGGAGGACGAGGACGACGATGAAGAGGTCGTGGTGGAGAGGCCGGGTTTCGATACGGGGATGTGATTCGTGTCGGGTTGTGTGGGTCCATGCGGATTTTCAGTCACGTGGTTCGGAAGCACGAGCATGGAGGCCTGCTGGGACGCAATTCCGGTTACCGTGGGCAGAGGAGAGTACGACGTGGGTATAGGGGACGAGAACGAGGACGACGACGGTGGGTTCACCGTCTGCGAGAACGCAGTGGTGCATGGGGAAATCGAGGTAGAGGTCGAGGTAGAAGAGGACAAGAACGTTTGGGCCGATTGCAGCTCGGCCGCAGGCGTTACCACCGTCCGTCCCAAATGCAGTTGATAGAACCGATAAGAGTTCTCGGTGTTCGGCAGACCGCTGCCGCCCAGCGTGGCACACCTAGTCGGCGCGATAACGGTGTACGAGGATGAGGCGGACGTTGCGGTTATGTTGGTCGTCGACGGAGGTATTTGATAAAACGTTGGCTGATTGCGTCGTTGGTGTTGGTGCTGGTGATGGTGATGATGATGATGGAGCTGCAGCGAGTGTTCGGCAGTTCGGGGAACGGAGGCGAAAGCAACGCCGGATATTCGGAAGTCCTCCGACGTCTGCTGGTGCTGATGCAGATGCAGGTGCAGGGTCTGTTGCGCGGGTTGCAGGGCGGGTTGCAACGTGGGTTGCAACGTGGGTTGCAGCGCAGGTTGCAACGTGGGTTGCAGCGCAGGTTGCAACGTGGGTTGCAGCGCAGGTTGCAACGCGACGGGATCGGGAGAGGAGATCGAAGCTAGTCGCGAATCGAAGGGGGAAGTCCCAGGGGGAACCTGGTGCACTCCTATCGAACCCGGGGGTAATGGAGAGGATATGTTGGTCTGTGGGAAGTTGGACAACGGCGCTAGAGGGCGATTACCAATGTGGTAGTATCTCAGTTGCTGTTGCTGCAACTGTTGCTGCTGAGGCGCGGGAATGGATTGGGCTCGCGGCTGCAGCGGGTCGGTCTTGTTCGAACGGGGATACGGATACCTTTCGATGTGGGTCGCGTAACTGGGGGATGGATGGGCTGGTAGGATGCGCTGGATGTTCTGGTAGGTTGGGTCGGACAGCCCGTTGTACGGAACGAAATACATAGTTCGGTAACACTTTCCGTTCGGAGGGAACTCGCTGTGCATCACGGGCATGACGTTGCAGCGATTGTTGGCAAGGGTGGTCACGACCGCCGGAGGATCTCTGCGCCGGACGTTCGGGGGGATATTGTTCATCGCGTAATCCCTACCGGCTATAACACTGTCAATTTCTTCGGCCCCGGCTGCCACGCCTCTGGTGTGACGCGCGTTCACCGCGTTTACGGCGTTCAGCTGTTCCTGGAAGTACTGCTGGCCGTTCTTTTGCTCCTGGTAAAAGTGGAACGCTGCCTCGTTCACCGGCAGCTGAGCGTGCTGCTGTCGCACGAAGGTGCTGTCCTCCGTGTACGGCGCACGCTCCAGCGTGGTCTGCCCGGCGACATTAGTATTCTCGACGATGGTCTGATAGATGTCGTCGATCTGCTTTTGCATTGTGTTTATTCGATTGATCGTGTTCGCGTCCCGGTCGTCCGTGAGCAGGGTGCCGATGAACGAGTGCGGGGTCGCGTTGTCGATCGTTGTCTCGTCGTACAGTCGGATTCGGCCGTCGATCTGCACGCTGTTGTTCTCGTAGTAGGTCGGCTGCGGAGAGTGGTAGTTCGTCTTGGGAACGCCCAAAGCGTCGTTCTCCAAGATCGTTCGATGGAATGTCTCGACGGATGTGTGGTTCGACAGTCGTTGCTTGATACCAGTCACGGACGGTCGACGGTTGAAGCCGTAGTCGTTCAGTTCGTCGTCTTCGTCGTCGTCCGCATCGTCGTCGTTGTTCTCGTTGTCGATGGCGTTGACGGCGACGTCGTTGTTGTCGATGCTCTCGCCCCTTTTCTCGTTATTGCTGCTGTACCGGAGATCATTCCCCCGTTGCGCATCTGTGCGAGTCTTGTTCTCATAGTTGCCACGATTGCTATTCAGATCGTCGTGGTATAGGTGTCCGAACTGCTGTCGATTCTCGTCCCGGTCGCTTCTGCCATCGACGATTCTCTCTAGCCTGTTGTCCGCGGCGTAGGCGTTTATGCTATGCATTTTCGTAAAGTAATGATCGTCGACCTCGTTGTAACGACGCTTTATTCTTTCCGTTCTGAACTTGTCCTGCTCGACGAACGCGAGCAGCTCGTCGGTCGCGTTATCCCCAATATCGGGCTTGTTGATGATCATCGGCGTGCCTTTGGTGACGTCCGGTGCACCCACGTAGTTTCGATCGTTCTCGCGCAAGGCTGCCTCAATGTCTTCCAAACTGTAGGGCGAAGTAGCATTGTTATAATTCGCGGACGAGTCGCGGTTCTCACCAGGCAACGGTCTAGAGTCGTGACGATAGTAATCTTCCTGATTATCTGCGCTGTTAACGGTCACGCAAGACAGCGGCGACAAACTAGCCAGGAACTGTCTACGCACGTCCAAGTGGTTCGTCCTCGCCACCGAGTTCTTCGATTGCTGACACTCCTTGCCGATGCTGTTCTTCCCGTTGCCTCCTAGACCCAGATCGGGCATGTTCGAGTGCTTCTTGTGCACGAACAAGTCCGCCAGCTTCTTGTACGTCGAGTGATTATGCGACTGATCCGAGATAGTCGACGAGGCACTGCTGCTACCGCTGCCGCCTCCGCCGAGCGAGTTCTGCTTATGATAATTGGAGGCCGTGATCGTTGTGGTAACGGACGTGAACGAAGAATTCGACGCTAGGAACGTCGCCGCCATTGACGTTCCTGTAGCTGGCATCGTTGCATCCGACGCGTCGAATCCTGGGACGATCGGCATTGCCGCAGGCATCGGTAACGCTGACGTTGGCGTGGGCGTAGGTGTCACAGTCGGCGTTAACGTCGGAGAGGCAGAGGTTTCTACTATCGTGGTAGCGTTTCGAACGAGCGGCTTCGTCGACGGGAACGATACGGTCTCCTCCTGTCCCGAGGGCGAATCTCGTTCAAGTAAATCGGCGTCGATGTCCGCGCTCGCCACGGAGTCGGTGTTATCCACCACGTTCGAGCAAATCGAGTCGTCCTCGTCCTGGTCTACGCAGGTCAGCTGACGAATCCGCTCCTCCAGGGACAGGTGCTTCGATGGAGGGTTCTTCTTGCGAGAGCTAGAGCGGTACTTGTCGAGGAGACTTCGCCGGAGCGTGTTCCTCTCGATCGTTCGTTTGATTAGATCGGAATCGTCGTTGAAGGAATTGGAGGTGTGGTTATCAAAAGTTTTGGATCGCTTTACGGGATCGAGGATACGCGGGTTCTCGTTCGAAACGGAAAGATTATCGTCCTGCGAGTCGTCGGGGGAGCTCGCCGAGGGTACAGACAACTTACCGGGCGGTGCTGGTGGCGGCGAAACGAACTTCGGATTGGGGAACAACTGTCTGACGGCGGAGTTCGGCTTCAGACTATTATTCGCTAAAGAAGAGTTGCCGATTTTAAATACTAGAGAGAGCTCCTTCATATCTGATGACGTCTCTCCACGGCCGAGACGATCCTCCTGGACGTCTTCCACGGTCTCGTTTCTCGTCGGCTTCGTTGCCGTCGTTTCGTCACGGTTATCGGCGGCACCACGGCTCGATGATGTTTCCTCCCCGCGTCCGGCACATTCGATCGGATTCGCGGCATCGTTGGCCGCCTCGATCTGTGCGATCCTTTCGGCAACGGTTTTCTTGTCACACTTCTCGTCGCTCGATCGGTCAACGCATTCCCGCTGGACAATGCACTCCTTTTCCTCGCTGATTTCGCGTACGATTCGCCGCTCCGTCACGGTCGTCATGGTTATCGTCTCGACGAGGTAGCGATGGCGTGCTTCTAAAAGAGGAAAACGTCCTGTCAGTGCAATCTTTTCTACTTTCACCGTGGTGGTCTTCGCTTTTTATTAACAATTTATTCGCTCAAACAAAACGCGGGTCGCGCCGTCAGTTAACGAGACAGCGCGTTCAAATATAAAAGTGGCTCATAAAATTCCATCTCTTCTTTAACAATAAATTAATAGTTTGAATATCCGGATACATTGCATATTAAATAAAATTGTACAAACCAGATTGGCTAGTCACGGATCGGCTAGATGGAAGAAATTAGTATCACCGAGCACCGTTTCTTTTTATTCCTTAATTTATTAGAACCACTCGAAAAAAGTGGAATCTTTTTTAATTTCGAGTTGTGCGAAAATATTTATGCAAATGTGGATTTACATAAATTCCTGCTGTCTAATAATAGACTATTACCCGTGTGAAAGTTAAACCGAGAACATTGGTGCAATTTCTGTGGCCGCTGCAGGATGTAGACAAGGAAAACCAAATGCATAAATACATACCGGTGGACGTCGTTCGTTGCGGTTGTTCGTTGACTTTTTTCGCATTTCCGACAGCATCGTCCTCCTCGGATTTTTGTCGATCGTACGCGGATCGCTCTTCGACCGGTGCCACTGTAAAATGCCATAGTTATATTTAATGAATTGCGGGCGTAAAAAAGTGAGAGACACACGGTAGATATGGCATGAAACAAAAGCCTTCTTTGCGCGTAGGCGAGGGTGATCATTTTTCCCAGGAATGTATACCCGCAGCGTCCTTGTCGCGTACGCACCGTGAAAACACCGGAGTCACGCTACGCTACGCTATACTTCCGGCCAGGAGCGTGAGCGTGCGGGAGAACGGTGTGTGTGCATCGACATTTCAACGTTCGGGAACGCCGACAAGAATGCGATCGATGTTCACGCGTTAAACAGATACTAATCGCGTTAAAGAAGTTACCTCACTGTTGCGAAACGAAAATAATAATAGCGACGCGTTCACCCGGCAGGAAAATTAATCTCGGGAGAGGCCACGGCATAGGAAACAAGCACAGGGTCCCGTAATTTTAACGTGCCGATACGGCTTTGCGAGCCACCGTGCGTTTTAAATACGTGGGAACACGCGCAACAGCCGTGTGCGAACATTCTCCGAGCACGGCGCTCAATTAAACAGTTTCTTTCTTCAGCACTGTTTCTGTTCGCATCAATTCCCCGTCGAACGAACAATGAAGACGCATACAGGGTGTCTCTGGATCGGCGGTGCATCAGTTAGGCGAATTTACGGGCGAAAACTTTTTTCAGAATTGAAACCGTTCGTTCAATGCCCTCATGCATACAGTCAAACGATAGCTAGCTCCGTGGGTGGGATGAAAAAAAGTAAATTGATCAACTTTTCCGTATAAACGACCGAAACTTTCCGACTAAAATTGGAATTTCTATTTAACACCAGGTTTACGGAGCACTAAAATTGATTATTTTACATTGCTTTACAAAAATAATAAAATTGTATTTACTTAGATCTTCAGCGATTTTTATTGTAATATGTACACAAAAAATAAATCTATTTAATCATTTCTCATGAATGCCTCCTTACACTCTTAATAATCGTAAATTAAAAATGTTTGAATCCGTCATTTTGACGGGCCCCGTAAATCTAGTGTTAACCCTTTGCACTCGGAGCTATTTCAACTAAAAAACCAAAAATTTCTTCTAATCTAGAATATTTCCATTGTACATAATTTTTTTCATTATATTCGTACGAAACTGATATAGTACCTCATACAATATTTTAATGTTTGGTAATTTATTACACATAAACAAATTTAAACATGTAAACAATATTCTGAACAATGGTGGAGCAAGTTGTAGTGGCGCCTCAGAGTCGTAATTCGAGTGCTAAGGGTTAAAACCCAATCGATTCGTGAATTTTATATATTTTCCTAAGTTTTTAGATTCATCGACACCGTGAAAGTATAAGAATAAAGAAAATCATTGATGTTTCGTTCCTGACAAAAATTAAAACTTATGGAGACATTGCTGGAATGTGAGCTAAATTATCCGAGAAGTTATTAAATGATCCGTTTTCTAGTTCCTCGAAGTGGAATCATAAACACCAGCTTATTTTTAGCGTTCTTAAAAGCGTTGCTTCTTAAGAATTCATCTGTTGCACCTGAGAATACTAAATAGTGTGCAGTGCAACGGCCCACCGCGGGAATTTAAACACAGTTTTTACGATGCTGATGGAATAGCATTAGTCCTATCGCGCCATCAGTTTGGAGACACCCTGTACATGTTAAACTTTGTAGCGATTTATCTCACGTTTTCCTCGAGCAAGTTACGTGTACAAGCGTCGCAAAAGGCGACGCGGAGTTGCGCAACGCTCACCTGGAGCTCGTCGAGACCGAAGATGATCCAATGACGACCGCAGACACTGCGTCGGCACCTCTGCGGGCACCTCTCCGGGCACCTCTCCGTTCGAGCAGACGTCCTTGTAACCCTCCGGTGGGCTGAGGGTCTCCTGCTGTTGGGGCTCCTGCCGTGGAAGCGGCGACGGGTACATCGACCTGTCCAAGGTCGATTGTGGCCGTGGAGGCGGCGGTGGAGGTGGCGGCGGTGGTGGTTCCGTTGGCGGAGAGGATGATAGGGACGTGGTGGTCGAGGCCGCCGCAACCATGCACGGTTTCGTATCGCGGGGCACGGCCATTTGCCTCCGGTTGCTGGCATCCGTTCGAAATTCATCGGTCCTTTTCTTTTTATCCCGAGCGGCAGCCGTCTCTTTCTGCTCGATTTCCCCCGTCTCCGGTTTCCTACCCTTCTTCCTCTGTACACCCTCCGTCGCGTCCTCGACGACCTCTTCCCCTTCGTCCCCTATCTCGCACTCTTCTCCCTCGTACTCCTCTTCTTCCTCCTCTTCCTCTTCCTCTTCCTCTTCCTCATCCTCTTCCTCCTCTTCTTCCTCCTCAGCATCCTCGGCGTGCAATTCCCCGCAGCCGAACCTTTCGCCGTCGCAACCCTTGTCTCTAGACACGTCTCTCCCGAGCGTGATCTCCTCGTCCCTCTCAACGTCTCGGTATCGCGGATCGTTGTCGTCCGAGATGCCAAAGTGGAGGTTCAGCTCGGCCCTGCACTCCTTGCAGTTGCCGAGCCTCAGGAATTCGTGCTCCTGGCAGCAACAGTCGCAGTCCTCCTCGTAGTCCGCGCAACATTCTTCCTTGATCAGTATTATATAATCGGCCGCGAAAAATTCGTTCAGCTTTTCGTTGATCACCACACGGTTCTTCTGCGACCTAGCCTTCGTTTGGCCGGGCTTCTTCAGCAGGGACTTGAGAATCTTCGCAGGCTGCTCCGCCGGAAGTTTGCTTCCGTGCTCCTTCATTATCGGGGTTTCTACGACCACTATCCCGTTCCCTCTTCTAGATCCGTCCTCGTCCACGACACGGTCCTTTCTCTCCGGTGTCGGTGTGTCGCTCGTCCTTCCCCGCGCTCACCCTTACAGCCACTTGTTTCCCCGTTCGGCCGGCCCGTGTACGAGAAACAATTTCATTTTCGATCGGGAACGAAGGGACCTCGTGGCGCACACGCGTTCTTTGTCGCGTCCGATCGATCGCCCCGGACGATCGACGAGGCACGATCGCGTTAAGTGATCGTGTCGTTCACTCCGCACGCCATATTGTCAGCAGACGAATCCACGATCGACATCAAACCTACAGGACGTCGGCCCCCGTGGAAATTCCGCGAAACGCACGCAGTCTCATCGGTGAAAAACGAAAAACCAGCCGTCGCGTCGTCCGATCCTAATCCTCGATTGCTCGGCGTCACCCTCGCGCTCTTCGCCTTTCGGTTCTCGGCAATTAGGTTCTCGATCGCAGTCCTCCGTCTCACGGACCGGAAGGCATCGCCGCGTACCGAACGCTCGTCATAGTGAAATCGGTGCGCATCTCCGAGCGACGGTGTCAGCCAGTTGCAATAAGAACGTCGATAATCTTCCGAGCGGAGCACGGAATAAAATCGATAGCCAGTCCGACCACGACGAGAACGCTAATCAACAACGAGATCGGTTCATCCCACTCGGATACAAAACGGTCTCGTCGCACCCCGAATATCCGTGACGAGAGATCATTCGGAATACCATCGGAGCTGCCGCCGCGATCAACACCTGCACCGACAACACGCTTCACCGTCGTCCTCGTCAACCATACCACTGCCGTCACCGTCGCCGTCACCGTCGCCACTGCCACCGCCGTCACCGTCACCGCCGCCGTGACACGGACGCGCTCTCAGCACCCGAGACAGAACTCAACGATGCGCCGTTGTTGTCAGGATCATCGGTGTCCTGTTCGCGAGGCACAGGCCAGACGGTCGTTCCTGGTGCGCAAGCGAACGCTCATTTTCAGTGACACCACGGTTTATCGATCTCGGACGGCGAACGTGGGCGCACTTCTAAACGATACGACGCGCCGTCATGGTTGTCCGCGATGCAGCTCGTATTCTCACCGTAAACGCGCACGGACCCCTCCTGATTTTCTCGCAGGTTCATGCTTTAGTGACACCAGTCAGCCGTTTAGCAACATTTCACCTGGCTCGGTGGACGGACTCAACGAAATTTGGACCCGCTCTCGCTTCCGCTCGACGTTCGAATTTGAATTCGAGGAACGCTGTCGCACACCGCCAGACTCTCGGACGGTCGATTAAGACCGCCGGAATATTAATCGAACGAACAGATACGGCTCACCGGTGATATTTCACAGATAACCATCGCGGTATACGTGTCGCGGTAACCGCGACCACCGTCACTGTACAATACCGTCGAGAGACCTGTCTCTGCACCGGCGCAGCTTTCAATTCGAAGCAAACCAGTGGAACGAACTGTAGCCGTACCGTTTCGTCGACCTCGAGGGGACTCCACCTGGTGGGCAAAGCTGCTCGGAAACGAAATGGCCTGTTCGCCGTTTACCATCGGTCGTCCTCGGCAGGTAGGTACGTTCACACGGCGAAACGCCGTAGAAAGTTTCGATGGCACCTTTCCACTGGATCGACACGCAGATACGCACGCACGCGAGCGGACACCACGAAACACGCCTTTTATAATAACAGCCCATCAATTCGGTTTTTCTTCCGCAGTCGATACGAGAATTGTAACGCAGACATGGATGGCACGATGTTGATTATAAACTAAGGCGCAAGGTAATTGAAATGATGGTGAAACGAAAGGGTAAGATTGAGCGCCCAGCTTACCGATGAGAGCTCTTGTTGGAAGAATTTACAGTAGTGGAAGTTTATTGCAATCTTTTCCACTGTTTCTGGCGGTCATCGATTCCTTTCTACGCTTTCTCAAATCTCTGTACTCTAAAGCAAACAGGTGTTTGCTATAGGCGTGTTCTTTTCTTGTTTTAATTTAACAATTGAACAGTAAAATTTGAAATTAAATTTGTACATGGTCAAATGATTTTGCTCCAAACACTGCACCCTGTGATAGAATATGTACATTGTTTTTATATTATTATAGGAAAATTTTCCTTGTTTCAACTCGTTAGCGGTAATAAACGAGACGGAATTGAAAACTAGTTATTGCATAATTTTATGTTATTTTTGTTGCATTGTATGTTCCTTCGGCTTTCAAATGGGACTAAGATGAATCGGGTTGAACTGTGGGAAGTCGGTTAAAACCAGAAGAAAGTCGTCGTAATAATGTTAAATGGGATTGACTTTCACGTTTTCTCATGAGCGTCACGATGAACGCAGTTGAGATGCCTTCTAACTCGTTTCGATAATACGTTAAATATGCAAGGACGGGTACTGAGAGTGTACTTTGTCAATGTTAAATTATTTACGCATGTAAGTTCTAGCTATAGTGTGTCGTAATTTTCAACTTTCACGCGTGTTAATCAATATTTAACTTTGTAATACGCGACAGAGAGGAATTTCGCGATAACGGACTTTTGGTTCAAACTAGTTTGAAGTTGCGACATCTGCGGCGAATCGTTCAAGCTGCTAGCAAGTTGTCGCGATCAACGTTACCGATAATTGATGACTTCAAACTTGTTAGTAAGAATCGAGTATTCCATACAATTCATTTCTATATTTAATTTCTATTATGAAACATAATAATTACAGAAATATAAAAATTGGAGATCAGACCCAACAATCGATAAATCTTGATCAACAATTCGGAGAAGAATGATTGGATTATCCAGGGTTGCTTCGAATCAATTTTAAGTATGGCTCTAGTGGACGAGGAGGATTGGAAGGATAAGGGAAATCGAAAATTTTCTCTTATGTTCTACAGAAAAATACATTGGTTGATTGGTCTATTTCTATACTAACACTGCTAACACGTTACCTATTTATATCCTATATTCAAGATTATGGAAAATAACCTTTATCTGTGCCATTGAATACCGACCTACGATTTTTTGGCCGGGAAGCATTGTACAACTGGTTGCAGCTCGATAGGCGCATTTTATTTAAACAACTCTAAAATACCAAAAATATTTGTTATCTGTTCTATTTCAATAATTAGTACACGATAGTAGACAAGAAAAATTCAATAGTTGAAGAAAAATCTGTAATCGAAAAGTTCATCGAGAAATAGCCCATCAAGTTATAAGGGGATAAGGCAAACGCTTTTTCGCGGTATTGAGAAACGTCCTATGACCCTCCTATAATCTATAAACAATTGATGTAAAGGTTTTAGTTATAATTTACAAAGTGAAAATTACGAACGTGTATAAGTCCGCAATCTACTTATTAGCATTGCAATGTTAGATCTAATAAAACGGATTGAGGCGGTTTTTGTACCGCCAGGGGAGAATGTTGCGCCCTCTTTTCACCATCAGGTGTACTCGGAAGTGGCTCCAGTGACGTGTGAGCGCGCGCAGCCATTAGGCGCCTGACGTTTCTCTATTTCAGTACACAGGGCGCGTTCGAACGAAGTGGTTGTGCACGTTCAGTAGAGAAAAAGCTCTCGCGCTTTTCGACGAGACCGAACGTCAACAAATATCGATCGAGGGAATCACGTGACTGAGAGCTGACCATAGGATCGTTTTTCATTCAGTGTTTCCGTGTGGATTCTACGATTATTCACCGGTCCACGGAATACACGGGACGTGAAAACACCGCTGACTACTCAAGAACATTCCTCGTGGGTAAGTTGACAGTTGGGTAGTTCCCATGCTCGAACCAACCTCGATCTATCGTTTCTTCCGATTACTTTTAACATCGAGGTGGGAAATACAAATGCATCCACCCCTTAAACGTTTTGTTCTTCTTCTGTGTTTCGATGCACGTGTAGCGACCGACATATCTGTTTTCGAAACCTTCGAAAATCTTTGTATTTCTCGTGCTTTGTGCTCGATAAAGTTTTTAATCTGTGTTTACTTTGTTGTTCACGCTTGTTTTCTTTCACTTTTGTCGTTCTCCTGATTGAATTAGAAAATTTCACTATACTTATCTATAGATCGTAAGGAATCATGTTCTGTATCACACTATTATGATTATACCACATTAGGTTAATGCATTAGAATTGAATGTAGGTATTCATTGTGCAAATAGTTTTGTCCTTCACTGCCTACATTTTTCTCACTCGGGAGGAATGATTATCCCTTTGCACTCAATACACTTCCTTTTTTACATTATGCACATGAAATTGAACCTACCTTCTCATACAACACTCGAATTTTTTGGAATTTATAGAATACAGACGAATTTAATAATAATATAAAAACTGTTTCGAATAATGATATGGTTATTTTCACTGGTGCCTCAAGCTCGCCATTCGAGTGCAAAGGGATAAATTATATGAGTTGAATCAAAAATTCCTTTTCACGTACTGTTTACGACATCCTTGACTGTCATTTCGTTCGCGTGACGTAGAGATAGCATACACGATTCAGGTAAGTTAAAATAGTATTGTATTACGTAATTTGTGTATTACGCGGTAACATTGATGGAAAGATAGTGAGAAATCATAATTACATTAACTTTTACTTTGTTCTTACGATTGATTGTTAGTTTAGAAGTTAATATTACTGACATAGGAATCGTGTGTTTTGTTAAATGTTTATTGTTGCCGAATATGTATCACAAAAACTGACTTTGCATTTTAAAAAATCGATTTCTTTTATATCAATTAATGTGCACTGGTGTTTTTCAAAACAATAATATATAATAATATAGAATAATAACTTATTAAATAATAATTGTACCTCACTAGTAATGTTAATATTTGAATATGATTTTGAATGAAAAAATAATTATTTTAGTACTTTATATACCTCATTTTGCAAGTTATATATGTATAAACACATTGATATTATGTTGATTATATTAAAGAACAGTGGTTTTAATTTTAATGAAAAATGGTGGGAAGGAACTAGTGACTGAGAAAGAGGCTAAAAGATTAGGGAGGTGACTATTGTTTAGGGAAAGGGTTAGGGACTACGGAAGAAATTAGTGACTAGTGAAGGGAGGGTTAAACCCTTTACACTTTGAGATCATTTCTAGACTTATTATATAATAATTATAACTTACTAGTAATGTTAATATTTCGATATTATTTGGAATGAAAAAATAATTATTTTAGTACGTTATATACCTCATATTGCAAGTTATATATGTATAGATAAATTGATCTTATGTTGATTATATTAAAGAACAGTGGTTTTAATTTTAATGAAAAATGGTGGGAAGTAACTAGTGACTGAGAAAGAGGCTAAAAGATTAGGGAGGTGACTATTGTCTAGGGAAAGGGTTAGGGACTACGGAAGAAATTAGTGAATAGTGAAGGGAGGGTTAAACCCTTTACACTTTGAGATCACTTCTAGAGTAACACTATTTTTCCCAAGGACACTTGAGCGAATATTTCAGCCGCGACTCTATAGGGAAACAATTACAGTGCCAAGGGTTAATTTAATTTAAAATACTATAGTAGAATATATTCTATGGATTTATGCCTGAATTATGTAACATAATATATATTATATTGTACACAAGCATAATTCAATTACATAGCACTGTAACATCGAGCTTTTCTTATCAATTTTTCACGATAAATCTCGCGGCGACCATTTGGCAACGAAAATTGGAACAACTGCGTAAACGTTTTTCTTTACAACCTCGATGGTGAGACGACATTATGGATACATCGTGCTAGATCTACTTCCTTTTATTGCCAAGAAATTACAATATTAAAGTGCGCACGCACCACACACCATTTACTAATTGATACTGTAAACAAAATTGTTTCAGCATGTAGCGCTATCCTTTTAATATATTATTTAAGCAAACAAGTAGATGATAAAATTTCAATAGCATCATGCAGAATTAAATCCATGCGTTTATCGTGGATCTTTGCCAAGCATATTTCTCATCGGAATTATCTGACGATCGATTGCTCTTTTGATTTCCCGTGCACCATGACCTACAGGGTGTGGTCGCAGTTTTAGGGTTATTAGGAGAAGAAAATAAAATAGGACTTAGCAACAGTCACGCAACCACTTCTTAATCGTTGTTGCATCTCGCATGCCATTATTTCAAGCTGCAAACGCACAACTAGCTTTCCGGTTTGCATACCGTCCGCGAAATTCAAATCAATTCAAGGAAAAAAGAAATTAAGTCAATACTTTTCTATCATTGGTTTAACTGCGTTTTGGAGAACTCTTTTTTTTCAATTTTTTTTATACAATCCTATAGATTTCGACGAGAAAACACCGAAAATGAAAATATTATTGTGAGGAATTCATTGGTTAAAAAGTTATACATTAATGGTACTCCTATTTATTTATTATCACCGTAAGCAACATTTTAATCGGAGAAATAGTCTGCTTCTTACTGCGGTTTTTATTGAATAATTTCATGAGGATTTTTGCAAAGATCTGCACTTGACTTACGAGTGTTCATCTTTTAAGCAAATATTTGTCAAATATGCAATTGCTGTCGTCCGGGCATGTGACATAGTGTCTATTTGTGAAAGAAGTAGAAAAGGTGCGCCGTAATCAGACACTATATCCAAACAAGTTTCCCCTGAAAGCGAGACCTCGTACGCAAAAATTTCATTGTATATTTTTGTCTTTTTTTTTTACCTTACAATCACCCCTTTCATAATTGTGATTTATTCATACATAAATACAACAATTTTTTTGCAGAAAAATATTCCAACAATTTAATACTAAACACGCGAATTATTGAATCTTTCCTTTACTATTAATTAGACCTCTATTACCTGATTATCTGCCGTTCTCCGCAGATAAGAAAATTCAATGATTTTTGGTTTTATCAATGTTTGATATTATCCGGCATTAGACATCGTTTAATCGCCCCGGTACCCGTTTCGTTTCTTCTCGTGCGTCAATTGTTATGGTATAGATAATTACTTGGAATTTTTGATAACTATTACATAATCTCTTTAAAGACGTATAAGATAATTAATCATTTTCTGAACATTGTCAGATGTGGTTCTTAAATCGTGCTGCTGTTGCTAATCAGTTATGTACCTATAAAATTACTCAAAAATTATTTATTTAAATACCCATTGAAGGGCTAATTGTGAGGAAGGGAGGCATGCATTAATTTTGTACATCTAATCGAATAACTTATGAAAATGGCAATTTACATTAAAAATCGACAATCTATATAGACATTTAGTGATAGAAAAAAAATTTAGATCAAAAGCATGGTTTTGGAGCTATAGAGATGTTTGTAGCAGAAATAAAAGTGCGATTTACGATTTAGGAGAACGATTAGATCAAGAGCATGCTTGGCGCCATGGGGTTGTTTGCGTGTTTCGGATATCAGACATGCAGCGGGAATAAAAACGTGATTTATCGTTCGAGAGAAAGATTAGGTCAAAAGCATGGTTTTGGGTGGCGCCATGGGGGTGTTTGTGTATACGCACAGGACAATTCAGGAGCGTTCAAAGCAGGTGATCGAGGGGAGTCACCATGGCGACCGCCTGGTCGATTCCTACGTCTCTGGTCGGAAGGAAAATCAACGAGCAGGATCCTGCTTTATCCGGACTCATTTGGCAATTGATCTACAATGTGTGCTAGCCATGAAAATTCATGAAGCCCGATACTTTGTAATCGATCTCTTCGAGTATAGGACCGAAAAAGAATAGGACAACTGAAAAATTTTCGAACTCGATAAAATAACAATTTTATTAGTCAATCATATAGTAATCACCATTTTTATAATTGTCTCCCAAAGTCTTACAATCTGATGTATTCCCTTTTCTCTAAAAACTAATATGCTTTTTCCTCAAAGATGGTCGCTCGAGGTCTCCGGAAACCAGAGCTGAGCAAATTTTATTTCAAATAAAGATAATAAGTTAATTATTGAAAATAACATCTCAAATAAACTCTATGAAATAACTATTTGAGAGGAATTTATTCGAGTATATTTATTTTAAATAACAACTTTATTATAATTTATTTCGGCGTAGTCATTTGAAATAAACTTATTTGAAATAATTAAGAGCAATGTATGATACTAATTGTAAGTTGAAATTTCGCCTTATTTATGTTTAGTTTGCAAAAGAATTTATTGATGAGCAGCAATAAAGATTTAAAAGAACTCGAACTATATTTTCATTTATAATATATTTTTAATATTTATTGTATGAAATAATAAAATAACATGTTATTTGACATTTGAAATACTTATCTCAAATAAGAAAATAACTTGTTATTTTATTATTTGAACTGATGTATTTCACGAAATAAAAGAATAGATAATCATTTCCTAAAATTATTTTGTTGGACAAAATATAACATAATTTATTTCAAATAGTGAAACATTTTTGTGAAATAACTTTTTATTTCAAGTAATATTTCAAATAAGTTTTAAAATATTGTATCTAAAATAATGCCCAGCTCTGCCGGAAACAGAATTATTGCAGTCATCCATTACTACATTAAATTGAACCTCAAAACAAGTTTCCATTTTACTATTTCTTAAATTTACACGAAGGCAGAATATTTAACCCTTTGCACTCGAATGGTAACTCTGAGGCACCACTCAAAATTGCCGTACTATTATCCAAAATAGTTTTTGTATTATCAAATTCGTCTGTATTCTATAAATTGCTAACCATTCAAGTATTATATGAGAAAACAGGTTTAACCCTCAGCACTGGAATGGCGACTCTGAGGCGCCACTACAGATTGCTACACCATTATTCAGAATATTGTTTATATGATTAAATTTGTTTATATGTAACAAATTACTAAACATTTAAATATTGTATGAGGTACTATATCAGTTTCGTACGCATATAATGAAAAAAACTTATGTACGTTGAAAGTATTCTAGTTTAGAAGATATGTTTGGTCTTTTAGTTGAAATACCTCCGAGTGCAAAGGGTTAATTTCATGTGCATAATATAAAGAAGGTTATATCAAATGAAAATGTTCTAGGTTGAAATAAGTGTCTTTAAATGTAATTTCTTTTGATCGAAATGAATTATATTGATGAAACTAATTTCGGAGCAAAGTTTCGATCTTATTAAAAGTCAGCAAATTTGCAATTTTATTATTATCCCAACGTTTCGATCCGTGTGCGGATCATTCTCAAGAGATTTTATGCGTTTGCTGTGCACTAGTTACAATAAAAGAAAAACAAAATATTTTTATTAAAACGAGTTACGATGGAACGTGGTTGAAACCATCGTAACTCGTATTCATAAACTATGACACAGCATAAAATCTCTTGAGAATGATCCGCACACGGATCAAATAATAAAATTGCAAATTTGCTGACTTTCAATAAGGCCGAAACTTTACTTTGAAATTAAAATTGCTTCGAATGCAAATGGTTAATAACTAACACTTGTCGAGTTCACAATCTCAATTATTATTGTTATTAATATCTCTGTCATTTTATTCGACCATCACGGTTATTGTCGTCGGCCTATATATTCGTTCAATAATTTTTTAATACCTGAAGTATGGAGTTATTTTTGCCATGTATCCGAAAACGGAAATAGACTGTGACAGGCAACAGACAGTTCGATTAACGAGTGACTCAGATACGGTTCGATCTTTTCGCGTTATCGACGGCACCGTTGTTCGTTCCCTCTGTCTTCGATAAGGGGCCCAGTGTCTGTCTGTCTGTCCGAAAACATTTGACTAAAAGAAACTTTAATATTCTTCGTTGTTTCCGGTCGGTTTACTCGGCGCGTTTATTCTTCCGGTCATCCGGCGCGGCGGTCGACCACGTTCCCTTCGAACTCGGCGTTCTTACAGAAAATGAAATGCCAACATCTATTTTCTGGCGCACGGTATCGATTACGGCATACTAAGCATTCGCACGAGTTCCGTAGCGATTAGATATTCTAGAAAAAGTTGGGGAACAATGTTCCTGCTCTCTTCCATCGTACTCCGGTCGATCGAGATTACGTGGATAATGATTTTGAATAACACGGGCCACGAAAGCGACCCTGAATGTGCTAAAATTTTCACATCTTTTTCATGCTCCAAGTGCGTATCTAACACTAACCCTATCAGCCCCGGTCAAATGATCGCTTTCAGATTTTTTATTTTACAATATTATTGAAGTCAGGGCCGGCGTGACCTTTTGTAGGGCCAGAATACACATTCAAGTCCTATACTTAAATTTCACAGTAAGGAATTATTTTGAATAACACGGGCCACGAAAGCGACCCTGAGCGTGCTACAATTTCATTTTCATATCTTTTTCATGCTCCAAGTGCGTATCTAACACTAATCCTACCAGCCCCGGTCAAATGATCGCTTTCAGATTTATTATTTTACAATATTATCGAAGTCAGGGCCGGCGTGACCTTTTGTAGGGCCAGAATACACATTCAAGTCCTATACTTAAATTTCACAGTAAGGAATTATTTTGAATAACACGGGCCACGAAAGCGACCCTGAATGTGCTAAAATTTTCATATCTTTTTCATGCTCCAAGTGCGTATCTAACACTAACCCTATCAGCCCCGGTCAAATGATCGCTTTCAGATTTTTTATTTTACAATATTATCGAAGTCAGGGCCGGCGTGACCTTTTGTAGGGCCAGAATACACATTCAAGTCCTATACTTAAATTTCACAGTAAGGAATTATTTTGAATAACACGGGCCACGAAAGCGACCCTGAGCGTGCTACAATTTCATTTTCATATCTTTTTCATGCTCCAAGTGCGTATCTAACACTAATCCTACCAGCCCCGGTCAAATGATCGCTTTCAGATTTATTATTTTACAATATTATCGAAGTTAGGGCCGGCGTGACCTTTTGTAGGGCCAGAATACACATTCAAGTGCTATACTTAAATTTCACAGTAAGGAATTAATTTGAATAACACGGGCAACGAAAGCGACCCTGAACTTGCAAAAATTTCATTTTCCCATCTTTTTCATGCTCCAAGTGCGTATCTAAAAACTGTAACAAAATGTAACAAAAAACTGTGCCATTTCTTCATGACGAGTATACTCGTCAAAAACAGCTAACAGTCGCTAGTAGAAAAGATATTAGGGTGCTAAATACTCTTAACACTAATCCTACCACAGCCAAACAAATGACCGGTTTCAGATATTTTATTTTACAATTATTGAAATTATAAAGATGCCTCCAAAGATGTTGACTCAATAGATTTCTTTATTCAATCACATATTCTAACACAAATCGCACAAAATTTAAATATATCAAATCTTATTATTTTTATAAGACAATACAAACTTGTCAATTTTAATGCTCGGTAGGTTTAGTGTTAAAGATATTAAGATCGAACTATAAAAAATTGCGAGGGTGTTAAAGATCCTTAAGAATACGAGGTTCGCAACGACATTCGCGTGTCGCGTGGGAATGAACAGCATTACACTCTTAGTTCGTTGCAATCGTGACAATTGACCAAAATGATAGCGATCTAAACGTCGTATTGTACAACCCTCTTATCAAATGTGTCAAAATGCGATACAACGATCATGCTAATAAATGATCATGCCGATAATAACTCATTATTTCGAAACGCTATTTACGAAACCTGTTCTTGTTCTGGACGAATTATATTTACGCATTTTAATTCGAATTCACTTACGATAATCGTAATCATTCGGATTGATCATTGAAAACTGTTTTACGTTATGTTTCGATAAAGAACTGGTAAAACTGTAAATATCTATTATCTCGAGAGTGATCTCAAAAAAATCTTCTCGTAACAGTTGTAATAGATCCGAATGATACGATTTTTATTCGGCCGCGATAATACGAAACTGTTCTGATACTATAATATACGTACCAACGTCACTATCGCAATTCGGTGTCATCAATTAAGTGTATTACACAGAAAAATTCTAATCTTTGGTTAATTGACGAAAATGTGTACATGAAACATGGAATAGGAGAAATATCAAAAGATACCAAATTTTATATTCTAATCTTTGGTCAATTGACGAAAATGTGTACATGAAATAGGAGAAATATCAGAAGATACCAAATTTTATATTCTAATCTTTGGTTAATTGACGAAAATGTGTACATGAAACATGAAATAGGAGAAATATCAGAAGATACCAAATTTTATATTCTAATCTTTGGTTAATTGACGAAAATGTGTACATGAAACATGAAATAGGAGAAATATCAGAAGATACCAAATTTGATATTCTAATCTTTGGTTAATTTACGAAAATGTTTACATGAAACATGAAATAGGAGAAATATCAAAAGATACCAAATTTTATATTCTAATCTTTGGTCAATTGACGAAAATGTGTACACGAAACATGAAATAGGAGAAATATCAAAAGATACCAAATTTTATACATATCCCGTATTTCTTTTTTTTTTTAATTAGAATATCTCTTATGAGATTTATATGCCGTATTTTGATGTATAAATCTGGTCACCTCAATATAATGCTAGAATTGTAGTAAAAGTAGTTTAAGTGATTCGTCTTCAATTTTGTATACAAAATGACAAAAATGCGTTTTTCAACAACGTTTTATAAACTTATGCTCTACTATATACGAACTTGTCGAGCAACTTCCGGTGGAGCAGCTTCGTGACATCAGTAATTTTGAAATAAGGAACTTGAAATGAATCTGGTAGTTTCAGCATTTAACATTAATAGACCAAGCGGTAAAGTTAATGATTATAGTTGATCGAAACGGAAATTTTCTAAGTATAATCGTTGTAGATGATAGACAATGTCTTATCGATCCACAAAACAACGATCACGCGGACAGAAATCAATATCGTGCTCTTGAAGGTAGCCTCGAAAACACGATGAAACTCATGAAAAGATGTAGTAAGAATAATAGAAACTTGATGTAGGAGTGAAAATAAACTAATGAATTTTCTATTCATTTAATGTGTTAGTATACGCTGTGTTTCATATATATGTATAATGTCTGTACACCGCTAAATCCTAAATGGCATTGTATTCGCTGAAAAAACAAATACATCGACGTTTCTCATACTCACACTCTCGCACTTTGTTATAGTACACTATGTAATCGCTTTGCATGTCCGACAAATTGCTCGATTGTATTTTGCACCGAATAAAATTTGTAGAATCCGGACTCTGTTCGTCGAAACATGAATGACGTCCATGGAAGCCCGACAATGACTGCTTAACAGGTGATTCATTATTGTTCTTAGAAGGCTCGATGCTAATACTTAGCACGGAAGTCGACCTTCTCGTATTTATATAAGCGATAATTAATAAAATGTTTAAATATAATTTCTCTATTATACAGGATGTTCACGTTATTACTAGCCAGCATTTTTCTTCCAAATAATAAATACTAGAAAAAAATGTAAGAGGAGAAAGTAATATTGTTATTTGCAAGCAACGTAATGGCGTATGTAAATTTTTTGTGCCTGCACTGTTTTTCTAGAAACGAAGGTGACCTTCAATTTTTTTAATGGAATGCTGTATATCACGTAGAAGCGTGTATGACACAATGACTTTCAAGGTCATACAAGGTCAGAAATGCAAGAAACATTTTGGATATGTCGTACATAGTATTTTGTAAAGATATCGTTTACGGTACATCGACCAGAAATGTAAACACGGCTTGAAAAGCAGAATAACGCAATCGTGTACATTAATATCTCTGACAACATTAAAAGAAGCTGCCGAGAATATGTAATTAATTCAAACGAAATACGCATTCATTCGACAAGAATGTCGTATTGAACATTCATTGTATCCTCGTCAATAAAAAATACTTTTAAACGTATTAGTACAAAATATCTAAAATCTTTTTTCCATTTCTGCCCTTGTGTGACCTTGAAGGTCATTGTGTAGTACACGAATGAATTCGTCTTGGCGCACGTTTGTATAAGACATAAAAAATATATAGCATACCAGTTAAAAAATTATAGGATTATCTTCGTTTCTAAAAAATAGTGCAAATACAAAAAATAATTACATACGCCATTACGCTGATTTGCAAACTACAATATTACTTTTTCCTCTTCCATTTCTTCTAATATATCGATATATATGATATATATAAATATATTATATTATATAAATTATTATATTATATTATATTAAAAATATATATAAATTATTATATTATATTATATTAAAAATATATATAAATATATTATATTATATTATATGAAGTATTGTATTATATTATATAAATTACACTGTCGAACACCAAATTTTTTCCCTAATAACTGTTGGGTGATTCTTATAGAGTTTATTGCGCTGATTCCGAATCTGTCCTTACTTTTTCGCCTACACGTACAGTTTTTGAGAAATTTGAGTTTGAAAAAAAGACCTATTTGTCAAACTTAAACAAATATTGTGATGTTATTATAAAAGATATTGATTTGTTCTTTGAATCAAAAGATTCTGTAAACTTTCCCGAATACAGTGATATCCAATATTAATACATTATGAATGTTTAAACATGTTTAAACAATCATTAAAAACGGAGAGACACCACTTTTGCACCAATTTTTGAAGATATTTTTGAATTTATCTCAAAAAATAAGGGTCCAGCACAAAATCGTACTATATTACGCGATAGAGCAGACTTTTATCTTTAGAAACCTCCCTTTGAAGTTTGCAACATCGACATTTTAACCGAACCAGAAAGCAAAATATCTTCGCCCCACGTGAGTTGCCGCCAGTGGTGCTCTTCCACTAGCGCGGTCGTTCGTCGGGATACGGTGCGGCGCGACATAACGGCGATGCAGTGGCTATAAGCACGCAGTTATGTCAGCTTATTTATAATGAAATATATATAATATATATAAAATATATATATAATATAAATAATGAAATATACATAATATAAATAATGGAATATACATAATATATATATAATATAAATAATGAAATATACATAATATATATAAAATATATATATATAATGTATAATAATGTATATTATAATTATATTTCACATTAACGATATTATATATGTAGCGGCCAGCAGCGGGCGATGGTTTATTATAGTGCAATCGCTATTGTGTCCTGGGCTCGGTACGCGACTCGTGCAATCTGGCTACGGCATGGGCCTGTCACCGTCTTCTTTGTTAATGCAATTTCCGTCCCGACCCAGGGCACAAGTCCCTGTTGTAAAACATCTGGGCACCAATAGTTTAGTTTTCCTCGAATCGGCGCGGCTAGGCACTCGGGGCCCTAGCGCGGTATCGCTGCCAGATGCCTGGGATTCCCCAAAATTCGCTTTTCGCAGCTTTTGTGACATGCTGGCAGCGTCGCGAATACCCCTTCCCTCAACTTGTAGGCCTATGCATTTTGCAACGCTCGCGACCCTTGCGATTCGTTAAGCCCGTTTCTTGCATGTTAGTTTTAGTTTCCGCCCACTCTTAGTTTCCCTGGAGTAGGGACAAATTTCGTTTTAGGAAGGGAGAACCGAGGAAATAAAAGAGACAACTTGGGCTCTCCCTGTGTGACTTTGTACAAACGCGACTCACTAACAGCGACCAAAAAATTAGTATCATCTGGTCAACTCGTTGATATATACAGAAGTCTGTCACTTATTCGATAAATAAAGAGTGTTGGAATTTTTCCCTTTCGGAAACAGTTCGTATCGCAGTTATTTAGTCTTTCCAATCGCGAAGGTTTGGAAAGTGGTCCTTCGATCTTAGTAAATTAGCGGGCACCACGCTGTGCAAATACAATCAAGGCCCGAACGATCATCGGATCAACCGCGGGCGTAAACAATATAGATTTCTGTATTAAACTATTCTTTTGTTACGAAAGATCTTTTTAGTATGAAATATACTATGAACAAGAGACTAACATTAAAAAGATACATAAAATGATTTATACAGAATAAATGTACTAATAAATAATAAATATGTCGATGTTGCAAACTTCACAGGGAGGTTTCTCAAGATAAAAGTCTGCTCTATCACGTGATATAGTACAATTTTACGCTGGACCCTTATTTTTTCAGATAAATTCAAAAATATCTTCAAAAATTGGTGCAAAAGTGGTGTCTCTCCGTCTTTAATGATTGTTTAAACATGTTTAAACATTCATAATGTATTAATATTGGATATCACTGTCTTCGGGAAAGTCTACAGAATCTTTTGCTGCAAAGAACAAATCAATATCTTTTATAGTAACATCACAATATTTGTTTAAAGTTGAAAAATAGGTCTTTTTTTCAAACTCAAATTTCTCAAAAACTGTACGTGTAGGCGAAAAAGTAAGGACAGACTCGGAATCAGCGCAAAAAGCTCTATAAGAATCACCCAACAGTTATTAGGAAACATAAAAATAGTTGAAATTTGTTGGACAGTGTTATTATATTATATTATAAATATATATAAATATATTATATTATATAAATTATTATATTATATTATATAAATTATTATATTATATTATATAAATTATTATATTATATTATATAAATTATTATATTATATTATATAAATTATTATATTATAAATAGAAATATATGTAAATATATATATATTTCGAAGAAAAACGCTGGATAGTAATAACGTAAACACCCTGTATAAAAGAAGTATACCATCTACCTTATCCGTTAAATACTAAAGTATACAGTTCGATCATTATACCAATCCACGTTCCTAATCCAAAGCCACGATCGAAATAGCTCAATTATCCTCGATTAATCCTAAACACAATTATTTTCGTAAACATGTAAATAATATATGCCGTTCGCAAGCTGAAATAATGAAATTGTGTTACTAATTATATAGAATTGTCACTAATTGTATAGAACTAGTTGTAGTTTATTAAATATAATTTGTGTAAAGCTTACATTGTTCCAGGAATATTGCACTGTCTTCTGCACTAATTTTTTTTTACAGCCTTCACCAGCATCTAATAGGCTCGTATGCTTAGCTCGTTTTAGCACAGATGGTTATAGATCCTTTTCCCCCTTTATTGATTTATTTTATTTGCTCACATCGTTCAGTGTCGCATGCACACTCTTACACCCAGACACGCATGTACCTCTGGAAATAAGTCATTTTGCATTACCTCTATGGTGAGTAGACCTTATTCTTTTCTTCTTTTTTTTTGTAGTCGTCCTTTCTATTATAATTTTTCTTCTATTCAAGCTCTAGCTTTAATTCCTCTTTTTTTTCAATTTGCTTATGTCACTAATACTCGATGATCAGAAATAAATTGTGATCACGAGAATGCAGATTTTATGCATTTATGAAAAACACACGTGGGTGTATAACGTATAATAGAAAATGTACCGGAAGACTTTAAAAAAAAGATACTTTTACTTTATTTTTTATGCAACTAAATACTACAGTTCTTATGAAAAGAAACAAATTACTATCTGACTCATTCTCATTTAAATTATCTCGTGAATTTGTGATTTTGGATAAAAATCTGCAATTTAATGATCACTGATACAGTAATTCCTCAATCTAAGTCCATTTTCGGTTCGCTGCCGAGACTTAGATCGCGAAGGGACACTATTCTTTTGTGACCGCGTCGACCGCGCCGAACGTAAAAAAGGACAGCATGCAAACACGGACCGCGCGGCCGATGGCGTAACAAAAAGTAGCGTATCGGTGAAACAATACTAGTGCAATAATAAAACTTCTTTATTTTTTATTATTTTTTTATGGAACTTTCACGAACATGTTCGTGGCATCTTTCTAATGAAAATAATACCAAATATGTTATAATTCCGATGATATTTACTTGTGTAATAAACAATGAAAGTTCTAAGGCCCGCGTGTCCGTACAATGTAATGCCAATAAAAAACTTCCATCGTTCATTATACAAGTAAATACCATCGGAATTATATCAGATTTTGTATCATTTTCATTAGAAAAATGCCACGAACATGTTGGTGAGAGTTCCATGAAAAATAATAAAAAATAAAGATGTTTTGTAATTGGATTAGTGTGATTCACACCGATATAGCCGATATATCGGCGTCCGAAGTAGCTTGAGCTCCGCAGTGGAAGGAGTAACCAAGGGACATAGATCGAGACGTTCCGTTGGACTTAGATCGCGGAATTACTGTACTCACTTTTTGCAAACTTATATTCATCTACCTGAAACATAAGCTAATAATAAGAATGTATATATATATATATATATATATATATATATATATATATATGTATATATGTGTGTATATATAACTGTTTAAAGGTAATGTTTATCACCATGAAATAGATTACAAATTATTGCTAATATTCTCGATTGTTAATCTTTGAGTTTTTAACGACTGTTAAATGATCACTGGTTGGTAAAGTACCAAGTGAGTTGTTGCACTTTCAGGGTTCGACTTGACAGTATACTTAAGGTCTAATTATATGAAATACACGATAAGTGCTCTTTATGTAGTCAGCTACTTTAGCTGCATCCTTTTGTCTATCATGGTGTGTTTAAAGTATATACAAAAAAACTTCCCCGCAGGACAAGCAACCGGGCGAAGCGTGCATGCTGAAGCGACCGCCGTTTAGTGACCCACCCCCGATCGGCTGGGAAGTCCCTATGGTAGCTGAGGGGCGCGGACGATCCTTCCCCAGCGAGATCCACGGGCTGAAAGGTTGGCCCCGCCGTTGGAGCCACTCGGTCAACACCTATATTTAGAAGAACCATGACCGACCGAAACGAGAATGTGTTATGCGATCAAGAGAATGAATTGAGCGGCGGGCAGCCTGTTCCGTACAAACCGCCGTGCAACTGGAACAACAACAACCTCTGCAGCAACGGTTCCGTCAACACGATCAAGCGAACCGGAATAAACGGGCCGATAGATCAGAACCTCTACCAGAAGCCTCACTACAAGACAGACCAAACCAATTCGAGCCACCGCCAGTACAGAAAAGCTCCGATAGTAGGCTGGCAGAATGGGAGTCCCACAGTATTCCCCAGTACACCTTGCCACACTCCAGATCCAGACTCCTTGGATCCGGTCGACTTGTCCCGATCGCAGAGCGCCGCTTCTTCCACGAGGAGCTCCGAGGTCTGCCAGGATTCTGGAAACACCGAGGACCTCAGCAGCCTCGCTGGCGAGAAGCTTTTGCCATCCACGCCAGCTCGAACCATAGACAGAAGCGTCGAGTCCTTATCACCCGACAAGGACACCTTCCTGACAACCTCGATAGAGTTAGGCAGAGATCTGAGCAAGGACCTCAGCCTGGCCGACGATCTGCAAGACAAGATCGATCTGCTCAGCCCGGGCACCGACTGCACCGAGGACAGAATACCGGCCACGCCCATCGACTGCAGCTATCTTACATCCCCGAACCTCACTCTAGGCATCAGTCCTACCAACAAAAGCGTCCCGAATTCCTTCGACACCACTCCGCTCGAGAAAGAGGACTTCAGCCGCGACGATGATTACAACAAGAGGTTCTTCGACTCGAAAGCTATCATCACCTCTAATCCTGGCTACCGCGATGACGATACTCGAGACTCCATCGACTCGGACAGCGTTCTAGATTTGGACGACGACGTGTTAGGCAAGGTCAAGCAAAGCAAGCCTAAAGTGCCCGATGGGGGCTGGGGCTGGGTGGTCGTGTTAGCCTCCCTGGTCATCTCGATGATCGCCGACGGAGTGTCCTTCAGCTTCGGATTGCTGTACATCGAGTTCCTCGAGGAGTTTGGTGCTTCCAAGTCGAAGACCGCTTGGATAGGGTCGCTGTTCATGGCGGTGCCATTGCTGTCCGGCCCCATTATGTCCGCTCTGGTGGACCGTTATGGTTGCAGGAGTATGACGATCATCGGGGGCTTGATCTCCGGGTTCGGTTTCGTGCTGAGCTGCTTCAGCAACACCATCGAGGTAATGTACTTGACTTTTGGAGTCATCGCGGGTCTCGGTCTGGGTTTGTGCTACGTCACTGCGGTCGTGAGCATCGCCTATTGGTTCGACAAGAAGCGAACGCTAGCTGTAGGTCTGGGTGCCTGTGGCACCGGTATCGGTACATTCGTGTACGCCCCCATGACCACTTTCTTCATCGAGGAGTACGGCTGGCGAGGTACCTGCCTGTTGCTGGCCGGTACGTTCTTCAACATGATCGTCTGCGGCACGGTCATGCGAGATCCGGAGTGGTGGGTCAAGGAGCAACAGAAGCAGAATGGTAACACTCCTAAAAAGTCGGTGACCAGGTCCGAGTGCGATAGATCATCCGGGAGCGTCGCCGATGAGTTCCCCGGGGTCGAGGAGCTTAGGAAGATGCTGAAGAGCGGTGACGCGCCCGAGTATTTGTTGCAGATACTTAGCACCACCACGGAGGACCCACACGCTGATAACGGGGATTTTAGGTTCAGGAGCGTCGTTAATCTGCCCACCTTCGTCAGACATAACGAGAAGGTGAGGACGAAGCTAAACTGTTTAGATAACTTTAGCCCTCGGACGGAAGATTTTCATATCTACAGACAGTCACATAATTGCTGGCACACAATTTAAATCAGATTGGGGATAAAAAAAAATGCCGAAATCGCAAAAATAGGCTGAATCGTTTGCAACTCGTAAACCGATTGATCAATTTCGGTGTAATGTTCACCATGTATACAGGGAGGAAGACCACGAAGCTTCATCAGCTTAGATCAGGCATGTCCAGAACTAGCTCACTTGGAGGCAAATTCGAGGGAGACGCCTACTTCTCCCGTCCGCGCGTCTCGCTCCCCGTGGCGGCCGTACTCCTCCGAGCTCCTCAGACCCGTGCCTACCGTGAGTCCGAGAGTCGCCCACATCGCGCCATACGCAGTACATGCCGCTACCGGTAGGCACGGGTCTGAGGAGCTCGGAGGAGTAGGCGTCTCCCTCGAATTTGCCTCCAAGTGAGCTACTTCTGGACATGCCTAACTTAGATTATTCTGCTGTTAGCGGATTGGTCCGATGTTTTTTCTAGCCAAAGTAACATCGCTCAAGGAGAGCTTTAAGATGTACCAAATATTTTGTTAATTCTTTTTTTGGAGAGTTGTCAAGGTCACCTTCAGTTTTTTATAGGTAAACCTACAATTTTTGTTACAACCATCCTTTAGAGCAGGGATGGGCACGGTAGGGGTCCCTCAAACGCCTGCTTCTCTTCCTTCCTCTATGGTAACGGCGGATGCTGGTGGGGACAGTGGGCGCTATGGTGGGAACGGTTTTGCCTCAATTGAGGCAAAATTGCCCAACTCTGCTTTAGAGGATACTGAGACGAATTCAGCAAGCACCATAAGAAGTATTTCTTCTTCTTCCTTTAAACCAAAGAAACATTCAAAAAATATCTGTCGTGGTCCACCCTGTATGACTAATATGAACCTACAAAACGCATTTTTTAAATTTTCGTTACAAGCCCAAATAAAAATGTTGTGAAAAGCAACTTTTATACTATTTTCTTCGTAATTCAGACTAAACGCAAATTTACCAAACTTTTCATTACATATTGTCTAGTAAAGTAATGCATCTAGCTTGTGAGAAATAGTGAAGTCGTTCGGTCTATTTATAAAAAGGTTATTCTGATTTAAATTGTGTGCCATCAATTATGAGATTGACTGTATACAGAGTGAGGCGTTTAAAACAGGGCATTTTTTTATAGGTGGAGGCGTCAAGGAGATTTGAAGGTCAACTCTGTTTTTTTAAATGGAACAGTATGTTTCTTTACTTAAATTTTGATAGAGTATTTCAAGACGAATACAATGACGTATTATTAAGGTCATTCAAGGTCACTCTAGGTCATATGACCATACATAAGAACCATTTCCACTTTAGCTACTATCGTGTAACGCATTCTTGAAGATTGAACACTATGATTGATTATTACGAAGCCGTACTCTAATCGGCAGTCAAACTACTAATAAAATTTGTGGACATAGACAAGCGTACAATGTGATTAAATGTTTGTTTACGTTCTGTGACCGTTGTCGGCAATTACAAAAGCAGTATGCCAACAACCAGAGAATACAGAAAAGTATTCGAAGAGTGCTTTGAGACAATTTATTTTCTCTTGACCTCGAGTGACCATGAATGACCTTAATAATACCTCATTATATTCGTCTTGAAATACTCTATCAGAATGTAAGTAACAAAAACATACTGTTCCATTTAAAAAAATAGAGTTGACCTTCATATCTCCTTGACGCCTCCACCTATCAGAGTTGACCTTCATATCTCCTTGACGCCTCCACCTATCAATTATGAGACCCTCGATACCAAACAAGTTTCGTCTGAGGCAGTTTCTTCTATCTCCAAAAACAAGCAAGTTATTCAGGTGTCCTTTTTTTTAAATGCCCCACTCTGTATAATTAACGATCCTTAGAAGGGTTATACAGGGTGTCCTACATAAATGGGAACACCTAAATATCTGTCGTATTTACAGTCCTATCAGTAAACTTCAGAGGACAAAGTGACACTATTGCAGGGGGCAAATATAATGGTAGAGAAAAAAATTTTTTATGTCGTGCTTTTTAATGAAATTTCAAGGTCACCGATCCTTTTAAAATGGAATAGTATATTTTTTACGATAGCATGATAGACAATAAAAAACTGAATTTAGTGGATACCACCTTTTTGACCTTGAAAAGACCTTGAGCAAGAATAATCATGTTGGAGCGGATAAAATGTGGAAGTTTAAAACTTACGTGTTTCAGCAAAGATTACGCGTTGTTTACGGCGGGTTGACCTTTACATATCATAATAAATGTTCGAAATGTTGACCATCCTCATTTCTGCAATATTGCAATCTTGCATTAAATGATCTGTAGGCATTGTCGATTTCCTGAGACGTAATTGAAGCACATGCTGCAGTAATTATTACGATTTTTAGAACATACACTACCGGTATTTTTAAATTGTTTTACCACAACGGAAAATGCGTGTAACGAAGGACAAATATGATTCACAAATTTTTCACGATACAAATACTTGCCTCAAAGATTGGTGGCTTCCGCCATAAGTGAAAACCATATCGATTCGTTCCTGTACAGTATAACGCATTGTTATCACTTTCACGTTTCGAATTCGAATAATGCAGAAGTAACAACGTACTTATTCTAACCGATTAACCTTCTGTTAACGATCTCAATGATACATACTCTAACATAAACATACGCTGTTTACAATGAAAAATATTTCAAACATTTATTGTGGTTTGTCATCCGCTCCAACATGATTATTCTTGCTCAAGGTCATTTCAAGGTCAAAAAGGTGGTATCCACTAAATTCAGTATTTTATTGTCTATCGTGCTATCGTACAAAAAATATATACTATTCCATCTAAAAAAACATCGCTGACCTTGAAATTTCATTAAAAAACACGACATAAAAAATTTTTCCTTCACCATTATATTTGCCTCCTGCAATAGTGTCACTTTGTCCGCTGAAGTTTACTGATAGGACTGTAAATACGACAGATATTTAGGTGTTCCCATTTATGTAAGACACCCTGTATGTCCGAGGTTCCCAATACAACAGGTATTTCTTTAGTTTAATTCCCAATGACGACTTTGATACTCCAGGTCAAAATAAACCGCCGTCGAAGGGTTAATGCAAATAAAGTAATTTTTAATATAAGATTGGCGTTAAAAAATGTCCATTTTTTTGAGAATTACAGGTGCCAGTGGAGGTATTAGAATTGCTGGCAAGTAATCCAAGATTGTACCGTGTTATTCTGGAGAATTATCCCAACCTTCTATCGTGTAGAAGTTGTTCGGATAAAAAACTGCACGAATCCGCTGGAGAGGTTGGCAAGAAAAGCATCGTCACAATGTCTATGAGGTTGTAGCTTTTCTTAGGAAGTATATCATTTAAAATGAACACGGTGAACCATCTAATAACTGCCGATAGATAAACTGTTAAAGACACAAATTTGTATAATGATCTGCAAAGTCTACTAATAATAGAATAATTTAACCCTTTGCACTCGAAGCAATATTAATTCCAAAATCAAGATATTTCTCTCGAACCTAGAACCTTTTTATTCTACGAATCCTTTTCCATTGTGCTCCCAAAATTATACCTATTTTCTCATACAACAGTCGAATTTTTAGCAATTTATAGGACAGAGACGAATTTAACACGTTGACTGCCATGGGGGTCACCGGTGACCGGCACCCGACTTGGCTACAGCGCCGTGGCGGCCACCGGTGACCGGCGACGCAGCAAATAATAAAAGTACATAATTAGAGTAAATATGGATACTGATAAATTTTTCAATAATACCATTGTTACTATAATGGTTTGAAGAAATTAATGCACGAAAAATGCTTCAAGCATGATTTTATAACTAACTTCATTTGCTGCAAATAATATTTCAACATAATATGCATCGCATAATGAAAAATTCACGTTGGCGCCTTGGGCAAACCATGGAAAATGCGCCTGGCAGTCAACGTGTTAATAATATAAAAACTGTTTTCAATAATGGTATGGCGATTTTGACTTGTAACTCAGAATCACCATTCGAGTACAAAGGGTTAAGACGATTAGATGGTTCACTTTCTATCAATATCTTCTTGTGCCTGTAGCCGGAAATACAGAAACCTGAAACACAGATTTTTAAAGTTATTTGTCCATTGAAAGGCTCAAACAAGCAAGCGATGAACCGAAATGCGATGATTCGACTGCAGCGAATCATGTTCAAACGGGTCCTGTATCTGGCCCTGTAAAAAGTCATGTAGCTAGGAAAACGTCCAAAAAAGAATCTGAAGAGGCTAATCCTTTGTTGACCAAAGAACTTGACAATTTAGTGAGTAAACTTATTTTTCTTTCAACCCCTACCTACAATCTCAAAATTTAAGTTAACCCCTTCGCTTACAATATCGTCTGAGAGACGTGATGAAGATTCTGAACACAGTTTAATAAAGATGTATGTTATTCATTTCCTTTTAAACCGAAATATAATTCTATTTTGTTGTTGTTAATGTACAGCCATTGGAGAACATATAGACATGCAATAGATATACATTTTCTCCTTTTCCTAAGAAATTATGAAATACAAAGAAATTCTAATCACGAAAACCGTAAAATAAATCGTAAGGCAAGGGGGTTAATTTTATCATCTGAATTGAATCAATTTATTTTGTGTAACGGAATGTTTTATTTTATGGTCGTTCTTTTGAATTGTTTTAGGGGATCGAAACACGAAAGGTAAAATCGATCTCGAAACAACGCTTGGGAGATCTGAATTGCGGCGTTGTTCGAACGGACTCCCTACCGTGGCTTAGGAGGCAATTCAACACAAATACTCACTACTTCAAGGATATCAGAGTTCACAGGAACTCTGTTATGTATCGCGGTGCTGCCTTAAATTTGCACAAGTACAGATTAAGAGCCAGTAGCTGTCCAGATATTTATAGAAACAGTATGACTACATTGGCAAAAGAAAACGAGGAGGTATCACATCAAACTTTTTCATTGATCGAAAGGATGAAGAAGCCATTAGACCGTTAATAATATTTGAAAACTTTTTTTGTTTAAATCTTTATGTACTTTCAGAAGTGGTACGGCGAACTGTTAGATTTACTGAAGGGTATGATGGACTTCTCTATGTTCCTGGAGTTACACTTTTTATTACTCTCACTGTCAACGATCTTGTTGTTCACTTGGTTTATCGTGCCTTACTTCTACCTTGCCGAGCATCTGACTAGGAACAGTTACTCCGAACCTGACGCTGCAAATCTCCTTAGTATTATCGGCATCACGAATACGATTGGGATGGTAATTCAATTTTGTTAATGAAATTTTGTAAAAGGCGTAGCCTTACAATGTGTCGATAACACTTATGGCATCGGGTTTGATCCGTTGAGAAAACGTTTTTAGTAAAGTTTCATCCCTTTCCATCGATGAGAGGATAATTAAGATAAGAATTGGAGTAAGGCTACGAATTAAGCTAAGTATGGAAAAATTCTGACATATAGCAACGACGAAAGGATATACAGGGTGTCACCTAACGTTTGCACCTCAAATATCTTTGTTGTTTTTAAGGATACGTAAAATATAGTAAGGACAAAGTTGAATGGTACAAGGGGCTGACACGATGCCAAAAAAAATTTTTGTTTTTATGTCATTTTTTAGAGATTTTCAAGGTCACCTTGACTTTTTTAAATGGAACCACTCTTTGTTTAAACACCCACAATGATAGTCCCTTTCATTACGAATTCAGTGACTATAATTACTCAAGGTCGTTCAAGGTCGCGGACAGAGATAACGTATAAGATTTAACATCGATACATGCCTGTAAACGCGCTTTGAAGGAATGTTGCTCTGTCCGTGACCTTGAATGACCTTGAGAAATTATAGTCACTGAATTCGTAATGAAAGGGACTATCATTGTATGTGTTTAACACTAGATTTACAGGGCCCGTCAAAATGACGGGTTCAAAAATTTTTAATTTACGACTATTAAGAGTGTAAGGAGGCATTCGTGAGGAATTATTAAACAGATTTATTTTTTTTATGTACATATTACAATAAAAACCGCTGAAGATCTAAGTAAATACAATTTTATTATTTTTATAAAGCAATATAAAATAGTCAATTTTAGTGCTCCGTAAACCTAGTGTTAAAAAAGGGTGGTTCCACTTTAAAAAATGAAGGTGACCTTGATATCTCTAAAAAAAATGACATAAAAACAAAATTTTTTTTGGCATCGTGTCAGCCTCATTGTACCATTCAACTTTGTCCTTCAGACATTTGACGCATCTTTAAAGACAACAAAGATATTTGAGGTGGCAATAGTTACTGCCTCACCCTACAATGACAGTCCCTTTCATTACGAATTCAGTGACAATAATTACTCAAGGTCATTCAAGGCGACGGACAGAGTTTAACATTCCTTCAAAGCCCGTTTCGTATGGATGTTAAATCTTATACGTTATCTCTGTCCGCGACCTCGAGTAACTTTGAGTAATTATAGTCACTGAATTCGTAATGAAACGGACTATCATTGTAGGTGTTAAAAAAATGGTGGTTCCATTTTAAAAAGTCAAGGTGACCTTGATATCTCTAAAAAAATGACATAAAAACAAAATTTTTTTTGGCATCGTGTCAGCCTCATTGTACCATACAACTTTGTCCTTACAATATTTTACGTATCTGTAGAAACAACAAAGATATTTGAGGTGCAAACGTTAGGTGACTCACCCTGTATATCAGAGAATTTTCTCCAGTTTTTTAATTAAGAATTCTTCAAACTACATATTTCTTCGAGATGATACGGAAATAAAAGAGTTGATAGAATAAAATACTCGTTTATGCCCCGTCGTAAATCTCAGTTATCAAAACGCGGTAAAGATGTCAAAACCTGTTAGTGTTATCAAAGATCTCTTGTCATTTAACAACGACGTGTCCCACAAAGGTTAATTTGATCAAACTAATATCGCGGAATTGCACGCAACTCGCGAGCGTCTGGCTGCAATTAGCTCTTGTTCCAGTTGACTTAGTGGATAATGGTCATAATTCATAAGCGTTTAACGAATCTACATTGTAACGTCAACCTGGCTCTGTTTGCAGATCGGTCTTGGCTGGGCTGGTGATCAGCCTTGGATGAACGTCAGCAAGACGTACACGTGGTGTCTGGTTGCCTGCGGTATAGCAACCACCCTAATGTCTATACTAACTCCTTACTACAACCTGTTGATGGCCACCTCGGCAGCGTTCGGCCTATTCTTCGCGAGTAGCTTTAGCTTCACTCCGGTGATACTCGTGGAATTGATACCTTTGGACAGATTTACAACCGCGTACGGGCTTAGCCTGCTTTGCCAAGGTATAGGGAATCTTCTTGGCCCGCCACTGGCCGGTTGGATGTTCGACGTCACGGATTCCTGGGACATGTCCTTCCACATGGCCGGTGGCGGGATCATTATCTCCGGGCTTCTAGTAGGGCTTATTCCCTACACGAAGAACCGAAAAATCTGGGGCGAAGGTCCAATCGAAATGGAACGTGAAAAAGACTGTTTAGCTTAGACTCGACAATACCTTTACCTTAACAATGCTAACGTTTAAGCAACCGAGGGATATTCTTCTAATAGTCTCTTCATCCGTGACTCGCCTATTTCCACCGTCATCTTCTATACAGGATCTAAAAAAATGTTCGGTCCTGGTTATATTTTAGACGTATAATAATCAATTCTACATCTTCGGATCCGTGCAGATCGATCAAAACTTTGTGTCGCAAAAACACCCTTGAGATAGATTTTCAAAGCCATTTTTGTTTTATTGCATCGTAATAAAATCACAGACGAAACGTAGGTTGCAAATGAACCGTTCGTTCTCTTGAAACCTAACCCGCATCCTGTAGACCCGTGATGCGCACGGTAGGGGCCCCTCTTCGTTTGCTCGGCGAGGCAATCCCCACCACGTCCACTCGGACTCTTCCTTCAGCACCGCGAGTAACCTGCCGCCGGTGTAGTATCGTGAAGAGGCCCGAGATGAAGGGAGAGTAGGAGTGAACGTGGTGGGGATTGTCTCGCCGAGCAGGCAAAGAGGAGAAACAGCAACATGTGTTTTTTGAGCCAGCGTCGCCCATGCCTGCTCTATGATAACGGCGGATGCTGGTGGGGGACAGTGGGTGCTATGGTGGGGACGGTTTTGTATCAATTGAGACAAAAATGCTATAGGCATATGGAAAACAAATAGTTCACAAAACTTTAACACTAGATTTACGGGGCCCGTCAAAATGACGGATTCAAACATTTTTAATTTGCGATTATTAAGAGTGTAAGGAGGAATTCGTGAGGAATTATTAAATAGATTTATTTTTTTGTGTACATATTACAATAAAAATCGCTGAAGATCTAAGTAAATACAATTTTATTATTTTTATAAAGCAAAATAGATTTATTTTTTTGTGTACATATTACAATAAAAATCGCTGAAGATCTAAGTAAATACAATTTTATTATTTTTATAAAGCAATGTAAAATAATCAATTTTAGTGGTCCGTAAACCTAGTGTTAAAGTCGTTTTTCAAGAGAACGGTTCATTTGGGATCTATGGTTCCTGTGAGCGCTTTTGTTTTTCGTAACGAGTTCTGTACGATGCAATCCAAAACATATTTGACCTTGAATGTCAAGGTCGTCAATTTTGCGACCAGATTTCTTGTTTGTATAGATTATCACCGATCCGAAAGTGTAGAATATACCTATAATAGCCGAGAGACCAAACATTTCATTATACCCTGAACACTGAATCGTTCATACAGTTTCTCTTAGATTTTTGTGTTTTAAAAGATCCACCGGAATTCTTGAATACTCATCCAAGATTTTAGAACACCATTCATTGATCTACATATTTCTTTGTTATTTCCCTCGTTACATATGCTAAATACGCAATTGTATGCGACGTTCTTGTTGCTGGTTATATTTTGCGGGACAAAATAAGCAGCCGAATCGAAAACGATCTCACCATCAAATTGTTACGTAAATGAACGTATTCTAATTTTTAAAATTTAAATACGACTCATTGATAGTAACTGTGATCAACAAGTAACCATTTTGTAGTTTCTCTGATAATAAGACCACTTTGAATTAACAAACAAGTGATATTTCAATAAAAATCTTATCTCGATTGCTTAGATGTTAACATCGTAGTAGTAGACAATGAAATTGTTAATTGATCTCTTATTATACAACAGTCTTTTTAACTTCTTAGACAATGATACAGAGTATAACATAAAATCGAAAGTAGAATGAATGTGAGAGAGAGACACATTTACGATTCGTCCAGCCT
This sequence comes from Sphecodes monilicornis, assembly GCA_913789915.3. NCBI lineage: Eukaryota > Metazoa > Arthropoda > Insecta > Hymenoptera > Halictidae > Sphecodes > Sphecodes monilicornis. The sequence continues at coordinate 23,204,834 of OU565287.1, forward strand.
TAGTTTTTGTTTGTTAAATGTTGCTTAATTCTTATGATTGCCTTCTGTATGCAGTGGTGGGAACAGTACTTAACGGTGATGATTAGATTGCGGATTGTAATTTAAAAGATATTGTATTCGAGGGGGTGAAGGTAGGGAATTCGCCTATTAAAATTAGCATACTTTCAATTCTGTGGAGTAGCGTAATTTTACTCTCGCGATTCAAAAATTTCATGGGAGTGGAGATACATGGTACAGTAATTCCACGATCTAAGTCCTTTTTCGGTTCCCTGCCGGGACTTAAATAGGGACATTATTCTTTTGTGACCGCGCCCCGAACGTAGAAAAGGACAGCATGCAAATACGGACCGCGCGGCCGAAGGCGCAACAAAAATTAGCGTATCGATGAGACAATACTAGTGCAATAATAAAACTTCTTTATTTTTTATTATTTTTTTATGGAACTTTCACGAACATATTCATGGCATTTTTCTAATGCAAATGATACCAAATATGATATAATTCCGAGGATATTTACTTGTGTAATAAACGATGAAAGTTTTGGACGTAAAGAAGGACAGCATATAGGAAAGAAAGAGACGACAAGAGTCAAGGCCACCGGCACAGATTTAAGGCCCACGTGTCCGTACAATGTAATGCCAATAAAAAAATCCATCGTTCATTACACAAGTAAATATCATCGGAGTTATATCATATTTGGTATCATTTTCATTAGAAAAATGCCACGAATATGTTGGTGAAAGTTCCATGAAAAAATAATAAAAAATAAAAAAGTTTTGTAATTGGATTAGTGTGATTCACACCGATATACCCGACCCAGGATCAGATTACGCGGCATGTTTACACTGCTCGGCGACCGAGGCAGCTTGAGCTCCGCAGTGGAAGGAGTAATCAAGGGACATAGAACGAGACGTTCCGTTGGACTTAGATCGCGGAATTACTGTAGCATCTTATTAAACTTTACAATAATTCTTACTCGTTTGAGTTTTTCCAAAGTTTTTAAAACTATAAATGTATAAAAATCCGCAGTCTAACGGCGATATTTATAAAATGTTTTACTGTGTATGTAAATAGTATATATATATATATTAGTACCGAACCATTAGTTCAAATGTGATAAACTATATAGTTTATTGCGTTTTTGATGTAGAGCAGAAAGGATAATTATTTTATTGGAATTGCGTTATTATGGAAATTAGAATGGTGATCACAGGACTGACAGTACTGAAAACGAGTACAATAAAACAAATAGGAAACGAAAGAGATTCTTTGATCCATTAAGAAATATATAGTTCGAATGTAGCTATTTTATATGAAATGTTACTTTATGATAAGTACTTAATTTAAGTATCGATGATCAGTTAAAAAAAAAACAAAAAACTGTAAAACAAGACAATGAAATCTCTTCTATGAACTTTGTTATTAAAATATTCGATAAATTGGTTTAGGGATGAAGCACCTTAATCTTTCAGTTACAAAAGAAAAACAAGAAACTGTAAAATAAGACAATGAAATCTCTTCTATGAACTTTGTTATTAAAATATTCGATAAATTGGTTTTGGTAATCGATTCATTTGGCACTTTCAAATACTATTAGAACTGCCATTTTTGTTGTTGTTGTTGTTACCACGAATCAAAAGGTCAATATCTCTTTATATTATTTTTTATCTAGTCATATGTGTAGTATTTGTGAAGAGAAATGGATGGAAAATTCATGCTAGTTGTATCATGCAGTGTATAACAATTTTTTTCCCTGCTCGTTTCTTTGTACTACAACGCAGAAAAATAAGTAATTCGAATTAGTAATTGAAATGCTTTTATAGTTATTAGAGGATTCATATTACAGGAAGACGACATTTCATACGAGCCAACATAGTACCTTATCATTCACTTTACTGAAATTTCCGCCCATCTCTGTTTCACAAGCAGCTGCTTATCCGACCACTTACGTGCCCTAAATCGTCATACTGTGCAGTATACTTTGTACTCATTATCAGACATCACAATGCCTGAAATCGGTAGTTGATAACTCTCGGTTATTTATGCACCAGAAACTAGAAAGCACTGCGAGTGCACCAGAACCGGCGTGCATTGTCATTATTAAGCTGTGGAGGTCACCTAATTAACGATTAATAAGTACTGCTTTTTTTTCTTAAGAATATATCTATGGTTGCAAGGAAAAACGCCGCGTCTCACAATTTCAAAAAAAATTGAGTTTATGCGTTAACTTTATAGTATAGGATTTACGTATCTACCAGAAAAAAGTCATGAAAAAAATTCAGAAGGCTAAAAAATATAATGCAATTTAACCGATGTCCTATGTCAAAGCAATAGTGATCAAAACTTTAAACGGCAATATCTCGAAAGTGGAAGTATGCGCCGTTCTTCCTGGCAACCACAGATATAATATATATATATATATATATATATATATATATATATATATATAAATAAAAATTTTATCGAATATTAGTATTGTCCAATTTATAGAAGTGTAAAAATATCTTGAACAACATTCTGTATAATATGTGGTCTAAGAACATTTCAAATAATATTCTATTTATTCTTAACATTTATTTTTTAACGTACTACCATCGCGGTGCTGAAAAAGAAACGACAAAACTTTGTAGACAAAGTTATTGAAGATTCGATTTTCCTTTATATGTATTGCATATGGTCCATTCGCGCAGTTATAAACATTTGCCTTATAACGCCCAGCGACGAGTCAAAGAATTGAAACACTCGAAACGGTGCAATGATACATGTATATGCCTATACTGTTATAACGAAACGTCCCAACTGTGATTTGTATCCATTCTTAGAGGAGAAAAGCTAGAGAAATTTTGGTATTAATACTATTAACCTGTAGACGCCTATGTAATGAGTACTCTATGGGCGTCGTGATCGTGCAATTACAACAATTAGAAAAATGTAGTACATTTCAGGGTTGTGGAGCTGAACATTATTACGTCGTGTACACATAGTAATCGATAAACGAAAAAAAATCGAAGAATTCAAACGAATACTTCTTTACTTTCTGGAATATTTGAATGATTTCAAAATTTGCCCAGAACTCGAGGAAACTGTCCGCCATTTTGGAGAACGGTGGAAATGCGGGACAAGATCAACCGGTGTTCAATTTCTTATTATAAGTTCGTAAAAGTTCGTAGCCCCCAAAATTAATCAATTGATGTTAAATTCAAATCTTTTTAAGTGCTAATTTAAAAAACAAATTTACGTTTACTACATTTATCATAGAGATTAATATTTAAACACTCATGATAAGATATGTTGCCATAAAACATTGTTATTTATAACAGTAACACATATATACCATATAGTTGAGTACTCAAATATTTATTTCGCATTGGAAATAACTTAATAAGTTATCTAATATTTAATATATATAATACCTGATTGAATCGATTGCGGTTATCTACCAATTAAATTAAAGAATAAATTGTTAATTGCAATTGATAATCAAATATTTCAATTATAATCGTTAATCGTTAATTGCATTAAATATTGTCCAACTCTGGTTTTTGCGAATACATTCTCGCATACACTATTTTATTAAAAATATATTACATATGTATATTATATATGTAGTAATGGTTGTGTTATACGAACAATATTTATGTACACATATGGAAGTAGTTTGAATATTAAAAACGAAGGGTATATAACATGCTTCCAAATATAAACTAGTCAACAAACGGCTATGAAATTGTAACAATAGCAATCAATCTTTCATATGAATATTAAATCGATATTCGAATTAAAAAATTAGAATGTCGATTAGCAAGTGTACATATATGTCCGACGAAATTTCATAGAAACAATATAAATTACGAAATGATAATCAATTATTATACTCGTACAATTGTAACTCCGAAGTATTTAGTATGCGAAGCATTATAACTAGTTTAACGAACAATAATGTGAATTTACCAATCTTTGTATTACGTTATGTATTATGTTGCGAGAAGAAAATATTGTTAAAATGCCTGTATAAACACATGCGAACGTATATATTTATATAAATATATACACCCTGTATATGACCATATAGTCTAATATGTGTCACAAATTTTTCGTGAATCTAAAATTTTATTAATCCACAATATCCGTGACAACTTTTTACAGGTTTTTATGCATATTCTATTTATACATATTTTATACATATTCTATTCTCAGTTTAATATCCCGGCGAAATGTTAAAACTAGCTGGACTAGGTGTTGAGTTTCGACTCAACGTTCTAGGAACTCCAACCACTTTGGCAAGCTTCTCCAGGCTTTTCGGAAATGTCCTCGTAATTATGGAATGCTCTGGACCAATCAAAGCGTCGCCCATCACCCCCATTCGCACGACTTTCCCATACCTATGTAGAGTGATCGACATTGCTAAAAATAAAAATTCAATATTTAATTCTTGTTCGATTGTAAAATAAACTTCTAGACTATATCAAGACCAAAGAATAATTAAAGAAAACGCATTAAAGGGAAAAACTCGTGTAGCACACATTTGATCCTTTATAACTATTCTAATGGTTCCGCACAAGGGTATGCAAATAATTAACAATCATATTATTATACTTACTGCAATTGCCTTGGGGAGGCCTCCAGTACATTACAGCGTCGACACCTTCTACATGTAAATCTCCGTCTACATGCGTTAAAGAAAGGGAATACCTTCTAGTCAGCTGAGTTAGTATTACTTTTAATAAAAGGGAAGGTAAACATGACGTAATTAGTCCACTAGACGCTTCGGCCGCTGTGATAGCGTATATCGCTGGCTGTTTCGATCTCGCCTCTCGTACGTTCTTCTGTATCACCTGAAAATGCGTATCCTCTGAATAGAAATAATATCATTACCAGGCTGCGAATCTTTATTCAAAATAAAGATTTTCTGTATCTGTTATAAGGTCCAGGAGCTACATAGGCATATCTTTCTTTCTTTATTCAGGGTGTCCCGTTTAAGTTAAGATTGTAAATAATCTCAAAGACATGTGATTTAAAACAAACAAACCGACGCATGTCCTTTAGTGTTTCGAGTGGGGAGTCAAATGGCACTACTAATTTTCTAATTCGTGGGCGTTTTCAAGGTTATTTCAAGGTCATTTTGTCTTTTTTATCATAAACCCATATTTTTTTATTTCGGAATCATATTCTACGTAAAAAAATGCACATCTTTTGTTTGAAATATCTTTTTGCAAGTTCAATATTTCTTAAGATATTTAGCTGATTTTTCATGTTTATGTCAAGGATAATTTTGTTTTTCTATTAAAATGACGTTACTTTTTTCTAGAAGATTTTTTATTTCATTTAAGAACATCGTAATAAATGCTCGAATTTTTTACCTTCAACTTCTAGACACTTGGTAATTTGTTTAATAAAAGACTCATGAACACATAATAAAGTTCTTACAAATTTAAAAAAAATTTTCAAACAGAAGTTGTGCACTTTTTTACGTAGAATATGATTCGGAAAAAAAATAATGGTTTATGTTAAAAAAATACAAAAGGACCTTGAAATAACCTTGAAAACGCCCACGCATTAGAAAACTACTAGTGCCATTTAATTCCCCACTCGAAACACTAAAGGACATGTGTCAGTTTGTTTGTTTTAAATCACATGTCTTCCAGATTTTTTACAATCTCAACTTAAATAGGACACCCTGTATAATTTTAATCAATTCAAAATAATGTATGGACATTACTGTTCAATTTTTTTCATATTTTCATCGTTTCAAATTGCATTACTCATTTTTATTATAAATTCATAAAACCCGCAATATAATCATTACCCATAACAAACACTGCTGCAGATAAAACAGGTATACATTGACTCACTACCCCCCATTTTCAAAGTTACTTTCTCCGCTGGACCGTTCGACTAAACTATTAGATGTAGTTGTCACTACAATTTTTTTCATCTTAACCCTACAATATTATTAGCAATATTCTGGTAAAAAAAGACCTGCAAAATTTCAATCAGATCATCCTCGAGCAACGGTGTTCTTGTAGGCAGTGCAAGGCATAAAATACCCCTGGATTCATGATTCTGCACGAATAATGCCCGCTGCCTGACAAACTTCCCCGTGGCAAGCACACCGTCCGGTATCCTAACATCGGAATGTTGAAAATACTGCTTCAGAGCGTCCACGGTAGCAGTCAACAAGATTTCAGCCTCGGTAGCTCCAGTCATGTTCGATATCTTTCGAAGAACGTCAACCTCCACCTCTTCCGACCATGCTACCACTTTCCTCCCACACGGGGAGGTGGTCTGCAAGCGATTGGCTTGAGGATGTTTCAGAAACAACTCTTCCAAGATCATTTTCGGAGTTTTGATCGCGATCCAGAATATAGAAAGCGCTTCCATGGTGGCTTCTAGGACCAACGGAAGATAATACCACAGCATGGCGGTGAACGTGTCCGGATAATAATGCTTGTGGCGAGACTTTAACGCCATCAGCTCTCTTAACAGTAATACTGGCGTTTTCAAAGCCATTGTTGTCATAAAATGCCAGAACGAACGAATGGTGCTCAGTAGAGCATCCACGGGGTTCATGGACTTTAGTAGTGCGCGACAGATCACTGTGAGTCCGAAGTTCCTCTTGCTTGCTTCCCTTTGGAGGATCGAGAAGATGTCGAAAATCTTAGACTTCCCTCCTCTCTGGTACTGTCTAAAATGCATAAAGATAATTGTTTAATAGTCCACCCAAAATCAAAGATTAACAATTTTTAGTAAATATTCTATTCTAGTTTGTATTAGGGCTGTTACTTTTCTTCGAAGGTCGAAGATTTCGAAGCTTCGAAGCTTCGGTTTCAGAAACTTCGAAGGTGATGAAAATCGAACCTTCGATTGGTTTATAGTTAACGGATAAAAGAAATAAATTTGCATAATTTGTTTCTATATTCACTATCTGAATTATTTCAATAATTTATTGTTAAGATAATATATTTATAATTTGAATTATCCTTTCGATAGCACATTGTTAAAATAATTGTTTAAATAAATAAATTTTATTATTTGTTTCTATATTCATTATTTGTATTGTTATTTCAACTATTTATTGTTAAAATAATTGATTGAATAAATAAATTTTTACAATTTGTTTCTATATTCATTATTTGAATTATTTCAAGAATTTATTGTTCAAATAATTGTTTAGACAATGTACACGTATTTACATAATTAATATAGGAACACATTTCTATAGAGTATAAAAATTTATAATCTACAGAAATTTTTATAATCTATAGAAATATGTTTCTACATTCATTATGTAAATACTTATACATTCTTTAAATAATTATTTTAGCAATGAATTATTGAAATAATTCACATAATGTATATAGAAACAAAATATGAAAATTTATTCATTTAAACCATTATTTTAACAATAAATAATTGAAATAATAATTCAAATAATGAATATAGAAACAAATTATAAAAATTTATTTATTTAAACAATCATTTTAACAGTGAACTATCGAAATGATAATTCAAATAATAAATATATTATTTTAACAATAAATTATTGAAATAATTCAAATAATAAATATAGAAACAAATTGTGAAAATTTATTTATTTAAACAATTATTTTAACAATGTGCTATCAAAAGGATAATTCAAATTATAAATATATTATCTTAACAATAAATTATTGGAATAATTTAAATAGTGAATATAGAAACAAATTGTGAAAATTTATTTCTTTTATACGTTAACTGGAACGAATCGAAGGTTCGAAGTTTCGAAGTTCTCGAAGTTTCGAAGCTTCGGAAAAGTAACAGCCCTAGTTTGTATCATTATCACTAGATTTACGGGGCCCGTCAAAATGACGGATTCAAAAATTTTTAATTTACGATTATTAAGAGTGTAAGGAGTCATTCATGAGGAATTATTAAATAGATTTATATTTTTGTGTACATATTACAATAAAAATCGCTGAAGATCTAAGTAAATTTTATTATTTTTATAAAGCAATGTGAAATAATCCATTTTAGTGCTCCGTAAACCTAGTGTTATTCGTGTTTTAGACTGAACAATTCTATTCTGTACCTTGTCACTTCCTTCAACGAGGAAACGAGAACAATCACGGCAATTTTGATACACTGAAATGTACTGATCTGTTTCTTCATAATCCCCGGTCGCTCGACCGGATCATTATTATATAGAAACTCGTTCCAGTAATTGCTGAAGCTTTCCGTGAGCTTCTGGTAAAGCTTCGGTAATGCTGAAGGCTGTGCGTAGAGATTCGTGAATGGTGATTCGGGCTCCTGACACGTCCAAACTTCATTAGAATATTGTAATGGAAGAAAGTCTGCCAGAACTAGATGCTCTTGTCGTAAAACTAGGTGGTGAGCTCTCACTAGACAGATTTGACACTCTTCACCGCGAAGGGTGCAATTTATCACGTGTACTTGCCACGGTGGTTGCCCATATGGGAAGAATTTCGACGTGAGATCGCTGACGTAATCCTGTAATTGATCAGTATATTAGCAATAATTAAAGTACAAATTCGTCTGAAACAGCTAAAGATTCTCAAATTCATTGGAATTTAACAAATTAGGTTCCGCTATAATATAATAATAATTATATTTTATTCCCATTGCGGGGTGCAAACGCGGACCTCCGCTCCGCTTACACACTCCACATTTCTTTCCAACACTTCTATTGAGAGAGAGAGAGAGAGAGAGAGAGCACACATCTCTGGACCCTCGGTTCCGCTGCTCACCCTTTCTCGCATCTCTTCCACTCTCTTCATCCATACCTCCCCTTCTCTTTCCTCCCCTAGCACCTCTGCCACCACTCCCTGCCACCCTTTATCTCTCCCCCAAACTGTACATTCCTCCCATATATGCTCCCAAGACTCTAGCCCCTCTCCCACATATCCTACACCTCCTTCTGTCTTCCTCCTCCCAATACCTTCCCCCTTTCATTTTACTCCCTAATCTATATCCCGCTACCAATTGCCACCTCTTTTCCTCCCAATTCTTCTTCAAGTAGCCTGGTACACGTTCTCCTTTTACCATCCTATACCACCTATTGTACCTCGACTCCCTTATCCTGTTCCACCTTTCCTCCCTTTGTATACTTTTCTCCTTTCTTATCAGCTCTTCCCGCTTTAGTCGACCTTCATCCCTCAACTCCTCTACTTCCCCTATACTCCACCCCTTACTCTCGTAAAACCTTCTCCTCTCCTCTTCCCATCCCTCCAACGCTCTACCTCTCCTGGCTCTTTCTCTTACCTCCATCCAACATTTCCTCGCCAAATACCCCCCTCTTCCTTCACCCAGCTTCCTCTCATATTGCCACGCCCTCATATCAGCCCTTCCTGCCAATAACTCCCTCTGTAATTCCTCTCTTATCATATACCTAACTATCATATACACTTCTTTCTACTCCCAACAAATTAGGTTCCGCTATAATTTGATCGTAACAATGGCGAAGCGTCGTCTCGGACCAACCTGGATGTTAGATTCCGTGATAGGGCGGCCTCTGAAAGAGGACGAGGAATTTATCAAATGGTTGTCCAACGAGAATCCCTCGAGGTCCTTCCACACGTAAAGACCCCATCTCGACGACAAGCCCATCCGAAGAAATCTTCTGGATGATATCAAGTGCGCTAAATGCCCTCGAATCCCTTCCGCGACTGAGCGGCCTTGAATCAGCAAAGTATAAATGCCCTAAATTTGTGAACAAGTTTACGAGTTACATAAACACCAGGACCTTAACACCGTTAATCTATTATGAAATCGAAGAAATTTAAAACCTACGTAATTGCGGAGGTGATCCAGGATCGTCTGTATGCTATTCTCCTCCACGACGACTACGTTCGGGTATTTCCATTTAACGAAATGTATCCAGCACATCTTTGACCATGACATCACTTCGATGTGTACCATGAAGCGCAAAACATTCACAGAAAAATAATTTGATTTGACAAACTCTGTTTCGCTGGATCACAATTTTCCACTCCCTTCCGGAAGTGGAATTTAATAAAAATAAATGTGATGACTAGAATATAATAACTATAAAACTTTGAAGAAAGAATTAAGACATCGCTCATCTCTGAAATACGAAAATCGTATTTACAAGGAAATTTTAATTACGTCGAAACTGAAAGGAGCATCGAACAGTAATTGATAAGTAAGTCGAAAATTAAGGCATCGCGCATCTCTGAAATACGAAAATCGTATTTACAAGGAAATTTTAATTACGTCGAAACTGAAAGGAGCATCGAACAGTAATTGATAAGTAAGTCGAAAATTAAGACATCGCGCATCTCTGAAATACGAAAATCGTATTTACAAGGAAATTTTAATTACGTCGAAACTGAAAGGAGCATCGAACAGTAATTGATAAGTAAGTCGAAAATTAAGGCATCGCGCATCTCTGAAATACGAAAATCGTATTTACAAGGAAATTTTAATTACGTCGAAACTGAAAGGAGCATCGAACAGTAATTGATAAGTAAGTCGAAAATTAAGACATCGCGCATCTCTGAAATACGAAAATCGTATTTACAAGGAAATTTTAATTACGTCGAAACTGAAAGGAGCATCGAACAGTAATTGATAAGTAAGTCGAAAATTAAGGCATCGCGCATCTCTGAAATACGAAAATCGTATTTACAAGGAAATTTTAATTACGTCGAAACTGAAAGGAGCATCGAACAGTAATTGATAAGTAAGTCGAAAATTAAGGCATCGCGCATCTCTGAAATGCGAAAATCGTATTTACAAGGAAATTTTAATTACGTCGAAACTGAAAGGAGCATCGAACAGTAATTGATAAGTAAGTCGAAAATTAAGGCATCGCGCATCTCTGAAATACGAAAATCGTATTTACAAGGAAATTTTAATTACGTCGAAACTGAAAGGAGCATCGAACAGTAATTGATAAGTAAGTCGAAAATTAAGGCATCGCGCATCTCTGAAATGCGAAAATCGTATTTACAAGGAAATTTTAATTACGTCGAAACTGAAAGGAGCATCGAACAGTAATTGATAAGTAAGTCGAAAATTAAGACATCGCGCATCTCTGAAATACGAAAATCGTATTTACAAGGGAATTTTAATTACGTCGAAACTGAAAGGAGCATCGAACAGTAATTGATAAGTAAGTCGAAAATTAAGACATCGCGCATCTCTGAAATACGAAAATCGTATTTACAAGGGAATTTTAATTACGTTGAAACTGAAAGGAGCATCGAACAGTAATTGATAAGTAAGTCGAAAATTAAGACATCGCGCATCTCTGAAATACGAAAATCGTATTTACAAGGGAATTTTAATTACGTTGAAACTGAAAGGAGCATCGAACAGTAATTGATAAGTAAGTCGAAAATTAAGGCATCGCGCATCTCTGAAATACGAAAATCGTATTTACAAGGGAATTTTAATTACGTTGAAACTGAAAGGAGCATCGAACAGTAATTGATAAGTAAGTCGAAAATTAAGGCATCGCGCATCTCTGAAATACGAAAATCGTATTTACAAGGGAATTTTAATTACGTTGAAACTGAAAGGAGCATCGAACAGTAATTGATAAGTAAGTCGAAAATTAAGGCATCGCGCATCTCTGAAATACGAAAATCGTATTTACAAGGGAATTTTAATTACGTTGAAACTGAAAGGAGCATCGAACAGTAATTAATAAGTAAGTTGATACTTGCTTCGACAGGTGTAATACAGTATACATATACGTAGGTACAACGACATAAATACAACAAATTGTTCAACGAAATGTGAATCACACTTCGTTTTATTATATGGCCTTAAACGGAGACAAATTCCTTGCATTATCATTCATTTTATGTATTTTATCTTGTTAGACAGTATCTGAACCAGACGTGATAGATACATATACAAATTTGTACATATATATAATACATACAAATCGGCTGATGTTATAAAATCATTTCCCGCCATTCATCGCGAGAATGTTTACGCATCAAACTTGGTACGTTCAATAATAATGACTCGAATAATATCATACATATAGAAATTCGTGGTAAAATAGTTCATTAAAATTTAGCATAGGACTAATCGAAAATTATTATTATTTTTATACAAGGTCTGATGAACCCCACACGTGCCTGATCGTATACCGGTGATTTAGACGATTGCACTGATGGCAATACTTGAATTCATTTATCAAAATAATAATAATTATTAGAAACTTTGACCTCTCTATTTTTATTATACTATATAAATTGTTACGATTCCGTGGTATCTTTATGGCCGCTGCTTCAGTAGTCAACGCGTTAACGATAAGAGTGAAACTTCTTCGCGAAGTCTGTGCAACGTTCTATAAGATTCCCAGCAGCTACTTATAAATATTAAACATTTGTTTGAAGATGCATTATTTACACAAGACCACGCTCAGTATTTGGCAACTTTCGCTTATCCTAACAATAAGAAGACCCGGTCATGGGGTCCCAGATTTTCTCGAAACTTTGCATATTGGTAGATTTCGTTCTCCTGTTTATGAAAATATAGCATTATAGGCGTCGATACACAACAACTTTTGAGATACGTTAACACTAAACCTACCAAGCATCAAAAATATTAGCGAATGTTACCTTATAAAAATTGCAGCACTAGATTCATTCAGATTATCCGTAATTTCCAATATAATAGATGCTTGGACAAGGAAGTTTATTCCATTATTTTTCATAAACGAATTTTTATAATTCCAATAATTAAAAAATATAAAACCGGTCATTTGACCGTGGTAGGTTTAGTGTTAAGATTGATGAAGTTAGTGTTTCTTTCATATTATGTTCCTTTTCAATAAAATTTTTATATTTTGTTTCCTATAGATATTATGAGTTTGTTTTTCATGTGTAAAATACAATTAATTAAAGTAGATAAACTGAACAGAAATAAAAGAAAAAAATGGAAAAAAAGGAAAATGAGATTTGAACACTGGACTTCCCGATAATGAATCTAGTACGTTACCATCACGCCGTTTGGCAATTGACAAAAACTTCAACCAAAACTGTACTCAACGGCTTAACGGGTATAATAAAATTTAAATTATAAATATCTCAAAAATTATTGAGTATCGACGCCTATAATGCTATATTTTCATAAACAGGAGAACGAAATCTACCAATATGCAAAGTTTCAACAAGATCTATGACCCGATGACCGCGTCTTCTCCACGTAAGTAGATTCAATGGCGACTAAAGCTCTTACTATGCGGATGTCCGGATATCTCGTATCGGATATTCGGATCCGGATTTCAATACAGATTTTGAGTTATAACGAATAGATTGCGGACCTTATTTATACAAAGTAAAAATTGTTTGGATCAATTGCAAGAAGCAGAAGACAGTTTAAAATTTCTATTTTTCTTGAACGATCTTAATAAATTGAAAATAATGTATCGACGTCCTTAACACGTTCAGCGCCCACTCCACAATCATAAAAATTACACAAAATCAAAGCAATATATTTAATAAAACAAAAACTAAGAAGTTTAGTTTTGTGATATTAATTACTGTTTCAAACCTCTTCTATTTCTCAGATCGTAAGGAAATTTTGTACACTCAATCTACCAACGTAAAAATTAATTTTCAATTCTGTATAAATAATTCCGTCACCCAGATATGGGTGACATGACGCTGAAACTGTTTTAATTTCTTCACTGTTTGAAATTACAACCAACTCGTTTTTTGCCATAAAATCCGTGGTTTAATCATGAGTAATCTGGATTTTCGGATATTCGGACAGTAAGAACACCTTAACGACGACAATTACCTGGATAAATGAGGAGGAACACCGGTACCAGGAGGAGCAACAGCAAGAAACTGACGCTCAAGTGAAAAAGAAGCGAGATGCCGAGGATGTCCACAAGATTGAACGCGGTCATGTTCTCCAGCGATTCTTCCGACAACCCTCGATCCATCGTCTTGATAAAAAAACACACTTACCGGAAAAGATCACCGCGCAAAATGGCTCGGACAAATCAACTGAAAATTGTCGAAACTGTCGTCGCGTGTTCGAGATTCCACGATGCACTGAATGCCGCGTAGAGAACGATTATGTCCACGAAGCTGACCCCCGACCCCTTGCAGAAGGCCACCCAGACGCTGGCATGATGATGATACATCGTGTCAGTGGCACTGTCCTCCTCTTGCCTGTGTACCCCTTTCCCATCGAAACTCCCCTCCCGACAAATCCTCCGGGACTCGTGAAATTCAACGGAGAATCGAGCGATGCTGATTTATCGTCGACCAACTTACCGAATCCAATCGCGGTTTAATTATAGTCGACTGACACAGAGATAATCGCTGGATCTTCGCCGGCCTTTGGTCCAGGTTAACGAATCGCGATCGACGGACGCAGAGAGATGTCAACTATTAGATTTAGAAGGAAATTATTCTATAATTTTCGAGCGGAACGAAGATTTTATTAAAAATATAGGTACCATAGAACAATCGTTGGAATGTTCACCATCAATTAAGATGATTTCGCTCCACCTTTGTAGCAAGATCCATACAGTTTCACTGAATGATTTTAAACACGTGTGTGTGATAACTTTTCTTAGTCTTTTTTGATCTATTGACATTTTTATTTTTTTAACTCTCAGACATTCCTCAGAGTGAAAATTCATTCATTTTCTATTTCTAGATACCATATAAAATCTTTTTCTTTCTGTTTGTGGTGGTAAAGTGCCTTTATTTAAACTGTAGAATTATAAATGAATCTGAATTTGTTAATTTAAAGTGTATGTAAATCGCAAGTAGATGAAGTAGAATATTTTGTACATCTATTGCTGAGAAGCGTATAAGGGTTAATGTTATCATGATTTTACAATAAAAAAATTTACCAAATAAAATCGTCATGATTTGTAAAATAGTGTTGATATTTTTGACAAAAATATATTAAGAATGTTTAAAAAAAGACAGAAATGAATTTTGATCGATCGTTATATTTTATTAAAAATGTATATTTACAAAATTTTGTATTAATATACACGTATATATATTTACACTCTTACAAAAACTGTAGTCTGCTATAATATAAAATATGTCATTGTTCGCACGTTTTAACGTGAACTGTACGTAATAATGGGGCTAATACGTACTCTAAATTCTCATGAATCCTTGAATTGCTCAATCCGCAAAATAAGAAGCACTGAATAATTCTCGAAATCCTCCTCGCTCCAACTACACAGCAGTGTAGTCCTACAAAGCACTCTCGACTATAAATAAAACCGAGCCGATGTTCTACTATTACATTGTATCGCAATTTTATGTATTACTAAATTTCTCTCGTATAGAACATAACTTAACAAAACATCTGTTACAAACGTCGTCGTCTTTCTTTTCCACGGTTGTTTCATTTTATTCTCATACACCGCCATCCTCGAGTGGCTTGTTAGGTTTGTCTCGTTTGGCGTTATGATAGAGATACGAATGTACACGTAGGCTGTTGCTGTTCTTGTATTTATTACCACAAAGCTTACACGTAAGACTTTCGAGCGGCCCGTGGATGTAACGAACATGAAGTTTGAGATTCTCTTTGCGGGTAAAATGCCGAAGACACCATGGACACGAGTACATTCGAATTACTTTGCCCCTGTCCATTCGCAGTGTTGGTCCTAACTCGGACACAACACGCAATGTTGTCTCCAATGGTAGAGTATTATTTGAAATACCTTTCACTGTCCGTCGGCCTTTACTGTGACAACCTGACTCGTAACCGAACTCATTCTGAAGACCAGACATGTTACTCAAGCCTAATTGGGGGGAAAAAAAACAATATCAATTACTTGTGATGCTGTAATATTCTAGACCGAATTCATTGAGAGATCACAACGTGTACCCATATATCATCCTATTCAAATTAGTTAAAACATACCAAACGATTGAGTTTGTGAATTCTGATCATATGGAACTAACTGCATATCTGGTACAAAATCTGTAAAATAAAAATATTTGTTTTAATTACGTTCAATTCTAATAGTTCTTACAGCCAGTAGTGATACAACTATCTAAAGTAGTAAAAGATAGATTTGAGATACCAAATCTACTTTCAACGCGGTATGCATTCAATGATGGCAACAATTCGATGAATCAAATGCACATAGTCTCACCATGTAATTTTGAAGTGTATATTCATTCAGTAATTATACTTTCCTCCGACAATTGATACGATCGTAATTATTAGCTTATTGATTACATCATTCCCTTTAATACTTATATAAATACAATGCATAGAATTGGTACCTTTCCTATGCAAATTATCGTCAGGTTTGAAAAACGGTTCATTGGAATATGTCCTATATACTGTTTCTGGATCAATATCGAGCGTATAATCTAATGGTTCTTGTTTAGGTGGTTCTATATAACTAGCATCAGCTGTGCAGTCTAGTGGTTCCTCTTCATTACTTTGTACCTCTATACTTCTGCAACTATTATTTGGTCGCGAATGCATGTCCTGCTGATTATAGACTAAGTCAGAAATAGAATCTTGCTGGCAACATGTACCACTGGTTGCCATATTGTTCTCTAAGAATTCCTTATTGAGTGGTTCTTCTTTCGACGAAATATCTTGTTTCTCAGATGTTTGATCCGTTTGTACTGTTTCTTTTGGTTTGTCGAAAACAGATATATTTGAATCTGACGCATCCGAGTTAATGCTCTTCTTTTCCATATTAAACAAATGATCCAATTGGTCTGCATCCTTTGAGAGACTGTCTTCGGATTTCTAAAAAGTATAAGAAATAATTCTATACTTTATACAATTGTTTCGAGTCTCTGCGCACATACCTCATCAGAGTCTGTGGTTAAACCTTTTATCTGCAGTGTCTCTGCCACTTTCAAGAAACTCGCTATGTCTTCTTGCTTAATGTTTACTTCACCTTGGTACATGAAGTGAAGCATCGCAGACAAATCACGGTAATTGACATCTTTTAAGATCACGATTGGATGCTTACAGGAGTTTCCCTGTTTTGTTAGAAATTTTTATCGTTTTGTTGCTATTAATATAAGAAGAAAATAGATTGCAATATACCTTGAAAAGCTCTCTGAAATATGTACTACAAACTGATAGTATTAACTTATGTGCACGTAATATTTGCCCTTCTGCAGCCAACGTTACGTCAACTAGTTGCTCATCCGTTAATAATGTATATAATCCAGAGGATAAGTTTCTTGGAAAGCTATTCCAAACTAGCGAAAACTGTTCTCCAGACATTATTTCTATAAAATGAAATTGTTTACTTTATTCATTTGAACGATTAAGTTTGGTATATTAATATACCATATTTCATCCTAAACAATAGAGTGCATATTAGTAGAGCTCCTTTACATGCATTTTAGTTAAATGTTAATGTTTACCACATAATTCTGTGGTTGTAATGTAAAACAACAATCACAGAATTAGGTTCATCATAAAATATGATATTCTTTAAAAATGAAGGAATTACTGTCACCATAGCAACATGCACTGATATCCTGTATAAAAACAACAAGCATTATATATTTACATAGAATTCATTTAAAAAGTTAACCTTTATTGAAACGCAATTTGACTATCTGACGAAAAGAATCCTCCGAATGTTCAGTTCGTTCGTTATGTAAACAATATGATGTTAATAATTGCAATCCGCATAGACGAGAAAAAGTCACTTTAATTTCATTGACACCGTTCTCTTTTCAATTTTTAAATAAATACATAGACTCATTTCAAACGTTTCCAGACAATTCATGTCAATTTCTAAAATTGCAATTTATAGTTTACAAAACAAATATTTCACGAATCAAAAAGTGTTTAGAGTGGCATAAGATGGACGAACATATGAATTATTCTGTATATGTATGTGGGTAATTGTTGCGCCATTTATTTATGTCCAAATTTTTATTTCACTGACATCGATTTTTATAGAATATTACAATGCGGATAAAGATATTTTTTCTATCTGTAGTATAACGCGTTATTAATAATCATCATTTTTGTTTAATATACATCAAATTATAAAATAGACACAATAAATATTGAAACAGCCATCTTGATAATGGAAGCAAGAAGCAACTCATTTAAATATGTATTGCAACCTGCAGTTGTATGCAGTTGTGACTTTATAATTATAAAAACTTATGAAGCTGCATTTATAAATTATATATTGTTAAGCTGCATACGTAAATCATTATATTATTCGGAATCATCATTAATTCTCTATTTCGGAATTTGGAATCACTTAGTAATTACAATAATAAGAATCAATCCTAAAAGGTCGCAATTGATTTAATTGATTGATGGAATTAGTCACTAACTGATAATCATATATATTGAAATCGTAATTATTAATTGTAATTGCCCTAAATAAACAGATTTCAGTCTATTATTATAGAAATATTAATATCACTTAATGATGTAATTGATTTGCTAGTGATTGAAAACTGATACACTATTAAAATATTTAACTAATATTCATATTTCATTTGCATCATCAGTTTCACGTAGTCGGAAACATTTCCACAGACCATAACGAGCCTCCCAATCTATGAAAAACAAATCTGGTTTATCCCAAAGAATATGATGTGCCGCAAAATTATATTGAGACTGAATAGGTGGATTTAAATGTGGAGCCCATTGTGCTCTCTCCAGCATAATTTTGTTCACATACTCGTAGAATACTCTGGCTTTATGAATCCAACATAAAAGAGACATAACTGCAATTATCATGGCATGCACATGATAAGATATTTCCTGCTGCTGTTGTTGTTGCTTGAATATTAAATCTTGCAGATTCATGAGAAAGCAGACTATAGCAGCTGCTGTAAATCCGCATGGAATTTCTATTGCAAGTAAACAAATTGTGCAGTACGTTGTTTCTAAATTCATACGTGATGAACAATGGTTTACGATACTCATTAAAATACTGTCATGTAAAATTCCCCTGTGTAGCTTCAAGAACAGTTTATCTTCTTTAAGACATTCTCCTATCGTCAAATCGAATTGAGTGTTCTCAAAAAATATTTTGGGTGTATCGAAATTCATTTTGTTTTCTTTTCTATCGAGCAAATATTGTATTACTCTGTTACCTAATAAGCTTATAATTTTGCTTTTCGATGCTATCATATCCGTAAGCAATGGAAACACTTTTGGTGTCAAGGTTTTCTCATATGCTACGACTTCATGCATGTAAGCTGTATATTCCAGCGTACTTCCAAATTCTAAAACAATTTCATCGGTCATTCCTGGCTCAATAGCCCATGAACACATATGCTGCACTATGACTAGAAGATGATCATTGTACACATGTTTTACCATATTTATAATGCACACTTCCAGGCCCTTCTTAATAATGGCATATGGTGCAACATTATTATCCATTTTTGTAGCAGTTACACTTACGTAAAAGAGGCTTAGAAGTCTTTCAATGACTATTATGGTTTCATAAGTATCTGGCCATTCGTATATATCTAAGAGTTCATACAGTATTCTTATAATTCTTCTTGCATCTTCTGCATTCATATTTGGCTCTTCAATTTTGTCCCATATTGTGTGGAACATTAATGCTGCGCTAATACCATTTTCTAACAAATTACATAGTATTTCAAAACAAACAGTTTCAAACTCCCAGAGCTTTTCCTCGTATATTGTATTAATTACTGCTTGCAAAATTTCCTTAGACTTTTGAGGAATATAAATGTGTAGCAAATTATTATAACATTCTTTAGCGAAACGACGTTTCCGCCGTCGTTTCCAGTCGCACATATTGTCAGCATGGTACAGTGTTCCGTTATAATATAAAAAAAGTTTAAGAGTAAATATAATTAATATATCCGGATTGTAAGCTAATAGTTGCTCTTGTAAAGCTCTTTTTGTTATACTGTATATACGATTCAATGTTTTCTCCTGATCTCGTTCTGAATTTGTAGTTGAAGTGGCGCATGCTTTGTATATGTACTCTAATTTATTTTTCAATTCTTCATCTGAAAGCATTATGAAATGGTATGAAACACTACGAATATAATTTTGGTTAAACATATTTACAAATAAACACGACTGAATATGCAGTTTTTATGTGTTTTCAATCTGTAAAAATATACAATACTTATCCGCATCATTTGTAGAGTTATCTTTTTCATAAATTTTCTACCTGTTTACCCTAAATAAAGAAACAAACAAGTTACATTACTGTGTACATAGAACTTAAAAAATGTTCACTATGTATTTACATTTATGTATACATAACATTTAAAGATATGCATTAGAAATACTACAGTATGCCTTCTATTTTTTTACAAAGTGAAATCATATATCACATAATTTCAAATATTGAAATTCAATTATTCTTATAAGAAATAAATATATCATTTTTCATTACATATCGTAATGTTGTATCTATATATAAATCTTTTGATTCGAGAAATAAAATAACACGATTCTTGCTTAAAATAAATAACAATCTTCTTCTTCTTCTTCTTAGAACCACAAATCACCACCCACGTCTTCTTCGTGTTGTGACAGTTGTGTTTTTTGTTTTGACTGAGCACTATTTTCCGCCTCGTCTTCACTTTCCGAGACAGCCAGATCATCCTGAATTTTATTCTCACTTTTCTCATCTCTCGCTGGCAACCCAGCCAGCAAGAAATCTGATGGATCATAATTTGGATCGACGTCCATACTTTCATCTATAATGAAAAAAACATATATGTATAATATCTAAGGAACTTTCTAATTAATCCGGCCAACACCAATTTTGATGTTAATATTTTCACATTACTAACCTTGCTGTAGCAGTTGTTGTTCCGCTACATAAAAACCGACATTACCTAACTGTACCATTGCTTCAGCTGCTTGCTGACTATCATCGTCTGCCAACACCACTCCACCCTCTCGTACTTCATTCAATTCAATTGTATCCATTTCAGCATGTTCGGATTGTTCATCTGTACCAAATGGAACCTCATCAAACTCATCTTCACTGGAGAATTGTAAATCTGGAATACACAGGAAGTCAATGTTAGATCAGAATTATATGCATACTCAATGATGAATCTCTGACGCTTGCTATACCTTCTTCGAGAACATCCTTCTTTTTTGAATTTACACTTCTGCTACCATCGCCTTCCATGTCCCCTTCTACATCCACAAAGTCGAAGTCCTCCATGTTCGATTTTCCAAATGGATTCTCTGGCGAACTTGTTTGACTCTATAAAAGACACCGAACAATTTATTTAATCTGTGCGGTAATAAAATAAATATGCAATTTTGATCAAATTAGTACCCCTCTGAATTCTGGCTCTACAATAGTATAATTTTCCTCGTCCGGACCCAGCCAAGAAGGATCTATATCTGCTTGTTCCATTGCACGTTTTTGTACTAATAATATATTATTTTCTAATTGTGTTAAATGATCGTCATACTGCAAATTACAAATTAGTAATAATTACAATCGATAATAAAATTGGAACATAATGTTTTACACGTGCATATTTGCTTATCTACCTCATCTAACGTTTCTTTGCAAACTTTTACAAGCATTTCAGCCTTGTTCGTATAAACAGATTCTTTTCCATTGTATATTGTACAATTTTCCAAAATTTGTTGAATGTCTCGGAGAAACTCGTGTCGATTGTGATATTTGTGTGCTAAACAAAAATAATTTAATCAGTCTAACTAATATAATAAAATTAATACTGTACTAATAATGTAAATCAAGTTACCCGACACTTTTTTCGATATAGTCTCCAAATCCATAGGTCTTTTTATCACAGTATAATAATCTTTCACTAATTTCTTATTTACTGGTTTCAGGAACGGCCACGCTTCCGTCATAGATTTCAATTTATTATTAACAACGTTGTCCAAGATGAATGTCAAAGCGACTTGATCGTTGTCGTCAAGAAGAGGATTAATGGCTTTCTCTAATCTCATGAGACGATCCTCTTTCTCGCCAAGCCTTTCTACGCAAGTCTCCAGCATACGTTTAGCGGCCACTGTTAACGAACTTTTCGCTCCATTATACAATGTTGAGTTTTCTACGATTTGATTAACATCGGCTAAAAATTCTTCTCGGCTTTGATATTTTTTTAATCTTAAATTCTCGCGAATAGTTTGCAAATCCATGGGTCTTTGAATAATCTTATAATAATCAGGAACAGCCTAATTAACACATTTACAAACACACGTTAAAACTATAAATTCATCCAAAAGAGTATGGCAAGAATTTCTATTCAAATTAAAATATACCTTAGCGTTAACAGGAAACAAAAATGGTTGAACATCTGGCAAATCTCGCATCTCATTAAGAATGCTCTCTAACATTGTAGACATGACAACGACAGGATCAGTTCTACGTCTGTTGGCAGGTCTCTGTTGTCGTTTGAGATAATCGCAATGATCGTCACCAGTGGCTCTCCTTCGCTTCTTAGAGTTTACAGCTTCTTTAGGCACTTTCAACAGCAATGTGCGCCTCTTCATTTCTTCAGCATGCTGTGAGCAACATAACCATAAAATTACGTATCTCTTCAACACTGTGACAGCCTTAGAATGATTATACTCATTAAACAACTTACCTTGATCAGTTTAGACGACAACTTTACTTTAGTTCCATCCACATTAACGAGATCTTGGTCATCGGTATTAAGCTGTTTTTCAATCTCTTCTTCTTGTTCCTCAGTCATCGCAACGTTCACCGGTGCAGTGGTTATGCTATTCTGATACAAGGGACAGGCTTTATTCGTACGCATATGCCCCACATTACCACAGGCACCGCATTTCAATTTAAGATCTGGTTTAAGTTTAGGTTTTTTACGCTTGGAAGGAGAAATTTCGGTTTTAGGATGTTTAGAAGCAGGAGATGTAGATTGGAAAGAATTACTGAATTGAAGGATACTGTTTGAGGATGTAGTGATTGGGGTATTGGTATTGCTACGGTCAAATATGTTATGGGATGACAAGCTGTTCCCAGTCATGGGACCACCTAGCATACGTTCTCTCTCTTGGTTCCGCTTAATTCTGCGTAACTGTTCTTGAATTCTTCTCTTCTCTCTCTTCATCTCTTCTTTCTGCGCCTCGTCCAAAGTCGCAAACTGTTTGATAAATGTCTCGTCCTTCGAGTTTCTAATCTTTATGTACGTATCTATCACTGCTGGCTTTCTAACCAATTCTACTCTCGTGAATTCTTTCCCTTCCGGATTTCTAAATGTTCTGTAAATCTTAAGGACCTTACCCTGCTGCGCGTTGAAGTTATTCACAGGACTATCTTCCTCATCGTCTTTCTTCTTTTCCTTACTCTTTTTCTCCTGTTCCTGAGCTTCGCCCATCAACATTTTCCGCAACTCGTGACGCTGTTGCTCTTCTCGCTCGAGAGACAACTGGGTGCTAGTTTTCTTATTAGAAAGCATGTTCTCGATGTTCTTACCCATCTCCTCTATATCTGAGCTATCTTCCTCCGAACTCTCACCCTCGTCTGTACTCAACACTTCGTTCGAAGATAGCACACGATTTTGTAAATCAAATATTCTCTGACATTCTTCCTTGTATCTTTCTTGGTGCTCGGCAATGGAGAATCGATTCCCTCTCGAGAATTTGGTCATACCCTCTTCACCAGCCTTAGCTTTCTCCGTGGACAATGTCCTAACTACGTCTATAACTTCCCATCGTGACAACTTCTTAATTTCTTCTTCGGGAACACCAAATTTACGAAGCAACGCTTTTGCATTGTTCAAGGACAATCTTCGTAAATCAGCATCTGTGCCGGTAACGGTTCTCTTTGGTTGCGCTTCTTGCTCTTCCTAATTAACATTCGAAAATAAAGATATAAAGTATGTTATACAGTCCAGTTAGGTCCGGAAGGCATCGGGTCAGGACGAGATTACCTTGCTTATCGTTGGCTTGTTTGGAACCCTGACATAAGAGAATCCTTCACCACAGCCTGTTGGATCTGCTGGTCCAGCCAATTGCAACAAGCATTTGCCTTTCATAGCCTGTATGTACGCCCGTGTTGTATTCCAAGGTGCAACTTTAACTTCGTCGTCCATTTTTAGTTGCATTTCTTCGTCATCGTCGTCCTGAGGAGTGAACAAGAATTTTTCACCGTAACCCGCATCTTTTAATCTTTGTTCGGCCGCGATCATACTAAAATAAGCGCAACACTGTTCCGGGGACACCATTGCTCTAATTTCTTCTTCTGTCGGCAATCTGAAGTCTGGCTTTATGACCCACCAATTGGAATCCATTCCTGATGCAAAGCAATTTAAAACATGTTTTCAATACGTTTTTAATTCGCTACAATAAGTATAATATAAGGACACATTTAAATACCAGTTCTTTTAAAATCCGCGCATAGTTTCAAGCGTTTTCTGATACTACTTTCGCTATGCGAAGGAAATGCTCTTTTAATATCGTCCATTTTAATACGTCTAGGTATATCGCGTGATTTCCAAAACAATCTGTATATGAAAACTTGTAAAAAGTCTCTGACGAAATTATTAGCTCTCTTCGAATTAGGTCCGGGTACTTCATATAACGGACACTCCTGTCCAGCTACAAATAAAGCGTCCACTTCTCTGATGTAATATTGCTGCCTATACATAAATATTATTTGTTATATTACAGTTCATTATAATCGTGAAAGAAAATTTCTATTGCAATACCTTGTTCTAATAACTAGAAAATCAGTCTCTGGAATTTTGTGCTCATAAATCGGCGCTCTGTACATATTATTTTCAATCGCTTGTATGCTTTGACCAGGCGTAAGAATTCCAAGGAATGGACTAGTATGCGCGTACGCAGTTTCTCCGTATTTATACTTCTGAGGTCCTTGATCTTTGCCTGCCTTTCTTTTATAATAATTTTTCACCTTGGAGCACATGCCTACTTGGTTCATCAAAGGAGGATGCTCTTCCGAGAATTCAATGAGCACCACCTCACCGTCTTTACCAGATAAATCTTCTGGAGTTCTCATGAAAAAGACATCGCCTCCACCAGATGCAATTCTTTCTTGTTCTCTTTGCTAATAAAAAATATCATATATATCTCATCTTTCAACTTAACAAGTGAACACACAGCAAAATGACAAAAGATGATGTACCTTAGCTTTCTTCTTGATGTGCTTCAACAATGGCAGAACAGAATGAGGTCCAGGATGTGCGAGTGGACCACGATTGAATTTTCTTAGAGGTGGTCTGTGGAAATTGCGAAGCCGTAGTTGTCCCATATGAGTTTGTACAAATGGAACACGCAATTCTACGACAGGTGTACTGTGTTGTATTAGGTTCCCACCTCCAACTTTCAACCGTAATGTCGTTTCCGATGATCGTGGCATATAATAACTAAAATCCAAACGAATTATCGACTTATTTTTATGAATATTGTATTTAAGGAATATTTTTAGCCAGGAGTAGGAAACTTACTTGTCATTCGAAATATTGAATGGATCTCTGTCTGGTGACTTTGGCGGTGGCGGCGGTGTATCTTCTTCCAGAACGTTAATCACACCAGCTTTTCCAAGTAGCAATTTGCTCTTTTTAACATGTGGATGTGGTATCTTTACTTTTGGTTGAGGTCCATTATCTTTATGCAACAATGCTGGATCTATGTCATCAGGAATACCAAGAACAATGTTTTCATCGTTTGGATCCAAAGTGAGGATTTTAGGTTTTGGTATTTTTCTCATGTTTTCAGGATCCCAAATTACTTCTTCCTCCCATAAACCATATACTAATTCTTCATTTTCTACAGGAAAAATGGAGTACCATGTGTCGTCGTAATTTTCTTCCCTGGATTGTTGTTGATTTCCCTTGTTCATACCCCTGTTAAAATGTCAGAAGTTATATAACCATTGACAAATTACATATAACGTGGTCACTAGAGGTGTACGAGAACTCAAACTTTCGAGTCGGGACGGATCACAAATTTTATTCGGGATCGAGACGGGTTCTCGAAAATTTTGTAATCCGATTGCGTGTTACGCATTTACTAGCCAGTATATGCAATACTCTGTATATGGATATTATACTTTAGAAAAAATATTGAAAATCAAATTCTATTGCTTACATTTTATTTTTTTGAGACTGCATGTGCAAAGGAGTCGTAATTTGTGAAGTAGCTAATCGTACGTTCGATGCAACTGGGACTGGTGCACCTTTCCCTGGCTGACTGAATGCTTGAGCAGTTCTATTTCCACTGGATGGTACCCAACCAGCAGCATTATTTTTACTATTTAGTTTCTGTAACACCTTCAAATAGATTTAGGTCCTTAGTTACGCGGCCCTGCACAGGTCTTAGTACAGTATTTCGGATCGAAATGATATTACATACTTTATGTTTTATATCATCGCCGTTCCATATAACATCATCTTCCCAATGTAATTGTGACACCATTAAAAATGCATCATCAGAAAATACTTCAGCAGCTTCTTTATCAATCTGTTCCTCCGTCTATTGGAAATATAATAGCAACATATAATACAGTATTTTCAATAATACATTGATCTTTTAAACAGTCTGCTCGTTATATTTTTAATGCAGATAATTCTATACCTTATCTGCAAGTTTAAATCCATAATTAAAACCATCTCCAGTTTCTGGGACTTGAAGCATATCGTACCAAAGCTGTGCAGGTCCAAATCGCCAATCTGCTACTTTCGGTCCCATATCTCCATTTTCTCCAGTTTCCCCTGTTTTTCCAGTTTGCTCTTTGTCCTCTACTGGTAACAATAATTTACTCTCGTCATCGGAACAACACATATCTGGACTTGGATCTGGACCATAATTCAATATCCAACCCTAACGTAATTTTATAATAAACGACAAAGTTAATATCAGCTTAAGATTAAATCATAACGCACACTACCCATGTATTATGCGAACCTTAAACTTTGGTTTCTTTTCCTCCTGATCAGAACCAGAATCCGAATCTCTAACATCATGATGTCGTTTCTTTTTTCGCCGTCTTTTAACACCTCTCCACACTTGTGGAAGGCTGCTAGGCTTTCCTGGACCAAAAAGTCTTGAAAATCTTAGTACTTTGTTAGCACGAAAATCAGGAAACAATTCAGCCACATCAACATTAGCATATTTCGATGGTAACATGGAAGCAAGAGGGGTTTCTAATTTCCGTTGTCGGGCAGCTTCTGCCTCCTCCGCTGTAAGTACTTCCTTTTCTTCAGGTACTGGCGGAGGAGGCATTAATTGTGTGTCAGATTTGTTAACAACTTCCTCATCATCTGCATCATAATCATTTTCTTTCTCACTTCTTCCTTCAAATGTGTCTTGTTTATCTATGTACAAAGATATAACAAAAATGATGTTGATAAAATTTTATTAACATATCGAATAAAATAGATAATTTTTTGTGCTGTACAAACTATTGAATTTTTAATTAATATATATCGTGAAAATTAAGCCAGAGATCCTAGAAAATACGAAGCTGTGATAGGTGCTCGCGCTCATTGTTTACAAATAACAATCATTTAATATTCAGCGGCTATAATCACTGTTAATAAAAAAAAAATCATTAAATACTTGTCATACTCACTACTATCCTCATTTAAATCCTCTGCTAATTCACTTATATCTGAAAAATCAAGAGCACTAGGTGACTTCACAACATAATTTGTGTCCTTTTCATCGATAGTTTTCATTTCTTCATTGTGTTTATCTTGGTCATCCTTTTCATCACTAGCATTTTCGTTAGACATCATTTCTCGAATAAACGAGCTGAAGCCAAGACGACTAAGCGAAGATAAATGTTGCTTCGCTTCTGGATCAAGAATATCATCTTCCAGTTGACCATTATCATCAATATTTCCAAATAGGAAACCAGTCATATTGATTCCAGACATAAAATCTTTATCGCCTTCTTCCTCAGAATCAGCCATTTTTTCTTATTAGAAAATCACACGGATTGATATAACAGTAATTTATCTAAAAATTCGTCGTATCCGAATGCACAGTAAATCACCACAGATGATGCATGTCAATGCCACAGCTTTTAATAGCGGAACTATACTATATCACATACTCATATATTTGTTACTATTTATATTTATAAATGCTTAATATTTACAACTATTATAATTATTTACAAAGCTCTGTTAATTACAAAGTTATAGTAAATTAACGTTTTGTTTACGTAAACCTCAACTGTCCGCCATGTTCTCAAATATTGTATCGTCATAGAATATATATTCCTAGAGAGGCGAAACTTTCATCGAAACAGAGTATTCTGAATTTCTAGTGTTTTTTATTATTAAATATTGTATATAGTAACATTATATATATACAGAACTACGTTTCTGATTATTTACCGTTACTTTACATTATTGTAAATACAGAAGAGAGTAGGATAAGAGAAGAAACAAGTAAAATTTGTTAGATTTTATTTTGGCTAGTAACTGCTAGTAACTTTGACTAATAATAAATTAGGTAACTGGAGTGGAGGAATGAGCAAACGTGACCGCGAAAATTAAACCGTAAAAATAACAATGAAATTTACTACATATTTTTATTTATTTAATTTATAGATTATAGTTCTTGGGTATAAAATGTTTATTAATAAATACCTGATATGATCATTCATATAATTGTGATTATCAAATTTCTACTTTATAATGTTATATTAAAGTTCATCAAAATCTAAAGCAACAACAACTATTAATTTCTTATAGAAAAGATAAGACACAATTTATTTTTGTTCATATACAAAGTAATATTAATTTTATGAAAAGTAAAAGTAAATGTAATGTTAATACTAAGTTCGAGTTATAAATTGGGAAATAAAGTTTTATGAATAATTCCAACGTATATAGCTGTATTATTAACCCTGAACTGCCGAAGCAGAGTCTCTGAGACTCCATAACTACATCATTTTAATACAGTCATATATTTTGATATGCAAGCCAAATTTACTTGAATTCTACGTTTCGAAGAAAATGCTAGAATTTTTCTGTGCAAAAAATGAATTTGGGTAGATATGAGTCCACTTCGCCAGTTAATGGTTAAATATTAACATAACTTCTTAACAATGTTTTTCGTCATTTCCTATCTATACATTGTTATAAGAAATAAACGTATCTAAAAAGATGAAATTTATTAAGTCCATCTGAGACTTTACACTGTATCCATTTATGAAAACCATTTACAAAGATTTTTATACATTGTAATATGTATGTATTTGTATAATGTAGATGTTTTTTGTTTTATATAGAGCAAGTGAAACAGAGCAGGATCTGTGTCTCAATTTATGACATATTGCTAACAATAACAGAGCGGTAAGTTTACATTTTTATACTATCAGTCGAATTACTATAATGGGAAGAAACATATTGCAATGGTAATAGAATTTATCAATTTTCATGACTGGATAAAAACGAAAGATAGCCGAATACTCGGCTTAATGTGAAAAATATAGAAATCCTGAAAATCATTTTATGATATGAAGTAATAGAAAATGTGTATAAATAGATTCAGCTACTTTCTATGCCGGTGGCATAGTCAGTAAGTACAGTTCAGATGATGAGCACAACTTAAATGAAATGCTTATAGACATTAGGTTTGATATATATAAAAAGTGTAAACAACTCTTCCATATTCTATAATGAAACAAAGTATTTTGTTGTATCAGGAAAGATACGAAATTCACGTTTTCTTTTTCGAAGTAAGCACTGGAACAAAAGTTTCTTTTTACTTAAACTATTTGTAGGACAATCTTGAATCTCAACACAATCCTCCTGTCTGTTGCTGATAAACTTCTATTGTGTCACCTTCTTCCATTTCAAGTGTTGTTGGCGTATCTAATTCATTTATAGGTTGTCCATCGAATCTAAATCTTACTGCTGCGATCGCTAAACCCTGGTAAAGTATAAATCAGTTATAATAGATACAGGGATATTAATTTCCATTTAAAAAAGAAAAAAGAAAAGAAGAAGAAGAATCACTAGATTGTAAATTTTTCTAATTGAAACTTTTCTCTTGTTAAATAATAATAACATATCATATAATAAAACTTACCACACGATCACAGTAGGCATTCATTAATTTCCTGAGCGGTGTGTGTTTTTTAATTTTAAATTGAACTACTGCACTATCTTGCCCCAGTACTTTTAAATTTATGTGTTCCGATTCAGTTTTCGTTTCCTGTAAGAAAGCGTATTCTTATTCTATCATTCATGATTGCAGCATTGGCTTTGAGGTTACAAAGCGTTACCTTCTTCTCGTCAGACATGTTTACTGTTTACAACAAATATACTGCTGTGTTAATAATTAATAATATAATTGCTACAAATTAAGTACCAGACTACACGCTGGATTGTCTAAAATTCTTATAAACAAACGCTGAAACGAGCAACTCGCAATAATCCCGCTCCTACCTTTGTAGCTAAAATCACAACGTTTCCATCTTACACAAGTAGCATAGTATCATAGAAAGTTATTGGTATACACGCGTTTTAAAAACCTAACATGATGGTGATTAATAAACTATTCTAGGGAATTTCATCTCTTAGCTTGGTACACAGTTGTCGTGTGATTTGATGTGACTGAGGTTTAGTGGAAAATAAATATTACATTTTATTCCGTTATATTATTGTGTGAATGTAGCTTTAGTATAAGTATTGACGGTATGTAAAAAACAATTCACGAAATAGTTTATGGTTATGTTTTGACAGTATAGGTAATTCAAAACAGTATATAGACAAAAGAGTTACATTGTATGAGATGCCTCTATAGTTCTTACAAGATTTATGGATAATTTATTTCAAACTTATCTGATGGCGCTAGTGAAGTTAAAATCGTATTGTATACAAGATACAAGTGGTGATAAGTTACATGTGTTCGGTGAATTAAACAAACGCACGTTTATTCAAAGTATATGTGTATTTTGTGCAACAATGCTTCATAAAATGAATGGAGGTGTCAACAATTTACCTGTCAAACCAGACGACGGCAAACCGCAAGTGTTCGAAAGAAAACAAGCCGAATATACGAACCTTTCGAGAAAGTTCATTAGCACGAGAAATGATTACTCGAAACAATTTGCACACATTTATTCTACTAGACTTGCTGAATTGAGAGATATCTTAATTCCGCGAGTTAAAGCTAAGTGGGGTATGTATTTTTATCACTATTCTAGAAAAATATTTCTATTGACGATTGAAATATACTGCAGTAAAGAGATACTAACAAATTGCATTTTTTAATATTTTTCTTCAAATATGAATTAAACGTATCTGTGTTTGAATAGGAATTATTCCTATCGTGAAATTAGCTGATCTAGAAAACTTAGATGGTCATGAATGTGTAATAATTGGTACACTTTACAAACATCAACAATGGAAACCATCGATATTGCGCGAACTTAGTGAAGATCATCAACTCAGTGTTCCTTGTGCCAGATTGAATTATTGTTCTGAGAAAGATATACCTTATTTAGAAGATGAAATGTTACGCATTAAATTAGTAGGTGAACAAGTTCATCTTAAAGATATTGTTACTGGTGTTGTTTGTGCTGTGCGAGGTAATGAGAACAGTGACGGAACATTTACGGTAATTATTGTTTAAATAAGTAATATCTTAATCCTTTGACTATGGTGCATGAGTCCACTATGAATTGAAGATAAACACTTTCAAATTATTTTATTTGCTACAAACAAGCATCTTATATTAGAACGAAATGGTTGTTCAACCCTCGCTTCAACAAATTATCACTGAATGCTCGTTTAAATGTTAATTTTTTTGGAGTGGAGGATTAACAAGCGATCGTTTGTTTGGTCTACACGCATCATTGGATGCCTATAAGTTCTGCATGGAGTAAAAAATGTTAATGATTGTGTATTTAGTAGGTAAACAATAGCTAAATATTATGTTTAGGTAAAAGATTGGTGTCTACCTGGTTGTGCACCAAAAAAAAATATAACTAAACGTCCATCCAATGGAAAATTAGTATTATTATCCGGTTTAGATTTATCCCAAAATCATGAAAATTTAGCAATGAGCCTCTTTGTTGATTGGCTGACCGGAATGGCTGGTAATATAAAAACACAAAAAGATGGAACGTCCATTGTTCGTCTTATTATTGCAGGTAAATTGGTAAATTTAAGACTGCAGAAATTAGTTGTAGTGTGAAAAAAAAGACTGTTAACAGTATTGTTTCGAAAAATGACAGGTAACACTGTGAAAGGTAGTAGCATAACACCTTCAGCAATGGATACATTAAATAAGGAAATTGAGGCAATCAAAATTATGGATACATTCTTAAGCGATTTGGCAAAATGTTGTGCCATTACCTTAATGCCAGGAGAACATGATCCTACAAATGCCATGTTACCTCAAAAACCACTGCATCCATGTTTATTACCCAAAACGATTAGGTATTACTTCTTTGCATACCATTTCACAAAAACAGAGAACATTTTCTTATGGAAAATACTTCTTTCATTTCTGTAATAGACTCGAAAGTTTTAAAAGCACTACAAATCCATGGATTGGTAGAGTTGAGGAACGAGTAATAGTTGGTAGTAGTGGTCAATCAATCAAAGATATCGTCAAGGCTGCTGGTGAATCAGATATTTCAACCATTGAATGGCTCGAAAGAACTTTATTATGGAGACACATGTGTCCAACTGCTCCAGATACATTGTTAGCTTGTCCATATTATAAAGAAGATTTGTTTATCATGAGAGAATGTCCGGACATATATTTTGTGGGAAATTCAGAGAAATATGAAACAAAATTGTGGAAGGGTTTGTATAATTTTTAATCGACTTCCACAACTCTATAAAATAATAATTTGATAAAATAATTTAATTTTCAGGCAGTGAAAATCAAGTAGTAAGATTGATATCAGTACCCCGTTTTAGCACTGCTCATACTGCCGTGATAGTAGATTTAGAAAATTTAGACACACAGTGTATTTCTTTCAGTAACGCATAGATGATGCTTTGGTAAGGAGCTTTTTTTCAAGTAACAAAGATATTTTTGTACTTTTATACCTTTTATATTATATCATTCATACTCTATTTTTTAATGCATCTTGATCGTGGATTGTAAAGATAATAATATACAACAAAAAACATTTAACTCAATGTTTATTGAAGTCATTTACAATTTGTCAATTTATGTGTATTATCCAACACGTTGATCTCCTTTCTTTTCTTACATCAGAAGGCGCTAAGAATGAAAACGATAGAATCACGCGAAGAAAAAACAAATTCCATTGCTGCCTATTTATTTTTATTCAAAATGTGATGTACAAAATCTAAGCACACGACGTTTTAATATTATGTATGCTTGACTAAATATAAAGAATGTAATAAGAAAGAAATTACATGTAATATCACAGATTGATCAAAAATCGAGGAATCACAGTGACATGAGATTTTAAACAATGAACTTGTTTCTTAAATAAACACGAAGTCATACTGCATAAATTATAACTAATAAGAATATAACAGTCAAAACACAGAATGTGAGAATTCTTTTATTTCAGAGTTTCACATTATTTCGAGCAATTTTAATATTTTGATAAATTAGAATAACTAAAGTGAAGTATAATAACTACGATTTCATTATAAATCGATATTTTTACTTGCATGTTGTGTGAACAAAATTGTAAAGTGAAGGTGGATGATTATATACAGATTCATGAATGTTTCTGCATGTAAACTGTTTTTGACTGTTATACGAGATGCAAAAGATTATGATATCATTTCAAGAAATCATAATACTAATAATAATAATAATAATAATAATAATAATAATGATAAAAGATAAGACAAATGTGGAAGCGTAATAATCATACACAATAGTAGGGTCACGCAATAAATTATAACTGATCATAATAATTGGATTCTAATTGGGTAGAGCTTTCAATCACTTTACAATGAACTTATCTTGCAACTAGAAATAATATGCAACGTCAAAGGGTAATGTTACAGAACATTTCGGTTGGCACTTTTATTTAATGCAAGGATCTGATTATACTATATAAATACACCTTTATTTTTATTCATTTTTCTTTTTAATACGCGTGTATCAAAACTATCTAATTCTGTTTGTATGAGATTCTAACTTTTCAAGGACTATGCCCTCATTAATATTTTCAACAGTGAAAGAAAAATATAACAATATCCTTATCCTAAATAAAAGGATGTATACATATATATATATATATATATATATATATATATATATATATATATACATACATATATATATATATATATATATATATATATATATTATAATTTATAAAAGTTGTACATACATATATTTATATATATTCGTCCTATTCTAATGCTTTGGCCGAAATAGCAATACTTAAAAAGCAATTATTAAGGTTTTCCATTGATTTAAGCAGAATGAAGTTATAAAATTTATATTTATAATACACTTTACAGATTCGTAATACCATTAACTTAAGGTGCATATTACATGACCGTCTGGTATATATAACAATTGACAGGTAGCTTCTGCATATAGTAACGACGACGTAGACATAGTGTATTTATTCAAGATTTTATCCTATCTTTTAGCCGTCGGACGTATTCGTTCCTTTTCAGTATCCCTATCGTCAGCTACTGTCCATTCAGGATCATTCGGATCCTCACCTTCTATGTCACAACAAGCTGATTCCGTTGAATCTGACTCTGGACAATCCATTTCCCCATCCTAGAAATAAAATATTAATGTCTAGCTGAGTGGTTGTAAAAAGATATTTTATCCAACGATTATTCTGCGTATGCGTATATAAGTATATATTTATATATATACATTTCTATATGTATATATCAAGGACCATATTTGTTACAAACAATATGAGAAAAGGCATAGGAGAATTATTTTTTCAATGAAAACATTTTTTATCACAAGACACTGAATGCAAAGCAATAGTTTATTCTACTATGAGCAATCGAAATACAATTTCTTTCATCAATAACTATCATGAACAACCAGAATAAATTCCCGTCGACAATAATGGCTATAGAAAACGAAAAAAATTTGTGATTATTAGCCTCAACTTCAATAATAAACAAGTTTTTGTTATTGGACTTTAAAATGGACAAAAAATTTGTTCTGATAATTGCTACTTTTGGTCCCCAATATATACGTTGAAAAATATACTATGTTAAAGTTTACAAGCTTATAACAACCGAGAAGAAAATAAACAGCGGGCTAGTTCATTAAAAGATTCTAATATGCTTATAAAAAGATAAAGATTATGTAAAACGCAATGCAATTTCTTTTAAACATCGCTAATATCTGAAATATATATATATATATATGCAATAAAAGAAAATGAATCGTGTTTAAAAGTAGGAAGCATCATGTGACACTGCTTACCAGGGAGAGCCTTGAGGAGCCATGAAAGTTGGCTCAAAGGTTACATTAATAATCAGTACGAGCAGATATTTGTTTTGTAATAGAAAGTTTTGACTTAGATATAATTAATAATGGGAACACTCAATACAAGCACAGAGTACGTACATCATCTGCTTTTTCTTCTTCTCGGGAGCATAGAGATGCTGACGAAGCTTGCCAATGCCCATCTGGCATTACTTCCAGCATTTTGTCATAAACTTCTTCGGATAATGGAAATATCCTTGGTTCGTATGGCAAAATCTGTTTAAAAACATTACACAATTCTCTTTAGAATATCGTAACTACATACATGTAATTGTACGATAGTACAATTATTCTACGTACACGTAACTACGTACTTATAATAGTTTTTTCTATAATTGTAAGACAAAACAACATAAGTTATGTTGTCTTTGTATTGAAAATATCACTGTATTAAACTTTAATGTTCATTATTGATTGTTGACGTTTATATACGCGTATATTCGTGTTTTAAAAAGAAAAACTTTCTATAATAACGCAGTATTCATTTCCTGAATTTAAGTTCGTTGAAAACGTAACTTATACTGTTCTGTCTTACAACCAAAAATGTTTACAATGCTACAAGTCCTTATTATATGGTCTCTACACATTATGTTCACAAAAAGAATTAATTACGTTAAATTGTGTCTCTCTCGAAACAATCAAACTCTTAATTGAAATATTTTTCACTAAAATTATTTTACAATAATCACAATAATTCTAGTTGCATGCTTTTACTCTGTATATTAATTTATAATGTATAGTATTTCTATTTACAAAATACTATTAGAATATTTATATAATATCATCAATACAAATGCATCCCAGTTTGTGTTCGATATAATTTCATTTTTATTGATAAGAAAAAGAATTGTATAACTATTCCAGAGACAATTATGTAGTATGTTTCCAGATTTAAAAAAACACTTCGATCTTTGTGCGGATATTAAAACACGCTGACTACCTTGCTTACCAGCAACCAGTAGCATTTGGATTTTTATGAAATTTATTATCTTCATAAATGCATATAGATCCGCAAGGAATTTCCATCAGAATTAGTAGGATAGTTCGATAGTCAACGTGTTAAATTCGTGCATGCATTTCAGACGCATAAAGAAAGCAGTACCTCATTTTCGTCTTCGATTACTGAAGTACCCGTGTCATCCTTTCCTAATCTTAATGTAGGTGTAGTACGACGTCGCAACGCATTTTGAAAAGCAGATGAGCGATGTGCGTCCGATTGTTGATGTTCCGGATCTTGAACTTGTGAAGGAGTCGCGGGTGGCGATGTAATCGGCGACATTATGTCTCCACCGAAGTCACTTGCGTGAGGAGACATAGGATCTAAAAAAGAAAATTCATTTAGCATTTGCTTCAACGAATCGTTACGTTACTTAAAAAGCCATTTAATTAAAACATTATGACATATACTAAAATTCATTTAATTGCTTTTCATGGGAAATACTAGATCGTTGTCGTCATACATGCGAACATGTTATATGCAACTGGGACAGGTCGAAGTGGAAAAAATTGCCATAGAGCAAAAGGAAATGATATCGAATGACGCACATTTTGAAATTAAGATTTGTTCTATATAAAAAATATTCTGGTACTTATGCGATCAAGTTTTGAATTCAAAAATCACAATGCACACAGTTATTATGGTCATAAGCGAATTTCAGGTGTCTTGAATACCCTGTATATGCATTTTCTCCATTTCGACTAGTTTTAATCCTCGGATGGCGGGACTTGGGTCCATTTTGACCCAGAGTTAAAACCGTTGCGTTTAAATTCTAATTTTCTACTAGCTAGTACAAATAATTTATTGTTTACATTATGTCCAACAAGAAGATCAACGTTGTTCTCAAAGAAATAAATTAGAAAATATGTAAAAAAAATGGATGCATAAGAATTTGAATAAATCTAAACATAAAATCGTCAAAAACATCCGCCTTGCGAGGATTAAAGGAACAGCTTGTTCCAGGTAACCTGAGACACTCGGGCTATACATAAATATTTCAAGAGTTATAATAACCTGGTGTATTCGCGCCACTATCCGCTCGGCTGTCCGTCCTGCGATTATGGCGAATACGTGACTGATGTGGCATATTTACGTATGTCATGAAACGTTTGTTTTCTTCTCTCTCACTTCGTTCGTGCCTCAAAGCAATAGTCTCGTCCGACATATCTTCAAACTAAAGGAATAATTAAATTCTCATCATTTCGTTTCCGAATTACATGAACTGCTTTCACACTGCTTTCATTAATAGACTGCAGATAAATCTTTATGCGAAATAAAAATGTTTTCTTTGTATGAAACAGGAACCAAATACAAATGTCTTTTTTTTCAAAAATTTTATACAGATCAAAATAATATACCAATATCCTTAAATTTTTATAATTTCTTCACTGTTTTAAATTTCATCTAATTATCTTTTCCATAAATATATAAAATCCGCAGTCTACTCATTAAATTTTATAAACTTACATCGCTGTCTTGACTAGGCCTATGCATAACACCATTCTTAATATCCACTTTTGGAGCTTCCTCGCATAACCTCCACCTTTATGTTGCAGAAAAAGAATTGTATATTACAATACGAATAATGAAAAATGTTAAACATTATTTTATAAATGTATCACTTACTTTGGTGTTAATATTTCTTTATATTGTAGTTTTTCGAGCCTAGTTGAAGCAGCTACACTATACGGTATAACAATATTATCAATATCATACGAATTCTGCCTTAGACGTCTGAAATTAAAAATTGTTTTGTTGAAGGAATTATTAAGCTCTCTATTTCCCAATTGCGTTAATTAATCGAGAGTAGATTAACGACACGAACCCGTGAGAAGTGGAACTCTTTTCTTTAACAGTATTTTTCTCTGTAGAAGTAGCAGTATGGTGCAAAGGTGAAGGCACTGGAGATGAATGCTTACTAGAGCTTGAAAGTGCACTAATATCATCGTCATCTTCAGTCGGTAATTTTTGCACCCTCTTTCTGCTTAAACCATGAACACTTCTATCATGGCCAAGCCTACTTCTTTTCCCTTTTAACATTTTTCTCTTGATTCCTGCAGAGGAGAACGTATATGTAAACTAATATCATAAATAAAATGTTTGGATAGAAGAACAATGCATAATACATACTCGCAGTAATAATACTCGAAGATGATTTTCTTAATCGAGCAGCATATTTTGCTCTGTGACCTGGAAGTTTTTTATTTCTTCTTTCGTTACTGTCTTTATCCTTCAACCGAGTTATTCGTAGATTTCCTCTTAACATTTTCTGTTGCCATTCCACCGATTTCATGATCGCTTCAAGATGAGTTCCTTGAGTAATTTCTAAGCAATAAAAATATTTGTGTGTTGTACAGTTGTAAGATTATATAGAAAGTAGGGGAGTGAGAGATCTCGAAAGTATCGAACTCAGGTTCCAAGACATTTTCGGGTTCTCCCACACCCTTCGTAGAAATTAAAGTTCTTCGGATATACGATGAAATGCTATTTACCATCAGGAAATGACAGTACAGGATGGTAACTAGGATCAACAAGTGCAATCCGTTCTTGTACAGACATCTGTTCGATTGGTTCTTGTGGTTGCATCGGATCCAATCTTCCAGTGCACAGTGCACATGGAGGTAATACGTTGT
Source organism: Sphecodes monilicornis (assembly GCA_913789915.3). Classification (NCBI taxonomy): domain Eukaryota; kingdom Metazoa; phylum Arthropoda; class Insecta; order Hymenoptera; family Halictidae; genus Sphecodes; species Sphecodes monilicornis. Next base: position 23,243,852 of record OU565287.1, read on the forward strand.
CGCAATTGCATCTTACTGTTGATGCTTTTGCTGCTCGTTTCGAGACTTCGTGTAACCTGTCCACTTGCAACAGTTTTCTCTTCCTATAAAAGCTCCACACAAACGGTCGTGTTCTACCAGCTGGTAGTTCACCCTCTGGTAAATTATAACGTCCCGTAGAACCTGGTAAAACGCCACTATACCCGTTTACTGCTTCAGCATTTTCGAGTATCACTAATCCCTTATTAGCTCTAATATGTCGCTGCAATTCATTATGCTGTCTAATTCTATATTCCAAATCTGATATTTGTGCTTGTAGCCATGTCCATCTCGCAGCTACACCCGCGCGATCCTGAGCATACCTCCATGCTGCTCTTTTTGATCTACAAGTAACGTTATCAAACAAATACGATATATCAAATATAAAATATCCCCAAGAATTTTTTCCAATGATAATTTTTAGTAACAAGTCAGGTAATATAATTAATCATTTTAAATTCTAATGATTACAATGTATTACGATTCTCGTGGGATTTAATTAAACATTTACGCTCGCAATAATAAAATAATATCGCGTATCATAAAAAAATTTTATGAAATAAAATAATTTAAAACCGGCCAAACATATTTACTCGGTTTCAAACTTTTCCACATTTACAATACCACGATTTAGTGTAAAGCTACATCCATTATTATATTTCAATATCTTATCATTGTACGAATTCCAATTTGGTATAAATAAATGTGAATTTTTAATCCATATAAAATAAAGATAAAATATATAATGATCGAAGGATTTCTTAACATTTAATTTTACATGAAAAATGAAATTGTATCATGAAAAATAAAATAGTATCATGAAAAAAAAAAGAAAAGTTAAAACTTACATAGATAAATGTTGCTGATGTGGATTGTTAAATGATTGCATTTCATCACAACTTTCCCCACCACTACTGGATGCGGTACAATCAGAGTCAAGATTCGACTCCACAACATGTAATTGAGTGGCCAAAGGTCCAGCCATGTTTTCTACTTCATCACCTTTAACTTTAATTTGGGGAGTACCAAACACTGGCTGACGATTGCCGTTAGTGCCAGAAGTGCTACCCAAACTGTCACGCGAACCACCACCAAAATATCGGCAACATAGTCGTTGTCGATTCACACTATTGCTCTGAGCAACACACATTTTCTCAATTTTTTGCAAAAATGAATTCAAACTACTATTAATCTCAGGAAAGTTTCTAACATTAGATTTCGAACTGATATTAACCAATTCTTGAAACAGATATTTCTTGACTCCGTGATGAGCAAGTTCGAGAACTCCCGTGTTTTCTTCCGCAACGTGCCTGCCTATTATTCTCGCTTGAAGCTTCCTCAGTCTTCTTAGTAGAAATGCACACCTCCTCTCGTTTTCGAATTGTTTCCGAGCAACGTCTTGTTGCAACTTGAAATTGTTGGTTTTTTGTTGGTCCACAGATTCTCCGATGTTCATATTGTTGCAAATACTCATAACATCAACATCGTTAAGTAAATCGCTACGAAGTAGATCCCGTTCGAAAGACAAAAACCCTTCCTCAGGCATAGAGAACATCTCTACACCGTCGACAGTGTTCGACACTGGTTCGTTGACACCTGGAGATATGTTCTCTGATTTTGCCACCCCTTCGATAGATTTGATAACTTGTAGAAGCTCTTCTACGTTCTGTCCGATGTCGGTGACGTTGCCCATGTTGCTTTGTTCAGTGTCCGTAGTTATATCAGTACTAAAGGCCATTATTTGATCCACATCCAGATTTTTATTGTCTCCTACAGCTTCTGAACTCACCAGAGGCAAGTCTGCGCTTGATTTTAAGAAACCCATATTGTCCGCTTGATCACCCATAGATGGGTCGTTCATTATAATGTCAATATCCTTTTTTTCTGGACTGTCCAGAATGTCTGGTCGCTCGCAGTCCTCTTTGATCAATGCCTTCTTTGTAAACAAGTCTGATCCGTGCGTGAATGTAGACAAACTATCAAGATCATTGGCGTATTTCGAATTGATGACATCACGAATAAGATCCTTGGATATACCATGTAAACACTGCTCGTCGATCCTCGTTGGTTGAACGTTCGCGGAGACAACGAATTTCGCCAGAATTTCGCGATTCTGACAGACTTGTGCAGCCTGCTCTGGGGAAAGGAACCCACCAGCTGGAAGGGAAGGGAGCAAATTTTCAGGCTTTTGAGGACCGCCTTCCGTCAGAGCAGGGGCCATCACTGCCACTGACACTGCCAGTGCTGCGGCCTCGACATCCAGAGGCTCCCACGTGCGTGCGTGCACACACCTGCACTTCACGTGCACTGTGCTCACTCCCATTCATCCATTGCTGGTTTATTACCCTATGCCTTTATTATACTTCCTTATCACCTGATCAAATTACTTTTCAATGGATGTCTTCTTTCCTTCTACAATCCTCTTTATCCCTTATTCATTTCTCTCGAACATTATGTTGTTTCATCAGTCTTTTCTGTATCCATAATGCTTAACTTCGTTGCTCATGCATGTGGAGCCAATCAGTAACATTAATTAACCTGTAAACAAATGATCAATAGTCGATTAAAGGGTAAAACACAATTTCTATAACGGTTGGTTTAAAATCAATAGAGGTTTTGTCTTATTACTGTTTACAATAAGAGAGAATTAACAAATAAAAATCACACTTAGATGCATTGTTCAATCATCGATACATACGTATTTTTTAAATTGTTAACGTTTAAAGAAAGACAAATTCAATTTTGTGGGGTCAATACTTGTATCGATATAATATGATAATATCGCAAGAAAATAGTAGGTCTGGGCATTATTTGAATAATATATTTGGAAAATAATAAAGATTTGAAATATATATTATCTCGTTTGGCTAGACATTATTTCAAATAATTGTGCACTATTATTCTTACAAGAAAATAATTGTTCTCACTTTCTAATAAGAGTATTTCATTCAATATAAATAAATATAGACATTTAAGAACTCTTACAAAAAATTAAATTATCTAACAGAAATATTTAAAACACTATTTGAAAAGAAGATCTACTGTTTACACCCAAACGATCTATTGATTTATGCAATAAAATACTAAACTGCGGATTTTATGCATTTATGGTAAAAACAGGTAGGTACAATTTAGAAGAAAACAATGATTAAGATAATTTATGAATACAAATGTATTGTTTTCTACTTTTTGAAGTTATTAAAGAAGGAAAGAAATTTCTACTTAATTCGAATTTCTTTCAATTGATGTAGTCAACTTTTATTTTGCATAAAGATCCCTAGTCTATTTATTACAAACTTATACTACAGAAAAAATCAGTTCAGTAAAGAAAGAACAAAAGAAATTTCTGATTCTGCTCACCTTGTATTTTTTGCATGTAGAAAGGAAGCATATTTAAATTTGCAGAGTATTCAGAGTAGCTGTTCTTGTGGGTGTAACATCCATGCACACAAGAGAACGCGAGAGGAACATCAGAAATGCAAGAAAACTTGTTCTTCCCACGAAGATATATATTCCAGCATTAGTTCATTATTTTCCGGCGTTGAACTTCAAACATTGGGTAATCCAAAGTAGTAAGAGACTGTCAATGAACAACTCATTGTTAAAAAATTGTAGTTTATTGTAACAGAGTATTTACAGAAGGGAATTTAAGAGAACATTTTGATCGGCAGAAACCAAGAAACACGTGTGAAAGGGACGTACAATTATTCGCATTAATGTACGGACACAATGCACCACATTTTGTATATGAAAAAGTGATTTGAATATTATATAGCACATTTTTAAAAGACGTGAACTGTTTACTGTTCTTCTAAAACATATAAACAATTTCTGTCTAACAAAATCATTCCATTGGACAATAGACTTTAAATAAGAAACTAAGGCTTTAAATAAGGAACTTGTTGTTACAATCTAGCAATTCTAAGACCATGCAAATTGTGAAATGCATTTGTTTTTATACAGAATGCTAGGATATAATACTATGTAAATATTTAATACATTATAGAAATGAAAGAATATTATTGTTACAAGAAAACAACTTGTAATATATCATCGAAAAAATGGTAAAAGAAACAGAGCAATATTGGAGAACATTAATAATTAATTATTATTACTTGCTTTAGGGATTTCTTCTAAAAGTAGTGAAAGAACAGATACTGAAGCAATACTCAGGCTACTAAGAAATCACAGGTACAACGGTTGTGTAAAGAAAACTATAAACGAGGTAAATCAGAAAAGAAGATTTAGCTTTCTTCAAAGAGTTGATGACAGATGAAAGTAAATATTGCAGTTTTGGTTTAGACAGAAATCAAAGAGGAAAATTATTATATGATGAAAAGCAACTGAAGTTTTATAACTTCATCACAAAGATGACTCAAGCATAAATGTAATGCTGTGTCTGAATATTAATGTGAATAACTGTAAGCAGCGGATAGAGAAGAAGGAAACAGCTGAATGGCTCATCAAAATGTTTAGATGATGATGTATTTGTAATTATTGGATGCAGATCTCATAACGTATTGAATACACCAAGAATCTTTATGAAGAATAAAAATTGTTTGCACCAATTACAAAGAAAAGAGAGTTTCACTAAAATTGATTTCTTCTATTTTGTTTCACTGACTTATTTTTCATTTGAAGGCATAAAATCTCCAGTCTATTAATGAATATTGAGAATTTGCTGCATATGTCAAACATGGGATTATACTGACTTTGTTGGATCAAATGATGAATCATGGGTTGCAAAAGTATTGAAAATCTTGTTGGATTTTGCATATCAATTACATCTCGAAGGATGATAGAGTGTCAACAAAAGTTACACAACATGTACTATTGATACATTGTGTGCAGGACACGTACATATGTGTTTTTTATATATCACTGGTTGAAATCTCTAATAGTATTTTAGAAAACAATGCCTTTTAATGAAGGTCACAACGAGAAACTAAAAAATTCATGAACACAATGATTTTTGAAAACATTCCCAGTCAAATCATCAAAAATAGCTCACACAGAATATGTTGATATTTGAAATACTTTCTTGACCTACGATTTAATATATGTTAGTTGATTTCAGTGAAATTTATGCACGTTGTCTGGGCGTAACGCATACTCGATGCATGAGAGAATGGTCACGGTATCTATAATATTATGAGATTTGTATCCATTTGAATTACGGATCATCATCCGAACAGTTTCGCGAGGCACTGTGCTTGAAGGTGTACGATTCGTTTTTGATCGCCGCGATACGGGAAGCGTTGCACTGAAATACACTAAGAGATAACACTGGCGGGAGTATACATGAAACAGAGAGACTAATAACAGGTACGCTAGCATCGCCTGACGCATTCCCACGTGATTACTCGTCGCGAAATATAGAAAAGCAAATGAGCGGCGGGCAGCGGCAACGGCAGCGTTTCCTCGCCGCGGCACGATATCGAAAAACAAAGATAAAAACATGCCGCGCATCGTTACCGCCGTCCCTCCTTGATTCGAAAGAGCACCGAAGAGAGACAGTTTCTTTCTAGTCAGCTGCGCGTCTATTGCATAATGACGCGCAAGATTTATATCCCCGGCGATGGCTCACTTCTGTACGGATCACTTCGCGTCGTCGCCGCCGCCGATGTCCACGTACGCGAAAAACCTTCACACACGCGACTTCCGCAGAGATGTCGAGGGCATCGAGAGTAGCCACAGAGAGAAAGGGAAATAGAGAAAGATGGGAAGGGAGCGAGTGAGCCTACAAGAAGGAGAGACAGAGAAAGACGGACAGAGAGAGAGAGAGGGGGAGAGGGAGAGAGAGCGAGCAAGAGAGAGAGAGGGAATGGGGAAACGAGAACGCGCGACAGAGAAAGAAGACACTAACGTGTTTCGCCCGACGAATAGCGCAACCACGAGACGAACGTTAACACTAACGTAGGCGGGTTTACACGTATGAACAGTGATCGGTTTCGAAAGAAAAAAAAAATGAGATTGTTAATCGAACGAGAACACACGGGAGAACGAGGCAAGCGGCTTCCTTCGCAGTACTCTTCGTGCGGCGTACAATGGCGGAGCAAAAAACAGATTTGAAGGCAGCTTCTTTTGGGCAGTTTCCCCTCCTATGACGCTCACCTCGGTTCGAGGGCGCTCGACATATTCTCACATACACCCAGTGAGATCCACGAATAATCGAGCGTTCTCTGGCACTACGCAACACGACACGGCGCTCGTGCAACTCGCACGGATATAAATGTCCGTCACACCCAATGCACGATAATCCTTCGGGCAAATTTCTCGTTGCGAGAAACGCGCGTACTTCTAACCGTTTTGCGTCACTTCTATGCACTGTTCGGTATGTACGCGGTGTTACGCGGCCCCGGCGGTTTCAGGCTTTCCCTCTTCGAATACACGAACACCGACGTCGATTTTGGTCAAGTCACACACGAGCAACGCGAGCTATTTATCAATAATATATAGGAAATTCGACCAACTTCGCTGTTGCTGAAACGGGATCGACCAATACTGCAGTGCTGCTGCCGGATGTGGCCTTCGTGCCACGCTACCCAATCGGATTCATTTTCTATCTATAATGTCGGCGGTAAAGTCCAATTCGCAGCTCGATACGGGAACGCTTACAAAAATACCCCAGACACCGTACACTCCTCACTCCTCTGTAAGGGACATGATTTCCTCTAGGGACATTTGGTTCCCGCATAAGGGCGCTGCCCCAGATGGCGCGTGCAGCGGCGCTAGGGGTGGCAGAAACAGTTGGTACACGAAGGACGCGCGGTTAGAGAAACGACGCGCGAGTCCAAAGAATAACGGGGTATTGGACGGGGTTTTTACGCATGCGCGACGATTTTTAAAGTTTGAGTAAAATGGCGGGTACCTTTGTCACTCCCATGATGTCGAAAAACATTTTTTTATTCGATTCTAAAATATGAATGTATAACATGTGTATGTTACATTAAAATTTAATATTTATGTATATATATAATATATAATACATATATATGTAATAATTGTGTATATACGTATAATATAACTGACACTTTTCCTATATTTTGGGGATAGGGAAGGGAAGGGTGCTAAAATAACTTTAAACCAAATATGTTATAAAAAAATTAAATATTCTATTTGACAGAAGAAACTGAAGAATAGCAGCATTTGCTACTAGAATAAGGAAAACTACTAAAACCTTATCAGTATTCACAAAACAAAAATTATACTTAATAACAAAATTTAATTTTTGATAACTACATAATAACAGATAATAATAACGCTAGTCTCGTTGAGTCGTCCTGGACTCTTCCGGTACTTCCCGCCAATAATAGTTCCCCCATTACTTTTCCCATAAATTTAGGTCTTACGAACAGAAGTGCACAAATCTACTGTGCGCTTCTTGAACAGCGCCACTATAGGCACTACGCATGAGCCTGAAAAACATTAATCATGACAAATTTAGGGCAATAACAAATAATCCAAGGATATAGGACCGTTCAGGGGAATCTTCTGCAATGATCAAATGCAAAAGAACTGACAGAAATCACGAATTGTTTAGGGTTTTTCGCAAAATCACTGTTCGCGACCGTGAAGCCATCTAAAGGTACTTACAGGGACTTGTATTAACATTTAGATAGCATCAGATTGTTATGGGTTAACAATCGTTAACAACGTCAGATGGCGAAGCGCATACCAAAACTGTCAATAATGTCAACGATACCCAGAAATTAATATTATTAAGACTGACAAATGTAGCAGAGTGCTTGTAATATAACGCTTTTAAAAACGGGAGGAGTGTGTTGAAAAGTGGCAAATAGTAATTATTTTAATACTTGAGAAAATGGATATTGCCAAATCACTATTTAATGGTCGTGATCATGAAGGTTATGTTGGGAAAGAAGACCATAACGTAAGTTTATTTTTTTGTTTAATTGTAATGTATTTATGATTTGACGAGGTTTGCGAATGTTAATACACTTCTGTTGATATTCTATTCATTTGTATTTTATAAATATTTCTACATTTCAGAAAAAACTAGAAACAGCTGTATCCGAGGATGAATACGAAGTGGAAGCTTCAGGTTTGTGCGGAGAAATTTTGTCTCCTGCTCCTGGTGGTCCGTTTTCCGCTTTGACCCCGTCCATGTGGCCTCAAAATATTTTAGCTAAATTAAATCAGCCAGATGATCCTAATTCTCAACCGGAATACAGGTATCTTTTGTAGGTTAATTTTTATAAAGCTTTGTTTGATATGGATTAATAAATGTATAACGTGATATATTAGGTTCGATGAGTTTGGTTTTCGTGTTGAAGAAGAAGATGGACCAGAGCAGAGCTCAAAAAAATTGTTAGGTATTCCATTTGTTGAAGACCCACAGCATAGGTATACAGATAGTTTTCTTGCATGCATGTCTTATGTTATAAGTAGAAAAACATTAATCAATTTAACATATTCAGATTACAGTGGGTTGCTTTATTGGAATTCAGTCATAATAAAGAAGTAACTGAACTTTCGTGGCAGAATTTAGATAGAAGATTACCTCGTACAGATAAATTACGAGATATGGTCCGTCATGGCATACCTCATTCGCTCAGACCTCAAATTTGGATGAGAATGTCAGGTATAATACGATAAAGTAATTTGGGGACTGAAGTGAAGTTTATAAAACCGTCATATGTTGCTTATACAAATCATTTATTATAGGTGCACTCCAAAAAAAATGTTCTTCGGAAATAATGTACAAAGATATCGTAAAAGCATCGAGCAACGATGCGCTAATGAGTAATAAACAAATAGAAAAGGATCTGCTTCGTATCATGCCTGCTAATGCATGTTTTAGTCATCTTCATAGTACTGGAATACCACGGTTAAGACGTGTTATGCGTGCACTTGCTTGGTTGTATCCTGAAATTGGGTAAAAATACTCTTATATAGACTACTACTTTTCTATTGCTATAGTACTATTACCGACGTATTCTATAAAGGTACTGCCAGGGTACAGGAACAATAGCAGCTTCTCTTCTATTACTCTTAGAAGAAGAAGATGCTTTTTTGATGATGGTAACCATAGTAGAAGATTTACTACCTGCGTCCTACTATTCTTCAACATTGTTGGGTAATATAAATAGAAATAAATGCAATGGATAAAATATAACTGTTTTGTTTCTAAAATATATAACAGGTATTCAAGCTGACCAAAGAGTACTTCGTACATTAGTAGCTAATTATCTTCCTGATATAGACCATGTATTGGTTCAACATGACATAGAGTTAAGTTTAATATCATTACACTGGTTCCTGACTCTATTTGCTTCTGTTGTACATATGAAAATATTATTGCGTATATGGGATATGTTTCTTTTCGACGGATCTATTGTTTTGTTTCAAGTCACGCTTGGAATGTTGAAAATTAGAGGTATGTAGTTCTTGTATTACAAAATTTTGACAAGGTGTAACAAACAAGTAATTATTACTTACAGGGTAGATCAATCACTCAATTTAATAACAGACTTCCCGTTTTGTACACTCTCGAATTCTATATAAACAAAACTCCTTTTTCAGTACACTGTATGTAATATGTGTGTTGTTTAATATTTTCACAGAGTCTGAATTGAAACAGTTGGAAAACTCTGCCCAAATATTTAATGCTCTCTCAGACATACCCGGGGATATCGACGATGTAGAACAATTATTTAACGTAAATTTCCTTTTCAAATTCCTAGACTTCAATCAGAAATGGTTAGAACACAATATTGTTAATATTACTGTTATTGCAGATATCTTTAGAAGTAAGTGGATCATTAACAGATGTTCTAGTCGAAACTCACAGACGTAGACATTTAGCATATTTAATGGCTGATCAGGGAGGATTAGTGGGTAATCCAGATGCAGTACCAAATTTACCAAAACAACACCTTAATAGGTATATAATTCATTATTATACAATTTAGTGAACAATACAATCATTTTATAATTTTTTTTACATTTTCACGAAGACGTCAAATGAAAAGAAATAAATCAATGTTGCAAACATTCTTGTTTGGAAGTTACGATACCGAAGATGATGCAAAATCGAAGAATATTCGTCAAACAGGTATGCAAAATTATACAACATTTGTTAATATATTTCATTGTATAATGAAAATAATAATTTCAGAAATATTGGTGGATTTAAGAGAGGCTGTGTTACAGGTCGGTAGACATTTCATAAATGTTGATCCAAAATTGAATAACACCATACTTATTGCTGACTATACCATGGAGAGTCATGCAAAAGATCATGATAATTATGTGAACGTATCGCGTACTAGGAAAAGAAGAGCTAAAGCGTTGTTAGGTACGCTAGTGTAAATGATATTATTAGAGTTATAATAGTTATGAACATGTCACTTTATTGTAGATTTCGAAAGACACGATGATGATGAATTGGGTTTCCGAAAAAATGATATAATTACGATTTTAAGTCAAAAAGATGAACATTGTTGGGTGGGAGAATTGAACGGATTGAGGGGTTGGTTCCCCGCAAAATTTGTGGAATTATTAGACGAAAGAAGCAAACAGTACACGTGTGCTGGAGATGATACTGTCAGTGAAGCTGTGACTGATTTAGTGAGGGGAACTTTGTGTCCCGCGATAAAAGCAGTATTGGAGCATGGAATGCGTAGACCATCATTTTTAGGTGGACCATGCCATCCATGGCTCTTCATAGAAGAAGCGTCGAACAGAGAAGTCGAGAAAGATTTTAACTCTGTTTACAGTAGATTAGTACTTTGTAAAACATATAGATTGGATGAAGATGGTAAAGTTCTCACGCCGGAAGAGGTAATAATATTTACTTATTTACTTATTTACATTTTTTTAATAGTATTACATATTCGTATAAAAATATAATTTCTGTTTCAGTTGTTGTACCGATGTGTACAATCAGTGAATTTAACACATGACAATGCACATGCGCAAATGGATGTAAAATTACGATCACTTATCTGTCTAGGATTAAACGAGCAAGTCTTGCATTTATGGCTTGAGGTTTTATGTTCCTGTGTAGAAATCGTACAAAAATGGTAACAAGCATTGCATAAACTGATATACAGTCGTTTTTCAATAAAAACATTATTAAATTTCTAGGTATCAACCATGGAGCTTCATAAACAGTCCTGGATGGGTACAAATTAAATGTGAATTGAGAATCTTAAGTCAATTTGCATTTAATTTAAATCCAGATTGGGAACTTCCGGCCAAGAAAGAACAATCGCAGCCATTAAAAGATGGCGTCCGCGATATGTTAGTAAAACATCATTTATTTAGTTGGGATCTTTAGCCGATCGCGTGAGAAGTATTTATTATTTATGGTAAGATAATCGTGTAGTACAAATAAACCCACTGTCACGTATACTAACAATGTCCGAATGTATATTGTGTGCGCGTCCGTGCGTATGTATATGTTATAAAAATATAATACAGCAACACATTTATTATTTTTATGTATTGCACTTAAATTATTTGAATTTTGTTATTCATCACAGAAGTTTCGTTACAAAAACTATGATTAAACTAGTCCACTGCAATGTCATACAAGTTGTATACACATACTCTATATATTATTACTGGTTTATATATATATAATATATATATATATATATATATAAACTTATATATATAAAAAAGGGTAGTTCCATTTAAAAAAGTCATGGTGACCTTGATGTCTAAAAAAAATGACAAAATCAAAATTTTTTTTTTTGGCATCATGTCAGCCCTATTGTACCATTCAACTTTGTCCTTACCATATTATACGTATCTTTAGAAACAACAAAGATATTTGAGGTGCAAACGTTAGGTGACTCACCCTAAATTTCTCACATAAATTTCTCTATTTTAAAATTTTATTCTATAGGATCTAAAGGAATATCCTCATGTTTCAATAGAGTTTTTGGTGGAAATTTTCTGTCTCTACGACAACACGGCTGTCCCAGATTGTCATCAATAATTTTTATATTAGGATGGTCTACTTGGTCAACAGCAGTGACTGATGATGCTCGTAAGTAAGAACCCCAATCGAAAGGTTTAAATACGTTCATCCTTCTATATCTTCCAATAGTAGAAGGATCAATATGTAAATCGTGGTCGTCTAAATCGTTTTCAGTTATCCCTTTTCCAAGATCTAGTGAACAATCGCATTTTCGTTTTTTAATATAAATAAAATGTAAGTCCATAACGTTAGTGCCAGTAAAACCAGTTTTGAATAACTCTGAACCCTTCTTGAATCGTGAATATAAATTGTATGAATCGTTATCTCTCAATGTATTTTCGGGGAGTAAACGCTCGATTTCTAAGGTTCGATACATTAGCGGAAGGATATCTTCCATTTCATCTACTTCCACTTCCTCTGTCTCAATTTCTCCCTCTTCCTCCTCCTCTTCCTCCTTCTCTTCTTCTTCTTTCTTAATCACGAAACCGCTTAATTCATGCAGTTTGCATACTTCTTGAGGTCTTAGTTCTTCTAATGCTTTTTTTTCGTCTTCTTTCTTTTTCGCAGCTTCTTTCTTCATCTGTAGATGAACTAACATCTCCGAAGCTTTCATTTTTGATTTTGCATACAAGTCATGAATCATCGGCCCGATAGCAGGATAGCTGAATGCACCTGCTGCATCAGTTGGACCATCTTGACCATCTGTGCCTGCACTTAACATTATGACATCGTACTCGACGAAACGAGGGTTGCCTTTTATCTTTGATAGCCAATCTAAGGAGAAATGTAAAGCTAATTCTTGATTTCTACCACCCTTTCCAGTTCCTTTAACTATTACTGTTGGCTCTCCTCCCCCGATCAGTACAATTCCTTCTCCATTCAAACCTTCAATCATTTTATAAATTTCATCCACTTTAGTGGTAGGTAATGAAAGCACAGGAATGTCTCTTACTCTTTCAAAGAATTCTTCTCTCTCCAGCTTATTTTCCAAGGCAAGGCATATCAAACTCGTTATATGAACATACGCCAAGCTGACATCATGAACATTACCAGCAACATCAGTTCTTAATACTATAGGAGTGAGCTTTTTACGTTTTGCTTCAAGAGCAGCTGCTTCAACTGCCACCTGATTATTTCCCAAAATAAGGTTTACTACATGTTTAAATCTTTTTGTTTTCTTTTTCCCAGTCAATAATGGCTTATCCTTAAAAGTCTCTTTAGATGTTATGGCTTTTTTTAGATCACTTTCTAATTTATCATATAATCCATAGTTCTTTAAAATAGCTATTGATTGCTTTGGAACTTTGGCATTATATACTGTTGGGCCACTAGCAATTAAATCAATCGGGTCACCCACAATATCAGATAATATTAAAGTAACAATGTTAGCTGGGAAAGCCATTCTAGCTAAACCACCGCCCTTCACCATAGACAATTTCATTCTTACTGTGTTAACTTCTTTGATATCAGCACCCGCATTTTGAAGGTTTCTACAAAGCGCTAATTTGTCTTCGTGATCAATTATTGGTCTTGGCATGTAAAGCAATGCAGAACCTCCACCCGATATTAATACAATTAAAGTATCATTTTCAGTTAATGATTCGGCCAGATCTATAATGTCATGTGTTGTATTCAATGATCTATGATCTGGTTGATTATTTACACTTCCTTCCCGATATTCTACCACACTAGTTTTTAATTTAGGAAAATAAGTTTTGTCTTTAGTCTCCCACATCTCATTTGTCGAGGCTGAAGGCATGCTAACTATACCCTTTCTTAAATATCCTGCGAGCAGATGTTCCAGAATTATTGACATACCCATGACAGCTTTGCCAAAACCAACTAAATAAACATTCTCTCTCAATTGAAAAGTTTCATCACCGACTTGCAATATCCCATCTTTAAATTTAACTTTATCCATTATAAGCTGCTTTGGTGAAACTGCTTTGATGCCGGCGAAATACATGTCTTTCAACATGGATTTGGATTCCTCTAAAACTTTTGGATCCGTAGACATGTTTGCACTTGTAAATTTTACAATATTTAATAGGTTAGGTTTTGAACAAATTGGGCTACTGAAAAGATGTTAACAAATTATTGATCCATATGAAATATATTTGTGTTTGAGATTATTGAAACACTTGCCTATATCGTGTGAACTTATGCAACACTATTTTATAGCGCATTCTGAAATCATAAGTATAAATACACTTTTTACATGCATGTTCTTACGAAACAAAGCTGATCTGACAAAATTTATAATCATTTGCAGAACGTTTAAAAATGTATATTAACGCGTCGAAGTTTTGTATTATTATGTGAAACTTTAATAACACTTATAATAAACTCGTAATAAAAGAGTTATATATATGCACATGTGTTATAAAATATAATTCTGCTCATCTCTGATAAAACTTCGTAATCTGTAAGCACGTGACAAAGCAACTACAATCAGTGATAAGTTAACAGCGATTATTATAACAGAGAGAAATTTTCCTCTTTCGTTTCGTCTGCGCGCCTAGCTACTAGTATGAAAAATAGTATGAAATATCAAATTTTAAAGAAATAAAAATATTCTAAGAATATCAGGATGTTTAGGTGAATTTCCTGAATCCATCCAGTGCAAACAATACGACGGAAATAGCGTAATAAATAAATAATTAATGAAATAATCATGCGCCAATGATTCTTGCCGAGTTGGTCACAAGGGACCGTGTAAACAGTGGCAAAGATTATTTGCCCCTGAAAATCACATGAAAATACAAATTTAGCGCCATTATGCGTAGCGGCGAAATGCTCAAACTAGTAGCCAAATTTACCGACAGATACGGAAGGTTTGGGTTGCGCCATCTAGCGGTGAAATTCGCATTATTTCTTATTGCGAAAACGGCACGAATCATCTGTGCCTGCATTGAGTATCATGCATAATTAAAGAAAAGAAAAAAAGAGAACAACTACTATGGTAGAATGTAAATAGATTGTAAAGGTATTTAAATCTTCTACCTAGTTGTAGAAACTGTGAGATTTTCAAATTGTAATTGACAGGTAAATAATATATTTACCTAACAACAAAATGGATGACATGCCCCATGCGCATGAATGGGATATAAAGTCTATTCTTGTACCACGTCTGCGTAGTAATCTTTGTAGTCGATACATACACCCTCTTGCTTAACAAAGATATTAAATACAAAAAAAGTATCTGTAACATTTACATTTGTACAAGTAAATTTGAAATGCTTATATAGTCTACTATGTGTTCGTAGAGGCGTCACGCAAATGGCTTGAATAATCAGAATGGGAAAACGACGAGCATTTCTCTACAGCTTTCATGCGAACAATGTCCGGAACGCTGCGTATATGTTCAACCCGGAAGTTTCTGGTTTCATTGGTTTGCGTTTCGAGAAGTCCAGCGTCCTTGTGTTTTCCCGCAGATCGTATTTTCGATATTAATTTACCGTCTCCACAAGAATCGACGGGATCCTGGCGATTCGAAACCCTTAAAAAAGATTAAATTAATTCCTATCACGATTTAAAAAGTACAACACCGGAAATAGATTTACTGAGACGACGGCCATCTTGCTGTCTCTTTATCACATTTCGCCGAGCTTTGTTCAGCTAATTTGGTAATAATTTTAGCATCCACGTTAATTAATTTGGGCTTCTGTATACTGCTCTTCAATTTCTCTATGTTCAACGTAAGGTGCTCTATCTGCACTCTGAGCGTCGCGTTTTCATGAACCAATCGAGCGTTTCTCTGCACCACCTGGCACAAATAACAATCAGAAAATTAAAATTAAAAAATTAATCGACTATACAGAATTTTTTTAAAACGATTCACTTGTAGAAACTTCGCTTTGCTCAAAGGCAAAGGCTCCTGGAACTTATCCGATACAATGATATTTAATTCTCCCCGTCCTTCGTCCAACTTCTCCATCATGTCTGCCATCACCTGCAGATGCTCTTTCAACAATTGATCCAGTTTCTGTCTCAACGAATCTTTCGCATACTTCATTCGCAAGAATTTTATACACAAATTGTACGTTGTTTTTGCTTTCTCGCTCAACTCTTCCCTGAGAGACTTGTTCTCCTCTTCTAAAACCTTCCGTGCATCTTCAAGATTTGATCTCTGTCTGTACAGCCTTGTCGCATCACCAACAGACTTCATTTTCTGGATCTCGTCGTTGAAATAATCCTTTTCTCTTTGGTAGAAGAACCTTTCGTCGTCCAACTGCTCTAAAATTAATTTGGTAGATTTAAGGGTTACAATAAGCTTGTCAAAATTTGCTGCAAGCTTTATTACGTTTGATGTTCCTGACGCATCTTTGCTGCTTTTTTAACTCGATCGCCAATCGTTCGTTGTCGCGTTGCATGTTCTGTAGCTGTACATCTTTCAGTTGTATAGTGTTTTCTAAAGACGAGACTGTTTCTTGCAGATTCGATACCTTGGGAATAAAATGTTTTTTCAATTAATAAATAGAGTCAAAGTGGACCTAGACGATCAAGGACAAAAAGCTAATAGGACATTTTCTACCTGCTGACGTAGATCTGCGGCTTCTTCGTTGTTAATTTGACATTGCGCATTCGTGCAAGTAATCGTTGCTTCTGTATGCTTACTTAAACTACCTTTTGAACCGATATTCTGCATATCATATTCGCGAATATTACATGCTAACAGCAAGTAGCCTGAGGATTAAGATTACAAATGTTTCCAAGATGTCTGTAGGAAGACACGCTTGTAATACTAGTAATGGGATTGATAGCTCACCTTAATTTATAAAGAATATTTATATACCAAATTTACAAATTTGTTAGGTTGTGTTTATTCGCAGACAGATTCAGGATCCTTAATACAAAGTATAGGACATGTACTTTTTACAATCTGAAAATCATCGCCATATTTTTAATCGTTACTACGTGAACCGTGTGAACGAGCGATTTCTTCGGATCGCATAATGACGAACGATCGCTTTCGATCAATTACCACCCCTTGCAGAAAATATTCGACTAAAAACATAAATTGAGATTCTTGTAAGAATTATTTGTTGGTACATTATAAATGAAAGATATAAGAGTAAATAAAATTTTTAAAAAATGTTCATGAAACAGTAAGTTCCAGTAAAAAATATTTAATATAACATGATAAAACGCTAGAATGATGAAGATAACGACAGTATTTTCTAAAATAGAAACCAAACAAATTAATTTTTATATTAACACTTTCTTTATATATTACGAGTTTTATCATTGTAAATACTTTTTACTAGGGATGGTATCAGCAGTGCCAAAATATCTTAACAGAAGACAGACGTCTTACGCTAGATTAGTTTAACCTACGTGAACTATTTTAACATTAAGTCTCATAGATTGGACTTGACGGCGAATTTCCCGAGAAATCTGGACCACAACATACATTCATGCACCTCTCTGTTCGATGAAAGGAACGCCCGCGGAAGAATTACGTCGCAATACTGATTAAAAGTTGTGAAATTTTTTATTGTATCGTATATGTACAAAATAGGTGTACAGACTACTTATCAATCGTACGGGCGTGTTTAGTTTTGCACACGCGTTACATATGCATTTACCGCATATAACACTGATGTGAGAGCATCACATTGTGTAGTACACCTGTAACCCCCTCTTCTGTAATCTTTCATCAAATGGAATGAATGTCGAGACATGATGCGTAAATATGTTTCGTTCTTTTCATTGAAATTCTGAAACGTTATTATCATTTTACCCCTCGTTCGCAATCATTAATAACACACTGGTTCAAGGGCGTCCGTGACTATTTACCCTCCCCCCCCATCTTGTACACACGAAAATAATAAATTACACTGGAACGTTATCTTCGCAACTGGTTGGTACATTTTGCTCTGGTTTTTTCTCGAGGGCGTTAATTAATTAATTCCTTGTCTGAATCGCGCGTTTACATGGCTACATTAGAAATAGGGTACCTCCGCATATCACTGGAAGTGTTTCGCTGTGTGAACACGGTATCGGAGAAAACGAAAAAAGGAAAAAGAAATTCCGGTTCACGCTTTCCACAAATTTGATAAACGACAACTGGGCCAAATGTTCCTATCTTCACGTAAATTTAAACCCTGTGTTCTTTAAATCTCTCTTCGCTCAAAAAGATTGCTGTCTTGGCACAACACGATTAAAAAATTGCTTAAAAATACTGCATACAGTTTTTTACAGTTCTACAGTAGTATTAAGCAAGTTTTTAATTATGTTACTTCGGAGTAGTAGCAATTTTCTGATCTTGTTTTTCTTTCTAATTAATTGCGTTATAACAAGGTGGATCAAATTACAGTGCGCGATCAGCTCTCAGAGGAATGCCTTTTGAACTTTCAACTCCATACGATTTAGTCAAAAAAATAATTTTGGATTCATGTTCTTTTAATAGCTCATAGAACTTATCTAATATGTTTTAAGGGCCATTCCTCTAAGGCGTTCAGAGAGATATTTGACTGTACGAATCTTGCGGAAATAGTTAAAAGCAAATGGTAAATTCTGTTTCTCTTTTTCATGTTTCTTGGTAAAAGCTACGTACTATTCAATAAAATGTACTGTCCACGAACTATTAAAAACCTGATATTATTCCGCTGAAGTTCTGATAATCATCTTCCTAATACATCGTTGGTCCAGTTGTGTCGCAGAAACGTGGAAGGCAATGTTTGTCGTCTAATAAATCTGATGAAACGATACTAGATTCGCATAAATGCGGATGATAATGATGGACTTACGCTTATTAGCCTAACTTAAAAGTTTGTTGTATTTCCGTAATATTAAGGCTCGCGGCTTATTTTTTCTTGTTCTTATTAGCTTGGTTTTTGTATTTGGCTGCGGTTGTTAATTTGGCATTCTTCTTTTTAGGTTCATCTTCATCGTCTTCGTCATCTTCAGGCTCCTAATATATTGAAATCAGAAAGAGAATATAGCTTTGTAGAAACTACCAGTGTGTGTATCGCTTAATAAGTATGTGCGGAGCACAAAAATGTTAGTGATAAAAATGCGGTTCGTAAACGCTGGAGAACTTTTTTGTTATTAAAAATAAAAGATTGTATTACTGACATCCTATTGTACATCCTTCTTCTCGTTTAAGCAAAATTTAAACGTAAGAATGGAAAATGAGGAACCAAGATGAATAAAGAATAAGCAAATGTTTAATGAATGGGATGTTTTATTATGCAAAAAGGAAATAAAACAGACACATGGAATGAGAACACAAACGCAGAAAGTATATCGTCCACGACTCTTTTTTATTGCTTAGACAATCTTCAGAGCCCTCCCTCCCACGAATCGTAATATTAAAGTAACGTCACTTTAAAAGATTCTTGATAAATTTCATATATTTTTTTTTGGAGGATATTTGTATAGCAGCATTCTAATATTAGCATTCTATTTGTCTACAGCTTCATCCATCCTGGCACGCTTGGTGCCATTTTTTTTACCCTCTGCAGAATGCTTTCTTTTCTTTTGTTGTGCCTGAAATTCGTATTCCTAGTATGTAGAAAACGATATACTATTGCTTCTAACAATATACACAATTAAAATATAGTAAATACTATAAACTTCAAACGTCTACAGGCTCGATATGCATTCAGATAAAATTCTCATCGAAAATATTCTGCATATTTATCTCGGATCTCACGATTTTTCATACGGTTTGGTCAGAATGTCAGTTACGAATACAATCTTCTCAATGTTAGTCGAGTTTTCGAAAACTATTTGATACGGAATCGTATGCATTTCTTTAATTAATCTAGTTTGAATAATTAGAAATTTAGTTGTACCTTATCATCATCGTCATCATCTATGTTCTCTTCCTCCATCTCATCATCCATATCATCAAACTCCTCCATATGTGTACCTAAAAAATTAAACACAACATTATATATAACTTTTAGTTTCACCATTTCCCCGTGAAAATGGGAACCTCCAAATGAATATAAGTGAAATCTTTGCACATTTAAAACCCCTAATTTTTTTCAAATTATCCTTTTACTCTGAACTTGGTACTATTTTTCCAACTACATGCTTCACACATTACTGGCCACAAAAAGTAATACTAAGAAGTATGACAAAGGCGTCCAATTAGAATTATCGCCCTTCTAGATGTTCTAGCATTCTAACACAATAAAGTACTTAATTTAAAAGATCTGTTTGTTAAGAAAGAATTTTTTCTGCAAAACAATGTTAAATGTTATGTACAATTTTTGCGATTTATTATAGTTTGGTACGATATTGGTACAAATTCTTACCAAGAAGATTATGGCCTACTATGTGAACAGGGCCGCTGCCTTTAACCAAAGTGAACGTGACTGGAGGGTCAGGAAAACTGAGATCCAAAATAATCTGTGCTGTTTTTCCCATTTCCAGCAAAGCGATTGGTGTTTTAACGGGTCCTTTCAGTCCCATTGCTTCCACCTGTAGCACATTCAGCTCTCCAGGCTTGGCTTCTGGTCCTAAAAGTGCCTATAAAATAAAAACAAACATTGTATGATCACAAGAAATAGTTTTGTTACACATTAGCATAATGAAATATTGCTTAGAAAGATCAAACGAACATTATTTAATAGTACTTCCATTGAAAAAAGCAAATTTTCATATTTTCGTGCAATCGACCGCGAGGTGACTTGCTGGCAATATATCACGTTACACATACCCAACGTACATGCATTTAGCAGATCATTCTCGTACATAAATACAAATGAATTATCGCATTTTTTAGGCGCATCTCGTTCAAACATCGAAAATACAAATTCCGACGTTTTGTTGGTTCTTGAAAATTCGTTCGTGCGAAAAGTGGGGTTAACCGAAAAAAAGCAAGGTTATAATAACGAGCAATTTGCTATCATGATTAAAAACTCGCGCGCAAACGTAACAAGAGGCGACGAAAATGTACTAAAAAATCAAGACCAGCAGCGACGCCGAATAACGGTCGTATAATTCTACGCGGTCAAAAGATTACCAAGGGAAAATCCGCTACACTGTTCCGAAAAATTTGAGAAGGCTTAAGTGAAGCTAAATCGAACACCTATATCATAGATCGAGCGAGAAAACCGTTGCCGACTGAATCGTGGGGTAACGAGTATCTGCCGCTCGTAACGGCAAAGTACGAGAAAACCCATGAAAATGATGCATACATGAGGTAGGTCGAAAAAGCGTCGTGATGAAAATTCAATTTTTGGACACGACCGGCTGAAACAATATTTTCTCGACTTACCATTTTGATAATAAGCTTCTGATCGGCACCGAAATGTTGGTTCGTGCCGTCTGCGTCGTCATTCTTGTGTTCCGGGTCCCATATTTCGCTGGAGTTGGCTCCTTCGAGGGTGATTCCTGTACACACAAATCACAAGAGTACGCACACGGAATATTTTGAATGCTTGCCGTCGCGGTCTAGCTCTCGAAAATTTCGCTGGCTGTTCGACGGGGACAATGGGGACTGGTCACAATGGCCGAAAGCCAGCCGGCGTCTCGACGGCGGTACCGCTCGGCGTCGAACGGCCAACAGCGTCGAAAGTATCCGCATGCGACGCGAAATAATCCTGCCGCGTTACTCGCGATACCACCGGTGCTGATATTTACCGTAGAGATATTCCTCTGCCATGACGATTGTTCGGATATTAAAGGATTCCCGGTTGAGTGGACGTATGGAGAGACCCGTTTGCAGTGTGCGTGCCGAACGAGAGTGGAGAAGCCAAAGACGCCGCGCGCACAACGGTCGCTGCGCGAAGAACAGTGGTCGCACGTGTTAGACGAACGCGTAGCGAATGATGTTCGCGGTCTCGGCCTTGCGCGCCCAGAACGCGTTCTTCGTTCTGATTGGCTGGTATGGCATAGACTGGCGCGCGCGGCGCTTTATCAGCCAATGGCGCGCACGACGCTAGAAGCGAAACTCCGCCGTTTTTCGAAAACAGATTCATAGCGCGCATGCGTTCATAAGTGGACTTACTGGCAGTGTCGCTAGTTAACGCTTGTCTCCCACTCTACCTTACCCCTCCTGCGACCCCATTCCCCGCCGGTGAGCATTGAGCATTCCCATGCTTCCGCCACGGCCCGGTCACGTGACAAGTCTCGTCCCTCTCTTGCATGTGTCTCAATGTCACGTGACTAATCCAGTAATGACAGAGAGAGGGTAACCATATACCCCTCAATTTCCCCGGTCTGACGACACTGCTTACTGGGAATGCATTTAGCTAATGTCAAAATGCGACGCAGAGTTATGTCAAATAAAATTATTGGATATAGTAACAGTTTCATTATATTTCCGCTGACCCTGAAAAGCATCTAAAATTTGTATAAATTCTCGTGTGTCTCAACTATGTGAGCTTGACAAATCAGACGGTTTCTTTGAGAATTCCTTTTGCATTTCTCCTGAGTACCCACTTTGTCGTGAATGATACTTGATAATTTAGCTATTTAGGAAAGTTCGATGGAGAAGCCGTAAATTATCGAATTGTATTATACGATTTTCTTTTCATGTAGAATGATTATAATCTCTCTGTTGATACAAAAGTTTACATTGATTGTAGCATCGTATTCGAGTGTCATCGCTAATCAGTAAAATCTGTAAGACGGAGCACTAAATGCAACTGGTATATACACGTGGTTTTATAAAAATTACAACATTGAATTTATTTAGATTGTGACAGTAGGCATTTGACCGATCGTGGTACGGTTAGTGTTGAATAGGGTTGATATCATGTATGGCTTGCGATTTTAGATGGAAATTGGTGTTTCAAATGTTTAGATATTGAATAATGATTCGAGGAATATTTGATGGAAAGTATTTGGCAACGTTGTGTTGAACGCTGATTGGTCTGCGTGGCCCTAGTGGTAAAATGATGAAACAAGCATCGACAAACCGACTGCATAAATATCGGGCGCAACACGTGAAAAATACTTAAATTGAACGAAAGCGCGATGAAAGAGCCTTGTAGAAAATTCAAAAGTTTTTACGAGAGGACAGACGTAATTTCATAAACTATTTAAACAATTATAAGTAAAAGAAAGTCATCGGTGTGTTTCGTGATTAACGACAACTCTCGGTTGACGACAGAAACTGATCAGAATGCGGCTCTTAATTATTCTGTCTTGTTTGTATTTACTGCCGGCGATCTACGGTGACGATGAAAAAAATGAAACAACATTTGTGCCGACTCATGAGTGGCAAGTCGTCAAAAAAGGTGAGTAAATATTTATCCGTAGAGTCTTGTGGGTCTACACTTTCGGGTCTACTTTTTACGCAACTAATCGTGCTTCTCTGAAGACCACGTCAGTCAAATTTGATATCATTCTTTCCTTCCAGAAGTTGCAATATTCTTACATTCTATTAAAAAAAGTGCAGGTTTATTTGAAAAAATTGTGATAAGTTGTTTAGTTTATTGTTCGTTATAATATTCGAAGTCGATTAAAATACGACGAATCGTAAATTATAAAGAACAGTGCTGTATGTAGAATGTGAGTTAAAGGTACTATTCATAAATGTGCCCACAATAAACTTTCGTAATTTAAGTTGGTATGTATTATTTCATTTTTTACTAGGTACACCGATTCCTGAGGGATTGCATGTACGACATAATTTTCAAACTGGAGTTACGGAAGCCAAATTGATGGACAATGAAGAAACAGAGGAGAAGGATTCTAATGAAAATTTGAGTACTCCGTCCAACTCTTTGACACTTCATCCCGAGAAAGCAATACCTGAAGACGAAGAGCCTCCAATATTTTCAGAAAAAACAAACGTGTTCGAATATCCTTTGGAGGAGCTGAAAGCTAGACTGAAGAAGATTAAGCAAGATGAAGCAGAGACTCCTCCAGAATTAAATGTAACTACTCTTCTCCCTCATGGGATATAGACACTATATAAAAAGTATTTATTTTCCATTTGATGAATATTTTTAGGATGAGCATGCTAAGAAGGTGAAGCAAAAGTTTCGAGATTATGAAACATTGAAGAAAGAACTGAAAGCTTTGGAGATCAATATTACAACGAACTCAGAATTACTGAATACCTACTTCCAAAAGTTTCAACCACACAAGAATGCAGTTACCACAGGGACTTTAATGTCTACAGAGATAGAAGAAGTTTTGGATATTCTTTATAATCTAGAATATTTACTTCACCACATTGATAATGCTAAAGTTTTTGCAGACATGCAAGGGTAACTATAAAAACAATTTGAAAGCAGAAAAATCTCTGAAGTTTGCGACAAATGGGGAAATGAATTTTTAATCTCTTTTACATTTCAGCATGACTAACATTATATCCCCGTGTCTCAATGGAACGAACAATGAAATAAAAGCTGAAGCATTGAGGCTTTTGGGTGCAGCGGTTCAGTCTAATCCTAAAGTCCAGCTGAAAGCACTGGAAAACGACATTGTCCAAAAGCTTTTGCACATATTGTCCACGAACACTCAAACGGAAGTGAAGAGCAGGTGTCTCTATGCCTTGAGTGCCTTAATCAGACAATTTCCAGCAGCTCAAAAAGTTTGGATCAATCATGGTGGACTGGAGATATTTGGAAAGATTCTAGTCAATGACCAGTTGCAAATACAAATAAAAGTTATGAAGCTCGTCAATGATTTGATCATTGAGAGGCAAGATTTACACGAAACTACAAACACTGAACAGTTACAGATGAAAACAAAGGCATATACAATGGTCGACTTGGAGCAAAAATTATTAACGTACGAATACTGTAAACATTTAAGCAACTTAATGGTAAAGAGTTTCAAAGATGAGGCGACTAATCAATTTAAGACGAACAATTACGAATTTCTCGAAACAATTTCCGAAAGTATGATCACCATTGCTCCAGTTTGCAAATACCAGTTCAAAAGTAACAAAGATTCGATGCTTCGCACGATAGAGCATTTATTGAGTTTCTATCAGAAGTTGGACTCCACATTGGAACAAGATGATGATGAAATTTTGAAAAACCTTACTCTGTTAATCGAAAGACTCCAAACTACTGTTACCGAAATACCTCACGATGAGTTATGAGAAGGAACGATTCAATGGCGAGAAAATAGCTCCAGTATTTTTGTTTCTATCGCAAAATTGTAGTTGTACAAAGAGTTTTATGCAGAAGGAAAATCATGGATTCATCGAGGCGAATGCATTGTTAACTTGTCGGGAAAATTGTTACGGATCTTGCATTTCTTACCGTTATCTTTTTGATAATTATAGAATTGTTACACAGTCATTATTTCAACAGAAACGGTACTTAGTCATTTGCAAATAAGTTGTCAGAGAATGTGATTATCTTTTATAATGAATGAGTGAACAATGTATTATAAAATAAAAGTATGTGCGTGGTCGTAAGTGTAATCTCTGTACATAGGTAGCGTGTAAGGCGTGCATGTGTCTGCAGTCTGTAATAACACTGAACAATTGTTGTGTTGCTTGTGTTTCGAAACGTGATTCTTTAATAAATTATTTTGTACTGTTTATATCGTTGTTTTTTCCTATTCTCTAAAAATTCTAACAAGTGGTATGAGGTCACCGTGATCCATGTATTACAGAATAACATACTTTATTATTAAATTATAATGATTACATGTGAACGATTTGTTCATTTAGTCGTAATTCATAGAAAATATACTCGTCAAATCGCTGACTAAATCATAGCTTCGTAAGATTAGCACTTCTATATACACGTGATTGAAAAAAGACCGGTCATGCATCAAGTGTTTCTTTTTTTGTTTTTTTTTTTTTTAATAGAGTAGGAATGCCTTGTTATGTTTTAAGTACAAAGATTACGTTTACTTTTATGCGATATTAGAAAATATGCACTTCCCGTGGGACACTCAAGCTAGTGGGATAAATAAGACAAACATCGGATGTCCCGATCGAAACATAATCTCACAACGTCTCTAAAACGCATCCATTTTACAAAACCTCGCAATTTTTAATCGTCACAGCAATAGTAAACCTACAAACCAATGTATACAAACTTTTTACACAACTTTTTCTGCCAATTGTTACTTTTGTGATCTACATTCTTAGTTTCCCTTAGCATACGCAATAGTAATTCTTATTTGTGTTATCTCTAAGATATAATCGATAAATCTAATAACTCGACTGCGGATGTTCGTGCAAAACGAAAATTTTCATCTAATGAGGTCTTCTCCATCAATTTTATTTTGGGTAACATAGTCCGTTAGTTTCTTTTGGAATTGTTATTTGGAAGAAAATTGTTAAGTTTTTTTTTACATATGGCACAGTTATTAAACTATTCATTGGTAAAGTGTTAAACTTTTTTTGATATTTTTACAAATTTCACGGATGCATAAAATCCGCAGTCTACTAATAACACTATTTACAATGATCTCTTCAGGAACTTAAACGTACATCTCTCGGGGCACGTGATTGCATATAGAAACTCTTAATACAATTTTTTAGCTTGTCTTTTTTTACAGTAAACGAGGAAGTATAAACATTATGTACATGGTGATTGGTTTTATAAATCGAATGTTCGTTCCGCGGCGTGTAAGTTCAACATCACGAAAGTACTTAAGAACGTCGATACTTTCGGAGACGGAATGGTCTGTTCTCACGGACAATTTGTTTCACTAATACTTTATAGAGAAACATACGTACATATTCTCGCGTGTATAAACTATGTCAGGTTCCTAACAATCACTTTTAAAGTATTTATGCAAATCGATAACGCCGAGCTCTCTGGTAAATACAACTCCTCCGATAAATAATTGAAAAGTATAAAAAGAACTGATACGAATATTACGAATGCTTCTGAGACGATAATCCACCCCCAACCCCGCTTCTTTCGTTTTAATCTCAAGGGAATTTAAACTTTTCATTAGAAAGTGTAGAACGCGTATCCGGAAATGTTATATCGGAGTGCAATCGTAACGAACGTTCAACATGGTCACAGAGAAAGACATATCGATTACATATAATCTCAAGTAGAAGTATTTGTCAACTCATTCCAAGTGAATATCAGTACACACCGTTACGCAATTTGGATATATATTTGATCAGTCATCGACCATCGTTCTTGATCTTTTTCACCAGGTTCATCTGTCCCCAGACTCATCTCTATTGAGCAACAAGTAATACAAAAGAATAACGTTCTTTTCATATGGCAACTGGAATTATCGTTCCGACACGTACCGAGTATTAACATAAAAAATCTGCTTCCAGTACGCGCAAAACATGATAAACTAACTACCAAAAATAACGATATTTAAAATGAAAAATAAAAATGAGACCATCCTAGTCGCAAAGAACCGTCAAAAACGCCATCACGGAGATGCCCAAGATCAAGGAGAACAATTGTTTTATTGATTCCTTGGGATTAGACTCTTTAAGTAGCTCGGGCAGGATGGTTACCAAGCCAATGTGCAGAAAACCACCCGCCGTGAACGGCAATATCCAACTCGTCTTCGCTCCTGAAAAGAAAATTGATTATCATTAAAAATCGTATTTTGTAACTGTCCAGGATCTAATTGTCATTAGACTGTGGATTTTATGCATTTATAGCAAAAATGAGTTGGTGAAACACAAGATAGAAAAACCATGAATTGTATTGAATATTACTGATATATAATTTACAACCTATTAAAATTATTAAGAGACGAAATCAATTTGTATGTCGCTTCCATTTCTTGTGAACAATGTAGACCATTTTTATTTTGTATAAAGATCCGCAGTTTAGTAATGACAAATATTATAACACATTATGACACTTTGATCAACAGGGAACCTACCTACTTCACCGCCAGAAAATAACACCGCAGACATGGCACCAAAAATGCCACCGGAAGCAGTGAGGAGCTGCGCCCGCGCAGCATCCCATCGGTTGAATCCGCTACGCAACAGAATAGCAAAATCCCCGACCTCATGCGGTATCTCGTGGATGAGTATAGCGAATGTGGTGAGCAACCCCAAACGCAGGGACACGAGGAAAGAACCGCCGACCGCGAGACCGTGGGTGAAATTGTCGATTATGTTGGCCATCAGGTTCAGATAGCCGGTTATATGTTTCGATTTCTCCTTCTTGACAGTCTTTTTATTGCTGGAAGCATCGACGGCGACCAACTTCTTCTCGGAACAGCTTTTCGCCAGTCCCGAAGAAAAGCTGTTGATCTTCGTCAAGCTCTGCAGACAATTTTTAGCCTCTTCTATCGAGAGTCCTCCCAGAGAGTTGGACAACTCGTTGCACATTAGCACCGGCTTGATACCGTTGCTGATGAAACCGTTCTTCTTGTGGGAATTCTTGCACTCGTCGGACAAGTGAGAGTAGACGTTCTTTTTCTCCGAAAATGGCTGAATCTATAAAATGAATTCCCCGAATTAGTTCCAATTATATTTAGCGCGATGATAGGTTAGGTTAATGCATACGAAATTTTCGACTTATAACAGTAACGTTAAATAAGTATTATTAATACGCCGAAATAACAACGAATTGCAAGTTTCTCGATTATATCATGGTGGAAATTGAATTTTTTAGTCGTTCACTATCGTCATTTACAAGATTGTCATATCCAGTTTGAAGTTCGTTCCATCATCAACGAATAATGTATTCATTTTCCATCAAATTTTAATCAAAAGTCACATAATGTCATTCGCAATAATTATTTTACCACTTACATAAAAGACATACATGACGATCACATTGATTGACATTGAAATAAATGTTATTTAAAAAAAGTTATATATGTAGATAAGAACTGAAGATAGGACCTTAAAGATCAGCTTTGTATCTTAAAATGGTAAATTAATAAATCTTCAGGCAATAATAGTATTGCATGAACATAATGCTTCACAACATTTGCATTTTAGAATTGGACATTTCATATGCAAAAACCTAAACCTTAAATAATTATTTAATTACATCGTTGATGATTTTTTGGATGTCTGTCTTGGTGTAGGCCTTCGAAATCCCATTCTTCGGGTTCCCGTTGACCAGCATGATGCAATTATTGTTCTCCATCTCTTTCTCTGCTTCGACACTCGTCTGGTGACTCGGCTCTTCGTCGTTCGTGGCCTCCTCTTCTTCGGAGTCCTGCTCGAAGCTGAAGAGTTTCTCCACTATGACGAACACCAAGAAACCGCTGAGGACCCACAGTCCGGAAACCATCGACGGATGACCAGCATCCGACGCTAAAACAGAAACGATTTCCCATTGAGTTCCAACGAAATCGTATTCCCAAGTCACATCGATTCAATCACCGGCGAGCGGTCTACGACTGACAATGAGACGGTGTCATTCAGAAGAGGACAGCCGGCAATTGAAATTCGCAACTGACGCACAATGGGGGTTTTGTAACCGTTGCTTGAGCTGTTCACAAAGCACGAACGACCGCGCTGAGGCCGCGGTCCAAGACCTGCTTAACGCGGATCTAATACGATCAATTGCCGACTTGCTTAAACGCCGGACAATTTAGAAATTTAGGCGAACGATCGAGAAGGAATCATAATGAATGTCTGGATTCAGTTCTTTTTCAACGAACGACGGCTTCTAATTTTCTATATGAGTGAATTTGGTGGCCGAGGAAAATAGTATAAGTAAGAATTAGGGGAGAGTACGATTTCCGTGGCCCCTCGTTTTGAGGTTATATTTGTGTTCTTGGGGTTATTTCAAGAAAAAAATGTATATATAATAACATGGTGTCAAATTGGCCTGGTTTAGCCGGTAAAGTAGATTTCCTGTTTTTTTAAATTTGCAAATATCTCGGTAACTATGCGAAATATGGCAAAATATCAAGAGACCTTTTTCGTAGAAAATGAAATTTTATTCGCATAATCTTTGCATTGTATCTGTCATCCAGAATTTGAACTAGTAATGGAAAAATCATGTGAATAGAATGAGTTGTGGTTAGGTCGTGGAGGGGGCGGATCAAAACGAGGGGCCACAGAAATCGTACTCGTGCCAAGAATTATGTTAAATGATTTGTATTATTTTAACCAAACATTTTCTTATATTATTTTGCCTGGCCATCGGGGAAATGTTGAAGAAATAATTGAAGATCTTTGTCGGAAGATCATTCTAAAAGTAAAGGTTAAAGGTCGATGGACCACGAATCTGTTAGAAGAATCGAGGCAAGATGACCTCGTCTAAGAATGCGAATTGCAGGCACAGCGCATGAAGCGTGCATGTACGATCAATCGTGATCCAGAGAACTCGAGGTCTATACTTAGAACCGCATCGATCGATCGATGCAATACTGTGAAGCGACGGCAACCTTTGAACCGGTACTGCTTCTTGTTGCTGCCCTCAGTTTCCTCGCAAAACCGATTGGAAATCGCTTGAGATTGCACTGATCTTTTGACATTGTCATCACTGCCGCGTGTCAGCATTTGTAAACAAATCAATGGAGCGCATTTTCATTCGAAAAGAATGCAATGTATTTAAACCCTTTGCACTTTAAAGTCCAAGATAGAACGTTTCTTCGCATCGTAAGCAAAAAATAAATTTTAAAGAAATGAAAAATATGTCCAGCTAAATGAAAGAGAACAACAGCTGTCGCTGACGACGATGAGTGTGCCTTTACCGTGACGTAAGCTTTCACACTTGTAATAACTAGACTGCCGATATTATGTATTTATAATAAAAATGAGTAGGCGGAACATAAAAAAACAGGTGATTGACAAAAGGAATTGAAAAGTGTCGATGTAATATCCTCAACTTATTAAAATTGTCCAAATTGGCAAATTTTTATTTCATTTCGGTACTTTATAATCAGTGGCGTATTACCCTATGGGCTACTTGAGCAAAAGTCCGGGGCCCCGAACACAAACCAAATATTTTGTATTTTTACGTAAAAGGTTTTCATGGATGAAAGAGAATTTATTTCACTTTTTATGCAATAATAAATATGTAGATGTTTTTACAATTGTTTTATTTTTTCCATCGTGAAAGTTATTTAGTTGAGGTTAGGGGGCCCGAAATTCTACTGTGCCCAGGGGCCCCAACTAGTCATAACGCGTCACTGTTTATAAGTAATGCAGACAATTTTTATTTTACATAAAGATCAACAAGTAGCTAGAACCATGCAAGTATTAAGTTCTTTCCAATGGTATTGCAATAAATTAGTGTAAATAATACAAAAGTAAAAATGCAAGAGAAATTAGCTCATATTGTGTAGTATGTTCGGAATTTCCGGCAAATAAGTGAAGAAAGGATATGAGCAAACTGGATTTCGAAGATGATTCGCGCGGTGACTGTTTCCGTCGTTATCATCCATGAATCATGTGGCTATTGTGGCCGCAGAGTCGCGCAACGCCTCTGCGGCCACATGCCGCCATACCGCTGCCAATAATTTATTAGAAACGTTTCCGTTTGCTAGGATCGAATTCGTTCCCGACCTGGACAACCTTCTCACCTGTTTTGAACGAACTGTTCGCCCATGCTTCCGGTAGTAGATGAAGGAAAACATCTCCCAGAAGGCCGCCGACTGCGAAGCTCAACAGTATTTTCAGCGTACCAGCGCTGTCTGCAACAGAAATATATACACGAACATGTTAGTACGCGTCGGTGGAACTTACATAATACCGACGCAAAATTTGTTAACCAGGATTCGCATTACCGGTAAAATAGATTAAAAAGTTAGTCATGGATCTGCTGGAAGAGCACGATACATCTTTTCCGACTAAAGACGCGATTGATGTTCATAGACTGCGAGGGCTGCGACCTCGAACTTGTTTCGAATAGCCGAATTTGGACTAGCGCTTAAATTGAACCTAATTCATGGACAATTGCGGTATTGTTACTATAAATAATTTTTCTTCCGCGAGATAAATAGTTAAATCAGACTCAACGCGCTATTCATAGTCATTCAATACCTTGAATAATGCTGCAAGTATTTTTCTTTCTCAACGTATATTCAATCACGGCGCAGATATACAAATATGATTACTCTAGACTGCGGATCCGTATGCAAAAGAAAAATTATACAAAAAAGGAGCCAAGTAGTAATTTTATTATCCATTTTAACCCTTTGCGCTCGGAAGTATTTTAACTCCATAACTAAACTTTTTTTTTCGATCAAGAATATTTCCATTCTATAGGATTTTTTTCATTTTGATGAAATGAAACTGATATAATACCTCATAGAATACCTAAATGTTTAATAACTAATTTATTGAATATTAATTTAATAATCTAAACAATATTTTGATTAATGGTATAGCAATTTTTAGTGGTGCCTCAGAGTCACCACTCGAGTGCAAAGGGTTAATGATCGTAATCAGCTGAAACTAACACATTGATATTTTTATATTCTTTTAATCTGTCCATTGCTTTAAATGACACTTACTCGTTTTTGCAAGAAATTCATAAAATGACTAGATCACGTGCAAAACAGTAAAAACATTTGAAGCATTTAGAAATATTGTTTTCAACTCTGTAAAGTAATTAAGGAAATAAATTAATGCCTATGTAGACCCTGTATGTTGCAATTAATGCAGACAACTTTTATTTTTACATAAAAATTATTTTCCTATAATTTTGTCTAGATAAACATACCCCCAAAGGACTGTATATTATATATTAATAAAATGCATTTTCTAGAGTGTTAAAACGCTGTCAGTGTTCATTGAGCTTTTCGAGTCTCCGCGTTTTTGCTAAAAGAGTGAAAACGTAGGCGATGATCGATGGAATATTAATGTGGTAGCAGAGAAGAAGTTCAGTTTTCGACATTGTTAATAAGCTTCTTTCCACGCAAATGTGTCGAGGCAATAGATTTTTCTCGCATGTTGCCCAGCGATAAATTTCTGCAACGGCAACAATTTCACTCTCGGTTGACTTCTTTGCGCTCAGGGATCACTGGCCATGTTAAAGTACGATCGAGTCGGTCTGATATCTCCGGTTTGCACCCCAGTCGTATTTCAACCCAGAAACTTACGCTCCGAAAAACGCGCTTCACGTTTTACGAATACGTACTAGGTAGTAGATCGTTCGAGAACTAAAAGCTGGGTTCGCGTAGAATCGGTGCGTTGATTCCGCTGTGAACTGGAAAATTAATTTGACGATCGGTTTTGTCCCCAGTTACGATTCAGAAAACTCCATTCTTTTATACTAGCTTGCAGAAATTGATGTTAAACCCATTTATTGTTACACAAATGAAAATTTGAACGGCAAGAAACTATTCTAGACGATACATTCAAGACATAGACTTACGAAAATTAATCAGTACATTTGTTATCGCTTAAGATCGGATCTAATCTGGTGACGTTAATGGCGTAACAATTACATATCGATATGCGTAACGATCAAACAAGTAATCCTGGGCGTTTTTTTAACGGTGTGATCCAACGATTCCACTGTGCTTACCAAATTACGTAAACCTCGGTTATCGTTCGCAACGAGTATAGAACAATTATTCTTAGCCACGCGAGATTATGTATCGATCTGATCGACGCACGGTAATTTAAAATGCAATTCTAATTAAGCAACACCACGTACGTTTCTCACTGTTTCTTCCCACGTGACATTACTTTTGCAGATATCATCATCTATAAAGTGGTACACGTGAAAGAGTAATACAGTATTTAATTCTAATTAAGTGAAACCACGTACTTTTCTCACTGTTTCTTCCCATATGACATTACTCTTGCACATATTTTGATCTATAAAGTGGTACACGTGAAACAGTAATACAGTATTTTATCGTTAAAAGTCGCCAAATTCTGACCAAAAGTGTCGCAAAACAATCCCCACTTCCGCGGGGTACACCCGCGGGGGGGGGGGGAGGCGCGTAAAGCTCGAGAGGCCTCGGTCGCCGAGAAGTGTACCATAACACGGGTAAAGTATATCGGTGAGACAACTACTAATCTAATGACAAAACTTCTTTATTTTTTATTATTTTTTTATCGAACTTTCACCAACATATTCGTGGCATTTTTCTAATGAAAATGACACCAAATAAGATATAATTGCGATGATATTTACTTATGTAACGATTGCGACTTTTAACGATTAAATAATGTAGTTGTTACAATGTTTTCGATTTCATCTTCCAACGAATGAATGCCAATGGAATCCACTAATATTTTCGAGATTTTATTCATTTAACATTCTTAATATTGTTTTTACTTATTTACGGTTACTTTTGACTTATTCCTGCGCGGAAATCGGTAGCAAAAAATGGCAATTTTTAACGCCGGCAACGATGTTGCTGCTGCTGCGACAAGATGATGCCTTGGCAGACCTTGATCCACATTTACGGAACGTATCATAAAGTGGATACTATTAACGAGTTCATAGAACGTGACGTTTGTCGTTCTTTGCGTACGATCCGCACGACTTTAATCCAAGGAACGATGTTACAAATGTGGATCGTCGCGTTCTTCAACTCTGTAGTTGTTCTTTCGCAGCCTGGTCGAATCTCCGCGGAAAACCGAGCGAAATCTCCCGTGTAAAAAAAGGAAAAAATTCGTTCCCAGATAGAAGTTTAGTTCGCCGGAGGAACATGTCCAGCGACGCGTAACCAGCGATAAATCCGTGTTATCCGTCGCCGACAAGTTCTCCGGGAGCTGGTGCTCGCGATAATAAATCAGCGAATCGCGAAAAACACCGGTTCCGCAGCGGACTTTTCGTTTCTGTGCCGCGCACGATGCGCCGTACCGTTTCCTCAGGAATCAGCGCGTGCCATGTACCCCCACTCGACATTGCAATACCAGCAACTATTACATCGTTCTTTGTTTCCTAGATTTTTTTCCTTATTCCGCATATATGATGAAACAACTTATTTGTGTTGCAGCAAACGGTAATCTTGGAATCGAGCCTGTAATTACCTATCATTGCATTGCATCGATCAAGAAAAACTACTTTGAATTGCTGATCTTTTCATTATTCAAAGAGTCGATAAAAAGAGGTCGTTTAGATAGCTCTTGAAAAAACTGACGACATCTTTGTCTGTGTATAAACAGTCGGCATGAACATTAAAGGTACTGATATCGTCGCTCTTCAGAGTTTAAAGCGATCCATTCTAAAAGCGCACGAGAGACACATATTCGCGATTTTATGACAATAACCAGAACTTCGGCCTTCTCCATAACGGAGAGCTGACTAATGTTATGCGTTTGCGTTTCATTGTGCAAGAGGTTTCGGTTCGGACGAACTAACTGTGGCGAAAATATTTGACGTCTGAAAAGAGTTTTGCAGAACAAACAAGCTGCCGGAACAATTTTATCAACAACATCGGCGCCTTATCGACGTTGCCTGTCTTATTTTTAAGTCGTTGTGACCGTCGTATCTAACAATTGCGGAAGATCGTGGCGTGATAGACGTTATCTTCCATTTCTCTTTTTAATAAAACAGTACCGCAAATTCCGTAATAAAGAAGAATGTGCACGTGATAACCGCGAACGGAAAAATCGTCGGGGAAATTACAAGAACGGACCCGAGAGGCTTAATTACCTGTTAGCTGACACATAACGACTGCATTGTTCTAACCGGCACGTGATAAATTTCCACCAAACTGTCTGATCGAGTGCAACATTACCAATTCGACGGAAAGCAACTGCTTCGCGATAGAATCGCACGGAATAGTTGACTATCTATCACTGCCTGAACTTTCTACCGGTAATCTACAAGTGGCGCGTTCGAGGGTCCTTTGGCCGGACCAATTGTATAGCGTGTAGATTAGGGGTGTGCGGGATCCCGAAATTTCAAATACCCGAATATATTTGTTAGAAATTAGTAATCGCGATTCTGCTCTTTCACGGCTCTGGGGTAAGTGCTGAGCGGTCTAACACAGCCCTCTTACCAGAAGACACCCCCGTGCCTTCCCCACTCCGTGGCCAGCTCCTTCAGGGCAGAGTCCCGATCCTTGTGCAACGCACTCGTCGCTCTCTCTCTCTCTCTCTCTCTATTTCTCATAAAGACATTCCAAACTTTCACTCATCTGTTTCACATGAACATCCCCGTGATGGCCGATAGCCGGAAGACCCAGCGCGGTCGCCTGCCATCGTCCATCGACGGTTCTGTTTAGTTTCAAGCATCCCTCTCCTCACGCAGGCCAAGGTCCTGCCATAAATCCTTCCAGGCCTAAGAGTCACCTCAATACAAACCCTTGACCTGGCTTAAAACACATTGACGCTAACATATTAGGTCGTCCCATAAGTTCGTGCCGTTTACTGTTTTACTATTTAAATTAATATTTGAAACATACTTTCAAAGTCAACGAAAAAATATAACCACCTTCTCTACAACCTCTTCCCACTTTTTTAGTAAAGATATTATACCGTCACTATAAAATTTCTGTGGTTTTTCATTAAAATACTTTTCAATCCGCGGCACGAACTTATGGGACAACCTAATATTAATGGGTCGGACAAATTTTCGGGATCCCGTACACCTCTAGTGCCGACATGATCATCTTTTAACAGTCACCCGTTGGCTTTTTATAAATTTTAAGTTAGTCGGGTCCAGCGATGCCAGAAACACCCAAAACTGGGTGGATTTCCCTCTCCTCCTTTTCCCCTTCCACTATCCCATTCCACTACCTGAGCCACGGACCTAAAAGATTGAGCGTAAAATAGATATATGAGCGAGAGGGATCGTGACAAGAGCGGGGAGAGATCGTAGACTACGGCCATATTGAGTGGCAAATCTAGTGTTGCCAACTATATAACGTTGCGGGAACATTGATATTAGAGATGGGGTTCAAAATCACTCATGGTGATTTATCACAGTGATCGCAAAATCATAATCACTGTCGTGATTTTTTCACGATCACGACTGTGATCCGAACTTTTTTATCTCGAGTCATAGTAATTCTTCATCTTCGAGTTAAAAACTTGCATTATTTATGTAATTAGTAGAAAGGAATAGACAATGTCTCATTTAAATACCAATAAGTTACTTAATAATGATATATATATATATATATATATATATATTTATAATGCGCGTATAATTCCATAACGCTATTTCCGAAAGCTTCAAGTACCTACAACTCGAAACTTCAAACTGTTATATCTCATCATGGAAGTATCTGACAAAAAAATGTTTCAGACAAAATTGACTTGTTTTTTCCGGTAGAATCTAAATATGCAACATTTTATAGGGGGTTCCATTTAAAATTACAAAGGTACCTCCCCTCCCCCGTTAAAGGGGAAGGGAGGCCACTTCACGTTTATGTAGTCAGAAAGGCCCTTCAGTTCCATGCAATTTAAGACTAAGAACTTTAAAATCGATGGCATAGTTTTCGAGATATTGAGCTGTTCAGAGTTAAGTGGGCCACCCTGTATATATGTATATATATATATATATAATTATTATTATTATTATCCCTCAGGTCTCTGCTACCTCATCACCTCACGTTACCCAACACTACCCTACAATTTAATGGCCAGAAAACAATATTAGTTTATTAAAATCTAATTTTTTTCTCAATTGAGACAAAACCGTCCCTACCATAGCGGCCACTGTCCCCCACCAGTGTCCGCCGTTACTATGGAGGAAGGAAGTGCTCCACCCGTGCCCATGCCTGCTTTACGACATCGAAATATGCCTTTTTAAATCGTCGCAATCATGTTCTCTTTTTCGCAACCGAAGCTCGATGCTCGTTACAATTATATTAACAAAGTTAAAAAGATACTTTGAACGGAGTACACCATTTTTGTTTTAGAGAAACGGTCACGTCACGGTTATTTCAATGGAATGGAAACGAAGCAAATGAACAATAAGAAATTCGCGGGGGTAGTTCGTGCCGCACGAAAATCAGTTACAAAGGGCACCGTTTTCAGGTTTAGAATAGAACAATCGATCGCGTCGGAATGCACACGAAGAAACTACAGACGCAGGTTACGGGGTGTACAATCGATGATTAAAGGACGCGTCGATGATGAACTCGAATCGATTGCGATTGCAATATTTAGGATCGGATCGAAAAAGAAACGAACGTGGCATCTCCGCGCGATGATGTTCGTGGGCGGAACTCCGGGAACTGACTTGATAATGGATTCATTCGAGAACAGTCGTTGGCGTGATAGGCCAGCAGAACTGTAATTTAACGCTTTGCTTGCTTCCAGAATTTTTACAGACGAATGGAGTCCTCGCGAGTCTCTCCTCAAAACTTGAGCTAAACTATCGAGCTCTACAAGCGACCAACGTGTTCGACCTTGTAACGTCATAAGGTAGCGTGTGTTCATTTCGGAAAAGTAACAGCTGGCTAGTAATATCGCGAACACCCTGTATAGTTGTAAGAACGGTCTGGGTTAGGTCCGCTGTTCGAGAATTAATAAATAAGTGCAGACCTATTAACACGTTGAATACCATGTCACGCATATACGGGTGACCGAATTATTTGTACAAATTTAAGAATCATTTTTTACACTAATATATTCATTGTACAAAATTTGGTTGGCATTTGCAAAATGTAAGAAGGTTGAAAGAGTACTCGGTATTATACATCTTAACTTTTCAATTTGTATTTCAATAAATAAATTACTTTGGTTTTATAGAATTTTTGAGATTGTTGGGTTGGCAGTCAAAGTGTTAACCACTGGGTCATGCATATCCCAGGACTTATTACGATAAGTCGCGTGAAATGTTGTGAGTTACATGAACAGTTATTCGACTACACGCGAGCGTAGCCATAATAAAGAAATCCTAACATGATCTTCCAGAAAGAAGTCCAGACGGTCGAACACACCTTCCGGACCGTGAAAGAGGATTGACAGCGATTCCTAGACCGTTTTCCTTGAGTTACCTCAACGGACAAGGGTTCCCCCATGGTATTCCAAGATTCCCCTCGCTGTGGAGCGTTTGAAAACATGCGATACGGTCTGTTGCACCCGGAGAAGAGCCGTGGAAACTCGAAAATCGCAGTTCTCGCGCGAACGCCATACTCGCGGCGCTTTCTGTTCGGAAATTGTCGCTCCGAGGGAATCCGGTGATCCGCGTGGGCTCTGCGTTACAGAATGTATTATTTCGAGCGCGATCGATACCGGCGCCGACCGTTTCAATGGTAAATTGCATCGGAGGCACCGGCCATCTGGATCCGATTTAAATTCAGCGCCGCGACTAATTCTCCAAATGCCGATCGGTTTTCCCCCGTTCGCGCCGTTTCCCCCATCAGTTTTTTTGTTTCTCTTGGCTGCGTCCTAACATCGTCCGAAAACGCGATTCCTCCGACGATTATTCCTCGCCGCGCCATGGTCGTCGACCTTCTTCGAGAACAGGCTTCTCCCGA
The DNA here is from genome assembly GCA_913789915.3 of Sphecodes monilicornis. Classification (NCBI taxonomy): domain Eukaryota; kingdom Metazoa; phylum Arthropoda; class Insecta; order Hymenoptera; family Halictidae; genus Sphecodes; species Sphecodes monilicornis. The sequence continues at coordinate 23,283,009 of OU565287.1, forward strand.
TCCTCCTCCTCTTCTTTCCTCGCGCTTCGCTTCGCGCACGAACGAGGGGCCAAAGGTGTCCCGCTTTTCGTTATGAAACCACAGAGCATCGGTGACGCGAACTTGCGTAATCCGTTTTTCAGCAATCGTTTGCATACGGGCGCCAGGCTCTCTTCGATCTCTCGATCGACATCGTTGCTCTTTCATTAGGTAGATCGGCGGACTCGGATTTCCGCGTATCGAAGAACATTTCATTTTTTATGCACATCTTTGGTCGCAAGGAAGACAGAAGACCCAGTGCTTTTCCATTCCGGTCACGTATTTATTCCGCGACGTTACGGTTCCCTCTTTTCGACCAGATCCCGTTTCTTCGGAAACGCTGCTTCTTCGTCATCAGCACGTTTGGACTATTATTAGGCATTCCACGAAGCTTTAACACCGCGAATCTTTGTATATATGAGATTCTAGACGATCGATTTATTCATATTTTCGAGCACGTCGATATTACCGACCCGATTTTTGGAAGAATATGCGGAAATTTTCTTATCGTGTCTATACAGACAATGTCTACAAAGACAAATAATTTCGCTTGATATTCGTAACATTTTTAAGGACCTGCGCCATCTTGGTAAATCTTGGAACGTATATAAGTCGTCCTATAAGTTCCTGCCATTTACTGTTCTATTATTTAAATTAATATTTGAATCGTACTGTGTGTAGGAAAACAAATTTTCTTATATTTCTTTTAACATTTATGTTCTATAGAAATCAGAAATCCCTTCCCTCCCCAACGTCACCGGCCGCCATCTTGCTAAAGAATCGGCCATTTCCCCACCGCGCGTCTATAGGCAAGTGAATTTCCCTTTCCAGCGTGTACAATGCACCCATCGCGTTCGACCCGATTTTTAGAAGAATATGCTCGAATTTTCTTATCGTGCCTATACAGACAATGTCTACAAAGACAAATAATTGTGCTTGATATTCGTAACATTTTTAAGGACCTGCACCATCTTGGTAAATCTTGGGACATATATTAAGTCGTCCTATAACTTCGTGCCGTTTACTGTTCTACTATTTAAATTAATATTTGAACTGTACTGTGTGTGGGAAAACATATTTTCTTACATTTCTTTTAACGCTTACGTTCTATAAAAATCAGAAATCCCTTCCCTCTCTAACGTCACCGTCCGCCATCTTGCTAAAGAATCGGCCATTTCCCCACCGCGCGTCTAGAGGCAATTTCCCTTTCCAGCGTGTACAATGCGCGCATCGCGTTAATGAGGCTTCGTTAAACAAATACGTGCAATGTCTGCGAGTTATGTAATGGTTAACAGTACCGTGGACGACAATAATTACCGAGGATCCGCAAACAGGAAGTCGTTGCCGATTAAAGAATCAACGAGTTCGTTGAATGCGCGGGTAGTTTGGTCAAACTTTTCGTACACCGCTGCCCGCTTATGCAATTTGCCACCGATGAATAATATAAAATTGCAGTGTCGTCAGAAAGTGTAAACCTTGTAAACGACGCCCTTGAATTCGCAGGTGTCGTTCGAAACGATGCCCGGGCGTGTTCCACCCACGATGCAATTCGACATTTCGTTTGTACTCCACTTTGCGTCCAGAAAGTTTCATGGCCTTCGGACAAGATATCGATGCAACGGAACTTCGTGCTGTTCGCTACGCATTTCCTAGTTTTCGAGCAATTATTACGAAAGGAATTCGTAGAAAAACTTATTGTTCCTGGAAAAATGACGATGCAGTGTATTTTAAACATAGGGTAACGGTAGTTAATATTTATCGGTTCACTCCGTTATGAAATATTGTTCAGGAGTTTTGAAAAGTTTCATAAAAGTCATTCTGTTTTACAGAGTGTTCCAAGATTAATGCGACACCGACCGCATTGACTTCCACGAGGGTTTCGCAAAAATTGATCTATCACGAGTCGCTGTAGGAATTTCTTTATCCTTATTGTCAAATACAAAGATGGATTGGGAGTTATTTGTTTCTAAAAGATAAGAATATGCTTACGGAGAACTGTTTGGCAACAGTTTTCAACGCGGGGAACAATGTGCGCAGCAGAGTGACTCCACGTGGCCGAGTGCGTTTCTTTTAAGCATCCGAGAATCCTATCTGACGTAATAACACATCATTATTTTTATCCCGACATGCATCCGAATACTGCGTTCTTATCACAATGCAGCAACCTAAGCGCGCGAAACGTCGATACTAGAAAAAATAAAGGAGAGAGAGAGAGAGAAAGAGAAAGAACAAATTGTGTACAGTACGGTTAAAAATACACGGTCCGAAATGATTTGCGAAAGTGTTCGAACAAAATGTGTCGTAAACACGGTGTCAATAATAGTTCGAGAGGAAAGTTGCACCAGTGTTGCAATAATTCGACAGATTTTTTCTTAGAAAAAGAGACCGACACGATCGTCCAGAGATTTCTAGTGAAATCGTGCCACACAATCGTATCCCATTGCGCAAGGCTTCAACTATAGCGCTCTAATCGAGCATCGACACGGTCCTTGACTCGGAATGTCATTGTAAATACTGCAAAGCTTCGTCGCGATAAATATCTGTCTCATCAACGATGCAAAAGTCGTTTAACGAAACGTCCGCTGCAAATATCACTATTCCATTATGTATAAAGATTGACTTTTTTCTACGCGTCTATCGCATAATGTTGTTTCCCGTTTTGTCAGATTAGTACTTAATTGGAACAGCGAATTTGTCATACGAGGAAAATGTATGCGTTATACAGTTAAAGTTTCGATCGTAATTCCATTCTACGTGTTATCGTCAAGTCGGTTTTTCCCTGAGTAATCGGACTCCGGCTCTAGAAAATAATCGGTTGTACTTCGTTCGAACCACTATTATCGGACAGACAGAATGAATTTGATAAACAAAGCGAACTGATCTTTAGCAGAAATATTGAATATCAAAACGGGACTCAAACCCTTGTTAAAAATGTTTGCATTTTTACCGTTTTACGTGGTTACATTTTAAAACATTTAATAATGATCTTACAAAATTTTGGATGTAATGGCATCGCTAAATTAACACATCACCTATCGGTGATTATTTCATAGTTCTTACAAAAATATTATCGGACAGACAGAATGAATTTGATAAACAAAGCGAACTGATCTTTCGCAGAAATATTGAATATCAAAACGGGACTCAAACCCTTGTTAAAAATGTTTACATTTTTACCGTTTTACGTGATTACATTTGAAAACATTTAATAATGATCTTACAAAATTTTGGATGCAATGGAATCGCTAAATTAACACGTCACCTACCGGTGATTATTTCATAGTTCTTACAAAAATACGATTTATAGCCAATGAATTCTTTCTGGAGACAATTACAGCAGCAATTTCAATTATAAAGTAATAATTTACTGTGAGTAATGTAATTGAATCCTATCTTTTGGAATCATTATTTAAGAAAAGGTGTTTAAGTTCCACTTTGATATAGTACGATCACTGAGAATTTTATTAATGGACTGCCAATAGACGAAGTGTTAATGTATTCGCATCAGGTCACTTCTGACGCAGGTGCCGAACGCATTTGCGGCACTTCGCGAAATTGAACAATACATGGCATTATATCCATTTATTTGAAGACAGAAGCGTGAAGAATGTACTTACACACTTATATACGCGCCATCCCGTGCGAATGTATTAATAAAACAACATTTTGTTTGTAAGTCCACGTGCAAATGGCATTTACATCTGGGTCAGAGGTGGGTACAACTCTACTCCAATGTCCTCCACAGACCTTCTGAATATAAATATGCATGTAATTATGGTTACTGTCAGTTTTCTGATATTAGCGATTGCCCACCAAGTAGTGATGAACGCAATTGCTGAAGCACGTGTTAAGAAGAATTTTGCAAATGATTCCTTAGAATTCTTATAAAGATAATATCTGCAAAACAAGGATTACGAAAATAAAGTAAGCTGACGATGTTTCTCAAAAGTATATAGATAACACAGTTGTGATATAACAGCTCGTTTGATTGGTTCATTCGTACTAACCTATTGTGAATAATTTCCCGCGTGTAAACCGTACACATAACCTCTTATCGCAGAGGTGCCATCCGCCTCCGTCGTAGCCGTACACCATGATTTCGGAATCATGAAGGTAGAGATGCGATTATTTATACTGTTATCGATAATGTCGACATGTTACCAATATTTTAATACATTGGCAATATTGTTAAGGTATCGTTATGGCGAATAGAGGTAAATAGGAGCAATCGAAATAAAGTATACTTACGGCGTAATATTGATCAAATTGTACGAGAAAGAATGTAAATGCTACCGAAACCAGTTATTATAATGTAAAAGACGTAAACAAAACCATTTATATATTATTTTATGGAAATATGAAAATTACATTATAATACTGGACATTGTATACATATAGAAATCCACTAAACAGGACACGTAGTGTATAAAACAGAATGTCTTGATTTAAGAGAAAATTGATTATCACAGTGCTACGAATACGTCAATTTCTGCAAATACTAAGATACTGTAGTTCAGGAACAAGAAACTGAGATAAAAAAAAATTGAGTTACTACGAGCTCCTATTTTAATTTTCGTTAACGATATTTTAACGTTATTGATCCTCAAGTATCAATAAGATATCGATAATCGATAGTCACGCCCCTACATGTACATAGATTCATGCTGACAGTTGACAAACGGAAACAGAGACATAGTCGTCGGTCGTTGTAGTTCGTAAACAAATGAATTACCTCCAGTTTTCAGGTCGGCACCTTCATCGATGGGTATAACCAGCAGGGGAAAGATGCCGGTCAGTCCGATCATGGTGCTGCCTAGCAAGGAGAACACCCACGGCGTGTACTCGAAATATTCCACCGTGGACTCCCAAGGTGTCCATAAATCCTCGGCGACCATTTCATAGAGGAATCCAGCAGATTCCGTGCTCGTGTTCGCTGCCATGTTTGTGCGTCTCGTGTCGAACACCGGTTGACAAGTTATTCTTTACGAATATTGATAATATTCTTTACCGTTCGTTTCTTCCTTGATGATTTCGATCGTCGAGACCAACAAAGAATCGTCGTACAACGATCGCTGTCTATTATCTCGCAACTGGATCGTAATAAGACTGCTTTCTGGCGAGTCTGTTTACGCGAAGATAACCTCTCTTTCGTACAGCAGCCCGTTCTAGTCAACTAACCGTTCGCGGTTCGGGTTTTGAATAGCCCGCCAAAAATCTTTTGAAACGCAAATACGCGTCGCGTGATACGTCGAGACACCGACTACCGTACGCCCGACTAGCCTACACTGAGGACTGAGCACGGACGCTACGAATCAGGCGGTCGCCGCCTCTACTCTCGCCGATTTCGTCGATCAAATCAACCCCCTTGTTATTCCATAGTGCCGCAACGCAGGGACAATAGTACCGGAATCGGACCTATGACGATGATTAGGCGGGCAACGTCCGTCAAGACACGCGTTTCAATCGAGAGATCCTCGTCTGTCTACGCTCCCGCGCTTTCTTCCTCTTCTATAGCCTCTCCTTTTCCTCCGACCTCTTTGTTCCCTCGTTCGATTCGCTTCTGACACGATGCTGTATCATACCATCGACAAGAGCGAGCGCAAACACACCATCCACTCTGATTTCTGGAGCTTTTTCTATCTTCGAGCTCTTCTACGCTCGATTTTTGAATGGCTGTGTGCCACAGGATCGATCGGAGCAGTCACTTTTACCGCCAGAAATACGGCCGCACGACTGGACACGAGACAGAACACACTTTTTCAAGCTCCCGCTCGTCCTCTCGGAGATTTTAGGTTAGGTACGACTAGCGTCTGCCACCCTTTTCCGTTGATAGAGGTTACACTGTCCGTTCGATGATCAAGACGCACTGTTGCTGTTGTTGTTTGTATTTTTGTTTCTATCGGTTCGAGTCGAGAACGTAAAGTCATCTGCTCTGCATATCGACGCAACGGATAATGCGCGTTACGGTCAAAGTGGAGCCTTTTATAAACACTGAGGCGCTGCGTTAGCTCGGTGGGAACTTTAGTGGGGGAAAGTGCGACGAAGAAGGGAGATAAGCAATAGAGTGGGGGGAAGGCGATGAAGATAAACTTGGAGTCTGGGAGTACGTCGATATATACAGGGTGTCCCACGCGTATGGGGCAAGCTATATCTTTGAAACGAATAAAGATGGACAAACATGTTACAGGACAAAATTAAACGGTATCGAATGATGCATCTTTTGCAATTAAGTCCGTCCATTTCTATGCATTGCTGCTTCAGAGAACTGAAGTTGCATAATTTTTGTCAATAGAATCCTATATGCTTGAATATACCAATCGATGCAGATTTCTGTCCTCAAGTTGTTAATTTGAAAGTTATATTAATTTCAAATTTCAGTAATTACAGCACTTCTATTCTATTAGCAAACTTTTGATGACGTATTGTTACGAACTATAGATATTGTATAATTTAGTGAAAATCTTGTCCTAGTTTCATGGGGCATGCTGTACAAATGTTTCTCGAGATTATAAATTATTTATTTAGTGTCAAGGATGAGAGCATTTCGGTTATCAAAAAGAAAATAAATTACCATCAATGAGAGCCCAAGTCGATAGGGTTGCTGTAGCTTTAGGTATCTGTAGTCGCTTTAAAATTGAATAAATACTTGACTTGAAGTTCATATATAAACTATAATTTAATGTATAGCTTTTTGCAAAATAGTCTAAAGTATTGATTGTATTTTTCGTGGACACCTTCAGCAATTTTTATCGCTATATTTGTGCAAAATTATCGGTCGATATCACGCGATGACTATCTCGCGGCGATAAAAAGGTATTCTAATCAAATTTTTAATGAAAAAAAAATCAGTGCGATAATGTGCCCGATGTAATCGGACTGAGACCATATATATAGTCATGCGAACCAGAAAAGGATGTGGTAAGAGACGCGATTTTTCTTGTTATTGTCATCGAGCTTGTATCGTTGAACAGTGTTTTTCCCGGCCGCCATTTTGACGATCCATTAACACACACTTTTACTTCGATAACAATCGCCACGCAATAACTGTTACTGATAAGTTTAACATAAAGACAAAGAACGGAAACAATGAAGTTGATAAATACCGATACCGCGTTGCGATTCCGTTTCCCTTCTGATGGCTCGATGCAATGAAAATCGAGAATTCTAAACAATTATTGCAAGATTTCAAATTTAGAAATCTTTTACAGTAAATACATAGAAGGGTTCAAGAAACTCATCTCAAGACATAGATAATATTTATTTAAGAAGTTTCCATTTGCGTTAGATCCGCAAATCTACTGTTGGTAACGTGGAACCGATAACGCCATCTTTCTCAATAATTCATAAACATTGTGACAGTCGTGAATTTTCGGATAATTTAAATACATTGTCTATAAATTGAAATAAATAAAGATACACTGAACATAAGTGAATATTATGATATCAACGTTTGGGAACCTCTCACTCGTTTTTAGTTCCTTTCGTGGGAGGAAATGTTTAATAGATTAATCACGCGCTTCTAAACAATATGTGTACAGGAAATTTACGACGAGCAAGATTCTGTAAGCCGCCATCGTCGCTGCGTTGACAATATATGTGGCCTTAATTAATCAAATTGCTAATGGCGCTGAGCCAAATGGTACCTATTTGGCCTGCAATCAAAAAGGCATTCAATAATTGTCGTATGTACACGCCGCTTGTCGAACATTTTTCTTGAGAAGTCAAAATTCTGTCGTTTTATCCCTTTCGCTTCCAAAAAATATCTTTTTCGACAAAAATCTCAGAGATGGTTAGTAAAACACCCCCTCTTTTCAACTATTTTAACTTTCTAGCTTCCCCAATAAAAATATTAATTTTTTAATCCTGCAATGACACCCAGGAGTCTTACAAATCCTAGCAAATTTTTCTGTACACCGATTTTCTTTAGTGTACCGCAAAATGATTGCGAATAATGGGATTTTAAAACTTTTTTTCGGCAATTGTACTCTGTAGCACTAAACTACCTACCGGGAAGTATTTTAGGAAATTTTTAGAAAATTCTCACTGCGTGTTTGTCTCGTAATTAAAAAATGTCTTGATTACGATGTGAGAACTTTGCGGAGACCATCAGTTTCAGGCTATCTGTGTCACCAGGACACGATTCCTCGTCGTGTTGCAAGGATATAGGGAACTATTACGTTGCAAGTATTGTTTGGCTCGTTGAAAACGCGATCGAAGATGGTTTGTTCGCCGTCGAAAATGGTTTTTTTGCCGTCGAATTTTCAAAAAGTCGCGCAACGCACAACGACGGCCCCGGTTGGCTGTGCATCCTTGCGTGGCGGAGCACTCCAGCGGCTCTATTTTAGGAATCGACAGAAAGTTGAGATTATTTCAGTTACATTTTTTACCTCCGAACCAGAACCAGCAGCGAGCTTAGCACAAGAGCATCACGATGGGCCAGTAGGTCGATTTTTGTGCGGACGTCGAGGAACGCCGACATATAAAGTAGTTTCGCAGGCCGATTACATAATTCCTATCGGGACACTCCAAAAATCCGTGGAACGCGACGACCGATAAATTCTCTGGAAAAAGAGAATGTAATTACTCACGTTGGACAATAAATCGTGGTTCTCGGTGTCATCCGACCGTTCGGAATCTTTCCGCGAAATCTTCTGCGGCTGTTTATCTTTCGCTCGAGTGCTACTGTACGTCCGGAGGGTATCTGCAACATCGTGGTACTGTGTCTGACTCATTTTTCTACCGTTTCGAAAGACAAAACAAAATGCTCTTCGTCGTGTCGTGACAGTGCGTCGACGAGTCTCGCGTTTCTTTTTTCCGAATTATAGTCTTTTGATGCTGGAACACGTTCGGCGACATCATGGATTTGCGACGGATGTCCAACTGGAACGTCCTCAGCGTAGAGGCAGCCCTTCAACAGCTGAACACCTTCGAAGGAGACAACAACGAGATTGTGAGGCGACCGAACACGGTAAATCGATTTTAATCTCGCTGGAACATCAATTCCGATTTTTTGATACACCAAGAAGAAAGAATCGTGGTTTTCAATTACGGAAACGCAATTGCAAAACCACGATAAAACGACGCGTCCCGGAGGTAGACTTCTTTTCTAGCCCCTGTCGTTGCGGTGTACTAACGGATTCTACCTATTCTTATCTCGTCTGGTTGCCTGACGGCTTGTCTTTATTTATAACTAATTAAGCTAGACGCCGTTCGAAGTGTATCTCAGTATGGTCCAGTCAACCAGCAGCGTTCTCACAGACTGGTTTTCCTCGTTTGCAAATGTAAACTTCGATTTCTGTCGTTGTTCGTCGAAACGCGAATCAACATGAACAAAAGGACGTCGTGATCCGTGGTTTCGGTAACGCGATTTTGCTGATTATCCTGTTCCATCGTGAACTTCCCTGATCGATTCATTTCGGACTCGGAGGAGGATCGAAATCGCTGCTACGATGAGCACCTGGCATCATTTGAACGTGGAGCATGCCACCAGCGCTATATCCAGAGAGGATCTCGGCAATAATGTTCATCGACATAGAGTCGTGCACACTGCGGTAATTGTTTAACAATACCAGAGATCGAACTTCATTGTTACTCGTAAAATCTTTTGTGAACCGACTTTGGTTCGTTGAACGCGATCTACTATTGTCAGATTGCTGACTCAAATTTATAACAAATTTTCTATCTATACTATGAGAAATATTGTAATTAACACAATAAATTTGTTCCTAGTTTGGATTCATGAGACATATGCAATTTGTACGAAGATTCTCGTTATTCCTGATTTGCAACTCTTACAACATTTCCTGTTCATTTCTATCGTAAGAAATGCTCTAATTAACGGAATAAATTTGCAACTTGTTCCAATTTCCACAAGACTCAGGAAGTTTGTGATATTACAAGCCTTTACGCAACTTTCATAGCCTGTTTCGTGAAAGTTGGAGCGAGCGACGAATTTATTTAGTTGATTAAAGCATTTCTTGCAATAGAAATTAACAGAAAATGTTGAAGGAGCTAAAAATATGTTCAGTCTCTCTGACGAGTATCGTGATTCACGTTGCCGATGCTGTAACTATTACAAAAGTCAAGTCCAATCCGATTGGTAACCGGCGCGGCGAGGCCCTCCAAGCGCCGTGTTATCGATTCCGTTTGACAGTATCCGCTATCTCTAGAAAATACAAGTATTGAAAGAAGATATACACTGTTTAATGAGCCTACGGACAAGAACGTTCAGTAACTCTTATCTGTCTTATTGCTATTTGTTCAGAACACTTGAGAACACTTGTAAAAAAAGCTACCTCGGTTAAAAATGTTTTTAATTACAACAAAGTTGAATGTTTGTCGCGTTTATCGCTGTTCGTTCCCCACGTGCATGTACATGCTCGGTCTCGTGTCGGATACGTTCCAAGTCCAATTTCCTGGCAAATTATTCGCAAACAAAGATACGACCGATTCCAAATGCTAATGCAAAGATACAAATCGATATCCAAGAGAAGAACGTACGAAAATATTTTCCAATCTCTGCTATCGGATTTCGAAGGTCTCTTATCGATTTCGGGCATCTTCGATAGTTCGGAGGGATCCCGAACGAGTTCCGCCGCCGGGCGTGTAAACTTCATCTCGAATTTGACGTTTCACGGTAGACACAGGGAAATGCACCTTGGCTGCAGGTGACGAGTTTAAAATTAAAGCGCAGACGGGTCTTCCAAGGCTTATATTTAGGACGACGCGCAGGCGCGATCCGATTAGAAATGCCGTGAAGACTTAGAACTTCTGTATCCCCGAATTCCGACTGTGCGACGCGATTTTCACGCTCCCGAGGCGAGACGCTCGGGAAAACCGTGTCCTCGAGTTTCCCACCTGAGAAAATCGGTGCGAGGTCGTGCGGGTGCTGCGAGGTTCTTTCGACGAAGTAGAATCGATTTCCAAGATCGCGGAGTCCGATCGAAAATAGAACTGAATCGGGCCTTTCCATCGATCGTTCGATCGGAGCACGTTCCGCGATACCGTTTGTCAAAAGATCGTCGTCTCCGGAGGTTGTTCTTGATCGAGAATAAAAGCCGATCGGGACCTGTGCATCGATCGTTCGATCGGGACACGTTCTGCGATACTGTTCGACAAAAGATCATCGTGTCCAGAGGTTGTTCCTGATCAAACGGCAAGATGGATCTCGGGGGTGTGGACGTATGGGGTCAGATCGCCGTGGAGACGTCTCAGATGTTCGTCTCCGAGGGCGGTGTGGTTAAAAGTCGCTTCGCGGGGACCGTAAGTTCAGCAAAAAACCCAACGGGACAGTTAGCGAACGGGTTGAGCGATGATCGAACGAGTTTCGAAACATGTGTTATCCAGACGGCGATGGTTCTGGCGATGATCTCTAATTCGAGCGACGCTCGCTCTGTTCCAGACCATAGAGAAGCTGCCCGACAAGATAATTCTGCACGTCTTCAGCTACCTGTCGCACCGCGAGATCTGCAGGGTCGCGCGTGTCTGCAAAAGGTGGCGGCAGATCGCTTATGACACGCGTCTCTGGAAACACGTCTCCCTGCGACCGGAAATCAGCGGGTTGCACGTCAGCTCGTTGGACAATCTGCTGCACTTGATCAGGTAGACGACGATATCATCGTCAATCGGTGAAAAAGTCTAGAGAATTTTGGCAGATTACGCTGGTTCCCGAAATATGTCCGAGAGCTGTCCCGCTTGCCAAATATCAGCTACAGGAAAAAGTCCGTACGGTTTTTCTATCAATGATACACTTCTACCGAATTTCTCGTGTCAATGGCTTTATGCATTTATCTGCTATAATATGCTTTCCCTATCTTTCATTCGTTTCAGTACTTTAGCGGCCATGAAAGATTAAAAATCTCGGGCTAAGAGCTAAAAATTCGAGATTCCTTTTTTGAAGAACTGAAACTTCGAAATAAAGGTTCAATTAGTGAAACAACAGCGCATCTGCGGAACATACAAGTCTATAGATTGTTGCAAAGAGTTCTGGAGACTACTTTGTTAATATATTTTATGAAGTTCTCCTGTTCCGAAGTTTGCAACAGCGAATCCCTAAACACCGGGGATAAGGCACGCATTTCACCGCGACCAGGATCGTCTATTAACGAGTTAGGAATGAGGATGTAATCGAAGGATCGTTTGTTGCTACAGCACGCGATTCGGCGCCTCGTTGAGGTACATCGAGCTGCCGATCGAGCTGATCACGCACACCGTCCTCCACGAGCTGGCGAACAAGTGTCCGAATCTGACCCACATGCTGCTCGACTTTTCGACCGCTATGCAGCTGCACGATTTCTCCGAGATGCAGGCGTTCCCGACCAAGTTGAAATACATGTGCATCTGCCTGTCCGAGGTGATCTTTATGGAGGGTTTCATGAGGAAGATCTACAACTTCATCAACGGCTTGGAGATCCTCCATCTTATAGGTTCGTATTTTCTTCTATGATCCAGCAAATTTTCACGACGCTGTTCTCAATTACATTATAAACGATCAGGAACGTACGAGAAGGTGGAGGAGGAAGAGGAGGAGATCTACGAGGTGATAAACGTTCACAAGTTGAAATCAGCTACCCCCAATCTTAGGGTGATCAACCTCTACGGGATCAATTTCGTCGACGACTCTCACATCGACGCGTTCTCTTCAAATTGCATCCAGCTCGAGTGTCTAGCGGTGAATTTCTGCTCGAAGGTCACCGGCTCGACGATGAAGACCCTGTTCCAGAGGAGCAGAAGGCTCAAGTGTCTTCTGATGGAGGGAACAAGTACGATCGGACCACTTACTCGTTACCTTTGTAGCTCGATAGATGATCGCGACTCCTTTTACAGATCTTCAAAGCGAGTACGTGATGCAAGTCGAGTGGGAGAAATCGAGCATCCAGGAGCTGGACGTTACAGCCACGGACTTGTCCACGGAGTGTTTAATCGACATGCTGAGCAGGATCCCCAGCCTCCGTTTTCTGAGCGCGGGACAGTTGAATGGATTCAACGACAGCGTGCTCAAAGCCTGGGCCGAGCTCGGAAATCCTCGAAATTTAATCGCCTTGGATCTGGGCAGCTCGGATAACCTAACCGACGATGGTCTACACAAGTTCTTGTCGAGATACGGCCATCAGCTTTGGGGACTCTCCCTGTGCGGCATGCCCCACATCACCGATCAACTGTGGCAGAGCGTTCTGCCGATATTGACCAACGCCATGTGAGTCTGGCTGGTCCATGACCTTGCGCGACATCCGGTTCTCTTAGAAATTGATCTGACAAAGGACATCGCTAGCGTATATTTTGGTATCTGCAGTGATTTATATCTAGGGAGTATAAGCAACTCCCAAGGTTGAGGATAAGAAACATCTTTTGAGATATCTCGAGAACTGTGAAGCATAGGACCACGAAATTTCTTTTAAATTGCGTGTTTTTGAATGGGGAATCTAGCCGCATAGGAAAATGTCTAAAGATGTCATTTGTAGTTGTTATATGGACCAAAATACAGGGTGTGTCGTCTAAAACAGGACACCTAAATATCTCCTCTACCTCTGAAAATACAAAAAATGTTTCTAACGTAATCTAAATGGTTTCAAAAGACGAATCAGATGAAAGAATCGTTTTTTATAAATTGTAATTTTTTAATCGTTTTTTCAAGGTCACTCGTGTTTTTTTACATATATACACACATTTTTTGTTGTTACATGTTATAGCAAACATTATTGTGCTATTAAACATGGATGAATGCACAATAATGTTTGCTATAACATACAACAACAAAAAATGTTTGTATATATGTAAAAAAAAACACGAGTGATCTTGAAAAAACGATTAAAAAATTACAATTTATAAAAAATGATTCTTCCAACTTTTTCTAACGATTCGTCTTTTGAAACCATTTAGATTACGTTAGAAACATTTTTTATATTTTCAGAGGTAGAGGAGATATTTAGGTGTCCTGTTTTAGGGTCTCTGCACACCCATCCGGGACAGGTTCCGGAGAGTTTTTTTTATATAGCTGTGGTATAGGGAGGGCTCTCAGAGATTTCTGATCCAGTGTGGTTTCGATTCTTTCCTCGCGCGACCGAAGGTCCATAATTCTTGCATTTTCGAGCGCGCGTTGACAGTTCTCTCTGTGCATGGCACAAAAAAAATGTTTTCAGGGGCTCCACAGCTCCTTAAAGTAAACTATCTAAATTAACTAGCTAAATCCCGGTCTGGCCCGTCCCGTATGAGTGTGCAGAGACCCTTAGACGAAACATCCTGTATATGAATGTCCTTCTGATTTGGATTTTTCTAGGATTCTCGTAATGGGTACGAATGAGAGGCTAGGTGTGAACATCCACGTAGACCAGTTGATGGATGGCATCGCAAACAATTGTCCTAATCTGGAGCGACTCGAGCTCCGCTGGGACCCGGAGAATCTTCGATTTTCGGACAAGAGTCAGAAGGCTATCGATATTCTGCGTGTGAAGTGCATCAAGCTTCGCTGCCTCAGCCTTAGGTAACTCGGATGAGTTTGAGCCAACGATAAAGGAGACGATGATCAGTTTGATGTGTTCCAGTGACGGAAGGTATTACGAGATCGTCAAGGCAAACTTCGAGCGAGCCGACAGACTGACGGTCGTCAGGACAACAACCTGCTGCAGAGTTTCCAACTACTACCTCCTAGCCAATTACAAGGATCTGGTCTTCAATTAAATTTGTTCTTCTACCCTATAAGTATTTGTATATAAACGCGAGGGATTCGAGTATTTGTTCCACACGATACATTGCCGAGCAACAGAAATCCGAACCAGGTAACGTTTCGATGCGTTAATTAATCCCCTTTCCTAACACGTTGACTGCCAGGCACATTTTCCATGTTTTGCCCAAGGCGCCAACGTGAATTTTTCATTATGCGATGCATATTATATTGAAATATTATTTGCAGCAAATAAAGTGAGTTATAAAATCATGATTGAAGCATTTTTCGTGCATTAATTTCTTCAAACCATTATAGTAACAATGGTATTATTGAAAAATTTATCAGTATCCATATTTACTCTAATTATGTACTTTTATTATTTGCTGCGTCGCCGGTCACCGGTCGCCCTCACGGCGCTGTAGCCAAGTCGAGAGCCGGTCACCGGTGACCCCCATGGCAGTCAACGTGCTAATGAGGTATTTTTCACCAGAAACAACACTTTCGACTAATTGATCGCATATAATAGGCAAGTGTTATAAAACACGAAATGAATTTTCCGAACGTTGTAAACGATAAAAATTTCGTTGCAGATCCTTGACAAATGGAGACGACGAACGAGAATCCGATTATTCCGAGTATTAAGACAACGAGCAACATACAAGATATATATTTTTATATACCGTTTTTGAGCCTGTACATACGCGACCAATATCGCCGAACATTTCTCTACTGCCAATGAACGATGTTACTTCGACCGCGCAATTGTTTTTCGAATTCGACAATCTCAATGTCGGTGCTGTAATTGTAAAAGAAAAAAATGAATGAACTGACGTTTGACAGCAAAAAGTCTAGGCTACGATTCCTTTCGTCGCGCAAGCGTCGTTAATTA
Organism: Sphecodes monilicornis; assembly: GCA_913789915.3. Taxonomy (NCBI): domain Eukaryota; kingdom Metazoa; phylum Arthropoda; class Insecta; order Hymenoptera; family Halictidae; genus Sphecodes; species Sphecodes monilicornis. The sequence continues at coordinate 23,298,578 of OU565287.1, forward strand.
ATCAGGGAGGGCGAGGAAAAACTGATTCGAGAAGCAATATCGACGGGAACCGCCACGCACGATGGCGTTCGTCGTATCGATTATTTTCTAATTTATTCATGCAGCCGTGTAGACGACGACGACGACGTCGCACTGGCCACGGCTGGTCGGTCGATTCGCTCGATTTCATTCTCTAGCCACATGCCAGGCCCTTCGTTTATATGTTGCATTATAGTCGACGCAGAACCGTCGTGGCGGTCACGACTTTTCGTATGATTGCCGGAAGTTTGGTCGCCGGGCGTCTCCCAGTCGCGTTCTCCCATCCCGATCTTCCTCAATGTCCGACGTCGAGGAGGAGATGGTCGCGAGGGGCCTCAAAATCTGCCTGGTGGGCGATTCTGGGTCCGGCAAAGTGAGTTACAAAGTGTCTTGACTCTCGAAGTTTCGCACGTCGAAACCTTATCACCGATTTCCCCCAATTTTATCGCGTTTTCACTGACAACGACCGATCCTCCAGTGAATTTTCGAACTTCAACCCTTTGCACTCGACTTTCCTTTCGAGGGAACGTCATCAATTTATCCAGCACCTCAATCAGCTCTTTTAGAGGGACATGACAAGATTGCAAATTTTTATTTCGTCGAATCTGTACCAATAAAATGTTATTATATCGCTTTATATTTTATTTAAGTTGCTCTTAAATGATCTAAGAAAACTGACCGAGTGCAAAGTGTTGAATTATCGACCGCGTCGAATATCGAGCATTTGTTTCGAGTTCACCTGTGCTCGGAAGAACATGCCGCCGCGCCGTGGGTATCGATTTATTTCTTTCGCGCGAAGTGGTCACTGCCACGATTTCAGACACGCACAGCTCCCGCCCATTGTTCTCGAATAAAATAGAAAACTTTCGCACTAAAATCTCCCGTTTCCGCTTGGTTTTGAGCTGTCGCCACCCGGAGCGGTGCGGGGCGATTCAATTTCCGTTCGGGAAACCGCAAATTAAATTGAATTGCATCTTCGTGTCGCCGAGAGCCTTTCCCTGTTCTATTAGCGAGCAGCTGTTTCTTTGATTGTTCCGAGGAATTGCGCGACACAGAATTAATTGCACAGCAAACGAGGCACGCGAATTCGATTCGACACGGGAATTCCTGTTTGGTCAGGCAATCGAAATACAGTATTTCATCGGTAATTGTCCCAAATGTCTCCGACATAATTGTCCCTGAGATATCCCCACTAGTGCGGGGTGTACCCCCTTGAGGGGCCGTGAAGCTCGAGAGGCCTCGGTCGCCGAGAAATATGACACCATGCGGCTCGGGTATATCGGCGAGACCACACTAATCCGAATTTCCAACTTCTTTATTATTCATTATTTTTTTATGGGACTTCGATGACAATGTTTGTGGCATTTTTCTATTAAAAATCATACTAAATATGATATAATTCCGGTGATATTTACTTGTGTAATAGACAATTAAAGTTTCGGGCGCGAGGAAGGATAGCGTATGGGAAAGAAAGAGACGCGGAGAGTCGCAGTCGGCGGCACAGTTCAAAGGCTCGCGCGTCCTCACAATGTATTATCAAGGAATAACTTTTTTATTATTACTTATTTTTTTATGAGACTTTTTCTAATAGATTTGTGACATTGTTCTGATTAAAATGATACCAAACACGATATAATTCGGATCATATACAGGTGTATGGTCATTATGTATAGGTCAGATACGTAACATCGGTGAGGCAACAGTAATGCAATGACGACACTTTTTCATTTTTAATTAATCTTTTAGGAGACTTTTACCATCATATTTGTAATATTTCTCTGATCAAAATTTTTCTGATTATACATACATATCTATTTTTTGAATTGACGATGGAGTAAGTTTTGGTGACAGACAAAGAGAGTAAATAGTAAAGAAGTCCTGGTCATCGAAGTTCCATAAAAAAATAATGAATAATAAAGAAGTTGGAAATTCGGATTAGGTATGTTTACATTTTTCGGTGACCGAAGCCTCTCGAGCTTGGCTGTCCTTCTCTACGTTCGGCAAACCTCAAACAATGATATCCCTCGCGCATAATTGTCCCTCCGCAGACCCGTGTTGTGGACATTTATCGATGAAATACTGTAGTGTGCGTTTTGAACGCCGCTTTTTTCTCAACCCGATCCACCATAACTGAGATTCAAGGATACCTGTTTAGACCAGCATCGCCCAGAAGTTTTGCCACAACGAGTTCACCAGACAGTACACGCCGACGTCCGGAATCGACTTTTTCCTGAAGAATTTGAGCATAGGCTACTACAGGAACGTGAACCTGCACCTGTGGGACGTGGGTGGCCTCGCGCTTCATGGGAACATGCTGGATAAATACGTCTTCGGCGCTAACGTAAGGAGATACAGTCAAAAATTGCGGAGATGATCGACGATCACGATAAAAGTTCTTTTTAGATTATTCTCCTGGTGTACGATGTGACGAATACCTTCAGCTTCGAAGTTCTAGAGGATTGGATCGACAAGATACGAAAAGTGAACCACACCTTCGAGGAAGCACCATTGATGGCTATAATAGGCAACAAGTGCGACATGGAACATCAAAGATCGGTGAAAAGGGACCGGAGCCATAAATTCGCCGCTGACAATGGGTTCCCGTCGCACGACGTGTCCGCGAGAACCGGGGAAGCGGTAGAAAACCTTTGAACAATCAAAAGAAGGATATTAGAAAATCATCAAAATAATAAAGTGCATTATGTGCACTCCAAAGAACTGGAGAAGCAGATTTATCTGACTCGCGATAGGAAAGTTGCTAAGATAACGGATGAAGTGGGACGTGCACAACGGTGCACATTGAGATCGCTCATAACTAGACCGTGGATTTTATGCATCTGTGAGAAAAATAAATAAACGCAATATAAAACAGTAGAAGAATGTGCATACATTATTGTCAATATAGTGAAAGTATGCTCCAGTTTTTTTGAGCAATTCAAATTTTGACCATTTTCTACCATATTCTACGAACATTTCCGTTGTCGTATCTGAAAGAGGGATTTCGTTTCAGCTGTCTCTGTGCATAGTGAATTTGGCAGCGCAGATCTTAGGCGTGCGATTAACGAAAACCGACCAGGACTACCTGAAACCCATAATCATCGCGGAGATAGGCGACACGGTGGACATGAGCACCATTCAGAAGGTCGTGAAAAGGATCCCGACGAAAAAGCAAAGCCACATACCCTTCCACCCTCATTTGCCGCAGTCGAAGTCGACGGTATGCGTGTTGCAGTGATAATCGATGAAATATATTTTTGATTGCAATAGAAAACGGTCTCTTCACGCACAGGACTGCGGTACATCGCGACTATTGTACATAAGATGTTCAAATATTTTTCGTATCTCTCTTCTATTGTTACCTGACGCGTCTCGCCTGCAGGGTCCGCTTTAGGGGCGGGCAACTCGGACATTCGTCCGGGACGCCATTTTGGCTTTATTTAAAAAATATATACAGGGTGAGTCGCCTAACGTTTGCACCTCAAATATCTTTATCAGTGTAATTTCTTTCGATCGAAATTAATTATATTATATATAGTTCGATCCTATTTTTGCGTCAATGTCAAGAACGTTTGGTGTGGAAACCGTTAAGATTCTCAAGGACTGGTCTTACACGAAATTGTCTATAGCCAAAAAAAAAAAAAAAAATCAATAGGATCGAACATTGCGCCGAAATTAGATTTATCGATCAAATATCTTTGTTGTTTCTAAAGATACGTAAAATATGGTAAGGACACCGTTAAATGATACAATGGGGCTGACACGATGCCAAAAATGAAATTTTGTTTTTATGTAATTTTTTTAGAGATATCAGGGTCACCTTGACTTTTTTAAATCGAACCACCCTTTTTTAAACACCTACAATGATAGTCCCTTTCATTACGAATTCAGTGACTATAATTACTCAAGGTCATTGTAAACGGGCTTTGAAGAAATATTGAACTCTGTCCGTGACCTTGAATGACCTTGAGTAATTATAGTCACTGAATTCGTAATGAAAGGGACTATCATTGTACGTATTTAAAAAATGGTGGTTCCACATAAAAAAATGGTGACCTTGAAAATCTAAAAAAGACAAAAACAAAATTTTTTTTGGCATCGTGTCAGCCCTATTGTACCATTCAACTGTGTCCCTACCATATTTTATGTATCTTTAGAAATAACAAAGATATTTGAGATGCAAACGTTAGGTGACTGTATAGTATATTCTTAAGGGCCGACGATTTGTCTTTTTGTCCGGGGTGACGTAACCGCTAGAGCGGGCGCTGTCGCCTGCCATCTCGAGGTGTGGAGGCAATAAAAACCACTGGAGTCTTCGCAATAGACTTAGAAACAGATTTATTTATCAATAGAATCTTGCTACTCGTGACAATTATTAATAGCGAGACAACATAACAATGTTAAAAATACTTTTACAATGATAATAAGCTATCATACGCATGATGAAATGTATACATAAACGCGCCACGCGCCGTGATCCTCGATCTCGGTGATTTCAATGCTCGTTAATCGTCTTACTTACAGTGGGCCATTTTTATAAAATAGGAACAATTCGTATCAGAAAATTCGTATGTCAAATAGGAGAGAAAATAAGTTGAGCGAACTCCCAACCCCATTTCAGTTGTAATTAATAATGTATGATTAAAGAGATATGAATTTTGTTCAGCTTTTTGCGATTCTGGCCCGCCGTGCGTTGTTGAAAACGAGGATAACGTCGCGTCCGCTTTCGGCGTCATCGAATCGAATAAAATTCAATGATCGAACACTGGTAGAGCGGTTGAACGCAAGATCGCCGAACATTCTATAGTTTTTCTAAATCGCGAGTAGAATTTTCTCTACGATCTATTCATTAATGGCACTAATCATGCAAACGTTACATGTACGAGAACGCAAATGTACGCGACAAAGGTAAACGCAGATTCAACAAGAGAACAATGACGGCTAACAAGAAAAAATGGGCCTGAGGGCATGGTGTGTGCGTATACATAACAATTGGTTTCGCGAGAGTATATGCAAAATCGGAAGCATTCGATTAAACTGCGTCAATAAATACGAGGAATAAATTATTCGTTAAAAATAAGGTAAAACAGTTATCGGTATCGAAGTTACGGTCAATCATAAAAACGATTACTGGAAAATACATTTCTTTAAAAAAAAAGAAAAAACCTCATTTATTTTTCGCTCGCGATCTGATGAACGAGAATAACTCGCGGACGGTGCAGTCGATGGAGATTTGAGTGACCCGTTCGAATCGAAGTATAGAGTACAGTTTCTATACATTAAACGTATAAGGTGCAAAATTATAGTTTCGGTAGATCTCATTACACCATCGATTGTTCCTCGTACTTTTTTTTTTTTTAGAAAACCGAGACTTTAACGAGAAGTCCTGGCGTGTATAATTTACTCTAATATGATCTTCAGTCTCTTTTTAATCAACGTGTACCGTTTCAGTCTTTTCACGCGTTCGTCTTTTGAAATGAATATGTTTAACAACCGCTAGAATTAATACCGTGTAGAAAGACTAAAACGAGACATGTGTAAGCATGGTACCTAGACTCTCTCAATTCTCATCATCGCTACAACTCCGAGTTTTTCAGCGGTCTCCTGGGCCACACGTTTTTCTCCAGTATTTTTGTTTTCGCTTCCCAGAGCTCGGTAAACTTGTCGTTCAACGGGGCCAGGTAAGTCTCTATCCATTCTTGAATAGTATAATTATCGTAGATGTCCTCCATGGCAATTCTCATCTCCTTTTCGATATACAGCAGTTCCATCTTGTTCCTGTCCAGGTCGGCGATTGCACGCTCCACATGGCTAGGGCTGGAGAAGGAGTGCTTAATGTTGTAGGGTTTCAGCCAGCCTTTAAAGGTGTTGTCCTGCTCCATCTTGGCAACCTCCTGGGTCAGTGAGAATAGCCGCAAGATGGTGGCGTAGATCGCCACGCCCTGATAACTGCACTTGGTCCAGCCATACTGAGGCTCCGGGACGCTCAGGGAAATTATACCGTCGCAGCGCAACGCCTGCATCACGGATGCAGGCACGTCCATAGGGAACCCAGTGAGGTCCGGGGCTCCCAGGATTGCCAGATTCACAGCCAACGATGGCAAAGCAACGGGCAATAGCTCGCAGAGCACGCTGAAGTGGTCGTACCGCTGCCAACCCGTCAGCATCACGCCATTGAACGTGATCTGGTTAGAATACCTGCTGATGATCTCTAACCAGCGCTGGTGGTTCTCCATGTGATAGGGTAGCTCCGTGTAGTATCTGTCCGGCGCTGTAGCTCCCTTGAAGGCTGTGGCCACCCAGACATGTTTCCAAATTGATGCGTAGCTCTCCCACAGCTGGTCGGTCAAGGTTGCTCCTGGGTCAGTCGTGTACTTCCAGATAACTGGTTGTACCAGCAAGTGCAATCCTCTGTCTATAATCTCCTGTGGGAAAATCTCTCTAAACTCGTCATCCCACATGAGGATCGTAAGCTCTGGATACTTATCCTTAATATACCTAGCTACTTTGGACACATGGTCCAAGAACAACTGCTTCTTGCCCCACTGTCTTTTCACCATTGTCTCCAGACACCTGGTGCATTCTCCAATCTGGTACACCTCATCAGCCCCTATGTGTAAGTGTTTCACATTGGGATGCATGTTCATCACTTGGTCGATCATTTCGTATATTAATGGCAGCGTTTTGTTGTAAGTGGGGCAAAGAGCTTGGGGATAGTGCAGCACTTCTCGATAGTCTTTGAATGTATCTAGCTTAAGTACAAACTCCATGTGACCAAAGGTTTGTACCAGTGGGATTACCACGAGCTTGTTGTCTGCGGCTGCTTCCTGGATATCTTGGATATCCTTCTTCGTGTAGCTGTTGCCGGCACTGATGTTCCTCAGATTCCCATCGAATGGGAACATATCTTCGTATTCTAGGAGCACGCCTGTGGCACCTAATTTTTTGAGCAATTTGAACAGGTACTTGTAGTAACTCACTTTTGGAGGAGCACCCTTCAAGTCCAGGTGCACGATTTTATGACCCTTGAACAGAGGCACGGAGTTTCCATACGATTTGCCATAATTCAGGTCATTGAACAGGGGACCGCTACCGCTCTTCAGCTTGCCCAGAATTTGAGCCTCTATCTGTTGTTTCTTAGCGATGTTGCGAGGATTCTCCGTGAGATCGCTCAACGGGTAAACCTCCTCTATTTTTAAACGCGGGTTTAACTTATTGGAGGAGATGTCCTCGACCTCGTTACTGAGAATGTGATAAGTAACGATCAGCAGAGCGAAACTGATCATTACGATTACCATTAAAGAGGCTCTGCCTCTTAGTCTTGTCATGATCGGGCCAGAAGAACATCAAGATAGGATCACTTTATTATTGCTTTCGTTTCAACCAATGCTCTTACTATTCTCGACACGATTTCATCGTTCCTTTCACTGAACGCACTGACGTGAACGTAATGAGAACCATCTGTTCCTTAGTTCCAGATTTATCTGTGTCCGTGCGATGTCGCTACATTATTGTAAAATAACTGTATTATCGTTGAAAAATTACTCCCACGTAGAACCTTTTTTTCTTATCAAAGTTTAATGACAGAAATAGCAGATTATGTACATAGTGAATATATCGCTGTATAGTGATAAACGCTATCGAGAAACAGGCCGGCCAACTAGCGCTGCAAAGCGATTCGCGCTTTCTAACCTCTATTTCGCGAAGTGTATTTTCATTTTCATTTGATATATTCGCGTATAAATTATTGAAATACAAAATATATTATACATATTTGAAAATTGTAAATACTTAGAGTTTTCGATGACACGGTGGTAAAATTTCATGGAAAGAATCACTAAAAGATTTATGGTAACTATTCACACGTAGATATGTGAAGAGATTTCAAATCAACCACTCATAAATTTGAATTTCGAAATGGAAAATACTACCAGAGACGAGATATGGGACTAGACCAATCATCTTATGGGGTTTTGTGTCGCACTATCTGATATACCGACATAGCTAAAATCAGGGGTTTTCTTACACCACAGACTTAAGATACCTACAGACATTGCATGCAATGCATTTTTCTGTCTACGGTTCTGAATTACCGACTCTGTAGAAAATGTCCTAGTACGATAGCGGACTCTATCGAAATGGAACGGTCAGGTGGTGAACTACATGAGGTTGCAACACATAAAGTGTGTGTCCGAGGAGGCTCGATTTTACAGCGTTGTCAGCTTTAAAACGCAATTGCATTCGTACAAAAATACTCCACGTATTATTCACTTGTGCCCCCTATTTTTTTACAGGACTTCTAACCCGCTGGTAAAAATTTGGCGAACATGATAAAGAAGTTTGTATCCGACAAGGACGAACTTATGCACATTTAAGAAGAGAAAGAAAGATAGACACAGAGCTGCCGAATACTGTGCACACTCGACAGAAAATTTATTAGTAACACACTTGTGAGGAACTGTTTACAAATATTTGCAGTTAGGAAATATAGAATAGACCTTCAGCTACTTTCACATATAGTTTATCGTCACATTTTATTTCTGACTAAATAGTTATAAACAATTATTCTAAGTCTCGTTCTAAAATAAACTCAAATAATTTAATAGATCTCTGCTAAAAGTAATCTTCCTTGTGATCGGAGGATCTAGAATGATGTCTCAACTACATTTCTGTTGCAGTTTTATGTAGATTCGACGCCTCGTTAATTAGTTATTTACGATTTCCAGAGAGGTGACACAACGATTTGTGTGTTTACCTTTGACGAATACTCGGACTCTCCTTATCTTACTCATTGCGGGCATAGAAGATAGAAGTTACCTCCACAAAAATTGTTGATAAATTACTTCAGGTAATTTTTATAAATATTAGCTCTCGAAGAATATAGAATGGACCTTCGGCAACATTCATGTATAGTTTTCAATTCGATTCTAGAAGAGGTTAATTAGTTATAAATAATTTTTGTTACTCTTGTTCTAATGAAACTGTGCATACTAGTGAGAATTGAATATCTTGTACACTCCACATTTTTTCAATATAATTATGCTTAGTAATATTCGTGTATCATAAATTATGCTGGATCTCGAGTTTTATTACTTACTTCTACTAAAAAATTAGATGGCAAGATGGTCAACGGAGTGATCGTCGACATCATCGACAAAAGGAATTGTTTCAAATATTAACCAGCTAGAGATGATAAATTTGTGAGTGAATTGTGTTCGATAAATTAATGCACGCGAATATTCATGTGTCAGAAGATATTCAATATCTCGAGTTTCATTACATATTTTTACTGAAAAATTAGATGGTCAGATAGTCGAGGGAGTGCTTATCGACATAATTAGCAAAAGGAATTGTTATAAACGTTAAACAGCCACAGATAGTAACTTTATTAATTACATTTGCTTGATATAATATTGTTTGGTAATATTCATGTGTTAAAAGTTGCTCTGTATCTCGAGTACTATTAGCAATTTTTACTTAAAAATAAGATGGTAGATAGTAAAGAGGATGCTGGTCGGCATCATTAGCAAAAAGATTGTTATAAATATTAACTAGCTAGAAACAATACATTTTTCAGTGAGTTGTGTTGAAGAAATGAATGCGTATGAATATTCATGGTTTAAAAGTTGTTCTGTACCTCGAGTACGATTAGCAATTTTTACTAAAAAATTAGTTGGTAGATAGACAAGGGGATGCTTATCGACATCGTTGGCAAAAGGAATTGTTATAAACATTAAACAGCCAGAAATAATAGATTTATCAATAATTATTATCACGGCAATCGAGATCTACCGAAATTAGTTGGGGTGGGGAGCGTTGCGCTTCGCTGCGCGCTGCGCATCACTGGCTACCTAAGCTCGCGGAGCGCGCTCAGTCAATCAGTCGGGCCGGGCCCTCCGGCAGGAGCGGATGGGTTCCGGGACCAGGAGGGTCTTCCAGCGGTACCCTAGCCTCTCCTGCCTACCTTGGGGATGACCAGTGGTCCTCTAGAGCTCCCCTTGCCTACCTTCAGCTGGCTTAGGGTGGACCAAGGGTCCTTCACCAGTGGTCATCCAGAGCTACTCTGGCCTACCCTTGCCTACCCTGACGCTGACCAGTGGTCCTCCAGAGCTACCCTCGCCTACCTTCAGCTGGCTTAGGGTGGACCAAGGGTCCTCCACCAGTGGTCATCCACTGGTCATCCAGTGGTCATCCAGTGGTCATCCACTGGTCATCGTCTGGTCATCCAGTGGTCATCCAGTGGTCATCCAGTGGTCATCCAGTGGTCATCCACTGGTCATCCACTGGTCATCCACTGGTCATCCACTGGTCATCCACTGGTCATCCACTGGTCATCCACTGGTCATCCACTGGTCATCCACTGGTCATCCACTGGTCATCCACTGGTCATCCACTGGTCATCCACTGGTCATCCACTGGTCATCCACTGGTCATCCACTGGTCATCCACTGGTCATCCACTGGTCATCCACTGGTCATCCACTGGTCATCCACTGGTCATCCACTGGTCATCCACTGGTCATCCACTGGTCATCCACTGGTCATCCACTGGTCATCCACTGGTCATCCACTGGTCATCCACTGGTCATCCACTGGTCATCCACTGATCATCCACTGATCATCCACTGGTCATCCACTGGTCATCCACTGGTCATCCACTGGTCATCCACTGGTCATCCACTGGTCATCCACTGGTCATCCACTGGTCATCCAGTGGTCATCCACTGGTCATCCACTGGTCATCCACTGGTCATCCACTGGTCATCCACTGGTCATCCACTGGTCATCCACTGGTCATCCACTGGTCATCCAGTGGTCATCCACTGGTCATCCACTGGTCATCCACTGGTCATCCACTGGTCATCCACTGGTCATCCACTGGTCATCCACTGGTCATCCAGTGGTCATCCACTGGTCATCCACTGGTCATCCACTGGTCATCCACTGGTCATCCACTGGTCATCCACTGGTCATCCACTGGTCATCCAGTGGTCATCCAGTGGTCATCCACTGGTCATCCACTGGTCATCCACTGGTCATCCACTGGTCATCCACTGGTCATCCACTGGTCATCCACTGGTCATCCACTGGTCATCCACTGGTCATCCACTGGTCATCCACTGGTCATCCACTGGTCATCCACTGGTCATCCACTGATCATCCACTGGTCATCCACTGGTCATCCACTGGTCATCCAGTGGTCATCCAGTGGTCATCCACTGGTCATCCAGTGGTCATCCACTGGTCATCCACTGGTCATCCACTGGTCATCCACTGGTCATCCACTGGTCATCCACTGGTCATCCACTGGTCATCCACTGGTCATCCAGTGGTCATCCAGTGGTCATCCACTGGTCATCCACTGGTCATCCACTGGTCATCCACTGGTCATCCACTGGTCATCCACTGGTCATCCACTGGTCATCCACTGGTCATCCACTGGTCATCCACTGGTCATCCACTGGTCATCCACTGGTCATCCAGTGGTCATCCAGTGGTCATCCACTGGTCATCCAGTGGTCATCCACTGGTCATCCACTGGTCATCCACTGGTCATCCACTGGTCATCCACTGGTCATCCACTGGTCATCCACTGGTCATCCAGAGCTACCCTAGCCTATCCCTGCTTACTTTTAGCTGGCGTAGGGTTGACCATGGGTCCTCCACCAATGGCCTGCAATGGTTTATCATGGCCTACCTTTAGCTAGCTTAGGATAGTCCAAGGGTTATTTAAAACTTCCTTGGCCTACTTATTTCAAAAACAAGAAAACACAAGCATAGTTAATATATGTATAATGTGTACGCATTCATCAACTGCATAGAATTTGTATTGATTTTAAGTGTAAAGAAAGTAAACTATTGGTTTAAAGTGTATAAAACTATTATAATATACATTCATTAGTGACACGAGTAATAAAAATAATATTACGTATAGAAACCAAATTAGTTTTACGACAATTCGTATTCTTGTAATACATTCTTCATAAATTTTATTTTCACCGTTCAAATACACGCGCCGCATGCATTAGTAGCCTTGAAAACACTCGTAGTAAAAATAAAGTATACGGAATATTCAGTTCTTGCTAATACGGCTAAATTCGTGAACTATCGGTAATATTGAGCGCGACACCGAAATGGTACGGGGGACACTGTGGCCCCCCGAGGCCTAGACAGAAAAGCCCATAAGATGCAATGTCTGTAATAGTCTTAAGTTTGTGCTTACACCCTCTATACAAACAGAACGGCCAACTGGTGAACTAGATCACGGCGCACTCGAGAAATACCACAGACGAGATATAGGAATCGCTTGTCAACAAATATTCTAGTAATCGAATCAACCATATGTTATTAGAAATATTCATATATTTAACATGATAAATATTTTCATTAAGTAATATAATTACAGAATCAATTTTCAACCAAATAGTTTTTGATAAGGGTAGTATTATCTTGTTAAGGTAAATCAGGTCGCGCCAAAAATTGAATTTTTGAACCGAATCAATTATTCGCACAATGTTACCGGATAGATTGAAGGTAACATGAACTTTTTAATAACAAACAATCAAAATTATAATCCAATTAACGATTTAAAGTTCGTGTCCATCGAAAGACATAGCTAGAATCGTCAATGCCACGCGCTTGACATACAAATAACGAGCCGTCGTACTGCATCGAATTTGCTTAACGAGATCCATCGGAGACATGCTAATTTTCCGACGATCTTGACTCAAGAACTGTTTTATATTCCCATTGCGACACGATTTTCTGTCTCCAGAAAGACGTTCCTATTATTCAAATCTCTTGCATCGCTCAATATTTGCCCGCAGATAAAATAAAACATTGTAAAACGTTTCGAAGGAACCCCACCCCCCCCCATCCACCCACAGAAATTCGAGAAATTTCGAAAGTTTCTGTTGCCTATTATTTGCGTGTTACAAAATAAAACCGAATTTACAAATCTAGTTCTGCAAGAAAAATATTTTCAACATTTAGTAATTTCTAAATATTGTAATATTTTTATTATTAACACTTTATCTACCAGAAGGCAATTTATAGGATTTCAGTAATTGTCTCGTACCAAAAAGAAGCTTTAAATATTCTCTTACGTAATACTACCAAACGAAATTATTGGATTATATTCCCTGAGGGTGACTTGTTCACAATTCGGTTCACAATTGAAATTGCTGTTGAAGGAATCATTGAAAAATCTTTAGCTATAGACCATAGCTTTTTAAGAATAATGTAATTAATTAATTTAAATAAAATTCGCGTCTGTTATAGTACCAATTCAAAAAATAAGCGTGTAATTTTTTATTTTTCTACTCGTTTCTTAACCCTTATTGCCCTGATTGGACTTGATGAGCACGCAACACAAAAATGAACAAAATATATGTTTGATTATTAAAAAATGGTATCCATAAATTACTGATTAGTCCCGCTCAAAAAGGGTTAAGGGCTGTACGTGTTCTACATGTTCCCAAAATTTCTCAACTTTCGGTTTGACGATGTTCGTTTGTGAGAAACCGGTCGGTCGAACGCGTAAAATCGCAAACGAACAGGGCGCAGGGATGGAAAAGCGGTACTCTGCTCGCGGTTTAACGAGAAAAGGGTCGAAGACGAGCGAAACCGGAGAGTCTCGGTCGTGTAATCGAATCCTCCGCGGCGAAATCTTAAATCTCGGGTCCTTCATCTCGTTTCCAGTATCCGCGAACCGTCCAGCCCACCCGTTACATACTTAATGAACGTGACTCACGACTCTTTAGTTATGACGGGAGTAGGGGGATAATTCCAGACAATAAAGCTGTTTAATGATGGCCCCGCTGCGGGAGTTTGAACCACGCGCTGCTGGACACGCGCGCGTTTTTCTTCTTTCTCGCGCTTTGCTTGTTCTCTTCGAGTGCAGTGATCTTTTAGGTAAGCAGAAACACTGGTTGAATCAATTATTAGAAGATCTTACGTAAGAGGTAGTCGACGATAAGAGAGTTGCGAGTGATAACGCCGGGGGGGATCATTCTATTACCGGTAGAAACAATCTCGAGGTGTTTCTGATGGAGTGGAATGATTAAATGGTCGTTTAAAGTCTAAGAGAAAGCCATATTTTTAATCACCACGTACCCATGCGCGGTAGATCATCGCTGTGCGCAAGTGGCAGCAACGAGGACCATTTTCTTAGTGGTAGAAACAATATTGAGTCAAGGTGTTTGTGACGGAGTAGATAATCGTTCATAGGAAATACGTTTAATGTTTCAAAGAGCGGCGGTATCTGAAGAAGAAGGCGGTTTTCGAATCCGCACTGTCCTGCGCAATAGATCGTTCGTTGCACACAAGTGACCATTTTGATAACAGTAGAAACTATATCGTTTTAAAGCGCCCGTGAAGGAACACCCGAGAGGAAAGCCATTTAGGGTCTAAGACAGCGTTGGTGTCCGAGGAGAAAGCTGTATTTTGAATCGCCATGTTCCTGCGCAGTAGATCCTCGCTGCGCAGTTGCTTCGGATCGATAGGCGTGCTCGGAGGAATGGAAAGTCAGTCGTCGGTTGATCATCGTCTAGCGTTTTAGGTAGGGCTACGTTCCACGGTTCGAGATGAGTTTTTAGGAACGAGGGGGGTCGGGTCCCTTCGGGGAAGCTAGATAAGAACGGATTCAGACGAGCAAACGCGACGAAGATGAGATTCCTTCGAGTTATTATTATCGGTGACAAGAAACTGCGCCGGTTGGCCTCGGCGAACGAGACTACCTAATCCTCTGTACCCACCGTGTAGATTGTAGATTGTACACAGTCGAACCGCAAACGCGTCAGCGTGATTCCGTAGCAACCGAACGCGGGACAAAGACTCGCTTCGACGATTATTCAGAAATCATGACTCAAGCCCGCATACGTAGACGCTGCTGCGTCCGCGTTCGCTCGGCTACTCTTTTCGCGAAAGTGTGAACAGCTGCGGAACAAGCCGCACAATCGGGAGCAGACCAATTCCAGCGAATTAACACGCTTGAGTTCCATCGCGACATACCGCTCTTCAACTCCGTACCTTGTGCACGCGAATCTGAAAACCCTAGTTCCCGAAAAACTCAATTTTCAAGAAGAGGCGTCAAATTTGAGAATTTGCTTTACTTCAATCTCTAGTATCATTGGAAAAAACTTGGGTAATTCTTCTTGGGACTCTTCCGTATCATAGGAAAAAATTTGGGTAATTATTTACATTAGGGGCTTCCTCACCAATTTTGATGACCTTGAAATATGTTGTCAAGGTCATCATTCTGAACAACTTTTCCCTATACATGTTACCGCCGCTCGGTTTTAGTTTTCGAGATATTCGCAAAAAACTATTGCTAATACTGTATTGAATTTTCTCTCTTGGATTTTCGCATATCAGCATAGGCGATCGCTTAACAGCGTTCGTAACGTATTCTGCTTCTTACAAATGTTATGTTCACGACCGGCCCTCTCCGCCCCCTCCACAACCTAACCACAACTCATTCTATCCACATGATTTTTCCATTACTAGATCAAATTCTGGATGACAGCTACAATGCAAAGATTATGCGAATAGAATGAGTTGTGGTTAGGTCGTGGAGGGGGCAGAGCAGGCCGGCCGTTAGGCCGACCCGACCACGCATACGACAATCGAAGAGTAGTCTTTCAAAATTTGAAGCTCACCTCATACATACAGTCACTCCCTCTAATATTCGGACACCCTTAAAAAGACGATAACTTGTTTAATATTGGACCATACGACTTGGACTTTTTGAGATGTTAAAATATTTAGTTTACTACATGACGTGAAATAGAAATTTCAAAACAATTGCAATTGGTCGGTATTGCAGAGAAAATACTAAAAAGTTGTGTTTTACAATTATTTTATGTGGCTTATATTGAAAATGTGATACATCCATTTTGTAGATCTGTATCAATTGTATACATTTTCAAATTTTCATCCAATTTGGATTACGTGGAAAACAGCGACAGGCATCGAATGACGTAAGAATCCTTCGATTTATTACAGTTTAAGGCCGAAAATTGTGAAAAGCTGCAATTTTTACAATCTTCAGACAATTGTAGCTCATTGCAACGTTTGTCGATTTTGGTGAAATATTCAGTGTGTATACAGTTGACACAGATCTACAAAACGTATTTTTTTGAATTTTCAATATGGACACACATAAAACAGTTATAAATAACAACTTTTAGTATTTTCTTTGTAATTCCGACCAATTACAATTTTTTCAAAATTTCTTTTTTTCAACGTGTAGTAAACTAATTGTTCTAACTTCTCAAAAAAAAATCCAAGTCACATGATCCAATATTAAAAACGTGATCGTCGTTTAGAGTGTACGAATATTAATGGGAGTGACTGTATATGACCAGCGTGAGACCCTGTTTTCTTTCTCATTTCCACAGCATGTTTCCAAGAAAAAAGTAAACAGACGCCGCGCCGGAACAGGCTTACGTTGCCACCGAGCGTGCAAGAATACGGAAAATTCAATGCAGTGTTAGCAACAGTTTTTTGCGAATATCTCGAAAACTAAAACCGAGCGGCGGTAACATGTATAGGAAAAAGTTGTTCAGAGCGATGACCTTGACTACATATTTCAATGTCATCAAAATCGATGAGGAAGCCCCTAATGTAAATAATTACCAAAATTTGCATCGATCAATGTAAATCCACTGTAGCTTGTCCCGATATGGACGGCTATTAGCTTAAAGCATTCTTGTTAAAAAGAAAAATTTCTGAGAGCAGAAGGCAAGGACGAACGACGTATAAATTAATTAAAAGGTTAACGGTAGAAGCTACGCAAAAATCAAACGTTTCTTGCATGGAACGGTTATACACTCGTCTGAATGTCTCCTTGAATTTTTGGGGAATGCAAAATACGATTAGGTAACGTTATCGTACAGATTTCTGCTGTTTACAGAGAAGGACGTATATCGACGGTCGTTTCGATTAGGCAACGCCTAACTGGCACGCGTTCTCCAATGAAATTCTCCGTTACAAGTATATGCAAGCTCGAGTGTCTTTCACGGTTGATACACTCGGCGTTAAAGCGTAATTAAAGCGATCTGCGTAATGCGTGGCGCAAAAACGGCCGTTGAAAATATTATTCAGGCTGTTTTAACAGCTGTTGTCCCTATCGAGTGACGGGAACCAGAGAAAATTGTGGAGTGGATCTTCGAGAGAACAATTAGCATGTCGCTTACTCATCTAACGCTGTTCTAAGAAGTCATTGACATGTTCTGCTTTTTGTTTGAAAACATCCTGTTCCACTGCTTTCACAAGATTTATCTGCAATGGACGAATAAATATTGATTTTTCTTTAACATTTAGTACATAGTATTCTTTACAATACTAATTCTATGAAATTACATTCGCCAGTTTTTCTTTCGGACTATCAAAATTCATCTGTTCGAAAACCTATTCCCCACACTCGTGCGTTCAATTGGACGGTACAGTGGGCGAAATTTCTATAAGAACACTAGTAGTTTTAATAAAAAATGTTACGTAAGTTGTTAATTCATGTAATGGGTGGTCAGGAAATCATAGTAAAAGTATGCAGAAAAAGAAACATGCTCTCAGAACTAACACAATCATTATGGTATTATTATATACTATAATTAATAATTTAACGTACAGTAAAGGAACGAAATTTCTATAGGAACACTATGTTAAATTATTATAAAAAACATAAAAATTATAGTTTTAATATGATGTAATTCCACCATTACGTTTAATTACTTCAAATATTTTATTTTCCATACTAGTAGCTAATTTTTGTAATTTTGTTTTACATATTTTACTCCACTCGTGTCTAATCGCCTATTCGAGTTCTTTTATGTTGTATTGCTTTCCGTTTTTATAAATGGCTCGTGATAAAATTCCCCATAAATTTTCTATTGGATTGATGTCGGGAGAACGAGCTGGCCTCTTCATAAGTTGCAAATTTTTTTGTCGAAACCACTCTCGTGTCGTTTTAAACGTGTGTATTGTTGCATTGTCTTTTTGGTAGATAACAGTTTCCTCATTATTTTCTTCAAGAAACATAATCGGCACATCTCCTAACATGTCTATATATTTTTCAGAGTTCATTCTTGTCGAAATTTTACAAATTGGTGTTTTGGAAACGTAGCTGAACGCGGCACAAACCGTTAAACTTCCTACGCCGAAATTTCGGCTCATTGCAACAGACTTTTCAGTGCGTAAATCATGCCAGCAATATTTAAGTGCATCTGGTCCATCCAAATGAAATTTTTTTCCATCGGATAATATTACACTTTTCCACTCCTCACGCCAGGTCATATAGTTTTGTGCAAATTCCAATCGTCTACGTTTATGTTCCTGCGTAAGAGGTGGTTTCTTCTCTTTTTTTATCCACTTAACCGACTATCTGTTGTTAAAATTTGTTGGATATGTCGTGTGGTTACTGGCAAATCCAAAATTTTTGTCACTTCACTGGCAGTTTTATTTCCAGTCACGATTTCTTTAAATATTCTCGAACGATCGCGTCTTGTTAATTTTGTATTGCCACCTGTGTACTGATTTTTGCCATAATCTTCGTCTAGTTTTAAATAATTATGTACAAATGTAGTTGATTTATTAATTGTTAAAGCGATTGCACCGATAGACAATCCTGAATCGCGATAAGCTTTGATCTTAGCTCGTTCTTCTGTTATTAATACCTTTCCGCGTGGCATTGTCGTTAAAGATAAAATATCTAAACTGTTGCTGTGTATATTTAATCAATGCAATACTATAATACGCAAATATAATTTTCTGAAATGTGTCTCCAATGACTGCCGAGATAGTTTCTCTTTCACTAACATCCATTTATAACGAACCCATTTCTAACATATCAAATCCTACATTAGACCCCTTGTAAAGGAAGTCACAGGAACTGGGGGGTCGAGGGTAGGTTACGTATCTGGAAGCCTAAAAGATCCACGCGATCACGGTTTCGGATCCTGCGTCCGTCCGTGATTCGCGTAGACGTCACAGAAACTTCGCATTAAATTTGACTCGGAATGTTTCATTCTATGTTTACAAAGTGAAGATACAAAGTCAGACAATAAAAATTGCTCTATAATAAACACATAGAAGTGCACACACAACAGCATCTTACAACTTGTCAAATTTCATGAAATATATTAATAATTCTTCAGAAATTATAGTGTTCTTATAGATATTTCGCCCACTGTACAAACGAAGATTGAAGTGGCCAGTTCTTCTCTCGGTCGATTGCAGAAGAAAAATGTCTCGTGGTGAGAAAAAGGCACAAAGGCTGATTAATCGCAATGGAATTAATTGGCACCTCGGCGACGGCGTTTCTTTCGCAACACCCACGAAATTGTTCGTAAATAAAAGCGGGACAGACGTGTGCGTGCGCGCTCACGACTGCGATTTTTGCTGACAATGAGGAAACCTTGCTGGCGCGCACTCACACGGGGACGGGTTTCATTAAAGGAAGGGCACGCACTCTCTCGTCTCTCTTTCTATTCGCCTGGAACCTCCGGAGTCAACGTGACATTACGGTCAGCCGTGTGAGCATGAGCAGTATGCGCGCCGACGTCGGAGAACGCGCACCTTCTTTCCTTCTATCCGCGAGCCTTTGTTCTATTCGTTCCAGTATTGTTTGGCTCGACCATTGTCTCGTCGGAGATCGTTCTGGAGAACCACCTCGTCCGTGACCACTATTAATCATGCAGTGACCGAGTGATTTTTCAACAGCTTCCGCGATCGAGGTTCGTAAGACCACGCTCATTTCCTTCCGGTTTCGAGCTGAACCCTCCGAGTGTTCTATTTTATTTTCAAAGTGTGCACCTGTATGCATAATCGACTTTAAGCGAAGATAGCATTGTGTTCATGGTCTGAATTAAACAAGCTCCGGCTCGGTTAGATTTTTAGTTCTTCGATATCAAGCTTGTTGGTCGACTCGATCTTGGTTTATCGGAAAGGTTAAAACCTTTACTTTTAAACTTTGTGAAGCGTTCTATCATTTAAATATCTTCTTTGTATACGTAGAAAGTGTTATTAACACTAGAACTATCGGACCAAACAAAATGACTGGTTTCTAATTTTTTCTTTTACAAATATTGAAATCATAAATATATTTCCCGGAGTAATTTTTTAGTAAACTTCTCCATTGAAATACACGTTTAAACAAAAATTGAACGAAATCTGGATAAATACGATCTTGTCGTTATTATAAGACAATATACGCCAGTCGCGTTCGGTGCTTAGTATAACTTATAAACCAGTGAATTCCTAACAATAATACTTACATTTTCGTAATGTTCTCATCGATATCTACAGGATTACATAAAAAAAAGTTAAAAACATCTGGTCCTCTAAGAGAAAGAACAGCCCTCGGTAGTTCTAGTGTTAATAATGTCTGTGATTGTATTGCTTTTTTTTTAAGTCCATATAATGAATCATTTCGTCATAGAAAATATCGTTCCAGATGCTTCGAATGCATAGTTTCGACCGACAAGAGAACGATTCTTAACCCTTTGAGTGTTTCATTTAGTTTTGAAAGCAAAGTTTCATTTAATTCTCGAGAAATTTATACACGTTGGACAAAATAGAGTGTTCACGTGATTCCTGTGTACAGTGAAGGTTCTAGGATCGCTACGGCGATTAATAACGTTCGACTCGCGGATAACGAGTTACCTCGGTGAAAAACATACTGCCTACTAACAGTAGAAACAGTCATCCAACAACGTTTGACAGCATTCGAACAGCGCCGGGAAAAGTGAAAGGCCGTAAAGGCTTTCCGCGGAGGCGATAGAGCACGTGACTCCGTAGATCCGTGCGTGAAACTGTGATCATTTTCTCAATCGTTCCCTGGATCGCGCTACCGACTGCTTTTCGCGTCAGAAACGGAAAAAAACCGTACCAGCGAGCGGAACAGTGGTACCATTGATCGAGAAGGATCGCGATCGACGCGCGACAAAAAGATCCTAGCGAAATCGCCGCCTGCGAGACATTGAAGCAACTCGATTGAATTTGATTGGGTCTTTAATAACCTTGCGCAATCCGTGTATTGGTTCTTACTCGATGAAATTCGATAACTGCGGACCTTGCTTTAAATACGTGTAATTATTAGGTCATCCCGCAAGCGTTGCGATTTTACTTTCGTAAACTTTCGTCGCTTTGGTCGGTGAGATTAAGTTAAAGGTTTATGTCTACACTAAATGCATAAAATTCCGCAGATTGACTCCAATTTGTACTCGGAGCTAATTTAACTGGGAAACCAAACATTTCTTCCGACTCGGAATATGTATTTCCATTCTAAAATAGGATTCTTCTAATTCTATGCATACGAAACTGATAATATACGTAAAATAGTCAAATGCATAGTAATTGATTTAACCCTTAGCGCTCGAATGGCGACTCTGAGGCGCCACTACAAATTGTTACACCATTATTCAGAATATTATTTACATGATTAAATTTGTTTATATGTAATCTACAATGGAAATATTCTAGGTTAGAAGGAATATTTGATTTTTTAGTTGAAATAGCTCCGAGTGCAAAGGGTTAAATAATTATTGCGATGTATCCACTTTGATGCCGTACAACATTCGTACGAAACATTTCTTTTCTCAAATTCAATTTGCATATTCGTTGCTAATTTGTTCAAATCTCTGCATAGGTTGAATCGCTATTTACTCTGAGAAAGAAAAATATTTGTAGTATTATTAATAATGTTTATTGATTAAGAAGTATCGAATCTAGTTTTGCTATATATCTTCGAGAAGAGAAATACTTACAATGTGGCTAGTGATAAAAACCAATATTGGAAGTGCAAAGGGTTAATACAAACAATATTTGAATATTTACTTTGAATATTTGTGTAGGAAATTTTTAGTGGCGCCTAAGAGTCGCCATTCGAGTGCTAAGGGATCCCGGTTGTTTCTCACGAACCTAACGACAATTACTGTATACAGATTTTCTCTAATGAATTGCAAGATGATTACATATACGAAGATTCTTCAACTTCATTCGAACATTTGAATCTTGTTGCCCCTGAACCAGTGGCGTGTTTAACGGTAAGCGGACTAAGCGACCGCGTGGGGCCCCTTGGATACCATAGGGCCCCGAGTTTCGCAGCATTCATTTCTTTTTACCAAAAAATTCTATTTATATACGAAGAAATTCAATTTATATACAAAAAAATTAAATTTATATACAAAAAAATTAAATTTATATACAAAAAAATTCAATTTATATACAAAAAAATTAAATTTATATACAAAAAAATTCAATTTATATACAAGAAAATTCAATTTATATACAAAAAAATTAAATTTATATACAAAAAAATTCAATTTATATACAAAAAAATTCAATTTATATACAAAAAAATTCAATTTATATACAAAAAAATTCAATTTATATACAAAAAAATTCAATTTATATACAAAAAAATTCAATTTATATACAAAAAAATTCAATTTATATACAAAAAAATTCAAATTATATAGAAAAAAATTCAATTTATATACAAAAAAATTCAATTTATATACAAAAAAATTCAATTTATATACAAAAAATTAAAACAACTTTTTCAATTTTCAATTATGAATTATGCTTATTTTTAATACCACGAATGTTATTTCTAACTTGAGTTTGAGGGCCCCAAAATTTGTACAGTTTGAGGCCTCCACTTGACTTGAACCGCCACTGCCCTGAACTGTAAAGCTAGTAGTATATCTCAGTCGATTTTTATATACATTTCGGAAGGATTCCATCGTGAGATATCGTAATCGGAGAGAGCAAGATACCGTTTCAGGGTTAAAATTAAGTTGAACGACTCGGATTCCCGAGAACAAGCACTTTTGTTTATCGAGCGGTCTCAAAAACTGTGGGAAATCGTTTTGCCGTGCACGGTGACTGTAAACGTGGAAATATCCGCAGTGCAGCAAACTCGATGGTAACTAAAGCAAACATTTCAACCCGTTCACTTGGCGGCGGAAAGCGACCGGACCCGTTGTCCGATGCTCGTCGCGTATAAAAATCGCGTCTGATCGTCGAGAAGAGAGAAAGAGAGAGAGGAGAACCTCTGTTCGTTCCAAGTCGAGGATTGTAAATGGTGAAACGACGCGAACAAGGTGATCGATTGAATCGCAAGTGGCAATGGTTGCACGTCGCATTGCACGCATAGAAGTGCAACGATCTACGTGATCGTCGCGTCGCGAGTCGCGACCCGAGAGGCTCGCATGACACGGCACGTTCGAAATTATCATTTCGCTCTTCCTGAACCCTGAATACATATACG
This sequence comes from Sphecodes monilicornis, assembly GCA_913789915.3. Classification (NCBI taxonomy): domain Eukaryota; kingdom Metazoa; phylum Arthropoda; class Insecta; order Hymenoptera; family Halictidae; genus Sphecodes; species Sphecodes monilicornis. The sequence goes on from OU565287.1 coordinate 23,321,864, forward strand.
TACGTCCGTTGTCGCGCGAGGATTCACGCGAGGCCGAGCGTGAATTAAAAATAGTCGGGGGGTCGGTTAGAAACGCCCCCCCCCCCCCTAGGAATCCACGGAATTCCCATGAAACTGCTCGCCTCCGCTTTTGCTGTGATTTTTCCATGTGAAACAACCGCGAGCGGGCTGATAAACGGGGAACATCGCCCCGCGAAAGTAAACAGTGATTAAGTGGAACCATTATCATTAGAAAGAGTCATTACTGGCGACTCTTCGCGCGGAGATTCCCGGTGACTGAACCGATCACAACGTCGTTTACGCGATTTTGATATACGATTGCGACCAGATAACACTGGTCGACGAAATGAAAGTTTATTTTTGTCTTTCGTAGCGATTAGACACTATACGAATCTCATGGAGGGAAGAACGGAAGAAAACTCTGTGACTATCCCCTCGGGCAAGCTAAGACGAGTATATTCGTCATAACAAAATACTGTGCCATTTCTTCATGACGAGTATATTCGTCAAGAACAGCTAACCGGTTAAAGGACGGAAGAAAACTCTGTGACTACCCCCACGGGCAAGCTAGGACGAGTATATTCGTCATAACAAAAAACTGTGCCATTTCTTCATGACGAGTATACTCGTCAAAAACAGCGAACTTGCTAAAGAAGGGAAGAAAACCCTGTAACTACCCCCACGGGCAAGCTAGTACGAGTATATTCGTCATAACAAAAAGCTGTGCCATTTCTTCATGACGAGTATACTCGTCAAAAACAGCTAACTGGTTAAAGAAGGGAAGAAAACCCTGTAACTACCCCCACGGGCAAGCTAGTACGAGTATATTCGCCATAACAAAAAACTGTGCTATTTCTTCATGACGAGTATACTCGTCAAAAACAGCTAACCGGTTAAAGAAGGGAAGAAAACCCTGTAACTATCCCCACGGGCAAGACAGGGCGCTAGGGGGCTGAAATTTTACTCGGAGGGGATTTTCTTGGTCAGCTTTCGAATGGTTCAATGGTCATTGAAAAACCTCAAAGGCCCTTAATTCTTGATTCTAATTTCTTGCAATTGATGTAGACAATTTGTATTTTGCATAAAGATCCTCATAGTCTACTTATTACTGGACTGCGGATGTTACGCATTTATAGGAAAAATCGGTTGGTGAAACACAAAATAGAAGAAAGTCTAGATGAATATAATATTACTGGTAAAATTATTTACAGTCTATTAACATTATTAAGAGAAGAAATAAATTTTATGTAACTCACCTTTCTTGTAATTGATACGGAGAATTTTGATTTTGTATAAAGATCCTCCGTCTACTTGTTCCAATCTGATAAAATGTTTGGCAGGGGGGAACACGCATGTTCGATCGCAACATTAGTGAATTAACGCGCGCTTTAACGAAGTAGAAGTGAAAGTAGGAATGATCAATAGTCGGTAGAATGTAAAGGGGACGTAGTCGAAAGGGAACCATAGGTGCAAGCGATATTTGAACGCGCAAACGACGTTTTAAGTGGAGCACACGTAAGATTTGAGATCGATATTCGAGTTATGGCCGGCGATAACGTCCTCGGAGCGCGTTACGTTGATGGTTTCGTTGGCAGAAGAGCCAAGCTCGGTTGTACACGCTATGGCCATAGTTACTGGCCCTTATCCAACAATTTACCGCGAAAGTGGCCGAAACGTCAGACTTTCCAGAATGACGTCGACTGGGGCCTGTTTAACGATCATCCACAGTGATGGTGACGCACGCATTCCAGCGAATTAGCGTTCGGGTGTTTGCGGGAGATCTTGGCTGACTCCCACGACGGCTAACCACGTGCATAGTCTCGCGTCGGACACCGATCTACGAGCATTTCTCTGCCTCGGTCGTTGTAAACAGTCCTGCGATGTGAAACCGTGTAAATCGTCGACATCGCGACAAAGTGTTCATCTATTTCCAATTTGAAACAAACAATGAGACACGTAGGAATAACGTTCTGCCCTAATTGAATGTCGCGAAACGACTAAATCATTGTTAATCCATAGTTGCTGTATCGTACAGTGTGTTGACAATGGAGAAAAATTAAAAAAATCACTTTAAATATTTTGGTATTTAAAATCTTCACACTTGGTGTTCCTAGACATCTATTACAAAGGTAAGTAACGATATTTAAAACAATATAAACAAGTATTAACTGTGCCTGGCTATTTCACGTGCAAATGAAAACTTTCTGTTGGGATTCATTTACCAATTGTGCTAGATTAGATAAAAATTAGGTTATTTTAAAATTATGATTATATTTTAAATTATTAATTTAGTTTCAGTAAAATAATATAGTTATTATAAAATTTTGGTTATATTTTAAATTATTAATTTAGTTTCAGTAAAATAATATAGTTATTATAAAATTTTGGTTATATTTTAAATTATTAATTTAGTTTCAGTAAAATGATATAGTTATTATAAAATTTTGGTTATATTTTAAATTATTAATTTAGTTTCAGTAAAATGATATAGTTATTATAAAATTTTGGTTATATTTTAAATTATTAATTTAGTTTCAGTAAAATGATATAGTTATTATAAAATTTTGGTTATATTTTAAATTATTAATTTAGTTTCAGTAAAATGATATAGTTGTTATAAAATTTTGGTTATATTTTAAATTATTAATTTAGTTTCAGTAAAATGATAGTTATTATAAAATTTTGGTTATATTTTAAATTATTAATTTAGTTTCAGTAAAATGATATAGGCAATTTTCTACAATTGATAAAAAGATTTTAGTGACAAATCGTATATAAGAGGCGTTTGTGTTCGTTTAATAAAAGCGAAAACTTTTAATTATTTTTGTATAGAGTATGTTACTGGAGGTGTGTACTTCTTATTTTGATGTTAGTTTGGTTGTTTCCTCCATTTTCTTATAGATCAAATTAATAATGTACATTTAAACGCTACTAATAACTTTCAAACAAGTTTTAAAAAATTCTCCTCAAAATTCCTGCGTGATTTTTGGCGGAAGTATGCGTGGACATATGTTGTAGAAAGTTATGCAAGATTTAACTGCCCCTTAATTTTTAACTATTTTCTTTTTATATCAGCGACGATCTATTACGAATAAATCTAACTTGGGTATATGGTTTTCAAACAATCCAGAAAAGAAAACATTTGAAAATTCTTTTAAACCTACTATTTTAATTAACTGTTTATAGAAAGTTACAAGGCAAAGAATAGATTAATGCAGTGCAAAGTGGAATTGAACAATTTCGCGATGTAGGGTGCATAATGCTAAAATATCTATACATAAACTTTGGAAGTTTATATATCGATAATAGTTTATTCAATGACAAATGTATATTATTGTCTTGAAAATGTCCTTGGTATTACCTTCAAGAATACGTAATCAAAAATGTAGGTTTTCACAATGAACATTTTAATTGTAATCTCTACAGAGCTTTTCAAGGTTACTGCAATGTCAAACAAGCACAATTATCATATACCCTCTTTTATATCCTACAAAATTCGTGTGAAACTATTTTCGGATCATAATTTTCGAGTAATGGAATTTTGTCGAAAAAAACGGGATTTTCAACGCACAGTGCGACGTTGTGTATTCGGACGTATCCGTGTGCCTCATTTGTTTTCTATTGCGTTCGTCGATCGATAGGATAACAACGATTCTATAGCTCCGCGACATTCAATTAGGACATAGGCTAACAGTCGAAGTCGACCTTTAAAGTCTTTCGCATTGGTCTCGAGCGATTCGTTTCTAGTTCCGTGTTGTGCCGGCGTGCGTTAAAAGCGTCGAGTAACTTTGACGAAGAATAAGCTGATGGAATACATACCGAGTGAAAGTGTTTTGTAATTAACACTAGATTTACGGGGCCCGTCAAAATGACGGATTCAAACATTTTTAATTTACGATTATTAAGAGTGTAAGAAGGCATTCGTGAGGAATTATTAAATAGATTTATTTTTTTGTGTACATATTACAATAAAAATCGCTGAAGATCTAAGTAAATACAATTTTATTATTTTTATAAAGCAATGTAAAATAATCAATTTTAGTGCTCCGTAAACCTAGTGTTAAACGTCGAGTGTCGACGGGTCAATGTTGACACAGTGGACCGTGGCCACTTTTTTTTCCCGTACATTTGTAACCAGTTCGAGGGACTGTAAGACCGAAATCGGACTCGTGACCCGTTTCGTGCAACGAATATCGCTTCCCGGTAAGATATCCGCGAATGAGCACCTCGATAAGCGGCTCCAAGTATTTCCGGGATTCATGGAATCGAGATTAGTCACGGACGCTTTTTGACAAACACGGCTATTTCGAAGCCGACTTGGCTGCAGGGGGTGCGACCGATATATTTTTAGGGAAAGACGATGTTATTAACCCCCTCGCCGGTTCGGGCACGCTTCAATAGAAATACACTCTTTCCTCGCTAAATATAGAGCCGCCCGGATCATTCACCGGTACTCCTTGTCGAGGTATTGAAGCAAATCTCGTGATTCATCGATGCTGAAACGTAATTGCTCATTTACGAATACGAATATAGCAGGCTGGTGATTCGTGAAACACATTAGCGAGCCGAGTGCCTCTGTTTGAAACGGTTAAGAAATCTACCCCTGAAAGCAGGGAGTTGATTACGGTTTGACTGGAAGACTCTAAGTATACACTCCGTGACAATGCTATAAGACATCGTATGAGACCATGTAATGTCGTATTAAAAGAAAGAATTTCTTCTATTTACGTACAGTGTGTTATTGTTTACATCAGGAGACGTTTTTCAACGCAGAGTGTTTATTGATATTTATGAGAATCACAAAGCTACATCGAAATACCTCGTATTAGCCGCGACAAAACTATAAGTCAATTGTGTTTTGTGTAGAGTTTATTTCTATTATTTATTAATAATATGTGGTGTCACCTTTATTTTTTATAACTTCTAACATTCTTCTTGGTAACGATTTATAAAAGTTTGTAATTGTTTTTCGGCTTAAACGTGTTAAACGAAATCTGAATGAATTCAAACCTGTTATTATTATAAAAGAATATACATCAGCCTCGTTTAGGGCATGGTAGTAATAGTGTAAGGTAGGAACGCACTGCTATCGCTACACGCGAAAACAAGTATCTTCACGTGACATTCTTAGAATTTGAACCATGTAAATGTATTCTTCTGTATGTATATCTTCCGTATGTAACGTGATAGCACATGGTTTTGCGAGGCGCGATAGTAATGTGTTCCTACCTTTATCTTCCGCAGTGTCGCTCATCAACTTCAGTGGCGGGTTTCAAACGTGTTACCAGGCAAAGCAAAGTGATTATTTGTTTTAGACTGATAGGAAGTTAGCAATAGGACTAGGGCTTGCAATCCCGCAGTCCCGTAGAGTGGGGTCCCGCAATCCCGCAATCCCATAATCCTGCAATCCCGCAGAGTGGGAGGATCGCGCAATCCCGCAGAGTGGGATCCCGCAATCCCACAATCGCGCAATTCTACAATCCTGCAATCCCGCAGAGGGGGAGGATCCCGTAATCCCGCAGAGTGGGATCCCGGAATCCCGCAGAGTGGGATCCCGGAATCCCGCAATCCTGCAGAGTGGGATCCCGCAATCCCACAATCCTGCAATCCCGCAGAGTGGGATCCCGGAATCCCGCAATCCTGCGGAGTGGGATCCCGCAATCCTGCGATCCCGCGATCTCGCAGAGTGGGATCCCGGAATTCCGCAAACCCGCAATTCTACAGAGTGGGATCCCGCAATCCCACAATCCTGCAGAGTGGGATCCCGCAATCCCACAATCCTGCAATCCCGCAGAGTGGGATCCCGCAATCCCACAATCCTGCAATCCCGCAGAGTGGGATCCCGGAATCCCGCAATCCTGCGGAGTGGGATCCCGCAATCCTGCGATCCCGCGATCTCGCAGAGTGGGATCCCGGAATTCCGCAAACCCGCAATCCTACAGAGTGGGATCCCGCAATCCTACAGAGTGGGATCACGCAATCCCGCAGTGTGGGATCCCCCAATTCCGCAAAGTGAGAGGATCCCGCAATCCCGCAGAGTGGGGTCTCGCAGGATCCCGCGTAATTTTTTGGTCCCGCATTTCTTACACAGGTGATGTGAGATCCCGCAAACTTTGCAAGACTATGCGTGTAGGGCTTAGAACCCGCAGAGTAGGATCCCGCGCATCACCTATGTAAGAAATGTGGGACCAAAACTGACGCGGGATCCTGCGGGATTGCAAGCCATACCTAGGACGGTCAACTAGAGATTGAGTTGAAAGTTCTAGCTATGGGTGCTAAAAATTCAGTTGAATCGTGGTGAACAAGACGGTGCGAGGTTCAGTAGGAATAGAAGGAGAAAGTGACCATCGTACGAACATATTACCAGGTTAAGCAAAGTGATTATTCGTTTGAGACAGCTAGGAAGTTAGCCTTAGGACAATCAACTAGAGATTAACTCGAAAGTTGTAGCTATATGGATGCTAAAAATTTGGTTCAATCGTGGTGAATAAGAAAGTCTGAAGTTCACTAGTAATAGAAGGAGAAAGTGATCATCGTCAAAGGTGTCACAAGGCTAAGCAAAATGATTCTTCAATCGGAGCAGTTAGGAAGTTGGCGCAAAGAAGGCTGACGATTAACCGACTGGGCGACTCATTCGAAAGTTGTAGTTGTGTAAGGTAAAATACGCGTTGACGATCGTGGTGACTAACAAGAAACGTCACCTAACTGTCAATCATCGATTTTGATGAAACTTTTTATATTTATAGTTTAACCGAAAATATTTTAGACCCATTTTTTTCAAGTTAACCCTCAAAGAGGGGTTCCGAAACCTTTGAAGCTCGATAACTCGAGAACTAGCACAGATAGAAAAAAAATTAAACAATTACTTGTATTTTTATGAGGAATAATATGGTAAACGTGAAAATCGAGTGAAATCATAGGTGGCGCGACAATAGCCAAAAAACGTTAACTTTTATTGACACAGTTTGCACACTGCAGTTCCCTTTGTGAAAACAGGTATCAATATAAACAGTAAAGACCCACCAAATGCGGCTTAAAATTAAATTACAAACATGGCTTGCCGCCGTAAACGAATTAATATTACGATTATTAACCACTTTCCCTCAATACTGTCACAGAAGAGAAAGGAAAATTTATATTTATTATATGGCTACATTTACTTCAATGTTTAAATATTGTAAGGAAAATCCATAAGAAAAGAGGATTTATTCAACGTGTTTGGGCACACGGATAACCAAAATGTTAACGACCGACTTTCAAATTCTTCTGTTATTCAGTAATATCTAGTAATATCTCTATTTCTATAAATTTAGCTATACAGGGTTGTCTGTTAATAAACGCACAAACATACATACACCATCCGTGCTTCCACTCTATAATATTGATCACAAGAGAATATAATTTTATTTCCTCTAAAAAGAAAGCAGTAACATTCATATTTGTTAGACTCTGTTTAAAATCTTCATCACGAGTCTGACTCGTTAAAATACGACAAGCAAATTACAGAATGTCGCGGTAATTATTATTTTTAAGCCCCATTTTCAATAATACTTGTCTTACCCAGAATTTGGAGCTTTACTCATTCTATTTAAAAAAAAAACTGAAGATGATCTTTATATTTCGATAAAAGAGCAAAGTCACAAAGAGACAGATTACAGCACTGTATGTCCTCTTGGAAACTATGAATCAATTGCTTAAACAATCCTCGCGTACAACAAATAACTTACAAGTTATTTGCAGTCATTGCGCTGCGAGACCACCCGGCCTGTATACTTACCGAAGTACATGAGCGTCCATTCAAGTCAGTGAGGAAGTCACCCCAAGGGGGTTAACCGGGGATTAAAAGTGCTAATCTGTGCTTGGTAACGCGCGAGAGGGATCGTAAAGTGTTAGGTGTATAGAAGCAGGTATGGTCGGTATAAAAGTCGAGTTGAAATGTGGCGATCGTCATTCAGAGCGGGCGTGTACGAGGAGGAGAAAGAGAGATAGAGAGAGCGAGCGAGAGAGAGAGAGAGAGAGAGAGAGAGAGAGAGAGAGAGAGAGAGAAGTCGGGGTCGGATCCGCATATAGCTCGAATAACAGGGGCATTGCCACGCTTATGTTCGCAGAGACGACATGAACAAAACGGAACTGAAGATTGTCCTGAGCGCGGAGCCGCCACGGACGGCCTCGAGCGTAATTCACTCGCACATACCGGTGCCGAGGATATCGAACGCGATTAAGGCCCAGGAGAGGTGTCCCCCAGCCCGGCGAGGATCCTTCGAGAAGCTGTCCAGAGGCGTCTCGGTGGCGGCCCAAAAGGCGTCCTTCGAGAAGCTCGACGCTTCCGTCCAACTACGGCCGAGGAACAACAATTTGTCGGCCTCGAGTATCGAAGTGCGCAACGAGGATAGGCCCGCAGTCAACCACTGGAAGACCAGCTGCGACTCGATGCCGAAACTGACTCGCAGCAACAGTCTCGAGAACAAGTGGAAGAACAAGTACGAGGAGTCGGAGAAGAGGCGGAAATTGTTGCTGCAGAAGAGCGAGTCCGGTAATTAACGATCCGTAAGAAAGTTAACGCGGTCTTGATCAGCGTCTCCGTGCCTTTCCCATCCTCTTTACCGGCTAAAGTCGTTTCGGAAGTTTATTATGATTTTATTAGTCGTCGTTAACGATGCGACGAAGCACTGCCTCCCGCTCGTTAATTCGATTAAACGGCTCCGCGATATACGCAGCGGCGGGCAAATGTAGAACGGCGCAGAGCCTTCCAGAATCGCAAGTAGATGGATCAAAGTCTCTGTTATTTGTATTTTATTGATCCTGATATGTTATATCGAGTCTGACTCGTGATGCGCCAACAAACTGTAGCAAACACCAGTGTTATTCGCTTCTTTTAAGTTCAAGCGAGATTCGATTCTACTGGTATCAATAATTAATTAAACACAAAGACATTTGAATCGTTGCAGCTCCGAAGAAAATCATACGACAAGGGGTTAATTAGTGTTAGGTTAAACTTTAATTTTCGAATATCAAGGTCATTTCAAGGTTATGTTATTATAGATATCTGAATGTATTTTTCGATCAGCTACACGATGCAATAATAAAAAAATGTAGTTACGCGTCAAAAAATATCGATGATTTTGATGACTCCGAAAAAAAATGAGCTTGGGTAATAAAATGTTCTTGCCAGATATTGGCCCTTTGAGAGATATTTAGGTGGCCTTATTTAGAAGGACCACCCTGTATAGAGAATCGATTAACTAGTTTCATGACATGAATATTTTCGGATTAATTCCACCTATTTTATGGAAATGGCTGAACTGTGCCGCAGCAGTTGCAACAATCTAGCGGAAACGACGCTTGCAACCGCGATAAAGATTTATCTCTAATCGTTCAGCGTGCTGGAAAGGGATTTTCTGATACATAGATTTTCTACTATAATCGATTAACACGTTGACTGCCATGGGGGTCACCGGTGACCGGCACTCGACTTGGCTACAGCGCCGTGGGAGCCACCGGTGACCGGCGACGCAGTAAATAATAAAAGTACATAATTAGAGTGAATTTGGATACTGATAAATTTTTCAATAATACCATTGTTGCTATAATGGTTTGAAGAAATTAATGCACGAAAAATGCTTCAAGCATGATTTTATAACTTACTTTATTTGTTGCAAAAAATATTTCAACATAATATGCATCGCATAATGAAAAATTCACGTTGGCGCCTTCGGCAAACCATGGAAAATGCGCCTGGCAGTCAACGTGTTAAGGAATAAATCTTTATTTAGAAAACAGTGGATATATTGTTGATACATACGATTGTATATTTTAAAATACTTTTATTGTTATTCTTCGTTCTTCCTTATGAAGCAAAAGAGTTAAGTAAACAAGATGCATAATGCATTTTTTATATCACAGAAAGGTATTGGATTCGGTGATGTCCAAGTGGGGAGACAATCCCTACAAATTTGAGCTTGCAGATAAAAATATAGATAACAGATTTTGGGGGAAAAATAAAAATGATAAAACTATACGAATATGGAACAAAGGATGTAGAATTTGTTGCAAACAACCGTTCGATCGTGTTTCCACAGCTGTAATTTTTATTCGAGTTCGATTTGCCTTGGGAGCGAGCCGCAATTTATTGATCTGTTATTGTAAGGACAGTTGGAGGTGTTTGCAATAGACTTACGTAAAGAGACAGAGGCTTCGACGAGGATACACGGCGAAAGGGAAGTGGCTGATGCGTGATTATAGTTCACGGCCGATCATCTGTAATGCAACTTGACCATTATTCGGTCGTGATTCACTCGTGCATGCGAAACGACCGCCGTGACGTTTGATTAGTCAGCCGGAGTACGCGACAATGTTATAAATCGAACAGAATTAAATGTAGCCGGGGAGCTGGTTACGTGTAGAAACAGATAGGATATATGCGACACGCATTCCTAATGAACGATCTTGCCAAATAAACCTTTAAAATTACAGCGAACAGGGACCATGCCGACCTGGAGAAGAAATTCCAACAACTGCAGAGGCAGAACAGCACTTTGCAGTCACAGGTGCAGGAGAAGGAGCAGAAACTACAAAAAATGCGCACGGGTACACCTTTTTTATTTTGAGATTATAAAGATGAGAATTCTTGGGAAATTAACACCCCACTCGCGTCCAATAGGAGCTACGAAATCTTTTTGGACAACCATATCAAAAGAAATTACTAGTTTGTGTTTCGATGATATGGTTCTAATAGAATTATAGAATTTTTGTTTTCAAGAATTGTCAATTGTCAAGCTTGTAACTTGTTCTGAATTAACAGTGATAGCTTCACGAAAGATTTTTACGTGGAACGATTCTATAGATTCTCCAAAATACACTAATATACAGGGTGTTCCACATAAATGGGAACACCTAAATATCTGTCGTATTTACAGTCCCATCAGAAAACTTCACAGGACAAAGTGACACTATTGCAGGGAGCAAATATAATGGTAAAGAAAAAAATTTTTTATGTCGTGTTTTTTAATGAAATTTCAAGGTCAACGATGTTTTTGTAAATGGAATAGTATATTTCTTTTACGATAGCATGATAGACAATAAAAAGCTGAATTTAGTGGATACCACCTTTTTGACCTTGAAATGACCTTGAGCAAGAATAATCATGTTGGAGCGGATAAAATGTGGAAGTTTAAAACTTACGTGTTTCAGCAAAGATTACGCGTTGTTTACGGCGGGTTGACCTTTACATATCATAATAAATGTTCGAAATGTTGACCATCCTCATTTAGGCAATATTGCAATCTTGCATTAAATGACCTGTAGGCATTGTCGATTTCCTGAGAAGTAATTGAAGCACATGCTGCAGTAATCCTTTGCCGCATATCCTCTGGCGTTGTGGGTTTATCTTTGTACACAATACATTTTATCTAGCCCCATAGATAAAAGTCCAATGGTGTCAGATCCGAAGAACGGGCTGACCATGGAATTGTTCCTCGTCGCACAATCCAGCGTCCAGGATATTTCGTATTTAGCACCGTTCTACCAACTTTAGAATAATGCGCTGGACAACCATCATATTGAAACCACATGTGCTCCCGATCGAATAACGTAATTTCTTCTAAAAGGCCCGACAAATCCTGGCGTAAAAATGCAGCATACTTTATACCAGTAAGAGTTCCTTGTATAAATTCGTCCGACGTTCAATTACGTCTCAGGAAATCGACAATGCCTACAGATCATTTAATGCAAGATTGCAATATTGCCTAAATGAGGATGGTCAACATTTCGAACATTTATTATGATATGTAAAGGTCAAACCGCCGTAAACAACGCGTAATCTTTGCTGAAACACGTAAGTTTTAAACTTCCACATTTTATCCGCTCCAACATGATTATTCTTGCTCAAGGTCATTTCAAGGTCAAAAAGGTGGTATACACTAAATTCAGTTTTTTATTGTCTATCCTGCTATCGTAAAAAAAATATACCAATCCATTTACAAAAACATCGGTGACCTTGAAATTTCATTAAAAAACACGACGTAAAAAAATTTTTTCCTTACCATTATATTTGCCCCTTGCAATAGTGTCACTTTGTCCTCTGAAGATTTCTGACAGGACTGTAAATACGACAGATATTTAGGTGTTCCCATTTATGTGGGACACCCTGTATTTATTTGAAAACATTATGGACACGTAAGCGTGGTCAAGAAATGTTTAAAAAGAGTGGAGCATTTTAAGTAATGTTTTTTCTTCGTAGTTTCCGAGGCGGTATGCAAAGAATACGAGCAGCTGAAGCACCAGTACGACGTGGAGACGGGTGCGATGCACAAAGCAATGCAACAGGCCTCGCAGGTACAGACCAAACACAATTGTTCGTTCTTTTTCGCTATCGCGTTCGTGATTTATCAACGACTGGGAATCTTCGCAGTGGTACAGACAGAACCGCGAGCTGAAACGAAGATCTCAGATCATAACGCAGAAGCTGATGCAGAACAACTCCGATGGGTCGTTAGATCTGGAGTTATCGGACGAGGTCGACTCCAACTTCGAGGACGTCGATCAGCTTCGAGAAACAGTGAAAGGTGGTACTTATTAGTTTACCGTTTTGCTAATCACGACACAGACTTGAACGAATATGTTTTTCAGAATTGAGCAAAGACATAGCCAGGCTGCAGACTGAGCTGCATTCGGCTAGGTTACAAGAGTTCGAAGCGCAGGAACAGGTGACGCACTTGACGACACAGCTGGACGAAGAGAGGACTCTCAGGCAAAAATGTATGCGATTGTGTGTTTCTCGATAGAATGTATATTTAGGAAAAAACTGATTGGTAAATCCTTCGATACAGACGAGGAGAAGGTGAACGAGATGAAAGTGCAGAAGGAGAACATGGCGAGGGTGACGAAGATGGTCGCCGAAGAGGTACAGGCGTTGAAAGTGCAATGCGATCGTGAAAGGGAGAACGCGAAGATCATCAAGATAGAGGCAGAGATGGTGAGTCTTTTAATTGCATGTTCTCCGACTCAAAAGTATTCAACCGTCATCGTTAACTAAACGACCATCTTATTCGCAACAGGCGATAAAGGAAAGGAACGTGTTGGCGCATCAGAGCGCACTTCTGATGGCCGAAGTCGGCGACGACGCCAACGGAAGGCTGCTGACCGTTCTCCAAGAAGTGGAGTCCTTGAAGAGATTGCTAGAAGAGGAGCAACAGAGCCACGCTTCTCATATACAAATGCTCGAAGAGAAGTTGGAGGAGAAGGAATCTAACGTGGAGTTCGAGATAGTGGAAGAGAAGCTGAAGTTGGCGGAGTCCGAGCTGGACATGGCCACGCAAAGGGCGGAAAGGGCGGAGAAGTCGGTGGAGGATTTGGAGAACGTGATTCAGAGTATGAAGGCAAAGATTGGTGAAATGGAGGAGAAGCTTTCTAGACCACCTCCGCCTCCTCTGCCACCGCCACCCCCGCCGCCGATGTTTGCAAATGGTGCACAATCGTCGATCAAATTGCTGACGAAGGAGAAGATGAATTTGGAGCGCGACGCGGTCGCGGACATGGAGAACATGCTTGGAATCGCGAAAAAGACACCGACGGTTGCTCAACAGCCAGGTAATTGGGACTTTGTATTAGGGCATCTCGTAAGTCGGGTAGAATTAAAACACGGATCTTGAATTTGACACGAATTCGCGAGTAGCCATTGAACTCGACTTTATCTCTAATTATTTTGCTTTTGCGATCGTTTCAGCCATCGACGACATCATCAACCAGATCAAAGGAGGACGATTTACTTTGAAGCAGACGGACGTAAGTGATTTAATTGATTCTATTTTTTACGATTGGTGATGGGGGAAATTTATATGCTATGGTGCACCACAGAAACAGAGGGAGGAACAAAGGAGAAGACGACAGGAAGCGGAAAGTGCACCACCGGCGGTCTCCGAGATGCTGAATATCCTGGGCACCATGAGAAGAAGAGCCAAACCCATAAAGCAATCCTTCCAAACCACGGACGCGTCTCCGTAATTGTGCTATTTGTTAGTAAAGCGCGATATTGTCACGCGAGCCTTGACCACGTGCCACCTGTTAATACGATCTTTAAATCAAAGAGCTGTTCTACGAGAGTAAGGTTTACTATATCGTTATTTATTTAGACGTCAAATAAATTTTTTACCATCGAACAAATTTTTTTTACGCACGTGTGTACAGAGCGAAGCGAAGGAAAGTTGTGTAAGGGAGACGTGACGGAAACAGGTTGCAGTAAGCGTTATGAAAAAGGTGTATTATAAAAAGCTGGTTACATGTACTGTATATGTACGATACAGTTCATTCCAAAAGGGACAGTTGCAATTTGATTTTATCGATAATCGGCTGCAGTTTGGTCGCTTCGAACAACAACACCCTTCTATAAGGAACCATTTCATTGTCCGTTTCGGTCCACGATCCCGACAAACCACTGTCCGACTCCTTCTCCACGCAGAATTCGAAGCTGAACGTCGCTTCCTCCGCAAAAATTTCCTCCTCCGGATTACTCCATAATATCGACGGCTCGTCCGCGCCACTTTTCTTTTTGCTCTTCGATTTCTTTCCGACTTTTGGGTTCTCCGTTTTGTACAACTTGCAAATCAGTACGTAGTAGTTGAAACTAAACGGCATCTTCTTACTGGCTGCTCTCTTTATCTCGGACGTTAGGTCTTCTAAAAGCGGCACAGAGATTTGCGCGGGAATGTTCACGAATCTTTCGTTGATTAATAAACCTAGTGCTTCAGAGTCATTCTCGAGACCTTGTTTTATAATGGCATTAATCGTATCTGTCGCATGTTCGTTGGCTAGCTGTGTCAATAGTTCCCTGAGTTGTTGCACACAGGCGTGATTCTGAAACAAATGTCCAAATTAAATCGAATTGTAAAGTTTTAATATATACAATACGATGCTTACCTGTCCACTGGACAAATTAATTACTGTAGTAACACCAAACACGTTGTTAATATCGTCGTCATTTTCTTCGTCGTCAGAGTCTTCTATGTCGTCCGATTGTTTGACTACAGTACCCACATAATTTTGAGAAATAATTAAATCTGTGAGTTCACCTAAATCGACGTGTGCTTTCAGAAACAGCTGTTGCAAAAGTGTCTTAATTCCATGGTAGTCTGGGTCTAACGGATTCCTACCCTCCAAGTCCACTTGTATTTTCATTCCCTGGTTACACAAATTCTAAACTTAAATCACATGAATACATCCGACATATGGTTCAATAAATATTCATTTAATCACATTGTCGTTTAATATGTACTTAACTTAATGGCAAAACACGATTCAAAGCAAGCGAACCATTTTCAATGACACTAATCCTGTATTGCTTAAGCCTGATCTTCAAAAATGTCTAAAAACATCTTTATCGAGAATACATTTTCATAAAACAACTTTTCATTGCGTTTCGGGTGTTTCAAAATTGCGTATATAGAATGACATGCACGTTGGTTGCAAAGGCAGTTCAACAGAAGATTTTGCATGCTTCTAGTATATTATAAATTCCGTGTCACTTCAGATGATGGTAATTAATGTATCACGATATTAATTGTTGGAAACAATCGTCAGAAACAAACGCGTAACAATGACCGCGTGTTTGAAAGTAAGGTTAACCCGAAATAGTGACGGTTTTCAAGCACAAAAATGATTAAAACGATTTAAATTGACTTGCCTTCACACCCACTGTGTCCTGTTCGATGTCCTCGCCATTAGATGAATTCAGATCATCGTCGTCGCTACTTCTGTCCTCGGTATTTCGTTGAATATCACGTTTTTTCACTGGAGCAGCCATTGTCACAATGTGACGGTTCGAAGCCGGATCCTGACCACGTGACGTCTCGGGACCTTTAAAAACAACAAATGGAAAATCAATAATGACTCGGAAGTTTCCTACTATACCCACGAATGGCGCGAGATTCAAAATTCATCGCCGTTCGTAAATATCAACGAGTTTCCTTTTGATTTTGATGTTCTATATTCTGTGGGCATGAAGATGAAATAAAATGAAGTAAGTTGAAGAAAACAAATTGAAACCAAGTCAGAACCAAATCGAAAAAAAATCAAACTGGAATCTAATGAATTGTGGACGCAACGATTCCGGTTGCCCCGGGGACGCGACACACCGTACCCACTCACGGTCCCCAGTCCGTGAGTGAGCCCCTGAGGGAACTCCGATCGAAGGAATATCAATTTCAAGGCAAAAATATCAATTTGGAAAAGTTGAACTTTGAAAGTTCAACAGCATATTCCAATTACAAATGCAAAAAGAAATATGGAAAGTGTTCGTTGAAGGTACATGTATTCTGAAACGAAAACTCTGTATTTCGATTATTAATTGAAAAGAAATGCTGAAGCTGGGACAAAGGAAAACGAAGAAAATATTAAGTCCTAACCTCTTCTATAAATTACATATTAATGCAAATTCTAAGTGTGCAGCTATTAGCTCGATATTATCCACTACATGCAAGATACTATAATTTATAAGTTATAATATCTTGCGAATTGTGGATAATATCAATTGCCCAGGTCTCACCACGAGGAGGTTGCTGCACAAGAGACCCGAAAGGGAGCCAGAACGAAGTCTCCCTTCGTTCTGTCTCCCTTTCTTACAACGACGATTCTTAAAAACTAAGTTCGCAGGTCGCTAAATGGAAAAATAGTCTTTTTCACGGAAAAGACTTCTTTTCCAGTTAGCGTATGTCGAGTAATTATTGCGGGTCAAAGTGTGAATCGGAGAAGAAGTCTCCGATCCACGAGGGACCAAGGGCGAATCAGGCGGAATGCTCTGATTCTTTCAAAGAAACAAACAAGATCGAACCAGAGCAGAAGGCTCTGGTTCAAGGGTGACGCGACGCGTTCAGTGCTTACAAGTCCTGAGCCGACCAGCCCGATACCCGCCACTCCATCACCAAGAAAGATGGCAAAGAGATGCGCTCAAACGGTTTCTGGCGCTACTGGGTGACATGAGAACATGGCGTGCCCAGGATTACGTTAACACAGAGGATCGTCAGAAGACGAGTGAACGAGTCTCTTAGACATCCCTCTCAATGACTTCACGCCGGATACCGAAACTGGACCGGCTCAGAACCTGCAAGCAAGGCCGACACAGCAGAAGGCTGTGTCGGAGTGAGAAAGCGGGGCGAGCAAAGTCAAGTTACGGCAATAATTACTCGACATAATTACAACGACGATTGACAATATTATTAACTAACGCACGCACTAAAACCAACTTAGAAATAATCTGGAGTCTTCGTTCGACGAGTCCTCTTCTTTCGATGAATTTTCTTCGTTCGACGAATTTTTTTCGTTCGATGAATTTTTTTCGTTCGATGATTCCTCTTCGTTGGACGAATGGTCTTCGTCCGACGATAAAGATGATCAGCTGCTATACTCTAATTGAAGCTGACTAATCATAGTTAGATACAATACAATGTATGAACTAAATTAAAACAAGACGATAAAAAGATCACGGTAAATATGCCATAGATGTATGATACTAATAGCTAACCCCGCACACGAGTGCGGCCTAACGAACAAAAGCAAGATGAAGAATCCAAATCGTTACCAAATCGCAATCAAATCGAAAACCAGGCGCAATCAAATCGAAAACCAGGCGCAATCAAATCGAAAACCAGGCGCAATCAAATCGAAAACCAGGCGAAACAACATCGAAAACCAGACGAAACAAAATCGAAGACCAGACGAAAAATAATCGAAAACCAGTCGAAACTAAATCGACACCAAATAAGAGCAAAATTGAATCAAAATCGAAACCACAACGATCTATAGGCGATTCGGGTGGCCCCGGGGACGCGACACCCCGTACCCACTCACGGGCCCCATCCCGTGAGTGAGCCCCTGAGGGAACTCCGATCGGAGGAATATCAATTTCAAGACAACAATATCAATTTGGGAAAGTCAAACTTTGAAAGTTCAAAAGCATATTCGAATTACAAACCCAAAAATTAATATTGAGGGTGCATGTATTCTGAAATGCAAACTCTGCATTTCGAATATTAATTGAAAAGAAATGCTGAAGCTGGGACAAAGGAAAACGAAGAAAGTATTAAGTCTTACATTCTACTACAAAATACATATTAACGCAAATTCGAAATTCTGCAAATTCCGCTTTGTATCAAATTGCATTATATTCAGTGCACTTTTCTCTATAAAATCGTGCAAGATTCACATCCCTGTATGTAGAAAATTATAAATGGTATAACATGCCATCAAGTATACATAAAGTATTAATTCACGGTGCGGATATAATAAAATCTGTTATGCTATCAATCGGAATGTTTTCTGAGGAGGCGATGATATCAAAAAACAAAGACTTTCGGAGTACATATTAAAAAATACCATAAGAGAAAATTTTCGAAACGGGAAAAAATAACAGATTCCTTTCACAGTCTATTATACACATCTGATGTTATATCTTCAATCCCTTTAAATAATAGACAAGTTTTTAACAAACGAACGTATTTTGATGTTGAAGTTAAAAAATTAATGTCAGCAGAGATACATTTCAGTAAATTGTTATTTTTATTAACAAAAGTTATGTTTTTGTTTCATATAATTAATATTGTTGTCTTATGTGTTTAAATAAAATATTTATAATTATGTTTCTAATATGGCACAAACTCTGATATAATTGCAATTATACTATAATAAAATCTATTACTTCAAAAATGATGGATTATTGAGTTTATTTAAAACCTATACCCGATTTATGAGGCACTTCCAATAATTTGAGAATAAAATGTTTCAAACAAAACTTAATTAACATTCAGCGGTCTACCAATTTGAATCAAAATATTTTTAAAAAAAATTTTTAATGCATAAAAAAATCGGTCATTTTGAATTGTTAAAAGTTATGCGAATCTAATTAGCAAATGAATTTTAATCAACTTTGAAAATTTATACTAGTACAACGCGTGTGTTCATTCGTTTCGCAACGCTACTCAAAATCGCAGATGTGTCCATCTCACAATTGATCGTTGCAACTGGAGCATGGGCGCCTGAAATGTCGAAACATTCTAATGCAAACGCGATTCTTTTCATGCGCAACGCTAAGTAGGCAAATTAAAATTCAAAAAGCTATTTCAATAAAAAATTTAGAAATTTAACGTACGACATTCTAAATCGTTATTTTTAGAACTATTTTAAATGACGACTATTTATTCACAACGTTAACTCGAACTTTAAACAACTTTGAATATTGATTATAGCACAACGCGTGTGACAATTTGCTTCGCAACGCTACTTGAAATCGCGGATGTGCCCATCTCACAGCTGATCGTTGCAGCTCGAGCATGGGAGCCTGAAAAGTCGAAACACTCGAAAGTAAACGCGAACTTTTGGTGCGCAACGCTAATTCAACGAACAGAGATCCAAAAAAGATGACTCTACAGTTTGTGCAAATCGAATCGCGTCTATTTGTTTCGCAACGCTATACTTTAAAGAAGCTATATCGCTGATAGAAACTGCGATTATAATTGGAAGGAAGACTAATTTTGATCTCTGTTCAAAATCAACTAGATGCAACGCGTGGTTTTCTCGCAACGCTAGCGCAAATCGCGGATGTTCCCATCTCGGCTGATCGTTGGGGCGGCGAGGCCTGCCCATGCATGCAACTAACTACTTTTACACTCTACTACTACTCTATTTCTACAGACAAGTATAGTGACAAGGTAGTGACAAAATGACTCACTCGTAGATGCGAAGCCGTTGCAATGATTGCCCCCTTGAATAACAGTTTGTCAGGCATCTTCGGTATAAAGCATCTTCTTTTTCTTCGGCCCCATCCCGACAATTTGTTTCGCAACGCTACTCGAAAGCGCGGATGTGCCCACCTTACAGTTGATCGTTGCAACTGGAGCATGGGCGCCTGAAATGTCGAAACATTCTAATGCAAACGCGGTTCTTTTGATGCGCAACGCTAATTCAACAAATCGAAATTCAAAATGTTATTTAAATAAGAAATTTAAAACTCTAAATCGCGACTATTTATTGGCAACAATAAGAAAACATTCAATCAACTTTGAAAATTTATACTAGTACAACGCGTGTGACAATTTGTTTCGCAACGCTACTTGAAATCGCGGATGTGCCCATCTCACAGTTGATCGTTGCAGCTCGAGCATGGGAGCCTGAAAAGTCGAAGCACTCTAAAGCAAACGCGAACATTTGGTGCGCAACGCTAATTCAACGAACAGAGATCCAAAAAACGATTACTTTAATTATATGTAAAAGAACAACAATATGAACTTTAAAAGAACAGTCATCAAAATAAAATGTAATTTTGAACCGCGACTATTTTTGATTCGCAACGCTACGCTCTAAACAATCCATACCGTAATGTTTGATCTCTGTTCAAAATCGACTAATGCAACGCGTGATTTTCTCGCAACGCTAGTACAAATCGCGGACGTTCCCATCTCGGCTGATCGTTGGGGCGGCGAGGCCTGCCCATGCATGCAACTAACTACTTTTACACTTTACTGCTACTCTATACTACTACTTCTACAGACGAGTATAGTGACAGGGTAGAAACGAAATGACTCACTCAAAGATGCGCAGCCATTGCAATGTTGCCCTCTCTGAATCGATCAGCACGGTGCTGACATCATGCCGGATACTGAAACTGGATCGGCTCAGATCCCAAGGTAAGCGAAGACAGCATTGAAGAGACCATGGCCCCCCCCGAGCTAGCTTAAAGTAGGCCAAGGAAGTTTTAAATAACCCTTGGACTACCCTAAGCTAGCTAAAGGTAGACCATGATAAACAATAGTAGGCCATTGGTGGAGGACCCTTGGTCAAGCTTAAGCCAGCTGATGGTAGGCAAGCGTAGGCCAGACTAGCTCTGGAGGACCCATGGTCAACCCTACGCCAGCTGAAGGTAAGCAGGCGTAGGCTAGGGTAGCACTGGACGACTACTGGTCAACCTCAGGATAGGGAAGGGTAGACCAGGGTAGACCACTGCTGGAGGACCCATGGTCAACCCTAAGCCAGCTGAAGGTAACCATGGATAGGCTAGGGCAGCTCTGGACGTCCACTGGTCAACCTCAGGGTAGGCAAGGTAGACCACTGCTGGAGGACCCATGGTCAACCCTTAGCGAGCTGAGGGTAAGCAGGGGTTGCCTAGGGTAGCTCTGGATGACCACTGGTCACCCCCAGGGTACGCCACTGGTGTAGGACCCTTGGTCGATCCAAAGCCAGGCAGGGGTACCTCTAGAGATCCACTGGTCATCCCCAAGGTAGGCAGAACAGGCCGGGGTACCTCTGGAGGACCCCTGGTCAGCCCCAAGGTAGTCGAAGACCCTCCTGGTCCTGGAACCCATCCGCTCCTGCCGGAGCGCCCGGCCCGACTGACTGACTGAGCGCGCTCCGCGGGCTTAGGTAGGCAGTGAAGCGCATCGCGCAGCGAAGTGCAACGCTCCCCACCACACCTAATTTCGGTAGATATCGATCGCCGTGATAATAATTATTGATAAATGTATTATTTCTGGCTGTATGATGTTTATAACAATTCCTTTTGCCAATGATGTCGACAAGCATTCTCTTGACTATCTACAATCTTATTTTTTAGTAAAAATTGCTAATAGTACTCAAGATACAGAGTAACTTTTAAGACGTGAATATTACCAAATAATAATATATCAAGCAAATGTAATTAATAAATTTACTATCGCTGGCTGTTTAATGTTTATAACAATTCCTTTTACCAATTATTACGATAAGCACTCCCTGGACTATCTGACCATCTAATTTTTTAGTAAAAATATGTAATGGAACTCGAGATATTGAATAACTTTTAACACACGAATATTCGCGCGCATTAATTTATCGAACACAATTCTCTCATTTTGTTATAACTAGCTGGTTAATATTTATAACAATTCCCTTTGTCGACTATGTCGACAAGCACTCCCTTGACCATCTCGCCATGTAATTTTTTAGTAAAAGTAAGTAATAGAACTCGAGATACAGAATAGTTTATGATACATGGATATTACTAAGCATAATTATATTGTGAAAATGTTATTAATGAATTTATTATCTCTGCTTGTTTAACGATTATAACGAGTCGAGTGTACATTATTCAGCAGCTCTGTGTCTGTATTTCTTTCTCTTCGTAAATGTGCATAAGTTCGTCCTTGTAGGATACCAAATTCGTTATCATGTTCGCCATATTTTTACCAGGGGATTCGAAATGCTGTAAAGAATAGGCGACACGAGTGAATGATACGTGGTGCCACATCTGCATCTGTCCGCGCTGATGGAAGTATTATATATTCGCAACATTTGGATATAATGCTGCGTATATCGGTTTTCGCCGAAAAAATTGATTTTTATTTTTTTTTAATGAATAATAGTCCCGTGCTAAAAGTTAGTTTCCATCCATGAATTGGAGGGGGTAAAAAGATGAGTTAGGATCTGATCCAGGCTAGATTTAGACTAGGGGGCAGCATTGTTCCGGGCACGACAAAACCCCGGGCATGAGCACTCTCATTCCTCTTTGCTATGGTCAGTAGTCTGCTATGGATGTTTGAATTGTCGAGGTTTCAAAAGCGAAGGGAAGACTCAATCTATTAGTTAAAACAGTAATTACATTTACTTTTAATCATTGATGTTTCTATCACCGTTTTAAATAACATTCTCCCATTCAGAGATTAGATTTATGTAAAGTTGTTCTTCGATATCAATCGTTGTAGGACCATCCAATTTTAATAAATCGAAAAGATAAAAAGTCGCACTTGTAATGTTGCAACATCTTTCTTTTATTCGAAACACATTTGCTATACATCTGTTCCTCTCTGTATCTAGCAAATGTTTTCAATGTTCACGTTTTTTCTTAAATTCATACAGCATGTTATGTCGAAACTGAATTTCATAAAACGCTCATCCTTTTCGGATGTAGGAAGGTATATTATTTAAGCAGAAAATGTCAGTCTAAATGACTAAATGCATCGTATGCATAAACTGACAAGAGTTCTTAAAAGATATACCAAGAACTTTTTATAAAAGTATTGCTCAAAGAATATATATTCCCACGTAGGTACAAAGAAAACTGCCCCTACAACAAAGTAGTTTTATCATTTCCCGCCAGATGGCGCGCCATACCCAATTTCCCGTTGTCCCATGTCAACGAATAAGTCACGGCTCATTACCCGCCCAACCGTTTAGTGCTCTCAGTGTCCTGCTAATCTATTCAACTTTCCCACATCGCATGGGAGGATCCGAGGCCAGCAAAAACGAGAGTGAACATTGCAAAGCTTCTTTCCACGCTATTCAATGATCCCTTTTTAAACTGTTCTAAAACAAAAACCTTCGAATACCTCAACGAACGTAAATCTTGCGAGGAGCGGTGTCGAAAGTGCCCGCCATTTGTCATGCGCTTTCATTATTTCCGCGCGAGCCAATCAATCGGAACAAAAACCGTTCACGATTAAAAAGCCGCGTTGGATCGAAACAATTGAAATAAAAGATTACCGACAGACTAACGGGGAAAAATAGGAATTTCCGCGTGGCGGTGGGATACGGATCGGTGTCGCTTCGCGGAAAATTTGAATTTGGAACGTCAGGGCCGTAGCGAAGTCCGGGCGTCGTGGTCGCCGTTGCGACGCGAAAATTCGATTAAAGTTCACGCGCATGGGCCGAAGGAAATCCTGTTTTCTCAAATTTCCCGGAGTCTGTCAGGTGGCACCACGGCGTTCACCGGTCCGCATACGGAGCAGTGCGATCGGTTTTTGTTAGGTTATAAGAGCGAACACCACGGGAAGCCCAGACTCTGTCCCCGCGTAGAGATAGGATCCTTGTCAGACGAAAAATCAAAGGCGACACACACGGTGGCCCCTTTTGTCGTGTCCACCCCCCGTGAGAATTTCGTGAGTGCTTTGAGCTGTGGCGGGCGGTGAGATGGCTGTCTCTTTCTCTCTCTTTCTTTCTCTTTCTCTCTTTCTTCTTCTGTATTCTCTCTCTTTCTCTCTCTCTCTCTCTCTATTTTTCTCTGTTTCATTTTCTCTTTATCTGGTGTTTTTTCTAGATGTTCCTTTGATTAGATGTTCTCGATTAATTGTATATCGACGATTAACTCGCCTCGCGACATCATACCATGTCCTCGGTGTACACAATGCACCCTCAGTGCATCCAGGATCAGCTCGACTACCTGGAACCGGAAATTATTCGAAAAGAGCCTGGCCTCTGCTATTTCTCCTTCGATTATATGACGGTATTGCTTGCAACTGGTTGGTTACCAGTGGACAGTGTTCGCCAGGATTCGACTAGCCCAGATCCGGTCCGTTTTAACCCTCTGTCTACCGTAAAAAAAACTTTCATTATGTAATAGAAAATTTATCCCACGAAACGTAGTAAATATAAAAAAAAACTTTTAGCTTTAAATAATAAGAAATAAGAAAAGTAACAAAGTCATGCAACGACAAGATCCCAAGAATTTTAAAAGTTTAAATAACCGCAGTATCTACATACAGTCGGGTCCAATGGACCAGCTTGGTAGACAGAGAGTTAAATTCGTCGGTGATAGAGAATGTTTTTGAACGGGTGAAAACGGGTACGGGATTGGACCTTACTTCCTGTGCCAATTGTTCAGTTCATCCTCGAGGAATATGAAAGTTAGACTGTGGATCTTTATGCGTTTACAGATCCTTTGATCTCCTGGATCTCGGTAATGTGCTTAGAAAAGATAAACGAAGTTTTTAGTTTCGTTGGAACGTGATACAACACCTAATAAGGGGAAGCGAAGTTCTGCTTCCCGTTTTCAATGATGTACCAGTCCGTAAAAGTAGCATATCTGCTATTGTACTACTCAGTATATTTTAACACGTTCAGAGCCCACTCCACAATCATAAAAATTACATAAAATCAAAGCAATATATTTAATAAAACAAAAACTAAGAAGTTTAGTTTTGTGATATTAATTACTGTTTCAAACCTCTTCTATTCCTCAGATCGTAAGGAAATTTTGTACACTCAATCTACCAACGTAAAAATTAATTTTCAATTCTGTATAAATAATTCCGTCACACAGATATGGGTGACATGGCGCTGAACATGTTAAATATTTAGAAAAAAATGGGATTCTTGTCATTGTTGGAACGTACCACAACCCCCGAACAGAGAAATCAATTTTCTTCTCTATTTTAATTCCATACCCATAACAGTAGCATCTCTGGTATTTTCAAATTTAGAAATTTTTAAATGTCCACAAAAATTGAATGCGCTTCTTATCCTTCGTTCGAACGTCATACAATCCCAAATAGGGGGAGGAAATTTCTTCTCATTCCCAATAATATCTCTGCCCACAAACTTGATATCATTAAACGTTCGGAGCAGCAAGATTCGCGATTTCTCTGATTATAACAAAACCCCGGCTAATATATAGCTAATAAATGTCTCGTTTTCAGATATCTATCATAAAAATCTATATTTGCACAAAGATCCGCAACAACGCTTTGCAACGTTTCCTCTTGTCATGCACTATGTCCGATAGAGTTGTGATAGCAGAGAGGTTTCTAGAACCGGAAGTCGAGCTGCTCCCGTCGTACACCCGAATGCGACTGGAATGTTTTCATTTTGGCTGTTCGGTGTTAGCGCTGTTCCATAGCATAGCTGTCTCACCTGTCTTGCACTGTTCTCCTTTGCGTTTCGTTTTTTCTGCTCGTTGCAACCCCTGGAAGTTTACCCGGGTCCGCCAAACTGTTTTGCGGCCTCTCAGCCTCGATTGTACAGCGATTCGTGGGCACGATCGACGGGAAGTATCGTTTTGCGGGTTGCCGGGAAAGTGAACTGTTTCCTTGTGGGATGGCCGTTCGGAACCGATCGCCGATTAATTGTTCCGTTATTCGGCTTCTGTGCACGTCGACGGAACGGCGACGATAAACGCGATGCAGCGAATTCCATCGGATCCCGTTCGATAACGCGACAATATGGCGGAAGAGCGAGGGAGAGGCGTGGAGGGAGGGGGTTGGTGGCGAGTTCGCATGTTTTCCGCGATCGAACGTGTCTCAGGACGACGATTCTCCTCTCGGTCTCGGATTCTCAGCAGCTCGAGGGGGGCTTGGTTTATTGATTTCTCCTCGCTGTTTTCTTAGATGCTCCTGTCACGCTTCGCTCGAAATTAGGCCAAGATCGAGCCTGTCCCGCGGACCAACCGGGAAAACTGAGACGGGGCTTGAAAACTGTTGTAACATCGATTTCGGTCCTTGAAACGGCTACGAGGAACTTCTGTCCCGAAGAACATTTCCCGCTATTATCAGCTTCTTTGGAAATGCAATGGACACGGAACGGTTATCGAAGCCGAAGCGAGTAATAGCTGGAAATTTTAGTTGCTCGTATTTGCTTTAACTCCTTGCCGTACTTTAACGAGTCAGACTCGTGATGTAGATTTTAAAGAAAGTTTAACATATTCGTCGGGTTACTGCCAAAACAAGGTAACTCCATAATTTGAACTTTTGAGAAATCGTCGTTTGAAAATTTAAATTGAAATGAAAAATCGTCACAACTTCAAAATGATTTATTGATTGAAAAAAATCAAAGTAAGTAACAAAACAAAAGAAAAATTTTAGTTTTGTCAGTATGTTTTTCGAACATTTTTTAATCTAACGGAGTACTCAACTCCGAATTGAGTAAAAGTGGAGTTAGCATGTTTTGGCAGTAACCCGACGATATGTGAAGTGTGCACCTTCCTTCTTAGACGAAATAAAATTTTATTCTTTTGTCATCAATCTTTAAGCATTAACACGTTAACTGCCGCGCGCGTTTACAGTGAAATCTCCTTCAGGCCACGCGTGCCGCTGTACGAAGCGTATTCTGCTGGGTATTCCCACCGATATTTTAATCGAATCGCTGATTGTCGCAAGAATAACCTCCCGCCCCGTTTGTTTCCATGGTATCATGCTCGGTCATTTATTTTCGTTACTTCGCATTTGTTTCTGATCTCGCCACTGTACAGGATCAGTTTGACTCTTTGCCGAGTAACGAGCGGTATAACTTAAAATTTCTAACCTAATTCGTTGAAATGTTGAAAAGAAAAACGGAAAACTTAAGAAAACAACAACTTATTGTCCATGTTATCCCGAGCAACCCCAGCTTTGTATAGAATGTTTTCAAGTTTAGCATTCTACATACTTTTCTTAATAAACCATTTTCGTATTACTTTTATAACAATAGTTTATACTAAAAAATATTCTATTATAAATTTAAGTTATATTAATAAATATAGTTTATATTAATTAATATTCAATAGTTATGTTACTTCCTCTGCGAAATATCTTTTCAAACACATACGAATGTTCTGCGCAAGTAGTCGAATAAGCGTCACCACAATACGGGTGACGCGGCCCGATCAGAAACTTTACTGGCAGTCAACGTGTTAAAGAAAATGTAGCAATACGAAAAATATAAATTTTCTTTTCTCTTTTGCGACATTTTTGGGGATAAAGACGTTCTAATCACTCTAACCGCAAGAAAAACAGTACGGCAAGGGGTTAATCGGCACTTTTGTACGACGGTCTTGAACAGTCATTTTTGGAACCGTTTCAAGCTCTGGACACAGGGAGGGAGAGAAACGTAGAGCACAGTGTCCCGGCGCAGGATATTCACGGAAATACGGGAACCCGCGTGAATACCGTCCGCCGAGGCCGTAACAGTTAATCGTTTATTGATTCCGCGTGATTTCGAATGTGCTGCTCTAGCCCGTTCTACACCGCTGCACTATTTGGCGCCGTATCTCGCACGAATCTGTGTTGAATCCACGTCTCTTTCTCTCTTTCTCTCTATCTTTATCTATCTCTCTCTCTCGCTCTGACCATTTTGGTGTACGTGTTACGATGCAACGAGCGGTTAGATGTTTATGTACAACGCCCTTCATAATTAGTGCAGCCACTCGCATTGTTCGACGCAGATTGCGTGAGCCGTGGCTTCGATCGAACTACTTCTGCTTTTCACATCTTTTGCCTTGTACAGAGAACGAGACTGCATTTATAAGAACCTTCGATACGCCTTGAATGAGTAATTCCCGCAAAAGCATCCCTCTGTGATCTCAGTTATTGTGTAGTATCGTTTTCATTCGGTAGAAAGAGCGTTGATACTGGAAACAGTAGAACACTGATCGATTGTTATCGTATTACTCGTAATTAGTTGATCTATCGAATAAGTTTAGATGGACGCACTTTATGAGCACGGGCGATCATGCCGGAGTCTGTTTAGCAATATTTTAGTCAGATTTTGGAATTGACTTCCTCTGCGTTCATCGATCTATTTGTCGCTTCTGTTTGAACTGATTTCATTTCGTCGTCGTGAGGTAGATAATTGTTTTTGAAACACTGCTTGAAATCTACTTCCGAATCTGAAATCTGGATTGTTTTTATCTCCTCGGTAGCAGAATTATCAATCGCTGAAACTGATTGGTTTGCACTACCTCGTCAAATTAGCTTCTATCGCTGCATAAATACTTGTTCTAATTTCAATAATTTGCAAAATAAAGAGTCTATGTACAGTAGTTTGTCGCAATATTTGCGTAGTATCGAGGTCAATAATTTGAAAAATAAAGAGTCTCTCACCAGTCATTTTCAGTCGCGTCGATCAAACTGATTTAAACACACGTGGATCTACCACGAGCGGAAGATGTTTATCTTAAACGGTGTACAGTAGTTTCTCGCAATATTTGCGTAGTATCGAGTTCAATAATTTGCAAAATAAAGAGTCTCTCACCAGTCATTTTCAGTCGTGTCGATCAAACTGATTTAAACACACGTGGATCTATCACGAGCGGACGATGTTTATCGTAAACGGTGTGCAGTACTTTGTCGCAATATTTGCGTAGTATCGAGATTCGTATTGCATTAACTTCTGTGTAGCCTAACTTGGTTTTTAGCTGTAAATTAAAAGACCTATTGAATAATAAAATATATGATTGTATTTAGGAGAGTTTACAGAATCGTTCTGCGTGAAAATTATTCGCATAGCTCCTCTAGATCGAGCAGAAAAAATTCTCGGAATTAAATTGAAATTGAAGTTTTGTGTGCGACATTCTGATGATTTGTATATTGACTATAAACATAAAAAACAACACTTGAAATGTTGCACAGCTGATAGCCTGAAATAGAAAAGATTTGTTTCGTATTTTCAACTTATGTTCTTATTTAGAACCACCCCCTCCACGGTTGTACCCAACACTGGGACACTCTCTACACATATGGGATAAAATAGTTTACGAAACTTTAAAGTCGTTTTTTCAAGAGAACGGTTTCTCGTGACGAGTAATAACGGATCAATAGAAAGAAATTTGACTTTGAAATTTTTGGTCACTAAATTGTACAACCACTATTTTTAATAAATCTCCATCGGTCCAACGGTGTAGAATCACTTGAGGAAGTCATGACAAAACATTTTATTCCACCCTATACATCTTAAAATTCCCACATAGCAAATTCGAATCATTCTAAAGAATCTACGAGAATTGCTCATTGGTTGAGACGCAAAATTGGTGTAAGATAGTGATGCAACAGGGAGGAGGTGACGGTGGTTCCCGAATGGAAAGACTGCGACGGTGACGCGCGCTTTGGGCGGTCTTTTTTCTCGGAGGGGGTGGGAAATACGGGGTGAAACGAATGAAATTAAGCCATATGGTTATATCGCCGGGGTGTGCTCGGCCCGATGCGCGGCACCGCGCAACTGGTTGATTTATCGGTGCTTTCGCGTAGCGGAAACTAGCAAGAGGACCGAATTGGATTACGCTGTGTGCACAAATTGCTTTATTCAAATGCAATTTAGGGGTCGCGCGTCTTTCGTAGACTGCAAAAGAGAGTTTAAAGAGGCCATTGTGTTAGGCAACGTTTCCCACGTACACACGCCCGCCGATCTATCGATTTCCTTTAGTCGCCGTGCACTGTTGACTGTCGAATTGAAAGAAGCGGCGATACCTCGAGGACTGTTCACCCTTTTCAGACGCTGCGCTCTTCGTCTTTGTATTATCCACTCTGTCGTCTTTTAACATAAATGTACCTACGTCGATCGAACTTTCTAGACACGTTAACAACCTTATATTTACGTCCTGTTGGCAAAATTAAATATCGAGCCATTTTATTAAGTATATTAATAAACTTTATGATTTCGGCGCAAGGTTCGATCATATTAAGAACCAATCAGTTAACGTTGTCGTCCTCTATGACAAGCTAGTTCGCACGTTCGCATCAGCACATGGCTCAATTACGTATCTGCCACCATGGGTTAAATTATCGTTTTTCGTAACACCTAATATTCTGTTCATAATTTTTTTTTTATTTTACCTGTTGGCACAGCAAGTAAGTGTGTTTTTTCCTTTCCATTTTCTGTTCTCTCTACACGGTTGTGTAGGAATATTAAATTTTGTTTTATCTGCATTATACATATATCTTTTTCAGACGCAATAATGTCTCTGTGAAAATGATCCACATCAGGATCGAAACGTCGAGAATAATTTAATTGCAAATTTGCTCCTTCTTAATATGATCGAACCTTGCCCCGAAATCATAAAGTTTATTAATATACTTCATTTTCGATCGAGAGAACTTTCACCTGCATTTTATTAAGATCCGTTGCTATTATATGAGCTTCATAATACGGCCCTCTTGAAGTGTCCTACTAGAATATAAATATTATAAAGAAACGTAGCGTTTAATTTTTAAAATACTGGGTTTAAAATACTTCGGATTAGGTATGTTTACATTTCTCGGTGACCGAAGCTTTTCGAGCTCGGCTGTTCTTCTCTACGTTCGGCAAACCTCAAACAATGATATCCCTCGCGCATAATTGTCCCTCCGCAGACCCGTGTTGTGGACAATTATCGATGGAATACTGTACTTCCGGACATGCCTGATGTACATGTATTTTAACAAAAACATAAGGCCCATAAATGGGGACTAATTGCGGCCATCCTGACATGGTCGCCGTTAGGCCGTCTTCTTCCTGTTTTCTTCGGCCATCGTCGGCAGATTTCGTGTCAGTTCGTTTAAGGGCACTCGTCCCACGCAGGTACGTCTACCCTAAGTATGGTACGACTACCCTAGGTATCGCGACTACATCTTTATAATTTTTATAAGTTTAAAGTTGATACAACAATATTTTTATATTCTTTAAATGTGTCTATTGTGTTGCATTTGATACATACATTTTTATCATAAATTCATCAAATCCATAGTCTATTTATAACCGAGTCAGATAATTTTTATGTTGTATAAAAATCCACAGTCTATTCACGACGTGAACATTTTTTAATTAATTCCATCTATTTCATAGAAACGGTCCACTGTGCGACGCGACGCCGACGTTGCGTCAAAGCGTTTACGGTGCACTTCAGGCTCTGTGACCTTTCACACGTGGACGTGGGTGGACGCTCGATACATTAGCAATGACGGTATTCATTCTTGTGACGATGATGCTCCGGGGGCTGATTATGTCGTAATGCGACGCCGGTCGTCATCGTCGTCGTGTAGGCGTCACCTCGTGTCGCTCGGTTCTCGTCAAACAGAAATTTCGCTGTGTTTGAAACAGAGCAATTGTGCGCATGTGGGCATCGAGTCATGGCTGACATTTGCACAGTCCTTTTATCAAATCTACGACGACCTGCAGCGACGCGTAGGCGCGTTAGGGGGTGTGGGGGTTTAGTATTCCACCACCACCGGTCGAGAAGGCATTAACCGTAGTTATCGTAGGGGCTCGAGCGCAGAGATTCACCCTCGCGTTTCCAAACGTTAGGAAACACTTTAGCAAATCACTAGTCACTCAGCCTCCCCACGATGGAATCGTCTTTCCCGATTTCTCTGATGGTCCGCCGATATCCTCGAAGGGCTGGAATTTATCCGCGATTTATTTAAAGTAGGATCGCAATATCGGACAGTGAGTCCGTGCTTTCTATTGTCCGCGGTGCTCGGACCTCGGCGAGCCTAAAGCTACTCTGGAACTAGGGGAGAACCAAAATAATTCTGTAATTTAGAGGCAAGGGAAATGATTTTCGATTTAATTCTTCCTGTTGTCGGTGGATAAACTCCCCCATTTTGTACCTTGCAATCTCTGCAGCTCGGGATACTTATCTAACCAATATGAATTATGCAGAAGAAGTTAATAAAAAGGGTGGGGGCGTGCCCCTACACAATCCAGAAAAACGAGTCTCCTCATTCACGCATACTGATAATATTTTCATGACAATTTAACCCTTTGCACTCGAAGCAATTTTAATTCCAAAGTAAAGACACTTATTTCAACCTAGAACATTTTCATTTGATATAACCTTCTTTATGCACATGAAATTAAACTTGTTTTCTCATACAACACTTGAATGGTTAGCAATTTATAGAATACAGACAAATGTAATAATACAGAAACTATTTTGAATAATAGTACGGCAATTTTGAGTGATGCCTCAGAGTCACCATTCGCGTTCAAAGGGTTAACCCTAGGCACTCGAATGGCGACTCTGAGGCGCTACTAAAAATTGCTACACCATTATTCAGAATATTGTTTACATGATTAAATTTGTTCATATGTAATAAATTACTGAACATTTAAATATTGTATGAGGTACTATATCAGTTTCGAACGCATATAATGAAAAGAATTTATGTAAGATGGAAATATTTTAGGTTAGAAGAAATGTTTGGTATTTTAGTTGAAATAGCTCCGAGTGCAAAGGGTTAAACAATGACAATATAATTTAGAAAACGTCATTAAAGAGCATCGTGAACCAGCATACAATAATAAAATATATCCAGCAGAAATAAAGCTCCTTTTTTGTTAAAATAACTTCTTCGAGCTCAATATCAAATCGTCGAACGTTTCTCCATAGTTTGTTCCAATTAGCATCGTTTAGAAAGACTCTGGAGGCTGTCTCGCGTCCAATAAGAGCCAGGTTTGCGAAACCCACCGGCCAGTTACGTATAATGGGACTTTTCACTAGATTTCACTTTTGCCATCTCTTACTTAGCTGGAGCACGATATTATTCGTCGTTTGTATCGCCATCGCCGTGGAAACTTCGCCCATTTCCCGGCATTCGCCACAAATCATTTGAACGCGCGCCACGCCGGCCCGCGCCACGGTTTAATGGCAGCAGCCCTTATAGTGAAACGCGAGCTACCGCCGCCCGTGAATTCTCTATCGCGGATAAAGAGATGTATAGCCGGAGGCGTCGTCGTCGCGGAACAACCCTCCCCGGATAAACGGCAAATTCATTTCGATCCGTGAATCAATGAACGCGTCATTTTTAACCGTCCTATGCTCGCTACGCCCGAGAATACGGGGTGGAAACAATTTTTGTCTGGATCAAAGACACGGTTGAGAATACGGTAATGCCTCGATATATGCACAAACTCTCCTTTAACCCTTAGCGGACGGAAATTATTTTTAGCATACTTCTTGATGGGTCGAATAAATTTTCCTTACGAAACAAAATTGTGTATTGAATAGTTAAAGCACATGAATTATGTTAAGGGAGACGTGTTGTGTCCAGTATAAATTTGTTTGATATTTTTTAAGAGTAATAATTTCTTTAAAAATTATTCGCAGTCGCAGCACGATAAAATTGCTTGGGCGACTGACAGTCGACACGCGTCCGCAAAGGGTTAACGTGGTTTCGAAAAAAATTGGCTTTCAAACATTGCGATTTGACTTGTATCAAATTGAACTAGTTGACTATCGCGTGAATGTTGTGTCTTGCCTATTTAATTCGTATACACGATCAGAGTTATTGATAATTATTATTACTTACTTAATACTCAATTTTGCAGATTATACTATAATTCAGTTCATTTCAGAGCGAGTTCATTGACATTCAATGTCACTAATTTTATGATAGTCTTTTTTAAGCAATTCAATATTGCCGATCATCGGTGACTGCCACGACAGTCAACGTGTTAATTTGATTCAATTTGTATTAAATTCTGAGTTTCTCACAATTCGCGATTAACCCCTTGGCCTACAACAGGCATGGGCGACGCTGGCTCAAAAAACACATGTTGCTATTTTTCTCCTTCGCCCGCATGCAAACAAAAAATAGCGTATCGGTGAGACAATACTAGTGTAGTGAGACTCGTTGTTGTAGGCCTAGCATGGGCGACGCTGGCTCAAAAAACACATGTTGCTACTTTTCTCCTTCGCCCGCTCGGCAAGGCAGTCCCCACCACATCCACTCCGACTCTCCCTTCAGATCGGGCCCCACGACGTAACATCGGCAGGTAGGTGCAGCATCGTGGGGCTCGTGCTGAAGGGAGAGTCGGAGTGGATGTGGTGGGGACTGCCTTGCCGAGCGGGCGAAGGAGAAAAGTAGCAACATGTGTTTTTTGAGCCAGCGTCGCCCATGCTAGGCCTACAACAACGAGTCTTACTACACTAGTATTGTCTCACCGATACGCTATTTTTTGTTTGCATGCTGTCCTTTTCTACGTTCGGCGCGGTCGACACGATCACAAAAGCATAGTGTCCCTACGCGATCTAAGTCCAGTCAGGGAACCGAAAAAGGACTTAGATCGCGGGGTTACTGTACTTCGTTCGGACCAAACGTAAACAACACTAACACGAAGAGTACTAATTTTCTACGGGTTTTCTCAAAACATTATTAATTTAAATTAAGTATTAATTTACAAATTGTTACTGATACATTATCCACTTTCAAATTATAAATCATTTTTGTTCACCGATGAATTGATCATAATTACTTCCGAGACATCTTAAAAGTATTAGTTGTGCCCAAACGTGTTTATTATAATATACAGAAATATACACGTCATAAGATATTACATATAAGACTTGCGCATACATTTTGCGCAAGTTCGAGCACACTGGTAGATAGCTAAATGACTCGACGCGTGACCGACCTTCTTGTTTATTATGGCCCGAGCAATCGGGAGTTAGCGGGTAGGACAAGGGGTTAACCAGTGGAATATCGGTTCGAGGTTCTTCAGAATCGTTAATCGAGCGAGCAAATATGCTCCGAATTATGTCAGGCTAGGTGTCATTTTAACACTAAACTTACCACAGCCGGTCAAACAAATATTTCCACTCTAAAACATCGTAAGTCATCGAAAATGATACATTTTTTTGTTTTACCTATTGTATATTACTCTATTCCAAAAATGGGGTAACAGAAGGTCCCTTGTAAATACCATTTGGCCGAAACCGATGAACAGATAGAGAAAAATGGAACGGACGTAAGAAAGCTCGGCCCACTGACCTAGAATCGCGGTTCCGGGACCATGTGGTCGTCATTTTTTCGCCACCCGGTTCACAGGCCAGGATTAATTGTACCACGGGATCTCCTTTATCTCGTTTCTAAAGCTTCCGCGGCGGATCGGGAATATTACGTTACCGTTCGTTGCCGTGACGTTGCAGGATCTCTATCTTGATCCTTTCCGTCGGGCAAACGTCGTTTCCGGTCGAGAGATAGAACGGTTCCCCGGCTCGATCGGCTTCGTTCTTCGTCGGGGGTTGTTTCCGTCGACGGGGGTGAGTAAGAAGCGTAAACACCGGTGGTTCCGTGCCGCGCTTCCGGTTACCGGGCCAAGGTGCTCACGCATATTGTTCTGAATCGCCAAATTACAGAGAAAAAATTCTAAAATGATTTTCTAATTCAACAGAGTACCATGTTTGATGTAAGGGTGGCTAGCTAACTTTAGAATGGAACACAGGTGTGGATAGCGTATGGGAAAGAAAGAGACGCGGAGAGTCGCAGTCGGCGGCCTTCCTCGCGCCCGAAACTTTAATTGTCTATTACACAAATAAATATCATCGGAATTACATCATATTTGGTATCATTTTTATTAGAAAAATGCCACAAATATGGTCATCGAAGTCCCATAAAAAAATAATGAATAATAAAGAAGTTGGAAATTCGGATTAGTATGGTCTCACCGATATACCCGAGCCGCATGGTGTCATATTTCTCGGCGACCGAGGCCTCTCGAGCTTCATAGCCCCTCAAGGGGGTACACCCGGCAGTAGTGGGGATATCTCAGGGACAATTATGTCGGAGACATTTGGGACAATTACCGATGAAATACTGTAAATTCGGGACACCCTGTATTATTCCCGGCTTATTCAAATTATTCAAAGCGGAAATACATTTTTATTTAACTCCTGTTTCTTACAATTGATTCGGACAATTTTTATTCTGCATAAAGTCCATAGTCTAGCGATTACGTGCGTTAGGATAAGTTGGTCCTTACTGTAAATTCGGGACACCCTGTATTATTCCCGGCTTATTCAAATTATTCAAAGCGGAAATACATTTTTATTTAACTCCTGTTTCTTACAATTGATTCGGACAATCTTTATTCTGCATAAAGTCCATAATCTAGCGATTACGTGCGTTAGGATAAGTTGGTCCTTACTGTAAATTCGGGACACCCTGTATTATTCCCGGCTTATTCAAATTATTCAAAGCGGAAATACATTTTTATTTAACTCCTGTTTCTTACAATTGATTCGGACAATCTTTATTATGCATAAAAATCCGTAGTCTATCAATTACGTGCGTTAGGATAAGTTGCTCCTTGACCTTGACAACCTATGTCAAGGTCGTCGAAATCGATCAGACCGCCAGTATCCCGAATAATTACCAAAATGTCTATCAATGGCTGTTCCGTCTTAGAGCGTGTTTCCACCTAAATCTACGAAGCTAAGCCGCCCGCGCGTGGGCGGATATTTACGAGGAAAATTACGACGAGTGGAACAGGATCGTTTCTCGGTCGTTATTGAGCAGGCGGCGACGAAAATCGTTAATCAAACTGCGCTTGAAATGGAACTACCGCGTGGGTCTAATAACTCGGCTCCGGCGAGCAAGACAGAATAGGCTTGCACGACTGAATGGAAGGCAAGGCGTCGTATTACGTCGATGTCCCGAAAGAGAAATCTTCCTTATAATGTCGGACTGTTATGCGAGAGGAAACCTCGGCCCGTATAATGCCATTGTATCGCCCGGATAATAGGGCTATTAAATTCCCTGCGCGAACATCGCCGAACGATAAAAATATCCGCGGATGCTTATTAAGCCTCCTCCTTCGCGTTTTTCGAAATCGGGAATCCGGCTACGAACTGGAACGTGATACATTCGGGATTTCGAGGTTGAAGATGAGAACCAACGAGCCAAATGGCGAGAGAGAAACTGATCGTTAAGGGGACCCTAGACGAGCAATAATATTGTCAATGTAAGTTGACCAATAACCGTTTGAGTCACAAGCAGCGCGATCGCGCTGTTGAGATTTTATGTCGAGAAAACCCATTTCGAGCATTGTGGACAACTGACGGTGCGTTACCGATTGTCGAAGTCGCGCGCTCAGATTTACTGACGCAAGTACATCACACAGTTCCTTTTAATGTAAATAGTACATTTTACAGTAGGTAGAATAATACTATAATAATGCAATAATACATTACAAAATAAAATAAAACAAGCGCTATCGCAATGCTTGAGTCTTTTCGTAGTCATTTAGAGAAAGCGCGGTTGCGCTGTTTGGAATTCTTCGACAGTGTTTTTCCAATACCCCCTGGGATTCAAACGGATAATATTGAAGCTCTCGTTAACTCTTTGGGGCACGCTGGGATTAAAAGTGTCCCACCTTTTTGGTGCACCGTAATGCATGGTGGGACATTTTTAGTCCCACCTCGAAATATTGCAATAGCTGCATGCGCACTGGTTTATATTTCGTTTTGTTTACGTAAAGCAGTCGGTAATATCTTCAACAAATGTTACAAATGTATTCACTTGTGTTGGCAACATTCAACATGCCAAAAAAAAGTTCATCAATTGTTGCAAGCGGAAGATTTATTGCGACAATCTTTTTTCCCTGGTTTTATGTGAAAAATCGTAGAAGTAAGTTAATTTTTATAAAAATTAGTTCCATATAAGCAACTGAAGAGCTTTATAATAAAAACTAAAGCTTAAATTTGTGGTGGTGGACTATTTGAGTCCCACCCTATAACAACAAATTTAATTAAACTATTAGTATTTTTTTATGTTTTTACATTATGTGATACCTTTATTAATAAAAATATACCAATTTTGTTTCATTTAAAATGCAATAAAATTTCTATGCAACATGGCTCATTTTATTATCTGAAATCTCGTCAATCTAGCTATCAATACAGCGACTACGCACTGTTGTTTTGAAAAACAGTTGTGTACTCTGTCAGCCATTTTGTCTTACGACCAGTACGACGTCCGAGTCGAGACTCACGAAATATTGAAAACTAGGGGTGTGCGGGTACCCGAAAGTTTGCAATATTCGGGTACTCGAAGTTAACCCTTAGCACTCGAATGGCGACTCTGAGGTGCCACTACAAATTACTATAACATTATTCAATTTTTCTATATTTAATAAATTATTAAACATTTAAATATTGTATGAGGTACTATATTTCATTTTCATACGCATAAAATTAAAAAAATTATATACAATGGAAACATTTTAGATCAGAAGAAATGTTTGGTTTTTGTGTTGAAATAGCTCCGAGTGCAAAGGGTTAAAGTTGTATTAATCTAAGCATAATGCTGTTTTATGATTTTTCAGTTCAATCTTTAATTTTCAATGGCAGGTTCAGAATGATTTTTGTATTTTTAGTGTAATCGGTTATCAAACTTCGCGCGGAAAAAAATATTTTAGAATACATTATGTGAAAGAGTGTACGTAAAGGACGTTTCTGTTAATGAAAATTGTAAACACTGTTCTTACAAGACAAGGACTCTTCGTCCGCACACTGTTCGTATAAGAGCACTGTTTCGTAAACAGTGTTTATTACAAATCGAAATATTATTACAACCGATGATTGGACGTCTTAACACTAAATCTACCACGGTCAAATGACCGGTTTTATATTTTACAATCATTGAAATTATAAAAATTCATTTATGAAAAATAATGGAATAAATCTCCTGATCTAAGCATCTATTATATTGAAAATTACGGACAATCTCAATAAATTTTGTGTTACTATTTTGAAATGGTAACATTTACCGATACTTTTAATGCTTGGTAGGCTTAGTGTTAATATGCACAGAGTCATAGAGTTATTTATTGCTGATTTGACCACAGACTTGCCCCAACTTTAACTTCGACTACCCGAATATTGCAAATTTTCGGGACACCGACCTGACTCGTCCCGACTACCTTTTCGGGTACCCAAAATCGCGGGTGATGACTAGACGGCTCTTCTTACACACGGTTTAACGGAAATTTCTGCGGATAAGATTTTCTATTTAATAGCGACAGAAATAATATTGCTCCTCCGCTGTGGAACACCTTCCTGAGTTTCTCTTCTCTGCTGATACAGCTATCCGTGTTCAGCTAGGTGTCCAATATTTGTGGAGACAGTGTATACCTATGATCGGTGCTAAAAGGGTGAGATCAAAGTTTAGTGGAC
Organism: Sphecodes monilicornis; assembly: GCA_913789915.3. NCBI lineage: Eukaryota > Metazoa > Arthropoda > Insecta > Hymenoptera > Halictidae > Sphecodes > Sphecodes monilicornis. The sequence continues at coordinate 23,361,273 of OU565287.1, forward strand.
TCTTTCGATTGGCGTTTCATCGGTCTGCGGATACATTTGATTTTGATCATTTTCTGATAAAAATGGGATAATCAGGGTAGTTTGACCACGTCATAGGATGATGTTTAGGGGTCCCAGATGTTAGGTAGATGGTGGATGAGTGCCAAGAATTGGTTTCCAACATTAAATTCATCATTAAGTGGATTGTTTAATGTTTGCCGATGTTAGGTCTAACTATAAGAGAATAACACAAATATTATCCGCATGATGGTTGTGGAAATTGTTCGAAACGATAGTGGGTACATAATTGAGTCAGATACAATCGTTTCTTATTGTTAGACTGCGGATTCTTATGCAAAATCAAAATTGTCTTCATTAATTGCAAGACGTAGAGGCTACAAGGACATTCACCTTTTTTCTTAATAATTTTTATCAGTTTAAAGTAATGCAAGAATATTTTTAAATTCTTTAAATGGTTCTATTGTTTTGCATTTGGTATATACATTTTTCTCATAAATACATCAAATCCGCAGTCTACTTGTTATTGGCATACCAACACGGATATTATTTATGATTGAACACTTCAATAATGTTCTTTTTCAATTTAACCAGTTAGCTGTTTTTGACGAGTATATTCGTCATGGAGAAATGGCACAGTTTTTTGTTATGACGAATATACTCGTCATGCGTAAAAAGTCGCTAAAATATACTGTTTACATTGCAATTTTAGTGAAAACTAAAATATATTCTTAAATTTCAAAAGGTTTGAAATATTTGGAGGCCAGGACGAAATAAAACGCACAAATACGAAAATATAAATAATAATTATGAAAAAACTGTATACAGTGTGCACAAAGTAGTTCGCTTACTTTTTGCGACACACTTTAGGTACACACTTATCAAAGAGGTCGCAACAGCTAACTGGTTAAAAGAATAATGCAATTGCCGATTGCACTTAAAAAAGAAGATCCTATGGATGTAGTATTCTTCAAACCATCCGTCCTTTTCCTTTGATATTTTTCTAGAACTGTATTTGTAAGGATGTTCTATCCTGAACCAATTGCGTGAACCACCCTGTATAGTGCAAGGGGTTAAAATTGATATAGTCAACAGTTCAGAGGAAGAAAGTTGAGCGTTGCATCGTTTTGCAGTGGTTTGCTCGCGACAGGTTTGATCCCATCGCTGGGGTAGGACCACCGGCGATACAGAGGAACTAACTCGATAGCGTTTTGGGTCATCCAGGGCCGTACAGGAAAGGAAAGAGCCCCCGAAGGTTGCGTCCTACTTCGGAACGTCGCGATGCCTCGCCTCGGGTGGGAGCGTAACAGAAAAGCGAGTAGGATAAGGACTGGCTGCTGGATCTACGGGTGCGAGAGAGGAAAAAAAAAGCTCCACCGCGAGAGAAAACCGAATCAATAAACGTACGATCTCGCCTCCGGCCTCCTGCCTTCTCCTGCCTTGCACCTACTTATGTAACTAGGCGAGCAGTTGCGACCCTTCGAACTGCACGATCTTGCATTAATGGCCGAAACGCTGCGAATTAACTTTCCGCGCCGGGATAATTAATTAACCGATGGCTACCGTCAATCTCGGACCCTGATATCCACCCCTTTCACGTTCTCCTCCGTTTTTCTCGCCGTATGCAATTATTTCTTTTTTTATATCCATTGTCCTTTTGTGTCCTGGAATCTCTAATTTGTTGCGCGCCCAGATTCTTTCTTTTTTATGAGATCGAAAGAAAATAATTTTAGTTGAAGATTTTGAAATTGCAGGAGGCTATTCGAGTTGGTAAAGAAAGGATTACAGAATCTTTAGATAATCTCGGAGCTTTTCTACGTATGGATGCTCACGTATTAGGGGTTGAACTTCAGAACAACCTACCTCGAGAATCAGAGGAAAAATCATTTTAATGGGAGGGTTGAAATTTATAGAAGACTGTTCAAGACAGATTAAGAAGATTTCTGAATCTTCATGCAGCTTTTCCGCAAGTGGTAGCTGGGTTATTAGGGGTTGAACTTCAGAATTCAGTTTTTCTCATGAACCAGGGTGAAGACCATTTTAATGGGAGGGTTGAAATTTATAGAAGACTGTTCAAGACAGATTAAGAAGATTTCTGAATCTTCATGTAGCTTTTACGCAAGTGGTAGCTGGGATATTAGGGGTTGAACTTCAGAATTCAGTTTTTCTCATGAACCAGGGAGAAGACCATTTTCATGGGAGGGTTGAAACTTGTAGGAGATGGTTCAAGGCAGATTAAAAAGATTTCTGAAACTTCATGCAATTTTCCAGCAAATGGTGGCTTGCTTCTCAGGAGTTTTACTATACAGGTGTTTAGAATGCTTCCTACTCTATAGAACGGACGGAAAATGATTTTAATAGGGGGGTTGGAATTTGCAGGAGTCTATTCAAGACAGATTAAAAAGATTTCTGAAACTTCACGCAGTTTTCCAGCAAATGGTGGCTAGATTGTCAGGAGTTTTACTATACAGGTGTTTAGAATACTTTCTACTTTATAGAATGGACGGAAAATGATTTTAATAGGGGGGTTGGAATTTGCAGGAGTTTATTCAAGATAGATTAAAAATATTTCTGAAACTTCATGTAGTTTTCCAGCAAATGGTGGCTTGCTTCACAGGAGTTTTACTATACAGGTGTTTAGAATACTTTCTACTTTATAGAATGGACGGAAAATGATTTTAATAGGGAGGTTGGAATTCCAGGAGTCTATTCAAGACAGATTAAAAAGATTTCGGAATCTTCTGGCGGCATCGCAGCTTTTTAACGAGGGGCGGCTCGCTTATTAGGGATTGAGCTTCTGCAATGAATTTAATGATCACGTTAGGGTGGAAACGGGCCGCGTCCTACGGCGTTTTTTGGGGGTGGCTATCACCCCTGAAGGTGTTTCGTCAACGACCAATTTCATATTGCGCCCTCGCGGATCGTGAACAAAGGGGTGTGCGTAGCCTCGAGCGACAATCTTTTATGTAGCGCTTATGATCTCGCGTGTTTGACGATGAACGATCGACCCAGTCTTTATTGGTACACGAATTGTACTGCCTTCGAACCACCGGACACGCGTTACTCTAACGTTTCGTCGTCGGATGAGAGAAAGAGAGCGTGCGAGAGAGAGAGAGAGAGAGAGAGAGAGAGAGAGAGAGAGAGAGAGCTGGGAAAATTTCGACTCGAGTTCAAACTAAAATTCGATCGTGGCTTCGGCCCGGCGTTACTTCATTTTCTGCCCGGACAATTACTGTAATTCGCGCGCAGCCAGACACCGCGCGGGCAATTGTTACTTCTCTTTGTTCTCCGGAGACATTGTTCTCTCATTACGGCAGGATGTCACGGGGTTTCGATTTCCGCGGTACATTTAAATCCTTCTACTTCTCGTTCGACAGCTTGTTAGCTTTAGCTCTTGCCCGCGGCCCAAGTAATTACCGGGTCGACGACGCGACGTCCCTCAAATTATTTTCGAAGATAAATCCCGCCGTCGAATAATCCCGCCCGTTGCTTCGAACAATATTTGCGGTCGGATCGACGGCCCCGAAGAAACGATCCGCTTAATACATATCCGACCAGCATTTCTTTTCTGTTCATCTTTCCGTTCTTTTCTGTATCTCCTAATCAATTATTACTAGATTGCGGATTTTATGCATTTATGGCAAAAATGAGTAAATGTAGTTGCAAACAGTAAAGATATTAGAAAAATTTAAGTATGCTGTTGTACTACTTTCAGCCTATTAAAAATATTAGAGAAGAAATGAACTTTCTATTCTATTCATCTTTCGCGAAGTTCAAGTTTACGAATTATTTATTTTGTGAATAATGAACAATTCATTTAGGATTCAAAGAAACTAGAGTACTTTGTTTACTGTGATATACTAATATCAGTCATTTTGGCGATTGCCAATGAAATGATTAATTTTAGTCACGCGGTTGGATATGTGTTACGGCAGGCAGCTGCTTCTCCCACCAACCTCTCTTTCACGCGCGAGACCTGCGCACTGTTCGCGACGGTGGATGCTGGTGGGGGACAGTGGGCGCTATGGTGGGGACTATGTTAAGGCCTGTCTAGCTTTACGCTTCGATTCCAAGGCAATCTCTGAGAATTTTTTAAAGAAAATGTATCGAGTATTGTCATTTCAAACTTCGTACACTTATTAATCAATATTTGACGGCGCTGTAGCCAAGTCGAGAGCCGGTCACCGGTGACCCCCATGGCAGTCAACGTGTTAAGGAAACAGAGAAGCTTCTGTTTGGCTACTGTTCCTTGCAATTGCTGCAGACAATTTTGGTTTTTGCATAAAGATCCGCAATTTAGTGATCATAGAACACGTTAATCCGAACCTGATTCTATGTAGGTGCTAACCGATTTTACTATCGATTACTATCCGCTATTTGCAATTCGATGGAACTGGAACCGATCCGCGGGCACTTGCAAAAATCACGCCTTAATGGCGAGAGGAACGCGCTCATTTACGATGAGCCGGGTGAAAAGGAAAAGGGAACGGAGTGCAAGGCCGCGGCACAATGCTGTCTGCCTTGAATTTTGATTGGAACGCCCATTGTCTTCTCTGGCTTCTTAATTATCTTTTTAATACTGGCCGCGTCCCTCCTGCTCCTACTCGCGTGTCCCTTTACCCGCGTCCACCTGTGTACGAATTAACGCCGGATCCGCCTAATGGCTCGCAATTAAGGATAATGAGCGAGATCGATCAGAATCGACGCTGCGATCTTCATTATAGATCTCGCAATATATTTTTGTTAATTTATTAGCCCCTCGCACAGATATTGAGCTCGTTCTAACATCTTTTGGTTGTACAATTCGTAACCCTTGCATTTCATTGTAATTTTAAATTTAAATCTTACACACGCCATCTTGGAGATTCACAAATAACAGGATTTTGTGCATTTATGACAAATACGGTGAGGTATAATTTAACAAGTTGATCGCCCACTCAACAATCACAAAAATGACACAAAACTACAGCAGTTTATGTAACACAGGGATAGGAAATTATGCCTCAATTGAGGCAAAACCGTCCATACCGTAGCGCCCTCTGTCCCCTTCCACCAAACGCGGTACAATGGGGCAACGAAGACACGAGAAATCAGAGTACGCAACGAACGTGCGCACTGCATAAAAGAGAGGTGGTGGGAGAAGCAGGCGTTTGAGGGGCTCCACCCGGCCCACCACTGATGTAACAAAACAAAAACTGAGAAGTTTCGTTATTTGATGTTAATTACTGTTTCAAACCTCTTCCTTTTTAGCAGATCGTAAGATAAATTTGTTACGCGCAATCTACCAAGGTAAAAATTAATTTTCAATTTTGTATATATAATTCCGCTAACTATATATGGGCGATATGGCGATCAAAGTGTTAAAATAGAACAAAGGTCAACGAAAATTTAGAAACATCAATGTGTCATTTTCAATTTATTAAAATTATAAAAGGAAGAAAGAACTTTTTATTTAGTCTCTGTTTCTTAAGATTGATGCAAGAAATTTTTATTTTGCATAATAAAGTGGAGTCCGTTGATTCGATGTTTGTGGGATCATGTGAATGCATAGAACGCGATGGAGATGCATTTGTTTAACCAGATGCAATTTTTTAGCTTGTCCCATTGGAGATTAAATTGATAAATGGTAAATGGTAATAATAGTGGCTTCATCGAGCAACCGTAAAATTTGTAAAAGTAAGAAAATAGTGAAACAGATTCGCTCGATTTCCACGATTGAGTGGAAAATGCTCGATTCATGAAACACAGAAAATATTTTCTCAGATTTCGGTCAGTTCAATCAGAAAGGCGGCGTCTAAAGGCAAACAGAGATCCGAGCGTGTTAGTTCCGCTCTTATTTTCGAAGCGAGGAATTAAATGAACAATGGCCCCGTTGAGCGGGAGTAGGATCGCAGAGCAACAGCGCTCCCGATCGACTGAAATATTTGGTTAGCTATATTGTCTACACTCTGTTACACAAATACAGTGGCCACGTGCCGCAAGAGAGCGACTTCAAAAGACTGCCAGGCGAAGGGAAGATATTAAACTTCTGACATAATGCTCGGCGCCCCCGTCCATGAGCGACTAACCGGCAGAAATTTCCAAGGGAAGAATGCGAGAATTACGATTGCGTTTCCTTTATCAGCAGCTATGCCATTTTTCGCGAAACCTGCAAAACTATGATGTTGCGGAGGCTTCCCAAAGCATTCTACTGCTTCGCTCTAATTGCCCAGCGCAATTTCGAGCCTGGAAAAATAATTAACCAGAAAACATGTATTTTTTTCATCGACAATTGTTTATGTTAAGCGAGTGAAAATAGGGTGACATATCTTTTCATAACAATTCTACAGATATTTTCTTAACACGTTGACTGCCAGGCGCATTTTCCATGGTTTGCCCAAGGCGCCAACATGAATTTTTCATTATGCGATGCATATTATGTTGAAATATTATCTGCAGCAAATAAACTGAGTTATAAAATCATGCTTGAAGCATTTTTCGTGCATTAATTTCTTCAAACCATTATAGTAACAATGGTATTATTGAAAAATTATCAGTATCCATATTTACTCTAATTATGTACTTTTATTATTTGCTGCGTCGCCGGTCACCGGTGGCGTCCACGGCACTGTAGCCAAGTCGAGTGCTGGTCACCGGTGACCCCCATGGCAGTCAACGTGTTAAACGCGATACAGTTTAAACATACTTTTACTGAAAACGAATGACAAGAATTTAATTCGGTTCTCTGTTTGAAAGAATTCCGAAATTTCAATAAAGTCATCTTCATTTTCATAGATACAGTGATGCCAGAAACACCCAAAACTGGGTGGATTTTCCTCTCCTCCTTTTCCCCTTCCACTATCCCATTCCACTACCACGAGCACACTCTAACGTCCCCCACTAAGACCGTAGACTAGTCACGTGACGTACCGCGCAACGTATCACATATCACTCTGGTCATCAGAGAGGTGGTAAACTGTATTCCCCTCGAATTAACCGATCTGGCATCGCTGCGTAGATATTTTTAAAATATCACCATTTTTGTTGCATTATCGTATCTGGCCTTGTGCTTTGTTGACACTCGGAGAGAGGGAATGCGCAAACCGCTATGCTTGGAATTTACGTTTGTTTTGGTTTTTTTTTCTGCGTGGTGCAGAATATATGTGCGAAATTTCTATAAAGTCACTCAGTGTTTCTCTGTATTGTAAACAGACAACTACGGAAAATTGTGAAGTCTAAACGTATTTTAGAACACATAAAAATCGTATTTGTTATTATTTAATTCTCGTGTATTAGAATACGGAAAGGAAAAATATTATTAGGCGAAGAAAATGCATGCGTGGGCCTCTATTAAGTTAAAACAGGAACGTTCAAAAAGTTAGTTTCGTCAGTGCCCAACCGTATTTTAAATATAATTTAAAAAAATGGAGGTTACAGTAAATATTAAATTAGAAATAATAAAAAAACCAATTGTTAATTTCAACTTTATTCCTGTAAAACGAAAGCGATATTACAGATATTTCGCAGTTTCTTCTTTGTAAAATTGTTTTTTTTTTTTATAAATAAGTGTTTCAGTTATATTTTGAAATTGGTGTGTATGCTTTCTTTATGTAACCCCAAAATGCTACCAAATACAAATTTTTCACTGGTACGGTATATAATTACAAGAATTCAATACAAAACATATTGACTTTCTAGAAACTTCGTCGAGTGTATCTAGTTAAAGCGTCAGTGTTAGCTAAAACGTGAATTATCTGGATGATTGATTTCAGCGAGACATTCACGGACGTTTCGGTGCGTGTATCATGTCTCGCAGCTCGATAATGAGATCTATGTAATTAAATCGCGTCCTGATTGAAAATAGATGGAACGCTCTTGATTTTAACGAACCCGTCAACATCATCGACGACTGATCGACGGCTGATTCCGATTCAACGTTATTGTTTCACGTTTCCCAATCGGGAAATATCAGTGACTAAACATACTGGACAGCCGTGTCAACGCGTGAAATTCTTATTGAAATGCAGAATTGATATCTAGGCTGACAATTCTGATTCGTTTATGACATGTTCCAGCTCGCGAAATACATTCGCGATATTTCACCGCGTTCGTCCGCAGTCTGGCTCGTCTAGGAGGCGTTCCGCTATCGTCGCTGGTAAACGGGCCACGTCTATGGAAAAATAAAATTCTATCTCGACGGTTCGCGTGCTACCTCCGTCGACGGAATCCGTGGAAACGTCCCGGTTTCGCGCGTACGATACGTCTTTGGGGGGTAAGTCGAGCGATACTCCGATAAAACCGAGCCGATTCACGGAAGGACGGGAAAGAAATAATGGGGCCACGTGGAAAGGTGTCGCGGGAGCGGGGCGAAGGCGTCGGCCGTGGGGGGGGGGGGGGTGAGAGTTGGGACGTTGAATGGCAGCCGGGGTAGCAGGTGTAGGAGGGACACAATTAAAAAAGCTCGAGCCACGCTTTTGTCCGCAGCCAGCCGGCACACGAGCTCTCGCGTTTCCCGCGCGCACACGTCTCGCTCCCTTGAAAAGCTCTCTCGCGCCATACACACACGCGTCCGAGGCCCTCCCCCACATCCTTCTGCCGAGCCCTTTGTCTTATTTACTTCTGGCTGGCAGTCCATCCTTTTCTTTTTTTTTTCTACCGCGTCGACGACCACCGTATCTCGAGCTTTACCGCGCGATTTCCGAACCGCTCGCGCGAAATCTCGCTTCGAAAATGATATTCCTGCAAGCGGGAGGAAATGAGGCGCGACACCTTTGTACCCTCGCGAATTCCAACGCCTTCTCCATGGTCTTGCCGATAGCCAATCTGGGTGGGCGTAATTCGAGGTGAGCAGACTCGTTATTAGCTTACACGAAATCTTCGATTTTCCATGTTAAATTAATTATCAAGATAATATTTATACGCGTATTTATGGTATCGTGGTTTCTCGGACATTGTTCTTTTCGGCTCATTGTCAATTTGTTTAGGCTACGCTCTTCTTAGCTTACAAACCAACACGCCGATCGATATTAACCCTTAAACGGACCAGAAGTATTTCAAGTTTAAGATAAGAAAAGAATTATGTACTGAAGATTTTGGGTGAAATTCCTTTTTATCACCCACTTCCGATTGGCTCCCAACTTTCCCGAAATATTGCTCATGCCCAGTAGAGTCATGTGGGATGGTCACGTGACGCGGAAATGCTCTGGGCATGCGCAACAAACTGTTTGCGTTAATAACTCGTATCCGCCATTTTCACTTATTAACACATTCTAAATTGTTGTTTCTTATATTTAATAAGTTTAACAAGTTACAATGAGTGAAAGTTCTGATGAATCAAATCAAAATGATCCCAAGTGGAAGCCGCAAGAAGTGGCCCAACATGTTGCGCGTGGTTAATAGTAAACTAGTTATATTACTTTATTTGGTTAGGTTAGCTTAGGTTTGGTAAAGTTAGGTTAGGTTTGGTTAGGTTAGGTTTAGTGGGTTTGGGGTTTGCTTAATAATCCTGATTTGTACTTTTATACCCCAATGTCAGCTTTTCGCGCATGCGTAATCGCGCGTGGCATTAGTACTGTACTAATTTCAAATTTTTGAGAGTTCTTTAAGGCCCTGTTTTAAAAATAATGTTTTTCATCCAACATTCACATACATTCCTTATCTAAAAAAGTTCGGATTTTACAGGATAACATAATATAAATTTTTATTTTATTTGTCAGAATCTATAAAGAATACCAACATTTGTTGCAAGACAAAAGGATACTGCCAAAAACCTTTCCAGTGTCCCTAATAACAAAAAAATATGTTCTAATTATATAAATAAACAAGTAAATAAAAAATAACGTCCATTATCTTCAAGTTCGTCTATGGCAGTGCTAGGTCCCGCACGCCACCTAGATGTTTCTCTTTTTTGGCGCGTATACGTTACTGGATTTCGGGCGCGCCGCAGTACGCATGCGCGAAAAGCTGACATTTCTGGCATCACTGTGTCAGACACCTCGTGGGACGTCTACGGAGTAAGTTTGAAGGCAATCGGAGGTGGGTGCTAAAAGGAACTCTTACCAAGATTTTGAATAAAATTGTTGGAAATGATAAAATATCTTTTGCCGTAGGATTCGATCTAATCAGTAAAAGACTCTTGAGGGTTAACATGTAACTACAACAAGACTTCGCATTTCATGCGTTTATGACAAAAATGGATAGGTGTCATAGCAAACTGTGAAGGCGTTCATCGAACAATTAAGAGCGTTATTACTCGACAGCGGAACTTTATGCAAAATACAACATTTTCTGTCTTGGTTGCAGGAGAATTCATTCTTAATTTAATAATATTAACTAGTTGAAAATAGTGTATCGATATCCTTCAGTTATTGTAATGCTCCTACTCTTTTAAATTGTATCTACTATTCTTTTGCCATAAATGCATAAGGGTCCACAGTCTGGTTATTGAATTATTTCCGATTTATTAACCCCTTTCACTCGGAAGTATTTTAACTCCAAAACTAAACTTTTTTTTCGATCAAAAATGTTTCTATTCTGTATGATTTTTTTCATTTTGAAGAAATGGAACTGATATAATACCTCATACAATACCTAAATGTTTGGTAACTAAATTATTGAATATAAATTTAATAATGTAAACAATATTTAGAATAATAGTATAGCAATTCTTAATGGTGCCTCAGAGTCACCACTCGAGTGCTAAGGGTTAAAATGATCAAAGGAAGGAATAAATATTCTTTACTTTTGACTTGGGAACTTTCTATTCTGCACAAACGTTCGCAATCCAATTATAACAGATGATTCTATACTAGATTCTCAACATGTGGTAGTCGGATACACGTGTTCTTACAATTCTTTCAACGAATTACAAGTTTTTCTTGTTGCAACATTCTCGCAATACTTGGCGCCTGGTATTTCGCCGAGAAAGAGGGTTCCGAGTCAGAATTGCCTAAATGGCGCGAGTCGAGCTATCTTCCCCCGGTGTTTGCGCATTCTTCGAGGAGAAACGGAGAACTATGTCTCGATCTTGTAGGCCTGTAGATAGCCCGGAATGCACCGACGAGGAGAATTCTTGTTCTTTCGCCGCGAAATGCTCGTAAAGGAGATTTCATTTTATTTCCTCCGTTCTTGATATAACCTTTCGAGATTCGGAAATGGAGACAGTTTTGCTCGAACGAAGTACCGTACAAAAACGAACTTCGTTGGAGTAGTTTTAAAGGGAAAAAAAAGGAGAACGGTGTTCTAGAAGGCGCACACCCAGCTTATTTTTCAAAGAGTTTCATCCGAATGAAAATGGACAACTGACATAAAACTGGATTACCGATGGAGGAACGCGGAGCCGAGAGTGCTCGAGGATCGGTATGGGAAATTTGTCAGCGGAATGCTAAAACTTCCGAGAAAACGGTCGTCCGTGTCGAAGCCGGTCTCTTTTCTTGCATTATTTCCAATTCGGCTCACAGAAAGTTGTGCCACGCGATTTGCTTCTTAGCGGGACCGAGTTGAATTGTAGATCTTAGTCAGCTCCGAGCACGTAACGCATTGCCACGGTGGAAATATGGCGGTATTTCAATGAGAAATGCAATTCTCGCTCGAAATATACTCGGTGTCTTGCGTATCACGATACCACCGAAATACTCGCATAGATCTCGAGAACATCAGCTTTGGACAGTTAGCTCTTGAGAGTGCTGTATGCTTGCGCGCGTTGGCCTGTCAGACATTTCCGCCATTTTGGAAATTCATACATCAGGCGAAAACTCGAACCGATACAACTTTTCCTTCGTTGAAGCATCGCCGTTTTATCCAACCGATAATTCAAGATTTGATTACTTTTCTCTCTACCCATCGACAACGCTTCAAATCTTTTCGTAATAAGCAAAAGTCGAGCATCATGGCTACACATGCCCGCCATTTTAGAAAAACTCTAATCGATATAACTTTTCTTTCGTTTCAGGATTGTCGTTTTGTCATCATAAATTGTAACCATTCCTCGAGTCTTTTCTAAATGGGTAAAAGTTCAGTATCATGAGCAGACATTTAAACATCAGATGAACATTTGAAAACTCGGACGACGATTTCGAGAATTTTGGGATCGAAAATTTTCTCGCATCATCATTTTGGCCGATCAATATTGTTAAGCTAGACAATTTTTCGCTGTATTTATCAAGACCAACCACACCTCATAAATAACAAGTCCGCATTTATCGAGACATTGCAAGATACTTTCTACAAAATAAATAAATGAATGTATTAACTAAGTGCCCACAGAAGCATACTTGCAATTTCAATAATTGTACTAAAGAATCTGGAATCCGTGATTTTGTCGGATTCGGTAGTTCTAGTTTTAAGTGTCTGCAATCCCATACTTCCGTGCGCCACGCTCCTCGAAGTCAACGATTGCTCCGAAAATATTTATAGATCCTCCAAAAGGGGTTATCCAATCTCTCGGAATGTGACGAGAGCGCTCCACCCGACTCCTGAGACGGCTTTCATTTTTTTTTCTCTCGTCCGTACTTTGACAGAAACCTCGGAGACCGAGTTTCGCGGAGTCTGACGCTCTGCGAGGGATGTCCCTTCAGAGCCTTTGCACTTTGACTACTTGGACCCAGACGGCCGGCAAAGGGATCCCGGCAGTTGCATTCGGCTCGGGACAGTATCGAGTATCAGAGATCCGGCCAGCAAGTTGAAACTGTTTTTGTTGGACGAGATCTAATGGACCCGACCGTGCTAATGAGCCCCTAAAGAAAGACACCGGGTGTGTATCTCATCAGAGGTACCTTATACGCGGACACCGTGCTACGAGTTCGTTCCGAGTACATGCGGAGATTATATGTATTTAGAGTTTCCAGGTCCCGTCTTTGCGAATACGGTTGCTATTAATTGTTTACAAGCTAGAGGCTAGTCATAATTTATCTCCGGAAATGCTGGGAACGTTTGTTATCCTAAAGGCGTGTGGGTAAGTCGACCCAGAGCATAGCTCAGCCATTCACAGACGAACAGGATGAAACACTTTTCAAATTTTTACTATTCATTCCCGAATTACTTAATTAACTGTTTCAATTTAAAATAAATTCAAGATCAAAATTAATAGAACTTTCTGAAATTGATTTAAACTACTTCATCAATTTACTGTACATTTGATAGTGCAGAGTTGATCGATTTGGTTAATTGAGCTGTTCAATTCTACTTTGCTCCTCGTTTGAGCTTTGAAGTGTCATTGACTAAAGGGGAATAAACGGATTAACAATTTCTTACATTTTTCTAAGTTATAAAACCCTCTTCTTAATCAAGCGAGGACTTGGCTAGGTCTAGAAATATTACACAATCGATACAGTATTGAGGAAATAATGGGCAATTATATATATTGATGACCTTGGAATATGTTGTCAAGGTCATCATTCTGAACAACTTTTCCCTGTACATGTTATCGCCGCTCGATTTTAGTTTTCGAGATATTCGCAAAAAACTATTGCTAATACTGTATCGAATTTTCTCTCGTGGATTTTCATATATCAGCATAGGCGATCGCTTAATTCATATTAATTAATATTCTTAATTAATATTCTGCTTCTTATAAATGTTATGTTGACGGCCGGCCATCTCCGCCCCCTCCACGACCTAACCACAACTCATTCTATCCACATGATTTTTCCATTAGTAGATAAAATTCTGGATAACAGCTACAATGCAAAGATTATGCGAATAGAATGAGTTGTGGTTAGGTCGTGGAGGGGGCAGAGTATCGACAATCGAAGAGTAGTCTTTCAAAATTGAAAGCTCACCTCATATATGTATGATCAGAGCGAGACGTTGTTTTCTCTCTCATCTCCACAGCGTCTTTACAAAAAAAAAAGTAAACAGACGCCCTGCCGGAACAGGCTTACGTTGTCACGGAGCGTGCAAGAATACGGAAAATTCAGTACAGTATTACCAATAGTATTTTGCGAATATCTCAAAAACTAAAACCCAGCAGCGATAACATGTACAGGGAAAAGTTCAGAATGATGACCTTGACAACATATTTCAAGGTCATCAAAATCGGTGAGGAGGACCACTTGTAAATAATTACCACTCATTCTATTCGCATAATCTTTGCATTGTGGCTGTTATCCAGAATTTGATCTAGTAATGAAAAAATTATGTGAATAGAATGAGTTGTGGTTAGGTCGTGGAGGGGGCGCAGTGGGCCGGCCGTCAGGAAAATCCAAGAGAGAAAATTCAATACAGTATTAGCAATAGTTTTTTGCGAATATCTCAAAAACTAAAACCCAGCGGCGATAACATGTACAGGGAAAAGTTCAGAATGATGACCTTGACAACATATTTCAAGGTCATCAAAATCGGTGAGGAGGACCACTTGTAAATAATTACCACTCATTCTATTCGCATAATCTTTGCATTGTGGCTGTCATCCAGAATTTGATCTAGTAATGGAAAAACGTGAATAGAATGAGTTGTGGTTAGGTCGTGGAGGGGGCGCAGTGGGCCGGCTGTCAGGAAAATCCAAGAGAGAAAATTCAATACAGTATTAGCAATAGTTTTTTGCGAATATCTCAAAAACTAAAACCCAGCGGCGATAACATGTACAGGGAAAAGTTCAGAATGATGACCTTGACAACATATTTCAAGGTCATCAAAATCGGTGAGGAGGACCACTTGTAAATAATTACCACTCATTCTATTCGCATAATCTTTGCATTGTGGCTGTCATCCAGAATTTGATCTAGTAATGGAAAAATTATGTGAATAGAATGAGTTGTGGTTAGGTCGTGGAGGGGTCGCAGTGGGCCGGCCGTCAGGAAAATCCAAGAGAGAAAATTCAATACAGTATTAGCAATAGTTTTTTGCGAATATCTCAAAAACTAAAACCCAGCGGCGGTAACATGTGTAGGGAAAAGTTGTTCAGACTGATGACCTTGACAACATATTTCAAGGTCATCAAAATCGGTGAGGAGGACCAACTTGTAAATAATTACCACTCATTCTATTCGCATAATCTTTGCATTGTGGCTGTCATCCAGAATTTGATCTAGTAATGGAAAAATTATGTGAATAGACTGAGTTGTGGTTAGGTCGTGGAGGGGGCGCAGTGGGCCGGCCGTCAGGAAAATCCAAGAGAGAAAATTCAATACAGTATTAGCAATAGTTTTTTGCGAATATCTTGAAAACTAAAACCGAGCGGCAGTAACATGTATAGGGAAAAGTTGTTCAGACCGATGACCATGACAACATATTTCAAGGTCATCAAAATCGGTGAGGAGGACCAACTTGTATATAATTACCAAATAATGATACGAAAGGGTTAAATAAACCTGAACTTCACAGTAGAGTGGACACCATCGACAATACCGGAAATAAAGCAATGAATTATACAATTTATTGATTTGCATTTGTTTCGCGAGGTGCGCGTCGAGCATCAAACCATAAAGAAGTAGTATCGAATTTAGAAACGAAGGTTCCCTGTTCGAAGTTCGTTTACATAATTTCATTACCAGCTCCGTAAGACAGTTCGCGGCAACTTCCCCGCTCAGCCAATCGACCGGGCTCGTCCTCCCAACGTCGTGTCGCGGGAAATTCTCGCACGACCGACTGTACATCGATAAAACCGACAGTTCCTCTATTCCCCGCGAGCCGGTTATTCGAAGGTTTCGTAAATTCGTTTCCGCCAGGAGGAAATCGCATCATCATCTGCGCGCTGTCCGTATCAGTTTCGCGCGTGGCAAAAAGTAATAACGTATCCAACCATACCATCTCCCTCTGTCATTTCCTCCGCGAGGAGGACGAAAAGGAGGAGAAAGGAGGAAACTCGCTCGTGCGACGTATGTGAAGGGACAATGCTGAATTTTAAATTGAGACACTACTGCCGCGGGATTCTTTTGCGAGGTCACTGCGAAGCCAAAGACGTTCTGGGACATCAGAAAGTCAAAATAAGGCACGCGATGTGTCCACGAGGCTCCCGAGGACTCTGATGCTGATAGAACCCTGCGAAAGTCTGTAGATTCTATTACTCACTAAACCTACCACGGTCAAATGACCGGATTTATATTTTTCCATTATTGGAATTATAAAATTTCGTTTATGAAAAATAATGGAATAAACTTCCTTGTCCAAGCATCTATTATACAGGGTGTTCAGAATTTAAATGACAGAACTTCAGGAACGTGTAGGGGACCGAAAAACTAAAAAGTCTTTTAGAGATTTGCTAGTTTTTGTTTCGTTTTGGAGAAAATCGCAAAAAAGAAACAAAACAAGTTTTCATTTTTGTACTTATTTATTTTCATTGTATTTACGTTATCATCTATTTAATTTAGATATTGTTCAAAATGTTGCCCTCTTGCAGCAATGCAAGCATTACATCTAGCACTGACTTGATAAATTGCAGCTAAACATTGTTCTGGTGATATTTGGTGCACTGCAACTATGATTCGGTCTTTTAATCCCTTGCACTATAATAACGAGTCCGACTCGTGATAAGAATTTCGAACAACATCTACTAAACATGTAAAATATTAATTTCCTTTGAAGCGAAATAAAATTTGATTTTGTTGCTGTCGATATATAGCCATTGGGGAATATAAAAGCATATAATAAATTTAGATTTTCTTTATGTTCTAAAAAATGATGGACGACAATCAAGTTCTAATCATTGTAACCATAAAATAAATCATAGTGCAAGGGGTTAATTGCTCTCTTGAATTGATTGGCACCGAATAAACTGCCTGCTTCAAGCAAGAATGTAAACAAACCAAAGAATGTAAAGGATAACATCAAGTGTTTACATATCTCACTGTAACAACTCACACAACAATGTCAAAACAATAACAAATAGAAGTGTATAGAACAACTCAAGAGAGCAACTGACAACGAGATATTGAATTTTTGCGATTTTCTCCAAAACGAAGCAAAAACGAGCAAATCTCTAAAAGACTTTGTGTCTTAGTTTTTCGGCCTCCTATACGCTCCTGAAGTTTTGCCATTTAAAATCGGGACACTCTGTATTGGAAATTACGGACAATCTGAATAAATCTAGTGTTTCCATTTTTATAAGGGAACATTTGCGGATAATTTTAATGCTTGGTAGGTTTAGAGTTCTATAGGTCGCTACGGTCCAAATAAAGTCTCTGAATTCTTTGGAGAATCTCTTGAAGAATTTTTGGAGGCTCGCAGGACCTTTGGAAGGTCTACAGGACCTCTAGAAAGATCCACAGGAATCTTAAAATCTTTAAAAAATCACTGGATCACTATTATTGTTCTGAACAATTCTCGAAGGAGCTAGGCAGTCTTCCAAATGTTTCTGGAATCCTTTGAAGATACGCAGGACTTTCGTAAAGCCTCCTCTGGAAGGGCTCACAGAGTCACTGGTTAACGAAGCAGTCTGAGAGCTTCTGAAAAGGTCCTAGGAACCTTTAACACTTTGACTGCCAAAGCAGCGAGCTCAAAAATTTCATAAAATCGAAACAATATATTTAATAAAATAATGATTACAGAATTAAAATATGTGGCACTGAGTAACGTTTTAACCTTCTTGCATTTTCCAGATATTAACCAAATTTGATACAATGATTAAATTAGCGTAATAATTAATTTTTAAATATGGACAAATAATTCCGTCACCCATATATGGGTGACACGGCAGTCAACGTGTTAAAGAGACCAATGGAGCCTCTAGAAAAATTCTTGAATCCTTTGAAGGTTGGCAGGAACCTCTGTAGGGTCTCCAGGATCTGGTAGACAGACTCACAGGGCTAGAAAGAAGTTCTCGATCTTTTGGAAATAATTTTTATAATTTTTCTTAGACAAATTCTTAAATCCTCCGGAGGCTTGCAAGAAACTCGTCTCCAGGATCTGTACGAAGGCTCTCAGGGTTGGAAAGAAGTCCTCGTCCGTCTCAAATAATCTTAAAATCTTTCTTCGACTGTCGAACAATTCTAGAATCCTTTGATGGCCCGCAGGATCTTCGCAAGGACTCGAGGATCTCTGAAAAGCCCTTGGTACCTTCGAAAGTAATCGCAGACGGTAAACGAATGTAGAATTCGAATCGAAATTATGCAGAAATTGCGCGAAGAAGAGGGAACGAGCAAGGGGACCGATTGCTCGCGATTAATGTCGTTGATCGTTCGCGGAATTAATCAGTTTTATAGAGGCGCGCTATATTTGCCTCGCATAAATTACCATCGATTAATCGGCCGACCGATCGCGAGCTCTTTAGGTGGCGGGCGGTAGGAAAAGTCAAATGGTGGCGTCGGAACGGCGTCGCGCGTCGGATCACGGTAAAAGCAACAATTTCATCGACCACGAGACTCATCGGTTGTTCCCGGACAACGGAGCCGGTTTAAAGTACGCGCAAACAGGCCGAGGAAAACGGGACACGCGCGATATCGCGCGGAAAACACGCTCGGCGGACTCTCGGCGCAGCGCTAGTGCTCTACTTATTATTATTCTCGAATATTTTCCGTCGACCGAGTCGTTGTTAATTGGCGATTAATCAACCCGATGCTTACTTTAATTATTTTAACAAGTTCAAAATAATATATTTAATGTATCTTTAAAAACAACAAAGATATTTGAGTTAATTCACCCTGTATAGACATTCGTCCTCAAATGGTTGACGTCAAAAAGAAAGAAAAATTCAGTTTTCTACGAAATGCTATAGTTTGACAATTCCCCTTGTCTATGTATTCATCAATGACAATTTTCCAGTCGATCTTCGAGTACCCTTTCCCCCTCCCCCTGTTTTGTTTGTACATATTTCACCGTCTGTCTACCACCTGTCCCCTTCCCCGCGTAAACCGACGCGACCGGGGAAATGGATAAAGCCGTTGAGCTGATTTAGAATTCTTTGTCGGGACAACGAAATCGTATTACATTCGTTAAAGGCTACGAGCCGGCTAAGAACACAAGACACCGTCCGAGGGGCGACAGAGAGAGAGAGAGAGAGAAAGAGAAAAAGAGAGGGGGGAGCGACGGGGGTGGAAACGTATCGGAGAGGAAGCGTGCGAACCGGTTGAAAACGGTCGGAAGCAGAGCGAACGCTCGCCGACCGCGGTTTATTACAAGAAGGCACGAACTGCAGTTCCAACTGCAAAGGGATTCTCCTCCCTCTCTCTCTCTCTCTCTCTCGCTCTCTCTCATCCGGCCTGACCTCGCTTCCGGCTTCCCTGGCGGAATCCTCGACGTGCCTGTGGTCCGTTCCTCCTAGTCCAAAATTCGTCTACGTCTGACTAGCGAAAGCGTCGATCTTCCCCTGAAGATCCCCATTCAGTGGCGAGCTGACTCTCGAAACTTTATATCACGAAATGAGCTACCCCTCTAGAAATAGAAGTCTACTTCGCGAGCTGCCTTCCCTCCGCAGACCAAATTCTTCAAACTGCTACGAAATTATTATTAGCTTGGCATTTTTCGTCCAACTTCCAATTTCTCGATCGACTCTGAAAGGATTAATCTGATCTACACATATTATAATCTAAACTACGTATATCCACCGAAAGCTCTGATTTGTCTCAAATCATTCAGTGGCGAGCTGACTATCGAAACTTTATATCACGAAATGAGCTACCCCTCTAGAAATAGAAGTCTACTTCGCGAGCTGCCTTCCCTCCGCAGACCAAATTCTTCAAACTGCTACGAAATTACTATTAGCTCGGCATTTTTCGTCCAACTTGCAATTTCTCGATCGACTCTGAAAGGATTAATCTGATCTACACCTATTATAATTTAAACTACGTATATCCACCGAAAGCTCTGATTTGTCTCAAATCATTCAGCTACGAACTGACTCTCGAAACTTTCTGGGAATTATAGCTGGGAATGTACCTTCCAGCTAGAGGACTGTTCTGATAGGTTAAGTTCGCGAAACTGCTCCGACATTAACAAATCACCTCACTGACAGTTACTTAATGGTCTCTAAAGATTGATATTATATTAATGGATAGGGGGGGGGGGGGTGGGTCTACATGCAATATAAACATTTTCTACCAGATTTGCAACAAGCTAGGATAAAATATTAAATTTATTTTTTTTCTTAATATGTTTAATAGATTGAAAATAACATAACAGTATCTTGCTTAATTTTTCTGTTTTTACTGTTTTCAATTACATCCACCCGTTTTTGTACGTTAAGTTCATCCAATCCGCTGTCTAGGTTAGGTCTGGGTTAGGTGACTGGTAACTGTCCAATGATTGGCACCATAAGCCAAAAACATAGTAAACATCTGTTTATGAAAATGCGCCTGGCAGTCAACGTGTTAATAAATCTTTAAATTGCCTTCGTACATTCAATAGTGAACCAATGGGTGACCCCTGTTAACAAAGTTTAATAATCTCTCTCGGATCAACTCCCACATTGCATAATTACACTTGCATTTTATTCTGGAGTCGTCCTTCTCTGAACTATGACCTAACGGCAGTAACGTAGGTGGTCAAAATAGCTCATTGCTCTACGTAGGCGTCGTCTCCCCGTATCAGTGTTTCACAGATTGCGTGGGCATCAGGCGGGCCTTTAAACTTGAAGTTCAAAATCAATGATCTCAGCTACGAGACTTTCCCAGACCTCCGCCGATAAAACGGTCAGAAAATTGCTGCTTCAAACTTCGCTAACACTTTCCGCCTACGCCGGTTACGCTTACGAAGACGCGAGACGAAGAGTGAATTATTGGTTTCAAAACCGAACCTCGTTATCACCTGGACGAGAATTATAAGCACAACACAAGATGCGATGACTAGACTGTAGATTTTTGGTGAAAATAAAAATTGCCAACATTATTTGCAAGATACAGGAGCTTCTCAATGTAAATGAAAAATTTTATATTTAAACTAAAATTTGATCAGAAACATTTTCCAATACTTTAGCATCTAGACTAAACGTGATCACATAAGGACGAAATAAGAGAGAAAAGAATTTTCAAACAGTATGTTTTAAATTTTACTTATAAACACAGATAAAAAATTAAAAAATTGTAACCTCCATTTTTGATCTTCACAATTTCGTCCAGCCAACAGTTTTCAAAGAATTTCCTTGCACATTCTCTGGTAAACTAATTTTTCCGGTATCTCAACTAAATTCAAATCTTCTAGTTAAATTTTTAAATAACTACTCCTTAACATTAAAACTACTGAACCAGTCAAAATGACTTTCTAATTTTTCTCTTTCACAAATATTGAGATTATAAATATGTTCGCAGGAGTAATTTCTTTAGTAAACTTCTCTATTCAAGTACTGTAATAGACCAGGATCACAAAAATAACTATAGGCCGTATAGATTTAAAATGTGCTCTTTACTCTACTGTGGCTTCGACTGACTGTCCCGAAAAACTCTCCTTCCCTTCTCAACGGCGCGGCGACTCCACCGCGCCTTCTTATAAACACACAATGTAACTCGCCGCATTGCCCGAGCCGGCTAAAGGTCGGGTTATACATGTCCGAAGTTCGGATCAGACCGAATATTGTTACCCAGGTTTAAATGAGAGTGTTCGCAAATTTCTTCAAGTCTGGGAGGCCATATATCTCCATCGGGTGACGGCTCCCTGCTGTGCGTGGCACAAAAAAAATTATTAAAAAATTATTATTAATTCTATAGACTCCACAACTCCTTTAGGTAAACCATCGGTAGCTATCCTTTACAACATCTCGAACGCTTCTCAATTTATCTCAAAGTTCGGACGGAAATATATAAACACCTTAAAAACGCGTCCGATATCGGACGGATGTGAATGACCCGACCTTAACGCTTACAATGTAACTCGCCGCATCGCCCGAGCCGGCTAATGCCTACAGTACATATTTGAAAAACAATTGTACGAAATCTGAATAAAAATACAATTTTGTCGTTATTATAAGGCAATATACACCAGTTGCGTTTAGTGCTCGGTAGTTCTATTGTTAAGGAGTGTGGCGAATACTTGTTTGAGGCACTGTAATGATCTGGTCTGGACCTTATCGTTTGCGTCCTAGACCCTTGGCGAGGTAGAAACTTTTGGACGGGGTCAGTCGAGCAGCGAGCCACATCGGTTTAACAATCGCTGGTGTCTCTCAGGTATCGATAAGTGGTCGCGAGGGTATTGGTCCCATCGCTACCGGCGGCGGTACTCTTCAGGTATCCCGGGTGGGGTGAGATTGGGCGCAGAACCGGCGTCGGTAATGGTGACTGGGTTGGGTGGTGGGTCTACGGGGGCGCGGAGAGAGGGGAGGATTGTGCTCGTCGGGGGAGCCCGGGTAGGGGGTGCACCGCAAGCTCGAAAGTTGGGAAAAAGCCAAGGAAGGGGTTGTGCTTGGAGCGGCGTCGTCTGTCGAGGGCGCAAGCTCGAGGTCGTCCCTGTGCCCTCCCACTCTGTCGCTTGATAGGTGGAGCTTGCCTGGCCGCCAATACATGTCCCGGAGCCTCGTACGCTGCGTGCGTAGCCCCCGGTTAGTCCTTCCACGTCCGAAAACGCGCGCTCCACGCACCCGGTGCGAGCGTGCGAGCTTAGCGCGGGCTCTCCCAGCTCTCTCAGCCGCGCCGCGCTGCGCCCAGCGTAGCTGAACAGGTTAGCGAAATCACAAAGTGACCGTACCGCAGCCCGTTTTTACAATCTGTGACATTCCCGGACCCCATCGTAGATCCTCTGTCCCACAATCCTCTGTTCCTCGGGGCCACGAGGCTTTTCGTCGTCGTTGTCGGAGTGTCCCCACAATTCGGTCTCTTCGACCGAATCCTCTTCCAACCCCGTGTTCGATCGCGTCGGGTCCCCGGCTTTTAACAATTCTCTCGGCACCGTTCTCCTAGAGTTCCCTGCGACCTCGGCGTGGGCTTCCAAGTGTCTGTCGCTGCGAGCTGTGACCTCGTGTGATTCGAATTGCTGGGGGGATGATCGGCGAGCCGAGGATACGGAATGAGGGGTGATGGGAGTGCTGGCGCAAGGTAACTAATCGGTAAAGGGATGGTTTCGCGTTCGGAGAACTTGTCGCTTGAAATCCTCCAGAAATCGTAAAATCCCTCTCGATCGAACAGATTTTCGTTGACACGGATCGCTGATAGGTCCGTCGTAAATGCACCGTGGATGATTCCACGCTGGTGGAAAGTGAGTACGGCTCGACGACGTGGAAAATGTAGAGCAACGGTTTGGGCGTCTCATTATGAACGCGTGACTGCCAACTCATTACGACGACGATAAAACAACGCCGTCTTGTGGTTTCTACGAGTTCAGCTTTCCGCGCGAATGCTCGCTGTCACAAATCGTTCGCGGTTTGATCTCCATGTTTAATGTACGTTGAAGATGGCGCGCTCGGGTCGATTCGTTTCTATTTTCTTGCCATGGAACCATCGAGGACACGTTGTAACATGTTTCTGCGTACATCGTCGCATTGGGAAGCCAGTGGTTGCGCGAGGAAAATTCAATTCTCAGTTGGAATGTTGCTCTTCTTGCTATGAACGGGAAAAATCTTGAGAAAGTAGAGTTATACTCGTCGATCCTTACATGTGGACACTCATTGTTGGTTTGTAACGATTTTTCTGTTGAACAAACAGTCACGCAAAATGAAATCGAATTGACAAGTTCAGACTTGGTTTATTCAATCTGTTGTAGACAGCTGCAGTCAATGTGATAATGTAATGAATCCTTCTTCATTGTGTGCAAGGACTTTCTCGTTGCAAGTATGTGTGTTTCTAAATTTCGTGTATGGAACGTAAAGTTGTATTGTTATGTGCATATTCGCCACATTTCGAGTGATAACGTGGTAGAATAATTGACTCCTCCTTCTCATTGCAACGTTGTGTGTTTCTAAATTTTTGTGTGCAAAATTTAAAATTCAATGGTTGAGTGTACATTCACGTGTAACCAACGTCGCATTTAACGTGATAGTATCCTAAATGCTTGAATGTCAATCATCAGATACAAATATCCACTCCTTTCCATTGTAATGGAATTTAATTGATTGGATTTTAGAAATGGAAAATGCACTCATAATAGGTGTAGGAAACATAATATTAAAATTTTATTGAAAAGCAACATAATATGTAAATAAGCACTAACTTTATCAACCGTGTCTGAAAAGGAAAGAAGAATAACATAAAAACCATGCATTACATACAAAATACAATAAACGTAGAACTGAAATGTAATACTCACTATTATTATTAGTTGCAGCAATGATATTTATCGTAATAACAAACAAAACATAAATGACAGAAACACTTGCAAAATGTTTAAATCAAATTAAAATAGATAAATTGAAAAGAAAAAAAAAGGAAAAAGAGGACAAGGGATTTGAACCCTGGCCTTCCTAGTACCAATCTAGTACGTTACCACCACGCCGTTTGGCACTTGACAATAACCTCAATTGAAACTGTACTTAACGGGTATAATGAAATTTCAATTGTAAATATCTCAAAAGTTATTGAGTATCTGACCCTATAATGCTATATTTTCATAAACAGGAGAACGAAATCTACCAATATGCAAAGTTTCGAGAAAATCCGAGACCCCATGACCGTGTCTTCTCCTTGTAAGTCTACCGTTGCGACACGGATTTTTTAACCCTTTGAGTGCCACGTCTCCCCGAAATGCAGAATTGTCGCGCTAACATATTCGGTGTACCGATTAGCAGCTTCCAATTTCTATTTCACTAAATCAGTGGCGTATTACCCTATGGGCAACTTGGGCAAATCCCCGGCGCCCCAAGCAAAAGGGGGCCCCGAACACAAACCAAATATTTTGTATTTTTATGTAAAAGGATTTCATGGATGAATTTATTTTACTTTTTTGCAATTGTAAATATGTAGATGCTTTTACAATTGTTTTATTTTTTCCAACGTGAAAGTTATTTAGTTGAGATTGGGGGAAATTAGTGGAGGTTAGGGCAAATGCCCGGGGTCCCCAGCAAAAGGAGGCCCCGAACACAAACCAAATATTTTGCATTCCTATATAAAAGGTTTTCATGGATGAAGGAGAATTTATTTCACTTTTTATGCAATAATAAACATGTAGATGTTTTTACAATTGTTTTATTTTTTCCAACGTGAAAGTTATTTAGTTGAGATTAGGGAAAATTAGTGGAGGTTAGGGCAAATGCCCGGGGCCCCCAGCAAAATGGGGCGCCGAACACAAACCAGATATTTTGTATTTTTATGTAAAAGGTTTTCATGGATGAATTTATTTCACTTTTTGCAATTATAAATATGTACATGTTGTATTTTTTTCAACGCGAAAGTTATTTAGTTCAGGTTAGGGGCCCCGTAATTCTACTTTGCCCAGGGGCCCCATAACGCGCCACTGCACTAAATAAATAACTTTGTTTTTATGAAATTTTTGAGTTAGGTGGATATTCAAACAAAATATTAAACTAAATTTGTAAGGTTAGTAAAGGATAATCAACGATTCGGTTCAACTAACAGAACCCTATAGCAATGTTTACGAGCGATTAGAGTGGCTTCGACTGTTCGCTCGATCGCAACCCTATTGCATCTTTCACGATTTATCAAACGGGTTTGTTCGCAAGTTTCGAGCACCTTTGGCGTCCGCTTTGGCAGTCTTCGGGGTTTCTTTCTAAATCTTTCGATTGTCAATGGAATCGTCGATGTTGTACGGGGTTCCGCGCAGCCTGGATAGAAAGTGCGAAGGCGTTCGTTGGGTATACAAGGTCTCGCGGACTGCACCGAGGGATTTTTGTTCCTGGTGCAGGGAAAGGTGTACCAGGAACGGTTGCTGACAAATTTCTGTTCAGTCTCGGCTGTGTCAGTGAATAGTCAACACGTCGAACGAAACACCGCACACTGCTTTCCTCGGGAGTTCCTTGGCCCTGGTCGATTCAAGTGTTAACACAATTCGCTTCGGTTAGTTCCTCCAGTTCGTCCACGAGATTTTATTTACCGATAAATATTGGTTCTACGCTCTCCTGTTGTCTCTTTTTCCGTCCGCGCGCGCGTTGCCCGTTTAGTACCGAGCGATCTCTTCCGTGGCATATAACGAGGCGTTTCTTGCGATTCTTACCATTCGTAGCTGTGCGTCTTATTTGTCTCGTGTTCTGCAATTCTCCGTGGTGCCTGCTGCAGATTTTGCAACTGTGTGTTTGCGTTAAATGGCCCTTCGACCTCCGAGTGATTTTCTGTGTTACTTCAACTTCGATGTGCAAGATTATATCATTTTTACGAACACCGTTCGACGATGATTTTGTTCTTTGAATTAGTTGGGGCTTCCGAAGGTTCAATTCGGGTTTATAAATTTTGTTTGGGATCCTAAAAATTGTTTACAAATTGAATAGTTTTTAATCTATTTGATCCTCAAATTACGAGTTTAAGTCATTATTCTACTTAAAGTTCGAAGCCTCTGACATTAATTAATATAAAAATCTTGCCTGAGAATGATTGAAACGATTTGTTAACATTGGCAGTATCTCGAAGGTTCGACACAGAGGTGTCCTAATTTACTATTCTTGGGTTATATCCTCAAAGTATGAGTTCAAACAATTTTTCAACTCAAAGTTCAAGGCATCTGATATCAATAGGGGTGTACGAGTACTCGAAATTTCGGGTTCAGGTCGGGTCGGGAAATTTGTTCGGGATCGGGTCGGGGTCCAGCAAGTTTATAAACTTCGGATACCCGAAAAGGTAATCGGGTCGGGTCGAGTCGGGGTCCCGAAAGTTTGCAATATTCGGGTACTCGAAGTTAAAGTTGGAGCAAGTCTGCGGTCAAATCAGCGAAATTTCGGGTACACCCCTGGCTATCAATTAACTCTTTAAGTGACTACCTTGTGAAACACAAGCAAGCAAATTTTCAACACCTAAAAATGTTACAAGAAATGTAATAAATGACATTCATATATTTCTAAAGTCATGTTTTACTTTTTCCAAGACAATAGATATTATTTACCAATAATATCGACTCTTCCGTCCACTTTCTTGATTTTCGTGGATCACTTACCATAAATGGCTAACACTAGAACTACCGAGCACTAAACGCAACTGGTATATTATATTGCCTTATAATAACGACAATTTTGCATCTATTCAAATTTCGTACAATTTTTATTTAACACGTTGATCACTTACTCAAAAATCACAAAAATTACACAGAACCAAAGAAACTTATTTAAAGGAAAAATAAAAACTGACAAGCTTAGTTTTCTGTTATTAATTACTGCAGTATTTAATCGATAAGTGTCACAAAATTCTGAACAAGAAGTGTCCCAGAACTATCCCCACTCCTGCGGGGTATATCCGGCGAGGGGCCGTGAAGCTCGAGAGGCTTCGGTCGCCGAGAAGTATGACATCATACGGGTCGGATATATCGGTGAGACCACTACTGATCCAATGACAAAATTTCTTTATTTTTCATTACTTTTTTATGGAACTTTCACCAACAGCTTTATTCATTGGTTTCGTGGTGGCCTCACACCGATATACCCGACCCGTATTATGTTACATATCTCGACGGCCGAGAATAGTATATCTAAATACGAAGTGTCACTGGCCGGACCCATGGTTGTGACATTTATCGATTAAATACTGTATTTCAAACCTCTTCTAGTTCGCAGATCCTAAGCAAATTTGATACACTGAATCTACCAACGTAGAAACTAATTTTTAATTCTGTATAAATAATTCCAGTTATCAACCAGATAAGGGCGACATGATGATCAAATATATACATCGATAGAGAACTCTACAAAAAAATTACTCCTGAAAACATATTTATAATTTCAATATTTCTAAAAAAAAATTAGAAACTAGTCATTTTGACTGGTCTGGTAGTTCCAGTGTTGATGAAAACAATCTCGCCCTGGAATGACTGTGTTTATTTATAAAAATTTTATCACCACTCGGAAGGTCTCTCAAAGTCTCCCATTTTCTGTTCGAGCCCCAAATTAATCTGTTCGCGAGTAAAGCACGCTCGTCCCGAGGAGCTTCAATGAAACAGCCATAAAGCACTCATGAAATCGTGGTGGGGGGATCGCGCCGCGGTTCCCCCCGGACGTTCTCAAGGAGTCGTTGTCAAGATACAGTCGTTGAAAAGCGATAGCAAAGAGAAAGAAAAATTAAAGCGATTCCCTGACCGGACGCCGATCGACGAGGATCGAAAGAGGAAGGGACTGGGCATCCATAAGCCGGGGCACACCGGATCTTCCGTGGTACGTCGTCGAGGCTTCAAACGGTGTTCATTTCGAATTTCCAGATCGGACATAAGTGCGCGCGTGTGGTTCGCGTGTGTATACATGTGCCATCCTCCGCGTCGTCGTCGACTGTAAGCGGGAGAGAAGAGGACTCGGTCCAACTGGAGCCGGAACCGAAAAATGGATGCGACGCCACTGCGACTCATTTTCGGACTGCTTTTGTTCGCCTGCACCTCGACACACTATAGTAAGTCAATTTGCTTAATAAACCTACTACTTTAACACTATTGCGCGCATCCGCTCGACAGTGCACGGAGACACGTTAATCTTTCAAGGTTTTTGAGAGAGACAAGCATGCTTTCAGAATTTAGAGTAGTCGCCGTAGAACCGTGCAACTTCTCGTTCGCAAGCAATAAATTATTCAAAAGACAATGTGTAGACTGCGGATTTCATGTATTCATCGCAGAAAGAATTTCATAATAATTACCACGAGACTGTGGATTTGAAGCGCATTTATCACAAAAATCCAATTTGACACAGTGTAAAAATTGAAAGAGTTGAGTAGCTTTAATATATTAGTTTCGTTCAAATAATTATCACTAGATTTCGGATCTTAGACATTTGTGACAAGCATGAGCAACTACAATTTGACACAGTGTAAAAATTGAAAGAGTTGAGTAGCATTAATATATTAGTTTCGTTCAAATAATTATCACAAGATTTCGGATCTTAGACAATTGTGATAAGAATGAGCAACTATAATGTGACACACTGTAAAAATTGAAAGAATTGAATAGTATCAATATATATTACTTTCGTTCAAATAATTATCACAAGGTTTCGGATCTTAGACATTTGTGACATGAATGAGCAACTACAATTTGACACAGTGTAAAAATTGAAAGAATTGAATAACATCAATATATTACTTTCGTTCAAATAATTATTGCAAGATTTCGGATCTTAGACATTTGTGACAAGAATAATCAACTACAATTTGACACAGTGTAAAAATTGAAAGAATTGATGTGTCTCAATATATATTACTTTCGTTCAAATAATTATCACAAGATTTCGGAACTTAGACATTTGTGACAAGAATGAGCGACTACAATTTGACACACTGTAAATATTGAAAGAATTGAATAACATCAATATATTACTTTCGTTCAAATAATTATCACAAGATTTCGGATCTTAGACATTTGTGACAAGAATGAGCAATTACAATTTGACACACTGTAAAAATTGAAAGAATTGAATTGCATCAATATATATTACTTTCGTTCAAATAATTATCACAAGATTTCGAATCTTAGACAATTGTGACAAGAATGAGCAACTACAATTTGACACAGTGTAAAAATTAAAAGAATTGAGTAACATGAATATATATTATAATACTTTCGACCTAGTAATACTAACAAAAAAGGGAAACGTTCTTAAATAGCTCCGACATATGAAAACTTTTATTTTGCACAGAGATCCGCAGTCTAATTATTACAATTCAAATTATCATGGAAAGCAGTAAATGTCTATTCGACTGTTGTCCCCTGAAATTAATAAAAAGAATTGTTGTCTTGCAAAGATCCACTGTCTGATAATATGATTCCTATTTTTATTGAAAGACTTGATCAGGTTGTTGGATGTTTAGAAATGATTAATGATACCTTTCAGAAAGAGACTGAAAAATGATCAAGTACCAAAAGTAATTTTAAAACCTAATTTTTTCGTATTGAAATGAACTTGGTACCAAGACATACATACGGAATTTAATTCAAGAACAACGTGCAACCATTTCAATCTTGATGAATTGCACATGTATTTGGTTTAAAACAATGTGTAGTTTGAAGTTGATCGTCTCATATGAAACGCTCGTCTAACTCGATACCGGCGCCTGAAATTAATGACGAACTTAACTGACAATTAACCCGATCGGACACGTGATTCGTTAAAAACCGCGAGGGTTAACACTAAATCTACCACAGCCAGTGATGCCAGAAACACCCAAAACTCGGTGGATTTTCCTTTCCTTCTCTTCCCCTTCCACTATCCCATTCCACTACCTGAGCACACTTCAACGTCCCCCACTAAGACCGTAGACTGGTCACGTGACATGCCGCGCAACGCGTAACATGTCACTCTTGTCATCAGAGAGGTGGTAAACTGTATTCCCCTCGATTTAACCGATCTGGTATCACTGACCACAGCCGGTCAAATGACCGATTTCAGATTTTTTATTGTGTATGTAATTTATTAATGTTCCCTTGTGGGTTACATAGGAATCCCACTCCTATTATACATTCTTATGACTAAATTCTAAATTCTACTTATTTCTAGTTCTATATTTTAGTGATTCCATATTTTTCTACATAATTCCTACTTATAATCCCATTCGTTCATACACTTCTTTCTCTCATCCTTCCATACTTCTTTTCTTCCTCTCTCTATCTAACCTCGCCATCCACTTTTCTCCCTCCCCGTTTTCATTCAGTATCCATTCCATCTTTTTTTCATTCCACAGATTTTTGATTATCAAATCATTGAAGCATATGTTATAATCAAAATCACAGAAAGTCTAACTAAGTTCAATCTTGTTATTTTTATAAAACAATATTAGATTTTTGATTATTTAATATTTGATTTTGAAGTTATTGAAGTTATAATGACGACATCATGGGAATTGATTCAATAAATTTCCTTACTAAAGCATATGTTATACTAAAAATCACAGAAAGTCTAAATAAATTCAATCTTGTTATTTTTATAAAACAATATTAGATTTTTGATTATTTAATATTTGATTTTCAAGTTATTGAGAATTGATACAATAAATTTCCATACTAAAGCATATGTTATACTCAAAATCACAGAAAGTCTAAATAAATTCAATGTTGTTATTTTTATAAAACAATATTAGATTTTTGATTATTTAATATTTGATTTTCAAATTATTGAGAATTGATTCAATAAATTTCCTTACTAAAGCATATGTTATACTCAAAATCACAGAAAGTCTAAATAAATTCAATCTTGTTATTTTTATAAAACAATACAATACTAGCCAATTTTAATGCTTGGTAGATTTAGTGTTAACGGCGATTGTTTTACGTGAAGAGACATATTGCCGGTTTAAAATTGATATATCCCAGGCGAGGTTTTAGTAAGGATCGTTGAAAGAGTTTCGCGACGTTTCCCCCGAGTTTGTGTTGAGTCTCGGATGCTTGTGAACGGGTGTTGGTGCGCGTTTTAGCAGCTTCGAGCGAAGAGGGTGATTTAAAAAGAATTTTGACCATCCTCGAGCGACCGAGTTTTCTGCACTGTTATTTACCTTAGAGGCGAGAGAGAAGCGTGAATAATCTACATAGGTTTGACATAGAATGCGAACTGGGTATCTATATGTATAGTACACGGTCGATAGTCGATAGGAATCGCCGAGCGTTACATATTCGTGGTTCAACGTGCTTTTTTCCCTTGGAAAAATAATATTTCATCGAGTATGTCTGCTACGATATTTGATTTACTTCTAATTAACATTTGGTTGCCACAACTAACACATTCAGTAAATTAACCTTTCATTAGCCCTCGCAAAACTAACAACCCTCTCAAAGACTATTTCATCTTTGCTCATGCGATTATTCAAAATGAAATGTTCCGGTATCCAGATCATTAATCTTTTTATTTCTAGCAGATAGATTCTTCTTGTCATTCCAAGTAAAAAAAGTATTGAATTCGAATGGCAAAAAGTTATTAGCTATTTTTATAAAATATCTTTATTGAAGAAGATGCTCAAACATTAGAAGATGCTCCTCCATTACATTGAATACATTTCCGACAACGCTTCTTCGATAAAGATATTTTGCAAAAATATCTCGATAACCGATTGAATCGAATGAATAAAATGTTACATTAGTTCGTTGCGTTATGACAAAAATGAATCAGTTGAAAACAAAACAGTGATGATTTTACAAGAATTTAAGAATATTGCTACCACTTTTTCGACTTACTAAAATTATTCAATGAAGAAATGTATTTTTATACGACTTCCATTTCTCAACGGTCGACTTAGAAAATGTTTATGTTGCATAATGATCCGCAAGCTCTATTATCTTTAAAAATATGATCTTGAGCAACAACAATTTTATAATTGTGAAGAAGGTCTGCTGTCCGAGGTTCAAAAGAGGGAATGCAGTTTTATTTAACCACAGTTTCTTAACAATGAACTTGGACAATTTTTATTTTAAATGTATCGTTTAAAATATTTTACAACGTCTGGTAGACCGTATTACGCTGATTGAGGGTTAGCACTAATTGCTAGTAGTGATTTTACGGTAATAACGCGTGCAACGGCTGGAAAGTTGAAGACAATGATATCGAAGACGACGGTAGCTCGTTGATTAAACAGTCGCCAATTGTCCCGAGAATGATGGCAACGTATCGCCGGCGACGTTTATGGTAATTTGAAAACTTTGAGCGATTTAGAAGGTAAATTGCTAAGGGAAACGAGGACGCGGCTCGCCGGTGGAAAGACGGCAGCAAATGCGTCGCCGTAATTGCATAATGGCCCTGGTGTGTTCTCGACGAGATACGGAGCCCTGGCCTGGTTTTTACTTGAGGACTTTCACTCCGCATCACTGGCTCTTCCCTCTTTCTCTCTCTCTCTCTCTCTCTCTCTCTCTCTCTCTCTCTCTCTCACTTCCTATCTCCAATTCTGGCTTCCTCTGTTTCTCTTCCTTATTCGGTTCCTCGTCTCTTTTGTTATTCCCCCATCGTCGTCGCCGTCGTCGTCGTCGTCTGTATTTTATTTCTTCTCCATCCGCGTTTGTCTCGATAGCCTCCCTTCACCCCTTACCATCTCGTTGTCGATATTCTTCACTGTCGAGGGAAATGCTTGGAGACTCCTGGAATTTTTAAATCTGCTAGCGTTGGACCTCGTCTATTATTTTATCGTAAGAAATTAAAATTGTATCATACAATCCTTGTCGAAGATTTAGAAAAGTTCTTGCACTATATATGATTGAGTAAAATTCTCCATGAGGAGTACAAATTATTAATTATTGCAAAATACACGCTACACATTTCTGATCTGCTCGGGTTGGACCTCGTCTATTATTTTATCGTAAGAAATTAAAATTGTATCATACAATCCTTGTCGAAGATTTAGAAAAGTTCTTGCACTATATATGATTGAGTAAAATTCTCCATGAGGAGTACAAATTATTAATTATTGCAAAATACACGCTACACATTTCTGATCTGCTCGGGTTGGACCTCGTCTATTATTTTATCGTAAGAAATTAAAATTGTATCATACAATCGTTGTCAAAGATTTAGGAAAGTTCTTGCACTATATGTGATTGAGTAAAATTCTCCATGAGGGGTACAAATTATTAATTATTGCAAAATACACGCTACACATTTTTGATTTGCTCGGGTTGGACCTCGTCTATTATTTTATCGTAAGAAATTAAAATTGTATCATACAATCGTTGTCAAAGATTTAGGAAAGTTCTTGCACTATATGTGATTGAATAAAATTCTTCATGAGGGGTACAAATTATTAATTATTGAAAAATAGGTGCTACACACTTTTGATCTGCTACGGTTGGACCTCGTCTATTATTTTATCCCAAGAAATTAAAATTGTATCATATTATACAATCCTTGTCGAAGAGTTAGAAATGTTCTTGCAATATATGTAATCGAGTAAAATTCTCCATGAGGGGTACAAATTATTAATTATTGAAAAATAGGAGCTACACACTTTTGATCTGCTACGGTTGGACCTCGTCTATTATTTTATCCCAAGAAATTAAAATTGTATCATATTATACAATCCTTGTCGAAGATTTAGAAATGTTCTTGCAATATATGTAATCGAGTAAAATTCTCCATGAGGAGTACAAATTATTAATTATTGAAAAATATGAGCTACACAGTTTTGATCTGCTAGGGTTGGACCTCGTCTATTATTTTATCGTGAGAAATTAAAATTGTATCATACAATCATTGTCGAAGATTTAGAAAAGTTCTTACACTATGCATGATTGAGTAAAATTCTGCACGATGGGTACAAATTACTAATTAATTTTAATTATTGTAAAATAATAGCTAAATATTTTTTATCTGCATCGAGATTCATAATGTACCAGATATTAAAGCTTCCACATGCCTTAACCATTTGGAAAAAGTTCCCCGACACTCGTAACTTCACTTTTACTTCTGCATTGTTCTCGAGCGAGCTCTTTGATCTTTGACACAGCCACCCATACAATAGATGGAACTTCATAGTGACGACAGCGAAGCATCAAGGTCAGCGTTTGCATGGGTTCTGTGTAGATCGTAATGATCAAAATCGATCTATAGAGCATGTCGTTGAAACACTGCTCGAATGCTGTCTTCCAGCGCAAAGTTAACCCTTAGCACTCGAATGGCGACTCTGAGGCACCACTACAAATTGCTACAATAGTATTCAGAATATTGTTCGCATGATTAAATTTGTTGAAATGTAATAAATTACTAAACATTTGAATATTGTATGAGGTACTATATCATTTTTGTACGCATATAATGAAAAAAATTATGTATAATGGAAATATTCTAGGTTAGAAGAAATGTTTGGTTTTTTAGTTGAAATAGCTCCGAATGCAAAGGGTTAAATAATTATTGCGTTGTATCCTCTTTGATGCCGTACAACATTCGTATGAAACATTTCTTTTCTCAAATTCAATTTGCATATTCGTTGCTAATTTGTTCAAATCTCTGTATAGGTTGAATTGCCATTTACTCTGAGAAAGAAAAATATTTGTAGTATTATTAATAATGTTTATTGATTAAGAAGTATCAAATCTAGTTTTTTTATATATCTTCGAGAAAAGAAATACTTACAGTGTAGTTAGTGATAAAAACCAATATTAGAAGAACCGACAGTTAAACTGGCTCATCTCCAATTTCTCATAAAAATTGTTACAATGATAAAATTTAATATGTAATATATAATGTTCAATTATTAGTGAAATTAATCAAAGCGATATATAACAAGCAAACAGATCAATTTGTTCGGAATTTCGACTTACACCATTATCATAATCACAGACACATATTTGATTGCAGTCGATGCAAATTTCATTGCTTCGTGTGCACAAATGAACGAAGCTATTTAATCATATTCTACAAAATGATGTGCAACATAATGGCAGTCGAATTGGCTCATTTCCAATTCCTCGTAAAAATTGCAAGAGTATATGTGCCCGTGGTTATAAAAGTGAAGTAAGTCATGTCTTACATCTTCGAGATATTTAGACCGTTGCATCTGATTTGATAAAATAAAAATGTTACAATGATAACATTTAATATATAATCTCTAATGTTCAATTATTAGTGAAATTAATCAACGCGATACATAACAAGCAAACAGATCAATTTGTTCGGAATTTCGACTTACACCATTATCATAATCACAGGCACATATTTGATTGCAGTCGATGCAAATTTCATTGCTTCGTGTGCACAAATGAACGAAGCTATTTAATCATATTCTACAAAATGATGTGCAACATAATGACAGTCGAATTGGCTCATTTCCAATCCCTCATAAAAATTGCAAGAGTATATGCGCCCGTGATTACAAAAGTGAAGTAAGTCACGTCTTACATCTTCGAGATATTTAGACCTTTGCATCTGATTTGATATAAAGAAATATGTTACAATGATAACATTTAATATATAATGTTCAATTATTAGTAAAATTAATCAACAGCAAACAGATCAATTTGATCAGAATTTTGATTTACACCACTGTCATAATCACCAGCACATATTTGATTGCAGTCGATGCAAATTGTTTCGTGTGCACAAATGAATGGAATCTATCTAATCATATTCTATAGAAGTGTCTTCACAATTTCAATATCAGTGAAATAACTGTAAAATGGATAAGACTCGTTCGACGGTATTTAAGCTAACCATAATTTCTAAATTGTTTAACCGAGGGGCTAATTTCAGTTTGATTACTTCGGCCGGTCAGGCATAGTTGTTTTTGCAATAAATTAAGCTGCCTCACGAACGCCGATAATCCTCGTGTATTCAAGGCTGAATGCTCGTTCCTTCTCGAGAGCGGTTACAGTGGAGACGATTTAGTTTGAGCACCCGGTATAAGGAACTCCCCGGGGCTGTTAGCCGGCATTAGTCGGTTTCAAGTACGGAATATTGTTTCTGGAGATCCCGCCGCTCAAATTGCTGGCATTTAGCGGCTTATCTGGATTATCGTTTCCCCGCGGCCGGCCAGGAGGGGGGGGGGTGGGGGTGGTGGGAGGAAGCGTTTCCGCGCGGGGATTGAAAAGCGCGAGGCGAGCGTCTCCTCCCTCGCTTTTCGAAATTCAATGTTTTTCCTTTGCGTCTCTCGCCGGAGAGAGACAAACTCCCTTCTCCATCCTCCCCTCTCTCTCACTCTCTCGCCCGACGTGCACAGAAAAGGATTAAACAGTGGAACGGATTAGAGATGATTTTTTCCCAACCCCTTTGCAACCCCCGTTCCCTGTTCTACCCTTCGAAGGAAACAATTCTGGCGGAGAAGGAAATTCGGACGAGAAACTTTCTGTTCGCTGGATATTCGATTATTAACACCATTCTACAATCTATTTGACTGTCTGGCCAAGTTTGGACAAAGTTCGAGGCTAATTGGTTCGTAGCCCTTGCTCTGCGAATTTGTTCGTTATTTATAAACAGTCAACGTACGGTCTACTCGTTAAAAAATAATTTCCGTTGCTTTCTGTACGATTACACTGTTTCATAAATAGTTAACGAATCTTCTATATGGTGGACGAAAGATTTCAATTTATAATGAAGTTACAATTTTAATGAATTCTAGAAATACCACGGGAGATGGACTGCTTCATCGCAGAATTTGGAAAAATGTGAACAATCTAAAATTATATTAGCCATAACCTTAACCTCTTAAGTGGTATTTTTGATTGTTCAAAATGTTTCTTTGCCATAGGCATTATTTAAAAAAATGGTCTCGTCTAGGCATAGCGTTACAAATAAAGTAAAAAATCATCCTAGTTATTATTATTGCACGCAAGCGAATATATTCGACTTGTGCATAGTGTTTTGCATTATATTTTATGCGAATACGTCGAGGGCATTTTGTAATACATACAGGGTGTTCATTTGAAAACTTTCCAGCCGAATATCTCGAAAAGTAAGATTTCGAGGGAGAAAGAGGGGGGGGGCAGTAGCAGTTTTTTATTTGGGTGGCGTTTTCAAAGGTCATTTGAAGGTCAACCTTGTTTTTTCAAATGGAAACCTATATTTTTTATTATGGGAGCTTATTGTACGTAAAAAGGCCAGCAATTTTCGTAGGATTCCTTTTTTTATCCGCGCGCTAGTTTCGGAGATATTTAAAAATAGCGCGCGGATAAAAAAAAGAATCCTACGATAATTGCTGGTCTTTTTACGTACAATAAGAGCCCATACTAAAAAATATAGGTTACCATTTGAAAAAACAAAGTTGACCTTCAAATGACCTTGAAAATGCCACCCATATAAAAAACTGATGCTACCTGTTTCCCCCTCGAAATTCTTGGACACGTGTTTTACACTTATTTAATATCTTTCAGACTTTTCGAGATATTCGGCTGGGAAGTTTTCAAATGAACACTCTGTATACTGATGACGATTATATCTATCATATTAAAATTCCTGTTCCTAAACGCCATTTTTTGGACTAGAAACTTGACAAACATCGGTGGCTTTTAACCTCTTGCTATATTTTAACGAGTCAGACTCGTGATGACCATATTAAATAAAGTCTAACAAAGATGAAAGTTATACCGTTATTTTCAGACGAAATAAAAGTTTACTTTAATGTAATCAATATTTAAGCATTGAAGTA
Source organism: Sphecodes monilicornis (assembly GCA_913789915.3). Lineage (NCBI taxonomy): Eukaryota > Metazoa > Arthropoda > Insecta > Hymenoptera > Halictidae > Sphecodes > Sphecodes monilicornis. The sequence continues at coordinate 23,399,222 of OU565287.1, forward strand.
AATGTAGTCAGGCAAGAATATAAATTTTCTTTCTTCTTCGGTGACATTTTTGGGGGTGCAGAAGTTCTAATTATTGTAGCCGTAAAGAAAATGGTATGGCAAGGGGTTAACTGCAGCTTTGACGAATTAATTTGTACCTCTAACACGTTTGTATAAATTCTTTTTCGGGTTAGAGTAACATTGTGCACAATTTCGAGAAAAATTACCGCAGAATGAAACAAAACTTCCCGAAGTTATTTAACATCGTTACAGCTAATCAGAGTTGTCTAGAGTTTGTATCCAGCTCCGTTAATTGCAGCAACGAGATGTTTGCTCCATTTCTAGCTCACGTGCACATCGGTTTCACGTTTGACCCACTTTCCGACTAATTCAAAAGGCCCCGGTGTTCCAAGGTCGATCTCACGTTGTACGACGAAATTTCACCCCCGGTTTCAGGACCGATCGGATGTTTGCTAAGGTGTAGACAAGTGTTATTTGTTCCTCGCGTCGCATGCTCGTAGAAACACGTGCAACTCTATCCGGACGTGCCCGGATCTGTAAATTGGTCGCGAACGGAGAACATTCCGCAGCGAATTAAAAGCGGAGCAGCAGTTGTTCGGCAGAAACGATTGTTCACGGTGGATCAACTCCAAATGAAGTTCTACGACCGTTCCCCCGGTCGTGTCTCTTCTTTCTCTTCCTTTTATTTCTATTTCAGATACTTTCTTTCGCGAAGTTGCTCCTCCGCCGTCTGCTCCCTTTGTTGTCCGCCCCTGGCAGACTCTGAAAAATGCTTTATCGAGTTTGCAAGAACCGTCTCCGGCCCAGTGGAAAAAAAGACCGTCCGAGTTCTCTTCACGATATGAAATATTTCTCGCAGACTTGGAAATTCTCGTTAATAGTCTTCCGTTTCGCCGGCAACTTCGCGAGGGCGGAGTTTCAAAATGTTTGATCGTGTATTCTCGAGTCTACCGAGGATTACGTTCCGTGATTCTACTCTTGAAACGGATTTCGTTCGGTCCCAGTTAGCGAATGTTTTGTTGCAAATATAGCAAGGTGTATCTCAAGAATACGAGTCAGCTTGGAAACAGAAACAAATAATCTCGAAGTGTGTTTAAACCATTACTGAAAATATTATGCAGGGTGGGGCATTCATCCTGGCCACCAGGAATATCTCAAAAACTAAATTCTGGAGAAAAAATTTTTCAAACAAAAGGTTTGTCAAGGAGGGGCTAATGCAGCAGTCATATTCATTTTTAATTTTCATCATGTTTTCAAGGTGATTCCAAGGTCAACTTTATTTTTTCAAATGGAAATATATATTTTTCATTACAGATTCTTAATCTACGACTTGAAACAAATAACTTTTATTTGAAACGTTTTTTTCTTCGCCGTTGAAACGACATTGTGTATTTTTTCTTTGAAAATTCAATATTATACAAAATAATCGACGGAGAGAAAAACATTTCAGATAAAAGTTATTTGTTTCAAGTCGTAGATTAAGAATCTGTAATGAAAAATATGTTTTCATTTGAATTCTTAATCTACGACTTGAAACAAATAACTTTTATTTGAAACGTTTTTTTCTTTGCCGTTAAAACGACATTGTAAATTTTTTTTTTGAAAATTCAATATTATACAAAATAATCGACGGAGAGAGAAACATTTCAGATAAAAGTTATTTGTTTCAAGTCGTAGATTAAGAATCGGTAATGAAAAATATATGCTTCCATTTGAAAAAATAAAGTTGACCTTGGAATGACCTTGAAAACATTCAAAATGGATATGAATGCTGCATCAGCCCCTCCTTGACAAACTTTTTATTTGAAACATTTTTTTTCCCGGAATTTAGTTTTCGAGATATTTTAGGTGGCCAGGATAGATGCCCCACCCGGTATAGTCGAAGCTTAAAATGTTTCTAGACCTGTTTAACAGCTTCCGAACAATTCAGTGAACTTATATCAGCAAGATATTGATTAAATACATCATTTGTTTTGTTCGCTACAAGTGCCTGATTCACTCATAAATTCATTCTCAAAAGTACGAATCAGCTTAATAAAAATAATGAATAATTTCAAGTAACCATCGTTTTCTAAATTTGTTCATGCGTGAGATTTAAAAAGAACAAAATGGTAGAATCATTAGAACGTTAAAGTACAATTCGCAACTCAAAACTCGTATACTGAAAGCCTATAATATTCATGCAGACCAATAAATCTATCTCATCTCAAGATAAATTACATCGATGATTTGTTCCGCTGGTTTCAAACGCCGAATTCCAAATCTGAAATGAATTGTTAAAGCAACAAGACAATCTGCAAACGAAGATAAACGACACAAGTCTATTAAAAGTTTGTAAATTGTACTCCTCGCAGTTTTTACACCCCGTCGGTGGTCCAGCGGATTAATAAAAGGCTAGAGGATAGATTAACACTAGGTTTACGGTCGTTTCTTATATACCTATCTCTACGAGCACCCGTCAAATTGACGGCTAAACGAAAACACGTATTTTCTTTAAAAAATCGATTTATTCAAATTATGTCTGAATTGAATAATATTAGGCTTCACGTTTAAATAAATAATTAATAAGTAAAAAGTCTTTTTTTTAAACTATCACGGAAATGGTAACAATAATATTAACGGTATAGGGCAGGCATGTCCAGAAATAGCTCACTTGGAGGCAAAGTCGAGGGAGACGCCTACTTCTCCCGTCCGCGCGTCTCGCTCCCCGTGGTGGCCGTAGTCTTCCGAACTCCTCAGACCCGTGCCTACCGTGGGCCCGAGAGTCGCCCCAACGTGCCACACGTGGTACATATTGCAAGCGGTAGGCACGGGTCTGAGGAGCTCGGAGGACTACGGCCGCCACGGGGAGCGAGACGCGCGGGCGGGAGATGTAGGCGTTTCCCTTGAATTTGCCTCCAAGTGAGCTACTTCTGGACATGCCTTGTATAGGGTATCCTTCTAACTCTCCACTTTCAATATACTCAGAACTTGCACCGTCAGCTTCGCTTTGGTCTAATTCATACTGATCTTCTTCGGAGGTATCCTCAGAAAAATCTTCAGAGATGTTGACAATGTTGTTCAATATTTTATTATATCTCCTGGATTTACTCATGATTGCTAGAAAAGGGGTATTGGTCAAAATAAAAAAATACTGTGCCCAAATTAGATTACCCTATTTGTAAATACTTACAATAAGCGGAGACTGTCTACAATAACTGAAACTTTTGCACACTGTCTTTGAAAAACATTCTTACACTGTCACTGCAGCAATCATACTGAAGATCGCTCTTGATTTAGAGGACTCAAATAAACACTCAGGCCATACAATCCGCTTTAGTTTACATTATCGAGGCGCGATTGATGTAACGAATTGGAGGAGGAGAAAATAAAGACTTTACTTTTATTCTTATATTTATTATTTGATGAATTATTTGACGAACGAAACAAACATATAAGAATTGTTTATGAAATAAACTAGCCCGTCAATTTGACGGGTTTCGTGGAGATGGGTATACTACATAGAAATTTCAAAGATTAGAAAGCTTTAGGAAAAAATAATTGTGTGTATAAATTCTTTGGATGAAGTGATTAATTTACGATGCAAAATGGTTCAAATTAATGCTATGGCTTTTGGGGTATTTCATTTCAAAATTTGAAATCCGTCAAATTGACGGGTCCCGTAAACCTAGTGTTAAATGGGTACATCTCTTCGGTGGGACCGTAACCATCCGCGGAACAGTGCGCAGAGATCCTGCTAAACTTCCGGGACACCTTGTGTACTCGCGCGAGGCTGCCAAAGAGAGAAAAAAGCTGACGAGAGAGGGAGAGGGAGAGGGAGAGGAAGAGAGCTGACGCGCACATGTAGCTTCCAATAAAGCAGCGCTCGAGTGCTCGATCGGCACTCGACGAATCTCGAATCGGACAATACACTCGTGGGCACGTCCATCTGAAATAACCCATAAGGTCTGTCGAGTGCGCATTTATACATATAGGGGCAGTAATGCTCCCCGTGGCACACGGTCACCGGTCTATATTCGCCTGTACAAGTAGCGAAGCTACGTTCGGGGGGCTTTTTTTTATCTCCTTTCCAGGGATTACTTCCGGGTCAGTAGTCGAGCTCGATTGTGTCCAATCCGCAAGCTTACAGATTACCGGACACTTGTCGCTCGGTTACGTGACGCGTATCGCGTGTAATCCGTAGATTTTTCCGCCGCGATTTTCCTCGAGAGACCTCTCTCCGCGACGCTAACGTAAATCCTCGCTGTTCGCCTGAACGTCCACTCTAAAAAAGAAGATAACACTTGGATCATGGAGCACAACACGTTTCGTTTCTAATGCTCGCTAAAATTAATTTATTTTTCATGTGGAACGACGGAGAACCATTTTACAGATCACACGATATCATTTGAAAAACGTACGTCTATGGATAGAAATCATTCTAGTTGTCTTCATTTTAATCATTCAGGAACCAGGCAGGGTCCGCTCTAGGGGCGAGCAACTCGGACATTTATCCGGGGCGCCAAAATTTAGGGCCGCCATTTCAGCTTTATTTAAAATATATACAGAGTGAGTCACCTAACGTTTGTACCTCAAATATCTTTGTTGTTTCTAAATATACGTAAAATATGGTAAGGACAAAGCTGAATGGTACAATGGGGCTGACACGATGCAAAAAAAAAAAATTTGTTTTTATGTCATTATTTTAGAGATATCAAGGTCACCTTGACTTTTTTAAATGGAACCACCCATTATTGAACACCTACAATGATAGTCCCTTTCATTAGGAATTCAGTGACTATAATTAGTCCAAGGTCATTCAAGGTCACGGACAGAGTGCAACATTCCTTCAAAGCCCGTTTACAGGCATGTATCGATGTTAAATCTTATACGTTATCTCTGTCCGCAACCTTGAATGACCTTGTGTAATTATAGTCACTGTATTCGTAATGAAAGGGACTATCATTGTAGGTGTTTAAAAAAGGGTGGTTCCATTTAAAAAAAAAAAAATGACATAAAAACAAAATTTTTTTTTGCATCGTGTCATCCCCATTGTACCATTCAACTTTGTCCTTACCATATTTTACGTATCTTTAGAAACAACAAAGATATTTGAGGTACAAACGTTAGATGACTCACCCTTTATATATTCTTAACACTAAATCTACCAACCACAAAACATATAAAGATAAAACGCTTTACAGAATTGAGAAGATTGAATTTATTTAAACTTTGTACCGTTTCCATAAGAATATGTGCTTAGATAAAGAAGTCAATTCAGTCATTTCCTATGAAATCGTTTTTATAATTGCAATAATTGTAAAATAGAAAACCGGTCATTTTGACCGTGGTAGGTTTAGCGTTGAGGTGCCGCAGTTTGTCTTTTTGTCCGGGGCGACGTAACCGGTAGACCGGGCGCTGAACCAGGCCAATGAAAATTCCGAACCGAAAAAAAATGTGGGATTTTAACCTAAGTATATTTACTTTAACATCACCCTATATGTATATATTATTTGAATAAAACTACACTTTACAGTGTAGATTCGTTCTGTTTGTGGAAAACATAAATTCTGACGAGTCAAAATATTTATGGCAGAAATGGATGAGTGAAAAGTGAAATTGGAAAAATGTTTGAAGAATTTAAGGTGGTTGTTAATTTTGATTTGGACTTGTTAAAATTATTAAGAAATAAGTTCTCATCTAGCTTCCATTTTTCATGATATCGACTTAAGACATTTTTATTTCTTGCATAAAAATCCGGAGTCCACGAACTGTGCATAGTTGAATACGTCTCGTCGATGTTGCAGTTTTCAGAAGGTTGTTAACTTTGATTTCGACTTGTTAAAATTATTAAGAAATACGTTCTCATCTAGCTTCCATTTTTCATGATATCGACTTAAGACATTTTTATTTTTTGCATAAAAATCTAGAATGCAATAACTGTGTATAGTTGAATACGTCTCGTCGATGTTGCTATTTTCAGAAGGTTGTTAACTTTGATTTCGACTTGTTAAAATTATTAAGAAATACGTTCTCATCTAGCTTCCATTTTTCATGATCGACTTGAGACATTTTTATATTTTGCATAAAAATCCGGCGTCCATCTGTGCATAGTTGAATACGTCTCGTCGATGTTGCAAGAGCGACTGGATCGTTTGTAAACATTTTTTTTTTTTAGAAAGTCGCACCCGAAAATTACTGGAATCGAGACTCATAATGGCGACGTTCCAAATTAAAAAACTGCGAGAGAGGATGTTCGGTATAGTGACCGCGAGACGGCGCGGCCGTCGGTTGCAAAAGTAATCGAACAATTTTTCCTCTTTCTTTTTTTTCCATCCTGCTTTCCCGTGGGATTACTTCCGGTTGAACGAGCCTCGCTCAGTCAGGTTCAATCTCCGTACTCTGTGTCAGATTACAGAGTACTCGCCGTAGTAACATCTATAGTAACACGTGTGTAGTATGTAAACTCGCGGTACGCGTGCGCGAGTCCCTCGACCAGATTTCTCTCTCTCTCTTCTCCTTCTCCTGCGCGTATATGTGTGTGTGTGCATCGCTGCATTCTGCACCCCGATGTAAAAGCCCCGATGCACCGAGGTGCGCGCGCGCGAACGAACCAACCAGCTCGATGCATATCACGCTCGCTTTCTTTTACGTCGCGTCGGGGAGATTATAACGCAACTTGAAATCCATTCAATCCGACGAATTATTAATCCGGATTATCATAAACGACAGCGCGCAGCGTCGAGTCTCGGTAAATATTTTAATGCATTTTTGATATTTCATTTGTCCCGTGAATCCTCGCTTCCGCGGCGACTAATAATCGATACCACGACATCCTGTTAATGGACCGTGCGAAACACTGTTCATAAACCTCGGGTAGAACATCGCGCGCTCTTTCAATTGACTGGATTTGTTAATGAAGATTTGATATCCGACCATTTATCGATGTGAGAATAACAATGTGCAAGTCGAAATTCTGAAGATTTCAGTTAATTTTGTTTTTTCGTATCCTAAAGGCATCATTTCTTTAGCGGCAATTCATGTAGAACTTTATTTTTTACTGAAAAATGGCAGCTTATTCTTTTGTCATTAAACGAACAGTACGAACCCATTTGGCATCATAGCCAAGTGTAAGTACACCTTACGCTCCTTTGTTTTCAACCAATGATTTACAACACAGATCTACAAAACGTATTTTTTTCAATCTCAACTTTTAATATTTTCTTTGCAATTCCAACGTAGTAAATCAATTATATAAATTTGATATGTTTTTCGATCGAAATTTTAGAATAAATGTGTGATGGTTTCGGAGCACAGATTCGATCAGTAATACAATAATAGCAATTTTGCAAATTAAAAACTGGACGTTTCGATCCAGATGTGGGTCATTTTTAATTTGCAAAATTGCTATTATTGTATTACTGATCGAACCTGTGCGCCGAAACCATCACACATTTGTAGTAAATCAATTGTTCGAACGTCTAAACAAAATCCAAGTCGTCATCGGGTTCGATATTAAAAAAGGTATTGTCTTTTTAAGACGATAAATATTTGTCCAAATATTTATGGGATTCACTGTATATCGGTATAAGTCAATATGAATTAGATAATTCGCTTGTAAATTTTAGAATAAAAATATGAATCTATAGAGAGATTAACATAAAGAAAAATTAGGCCCTTCTGATAAACCTTTAGGTAAAAAAAAGCTGATCCTGCAGATTAGACTTCGGAAGCTATTCAAAATATATTATTTCTGTCATTCAAATTATGCGAAAAGGATTATTTTACATTGTCGCCAATAAACACACAGACATTATTCCAGAATCAGCTCCACGGAATAGTTTTAAACTTGAAATCGTAATTTTCCGAGTAACGCAGAATAACAATAGATGAAATATGCACTCGGACGAATAGTTTGATGTTTGTGGGTTTAACTAGTGCCCGCTCGACGCCAGTGAGTGGCGGGTTGCGTGGTCCAGGGGCTCGGCCATTGGCGTCGCCGCAGCTGGATATTGGTGGGGCGTCGATTCAGCGCTCATCCAACGTTGTCTCTTCACCGATCCGCGTACCAACGTCTGCCCCACCGTTCCACGTCGCCCTGGAAGTGGAACAGGTCATCCGGACATACTGAATCAACCTTGTAGTTTCATATTATTTCTACACGTTTCGAAATTTCCCACCATTCCCTCCGCATAGTTTCCCCTTTGGCGTGTTTGCTCATTCGGGAAATTGTGATACCGTAGAACGTCGTCGAAGAAGCAACGTGTGTGCTCCTCCTCGTCGGCTCCAAGGATTTTTGACCTAAGACACGGTCTCGAAATTATCCGATCAATTTGCCGTCCGTTATTGTCGACGGGCAAATACGGTCTGTTTTCCGCGCTGATCGGATTCACAGTAATTACAGTCATTAGTCCTATTCTTGCATTCACGGCGCCTTGGCATGAATGCTCAGCATCCTCTAATTATTAGCTCAGTTCTGTTGTTTGAGATCTGGATCGAGAGACACGGCGCTACCGAAAGATGACGCAAGCTGAACATTTGATTGGATATGAATTAGTCGAGGAAATTACTATCGAGGCTTGCTAAATAGAAAACGCATTGAATTTACTTGGCAAATTCATTGTCAAAACAATTCTCTCAACCCAATGTCTGCAACCTTATTTTTATCGATGACGTCTGCATGCTGGGTCATTTATGTTCGCGACTAATTTTTTTTCACTGTTCCAGGTTTTAAATAAAATCTATAATCCATCGCAAATACGTATCGAAGTCTCTAGATTAACCCTCTGTCTACCGTAAAAAAAACTTTCATTATGCGATAGAAAATTTATACCACAAAACGTAGTAAATATAAAAAAAACTTTTAGCTTTAAATAATAAAAAATAAGAAAAGTAACAAAGTCATGCAACGACAAGATCCCAAGAATTTTAAAAGTTTAAATAACCGCAGTATCGACATACAGTCGGGTCCAATGGGCCCGCTTGGTAGACAGAGGGTTAATGTAGAATCCTTGAATCGTCAAATGTTTCAAGCATTAATGGGAAAAAATAGATAAATCCGACAAATATTGGTCGGAAAGAAATTCAAGAATGAAATTTCACTCCGGACATGAACGACTCAGGTTGCAGACGGAGGGTTAATTTTTGGATGTGGTTGTATCTATCTTTAATACTTTGGCCGTCGCAGCGACTGTCTCCAAAACTCCATAAAAATCAAAGTAGTTTTGGAGGTTATGTGTGGAACACAATATCCGATAAATATCCACCTCGTCCCTGTTTGCAAAGGTTCTTGCTTTTGACGAAATTTTCAATAACATTTTGGCATAATTGCGGACTAATTTCATTAATGGTGCGTCCGATTGCTTCTTTGAGCTCCGGAATGGTTTGTGGATCATTGGCATACGCTTTTCCTTTCAGAAAACCCCAAAGAAAGAAGTCCAATGGCGTCAAATCGCACGATCTTGATGGCCAATTCACATCGCAGCACCGCGACGCGAGATAACACGACCGTGAAATTTCGTTTGCAACAACTGCATTGTTTCGCCCGCAGTGTAGCAGGTTCCGCCATCTTGTTGAAGGAATAAAAGTGAATTTTCACAATTTCTATGCGTTGCTCGATCGTGTAATTCTCCATGACTAAACCTCAATACTACCTGATGTCAGTTGTCAAACATTAGTACTCTATTATGTTAGAGAAGATGTTATTGGCTCAAGGCTTTGAGCCAATAACATCTTCCCTAACATAATTCAAAATTCGATATATAGAAATCACAATTATTAGTACTCTATGTTCGCCACAAAAAAATGGCGCGCAATTTAAAATGTCAGGACATTTTTAGACACCCTTTACAAGAACGAGTAATCACCAATAACGTGATAGATCATTTGCAGACGTAAATCAAAGGACAGGTGTACTGTTCTCGTTGTTTTTACGAAACCAAGTAGGGGAAGTGAAACGTTGCAAGCAGAGTAGGACACAAATCAACTAATAATTAAAAATGACTAATTGTCTTTCTGATTGTTAGTCATAGCAAAGTAGCATTAGTCAAAACTAAGTATGAAATTTATTATTTTACGGAAGATTGCGGAAACGGACCACGTGATCAGAAATCTAATTCATCCAATAGTGGTTCACTGTATCCGTTTCCGTAATACGAGTTTTGGAATTTTGCATACATGTAAAGTACTGCGTACTTTGTTTTGACTAATGACTACTTTGCTATGACTAACAATCAATGAGACAATTAGTCATTTTTAATTATTAGTTGATTCGTGCCCTACTCTGGTTGCAAGTTGACCAACCCCCGACGCGACGCGTTCGTTTCTTTTTCCATCGAGTAGCCATTTTGTCCGACAAATAGATGATCGTTCAGGAGATGCTGGATCCACCGCAGACCCCAACGCGAAGTTGGATCCCCACGGTGAGTGGACCGCGAGAGCGATATTGAAATTGCAACGGAATCGAAGCTCGAATGTGTGAAACCGCGTACGCGGCTCCCGGCAAAGATGAGGATTGCGTGTGCACGTGCGTTCACGCGGAGACAGGGTACTCCGAGTAATTGGAGTCGGTAACGGGTGTACATTTAATGCGTGTACTTGTTGCTCGCACGCCAGATGTGCGGCTCCCAGCGGAGCGTGCACGACGAGGCCACCCCGAACTTTGTGTGGTTTACTGTTAATAGATGTAAACGACCGATTCGGGGCGAACCGGAGAGACTTCTCGATCGGCTGTTTCTCTAATCGATTAACAGTCCCACCTGTGGCCGGCCGCTTAGCGTAATGGCACTGTCGCAAATTAACGCCACTGCCATTCTCCTCTCGCGACGAATCCTGAAGACGTCCTCTGCCGTCCGCTATCGTCACCTCGATCGTCCTAGCCGAAAATCCTCTCCGATTATAATCGGAGATTAACGCATTACATACCGGCGATTATCTCATCAATTTTTAAGTGACACTTCTTTAGGTGCGTTAGGCGCAAAACCTCGACGCGGTAGGAGTAAAATCGACCTGGCGATGAAACGATGAAACGATGAAACGATGAAACGAAATTCTATTCTATCAGCATATACGGTTGAGGGTTCGGCATTGCTTAACCAGTGAAGTATGTTTGACGACTATATCCGTCATGGAGATGTGGCAGAATTTTGTGTCATGACGACTATATCCGTCATGCGTAAAATTTTGTTATAATTTGATATTTTCATTGTAATTTTGGCGAAAACTAAATTATATTCGTAAATTTTAATATGTTTAAAATGTTTAGAGAGTTTAAAAGAGAGAGTTTAAAATTAATATTTTAAATTAAATTTTAAATTAAAATTTTGTTATCGTTTACCATCGTTATTTACAAGACTGTCACATTTTGATCACACATCACATAATTCTAGAAAAGATGTTATTCGCGCAAGGTTCGATCTTTTTGAATTCAAAAACTGTTGACCCTCTGTTGACGAGCATAGGGAGTAGCCGCCACAGAGTCACCGTTTCAATACATCTTTTCTAGCAAACGGAGTAGAATCGACCCGATGTCTAACAATTGCATTTGTCGAGCCAAATCGTAGAGCGTTTGGTCTGGCACGTGGTGGCTCCACGAAAGCACAAAGTTTCCAGCAAATCTTTGCGTATCAGGGAATCCCCAACATCGCGTAGAGAGACGGATCAAGATTCGTGTCCCCCTGCAGCCGGTGTATCCCGGTCGTGGAAAGTCCAATTTCATTCTGGGATCACAGTGGCGCATTGACTGTATCGGCCAATACAAAACGTCGGGTTTGCATTGTCGAGGCGGCCTACAGCCCCTGTACCTTAATCTATCCGCAATCAAATGATCACCGAGGTCCCCCCACGGGACGGGGCTCCCTTTCTTCTTTCATGCTATTTTCTTATCGTCTGCTCGGGGGAGTGGATAACCTGGAATTGCATCGTTCGGCCGTCTATCCTACACCAAAGTGAAATGAAAGGGCCTGGCAGAGAGACAGAGAGAGAGAGAGAGAGAAAGAGAAAGAGAAAGAAAGAGTGGGAGAAGCGGGGGCGTATCACGGAAACAATTTAACTAATGGAACGGTATTGCCCGAGAAGATTCGTGATCGCGAATGCAACGTCGTGAGAGCGCATTATCCGCGTCTTTCGTGTTTTCTCGTCACCGATTCCAATTTCTGGGGGACATCGCTCGATCGAGACGAAAGATGTTGCCCCCTTAAATCCCCCTCGCGTTAAGCGGTCGAGTTCAACCAGGATCCTAGGTTAAGTAGCTCGATTATGGTCTTTATGAACTTCTGGTGCAATCTGTGTTTCTGATTGTGCGATCCATTAGCATCTTATTAGATGGATCTTTTTACGATCTAACCCTTAACACTTAACGCATACACACCTTTCAACACCATAACATTTTAATATTACATTACTGAGAACAACATTCAATTGGGTTCTTCTTTAGGTTCATATAAAATGACAAAATAAATTCTAGACTTCTTACAGTGTAACCAACCCTTGATGGTCTACCAGATAAATTGTAAAATTGTTAGTTTCTCTCCTCAAATTTTAAAACAAACGAGTCTTTCCACAATTGACTCAGCCCTTGAAGATCTAATAGACAATCATAGAATTCTTAGTACCTTCCCTTTAACTGTACAATTTAATTCAAAGAGTGAGTCCTCGTTTGTACTCCAGAGACTGAGATTTTTAAATCCAGACAAAATTCTGAAATAAATGAATTTTTCCACAATTGAACGAACCCTTGAAGATCCAATAGATAATTATAGAATTGTTAGTACCTTCCCTTTAACTGTACAATTTAATTCAAAGAATGAATCCTCATTCGTACTCCAAAGACTGAGATTTTTAAATCCAGACAAAATTCTGAAATAAATGAATCTTTCCACAATTGAACCAACCCTTGAAGATCCAATAGATAATTATAGAATTCTTAGTACCTTCCCTTCAACTGTATAATTTAATTCAAAGAGTCTTTCCACAATTGAATCAGCCCTTGAAGATCTAATAGACAATTATAGAATTCTTAGTACCTTCCCTTTAACTGTACAATTTAATTCAAAGAGTGAGTCCTCATTCGAACTCCAGAGACTGAGATTTTTAAAATCGCGATGCAACGTCGTTAGAGCGCATTATCCGCGTCTCTCGTGTTTTCTCGTCGCCGATTCCAATTTCTGGGGGACGTCGCTCGATCGAGGCGAAAGATGTTGCCCCCTTTAAATCGACCCCCCTCGCGTTAAGCGGTCGACTTCAACCAGGATCCTAGATTAAGTAGCTCGATTATGGACGCCGCTTCTTCTTCGTCTTCTTCTATCTTCGCTTTTCCGCGTAATTAAATTGAATAGTGTCTGCAAGCGTTGAGTTACGATCCGCGCGGACACGGCGAGCGGCGCGGCGCGGCGCGGACCGGCCGGACGACAATGGAAACGCAGACGAGCCGTTTGATTGGCTGTACATCGGACACGGGAATAATTTGCTCGCATAATGCTTTTGTTGCTGTTTGATAAATGGCTGACACGTGCCTCAACAGGCATTATCGAACCCTCTCTCGCTACTACACGCTGCCAACGTCGTCCTTTGTTTCCTTTATGAAATGCAGCGCGGCGGCCGATACCGGCTAATGGACTCGAACATTTTTCCGCGTGTGCATATGATTTGAATTTTGTGAAATACGTGGGCAAGATTGGGAAATGAATATCGTCGGTTTGCGGTGTCGGGGTTGTTACAACATTTTTGAAGATATATGTATAGTTCATTCGTGTGTACAGGCTAGTTTCTACAATGAGAAACGATATTTATGAAACCAGAGTATCTGGGCTGCTCGGAAATTTTATAATTCGTCTTTATAATCCTTTACAAGGCACTAAGTGAAGCCAGACTCGACATTGACTAATTTACCCAATAGTTCCTTATTTTATTGACTCCCATCACATTTATCAATAACGTCACAATCACACGGTACTTAAGAAAAATTATAGTGTTTCTTATCTGTTCTAAATAGGCTCTAATAGAGCTGCAATAGGGAGTCAAAGTATAGAACAAAAGTGGAGGTTCATCATTATATCAGGATCTTCTATTTCTCAGGAGCGTGCGCACGTTGTCGAAAATCTGCGTGAAAATGATTCTCGAGATGAAAAATCGCGGCGAGATTGGCGGCATTGACGACGACACACGGGTACCGGGCTCGTCTAAATGGGGTGGTAGCGCGGATCGCGGTCGAAATTGGCAGGCAAATGTTCCGATACCGACGGAACAGAGATCAGGGTGACCGAAGGGGACGATATTACAGAGCGACGTGTCTCCTCCGGCTTCGTGTTTGAGTTCCACTGCGATATGAATGCCTCCCCATGGGGGTGTCGTCGCATATCGATTGGAATGAGGTGCTAGCTACGCGTGCACGTATTCATGCATCCATGTCGGCTCGTCTACATACGTATCCTACGTATACGTGCGCATGTATGTATGTTTATATATATATATATATATATATATATATAGTATATATGTCGTGCCATGTCCCATTCGAAGCAGCCCTACGTCGTAACGCGAATTTCGTGGGAACATTGGTGTCGAAAATGGGGGAGAAATAGCGACGATCGTGAATCGTGTTCTGGACGATGACACGGTCACCGACGTTTCTCGACGATAATGGCATCGGTCCGGAACATTTGTCACGTGCCGGACATTAGAACGCCCCTTCCCGACACACGTGAAAACCTTGTCTCGTCTCCTGGTAGCTCATCAGTCCGATTAATTAACAATGAGGTAATTATTCCGAAAGGGTCATTATACTCCGATTTTGATGAAATTTAAATATGTTATAGATTTCGATATTTTTAACAACTTTTTCCTTTTCCAATATAAGGCGGTCGCTGTTGGTTTTCGAGATATTCGCAAAAAACTATTGCTAATACTGTATTTTTACCGTATTGTTGCACGCTCCGTGGCAACGTAAAGCTGCTCCGGTGCGACGTCTGTTTACTTCTTTTTGTAAAGAAGTTGTGTGGATGAGAGAAATAACAGAGTTTCACACTATATAGGGTGAGTTTTCAATTTTGGAAGACTATTCCTGAATTTTCGTATGCGTAGTCGGGCTGGCGTAACGGTCGGACCTCTCTGCCCCCTCTGGGACTTAACCGCAACTCATTCGGTAATTATTTACAAATTGGCCCTCCTCACCGATTTTGATGTCCTTGAAATATGTTGTCAAGGTAATCATTCTGAAGAACCTTTCCCTATACATGTTACCGCCACTCGGTTTTAGTTTTCGAGATATTCGCAAAAAACTATTGCTAATACTGTATTTTTACCGTATTGTTGCACGCTCCGTGGCAACGTAAAGCTGCTCCGGTGCGACGTCTGTTTACTTCTTTTTGTAAAGAAATTGTGTGGATGAGAGAAATAACAGAGTTTCACACTATATAGGGTGAGTTTTCAATTTTGGAAGACTATTCCTGAATTTTCGTATGCGTAGTCGGACTGGCGTAACGGTCGGACCTCTCTGCCCCCTCTGGGACTTAACCGCAACTCATTCGGTAATTATTTACAAATTTTCCCTCCTCACCGATTTTGATGTCCTTGAAATATGTTGTCAAGGTAATCATTCTGAAGAACCTTTCCCTATACATGTTACCGCCACTCGGTTTTAGTTTTCGAGATATTCGCAAAAAACTATTGCTAATACCGCATTGAATTTTCCGTATTCTTGCACGCTCCGTAGCAACGTACGCCTGTTCCGGCGCGGCGTCTGTTTACTTTTTTTTTTGTAAAGACGCTGTGGAGATGAGAGAGAAAACAACAGTCTCGCTCTGATCATACATATATGAGGTGAGCTTTCAATTTTGAAAGACTACTCTTCGATTGTCGATACTCTGCCCCCTCCACGACCTAACCACAACTCATTCTATTCCCATAATCTTTGCATTGTAGCTGTCATCCAGAATTTGATCTAGCAATGGAAAAATCATGTGAATAGAATGAGTTGTGGTTAGGTCGTGGAGGGGGAAAAGTGGGCCGGCCATCAGGAGAATCCAAGAGAGAAAATTCAATACAGTATAAGCAATAATTCTTTTTGCGAATATCTCGAAAACTAAAAGCGAGCGGCGGTAACATGTATAGGGAAAAATTGTTCAGACTGATGACCTTGACAACATATTTCAATGTCATCAAGATCAGAGTATAGTGACACTTTCGCAATAATTACCAACAATAATTCGTGAGGTTCGTCTGCCCAGACCATTGCACAGCGTAGAATTAATAGCACAGTCACTCCTTCTATTACACGATTGATTCGTTCCGTGTTGTATCGAAACGGTGTTTAACAAAACGTAGAAATCACGAAATCCATGGGAATATGTTGTAAAAAGATATTATCTGTATTTCTATTTTATGAGTACTATGAAGAATCTTCTCAAGCCAAGGAAACGTTTCTCTCCTTCTGATTTTTACGAAATGACCAACGACAATGGCAAGCTGTTGGAAATAGTTACAGATATTTATGCAAAATGAAAATATTCTGCATCAATTGTAAGAAATAGGAGCCTCTGACAGTTTCAATACGATCATTATATCGATATTCTTAAATGTTTTTAATCACCCTATCAGTTTAATATCTGCTTATTTATTTTTGTAATAAATGCACAAAATCCATGAGCCAGTAATAATAAAGAAGCTTGAGCTGTAATTTGGCCGTTCTATTCTATATTCTTTTCGAATTGCAATTTAATCATCGAGAAATATTGTACAGTCTGGAAAACGAGGACCAAAAAGGATCCTCAAAAGAGATTCGCAGCGTACGCGTTAAACAAACTTGTGGTTATGGATACGTGAAATAATTTAGTGCGACCACGTGTCGGTAAACAGAGAGACCGGTGTTATCAAGTTACCTGTTCATCGCTGCGTGCGTCCCCTAGCTGCTGTAGTCACTTAAAAGCCCGTCTCCAGATAATATCTTTTAGATAGTGCCACCCTTCGAAGTCACCATTATCCTAAGCTGGCTTTTAACGAGCAGTCGGCTGATCAAAGATAGGTTCTCGTCGTCTCTATGCATAAATAATTGTAAACAGAATCGGCTCCCTTTCTTGAGTTTATTAATGAAATTCTACCAAGTACCGTCTCCTTTATTATTCCTCCCGAGGAACAATCTATTAATTTCTGTGAAAATCCTCGATCAAGACTTTATGAACTTCTGGTGCACTTTGTGTTTCTGATTGTGCGATCCATTAGCATCTTATTAGATGGATCTTTTTAGGATCTAACTAACCCCTAATACTTAACGCATACAGGCCCTTCAACACCATAACATTTTAATATTACATTACTGAGAACAACATTCAATTGGGTTCTGTTTTAGGTTAATATAAAATGATAATGTAGCGGACTCCGACTGTGGGAAAGAAAGGATCTACGGACGCGGAGATTCTCTCTTTCCTCAAGTGCTCGCTGTAGGAGGCCGGGCCTGAAGACTGTGCAATAAAGTTGACGATTGCCAGAACCCTGGCCCGGTCCTCATGGAGTCCCCGATTGCGAGTTTTCCTCGAGGTTAATTTTAGGAGAAACTTTCCCATGCCCTTGAGGAATTTTCCCAAATGACGATTCTGGGGGTTCTCCTCGGACGACGAAAACCCCCGACCAGAACGCCAGAAAGACACGAGCGTTAGAACAGTGAACATCCGCTACGAGTACATTACGAACTATTGGGTTGTTATCCAAGCCGTTGTACATTCGTACTCGTACATTGTTTATTATCGTTGTTGTTTGTTTTCACGGTTATTGTTATTCGTTATTTGTTTATTGTTTATTGCTTATTTCTTACGCGTTATTCTTATTGGGTGAATAAATTATTTGTTACTTTCTCCACACAAACATTTCATTAAAACTTTATCGCACCACTTCCTAAAATAAAATAAATTCTAGACTTCTTACAGTGTAACCAATCCTTGATGGTCTACCAGATAAATTTTAAAATTGTTAATGTCCCTCCTCAAATATACAATTGAATTCAAAGAATGAATCCTTATTCGAACTCCAGAGACTGAAATGTTTAAGTCCAGACAAAATTTTGAAACAAATGAGTCTTTCCACAATTAAATCAGCCCTTGAAGATCTAATAGACAATTATAGAATTCTTAGTACCTTCCCTTTAACTGTACAATTAAATTCAAAGAATGAGTCCTCATTCGTACTCCAGAGACTGAGATTTTTGAATCCAGACAAAATTCTGAAATAAACGAAGCTTTCCACAATTGAACCAACCCTTGAAGATCCAATAGACAATTATAGAATTCTTAGTACCTTCCCTTTAACTGTACAATTTAATTCAAAGAATGAATCCTCATTCGTACTCCAAAGACTGAGATTTTTAAATCCAGACAAAATTTTAAAACAAACGAGTCTTTCCACAATTGAATCAACCCTTGAAGATCTAATAGACATTTATAGAATTCTTAGTACCTTCCCTTTAACTGTGCAATTAAATTAAAATAATAAATAAATTTTCCATCTCCAGAAATTTAGAATTTGAATCCCAGACAAAATTCTGAAATAAGTCTTTCCGCAATTGAGCCAACCCCTGCGGGGCTAATAGACAGTTACCAATTTTTTAATCTGTCCCACGAATGGACCCCCATAAATTTCAGCTCGCAAGCTCCTTGGGGCTTCGGTGGACCGAAGCGGAGTAATAGATCAGTGCCGAAAGAGAACGAAAAAATCGAGGGAACCGGATCGGGAAAAGATAGGCGGCAAGGGTGAGTTCCTCAGGGGCGGCTTTATTTCGCGATTTCGGTGTTTACCGATCGCCTTGAGCCCCGCGGACTGTCGTGCCGGCACGAGTTCTATTTCCGTAGGATCCCGTTTGTTTCCGGGCAACCGCCGGAAGGCGTCACCGGTGTTTCCAGCATTTGGTTGACGCTTGTTCACGTTCGAGGATCGCGAGAGTGCCTCGAGACCGCGGCCACGTTACTCTCGCGGCAAACGAGGCGCGAGAAACGCGGTGTATCCTGCACGGAGAGAGAGAGAGAGAACAGAGAGAGCAGACCGACAGAGAGAGAGGGAGAGAGAGAGAGAGAGAGAGGGAAGTCGCGCAGTCAGTTCGATATTGCCAGGGGGTGGCGCAGGGTGGTCTTAATGCATTTGCCGAGGTAGCTATGGTACGCATCACCAGCCACCCTTTCTGCAAGCTCAGCATGCCCTCTCCCTTCGCTCCCTTTCTCTTCGGCTCTTTCTTCGTCTCTCCTCTTCCTCTCCTTTTTCCCCCGACCCCCGCCTTTCCCTGCCTCACCTACCTTTTCTCCTCATTTTCATTCACTCGTGAGATCTCTTTTACTCGCTGTCTCTCACTTTTATTCGACTCTCTCTCTCTCTCTCCCTCTCTCTCGCTGCTTCTTCTTCCGTCTCAGTCTCTCTTCCCCTCCTATCTCTGTCACCCACTCTGTTTATACACCCGAGCAAAAATTGCGAACCCGTGGAACCGTGGAGCAGTGGAGCACAGACTGAAACTACAATTCACCACCCCCGTAATTATTCACCCGTTCTAATAAGTTTCATTTTGCGGAGAAGCGTAGCGCGCGGTATTTAGAAAGTCTATTGTCTATTACATTTTCCATTTCTTTGTATATTCTCTGCAATTTTTAGGAAAATTGTAACAATTTTCTAGCTTGCAAGAATGAGTATAAATGTATGACTACGCGCAGTTCCGGAAAGCAAGGTGTATCTATGCAAGATCGCTATTAACCCATTGACTGCCACGCAAATTTAGCGCGTCTTGCCCTGGGCGTCACGGTTTTATTTTAAAGGAAACATGAAGTTTTACAAAATATAATAATATTAAGTTACTGATATAATATTGCAATGGCATTTACAGTATATTTATGGAAAAAAACGGTACGAGATAACTCATAGCTGGCGTCACAAAATAAGACTTGTATGTTGGGTGCCACGTACGAGTTATCTCGTAGTTTGCAGCACCCACTACGAGATATCAAGCAGCTGGCAGTTTGTTGGACACGTACCTTTAGACGCGGGATGTCGTAAGGACAGTTTAGGACGGTATAAAGGCTGAGTCACCTAACGTTTGCACCTCAAATATCTTTGTTGTTTCTAAAGATACGTAAAATATGGTAAGGACAAAGTTGAATGGTACAATGGGGCTGACACGATGCCAAAAATGAAATTTTGTTTTTATGTCATTTTTTTAGAGATATCAAGGTCACCTTGACTTTTTTAAATGGAACCACCCTTTTTTTAAACACCTACAATGATAGTCCCTTTCATTACGATTTCAGTGACTATAATTATTCAAGGTCATTCAAGGTCACGGACAGAATTCAACATTCCTTCAAAGCCCGTTTACAGGCATGCATCGATGTTAAATCTCATACGTTATCGCTGTCCGTGACCTTGAATGACCTTGAGTAATTATAGTCACTGAATTCGTAATGAAAGGGACTATCATTGTAGGTTTTTAAAGAAGGGTGGTTCCATTTGAAAAAGTTAAGGTGACCTTGATATCTCTAAAAAAATGGCATAGAAACAAAATTTTTTTTGGCATCGTGTCAGCTCCATTGTACCATTCAACTTTGTCCTTACCATATTTTACGTATCTTTAGAAACAACAAAGATATTTGAGGTGCAAACGTTAGGTGACTCACCCTGTATATACAAACAGAGGAAGATTCAGGTAGTAGCGGGAAAGGTGTTGTCGTAATGTCCCTCTGTTGACGAGCATAGGAAGTAGCCGCCACATATCTTTAAAAACAACAAAGATATTTGTGGTGTCAACGTTAGGTGACTCACCCTGTATAAAGTTAGAGGCAGTCGACTAACGTTGTTGTTGTTGTTGTTGTCACACGATGTTACTACTAGATAATACTGTCGTCGATTAAAGTCGTTGTCGGTCAAATCTGGAGTCGGTGAAATATTGTCGGTGAAACCTGTGTCGGTGGTTTTCATGGGACCCCATCAGCATCGTCCTCGGAATGTTTCTTCTTCATTTGCTTCACGACGACGCACGTCTCCGAATTCACCTGTCTCTTTCGTTTCTCCCCCTCACCGTCCCTCCGACGTTTCCACGTCCCACTCCCGAGAGTATAATGGATCTAAAACGAGCCAGCCGACCCCTTGGCTTTAATCTCTTAACGGGCAAACGACAAAAAAAGAAAATATCATTCGTATTCTCTCTGGAAGACGGACAGAGGCTGTCTGGCTCGATCAATTAAGAGATTGCCTTGTCTGCGACGATTATCCGGATTAACCGATGCGCGGCGAATCAATGCACGGATCAAGGGATCCGAGAATTCATGGCTGAGTTTCGTCGGACCTTGGCGATTAAGCGTTCGGTTACGATTTTGGTAAACTTGTCCACGAATCGCTCGAAAAAATTCTGTCGCTCAACGACTCGCCGATTCAAATGCTATCGACCCTATGTCGGTCGATGTGAACTCGGTTTGTTGTCCAACTGTGTCGATTTTCTGCTCGATTTCTTGAAGAAACGGAATTCTAGCTACTTTATCTCCTTAGATTGTTTTTTTTTTATTTTTCAATATGGTGTTTTTGTCATCCAATTCATTCATCAGCTCGTTTTTCAAATAATATTACTTCTTCCGGAGGAAATTTGGTTTGTTCAAAATTTGGTTTTTATTAATTTGTAAAGAGAACTATTACCGATATAACAATACCGATCTGAGCGGCACAGGGTAAACACTTTCGCTAATTTTCGTGGTTTAATAATTTTGGTTTAGGATCTAAAATACACAATCGACGGGTTTGTGTAACCACTTAGGTGTGTTTGCCGAGTATACTCGTCATGGAATAAAATTAATTGCTTGCTATTTATATTAAAATTTGTAGTGAAAATTAAAACGCATTGTTCATAGCCACATACAAAGTCTAGCTACACAGTTAACTGGTTAAAAAACGTTTTTGTAATCTTTCCTTCAAGTACATACATCCCCACAAAGGTGACCCATATTTTGGTTTCGCTGAAAATGGGTTGGTATGAATTCTGTGGCCATTTTTTTTATGTGAGCCGATTAGGCACACCGCACCTGATGCCAGGAGGATCCAAAACGCGCCCGATGTAGGGCTAATGGGTTTGGGTCGGAATATTTTCAAAAACTCTAACGCACACCATTTAACCTATACGCTACTTGACGCCACTATAGTGGCTTCTGTCTATGTCATCTTTTTGGACTGTATTGGACTATATTTGCGCCTAATATTTGCTCTCACATTCAACACATAAAAATGATATGAGACTGTACATACATCAACAAATTTAAAGAAGTTACGCCGCTATATACTATTTCATTTAAAGAGTTCGTAATAATCGTTGCTCAATCATCGCCACTGCTATCACAAACAAAAAGGAATTGATCCAGAATTAATTTTCAATACCTCTGTCTTCAGGTAATCAAAATACAAAAATCACACGGAAATGCCAATAAATTAAGGAATCTCTACAAAAATTACGCTTTTCAGGACGTTTCAGTTAAAGTGGCCGTAATAATAATTTCTTAAAAATCATCATTGCTATCACAAAAAAGGGAATTGATCCAGAATTTATTTTCAATACCTCTGTCTTCAGGTTCGCTGGCTATCGCGATCATTTGGGTAATCAAAATACAAAAGTCACACGGAAATGCCAATAAATTAAGGAATCTCAACAAAAATTACACTTTTCAGGACGTTTCAGTTAAGGTGGCCATAATGATAATTTCTTAAAAATCGCCACTGCTATCACAAAAACAAAAAAATTGATCCAGAATTACTTTTCAATACCTCTGTCTTCAGGTTCGCTGGCTATCGCGATCATTTGAGTAATCGCAATACAAAAATCACACGGAACTGCAAATAAATTATGAAATCTCAACAAAAATTAAGCTTTTCAGGACGTTTCAGTTAAAGTGGCCATAATAATAATTTCTTAAAAATCACCACCACCATAGCAAAAAATGCTGATCCAGGTGTTGAATAGTCCGTGCTCAATTTTCAGTGCCTCCGTCTTAAGTTTCGCAGAGTGTTGTGATTGTTCAAACAACGAAACTACTAAAATCACATATACTCACACAATACTCAACCAGAAATCACATTGTCCAGAATGTTAAGCTAAAGAGCTGATAATCGTCGCTCAAAAATCATCCGTGACTACTTCAGAAAATACTGATTCGTGTGCCAAATAGCACAGCATCGATTCCCGTCGCCTCCATCTTCGGGGTATCGCGATTGTTCGTCGAATATTCGAGTGGCGATAAAATAGCGTCGCGCGTGGGCGGTATTCAGCATCTGTCCGAGTACTCGAGCGTGGGTCGGAGGGCAATCGAACGTCCTCGAGGATCCTCGGACGTCCGGTTGTTTCATCAGGAATGGCAGCAGCAGCAGCAGTGGCAACGTTACTTTCGGATTCAAGGTAGCGTCGCAGCAGCGGCGGGCTGCCGGTCGGGAGCACTTAGAAAATCGATAAGCCCTGGCTCACTTGATCCGCCGTTGGCTGCTGCCAGGCCATATCTTGATTAAAATCAGTGCCGCCCGGCACTCTATCCTTTCTTCACCCTTCTCGGAGCAAGACTCGCCCCTCCAGAGCGTCGATGAATCCGGTTAGTCTCGTTAACGTCTTAAGTCACCGGCTCTCCTCTCTTCTCATCTCCTCACCATCTCCGTGGCAGCTTCCACGCCA
The DNA here is from genome assembly GCA_913789915.3 of Sphecodes monilicornis. NCBI lineage: Eukaryota > Metazoa > Arthropoda > Insecta > Hymenoptera > Halictidae > Sphecodes > Sphecodes monilicornis. The sequence continues at coordinate 23,422,860 of OU565287.1, forward strand.
CCCTCTACCACACTCTACCACCTTTCGCCACCTTCCGCCACCTTCCGCCACCCCCGCACACACAGCTTTCTCTTCGCGAGGACAATGGGAACGTCGAGCTTCCTCGAAAACTTGTACACTGCCACTTGCGCTGTAACGCGTGTCTGATAACATCAGCCCCTCTGCTCTGATTAAACGAAAACCTGCACCGATGCATCTCCCGACACCCGTTGCACCACCACGCACACCGGTCCGGAACTAAAACTTGGCTGGCCTGGCTTTCAACCAGAGTCGGGCATTGTTCGAATTGCACCGAATCAATATTTACCTAAAATGATTATTCGAATAGATAATAATGCAAAAATTGATTCCAAATTATGATATATCCCCCGCTAATATTTCTATTACCCTCTTATTCATACGTGCTTCGTCTTCCTTCCAGTCTCTACAATATCCCAATACATGTTCCGATTCCTCTATATCCACTCCGCATATCCTGCATTTCTTCTTCTTCTCTTTCTCCCAGTACCTCCCTACTTTCATCTCATTTCCTAATCTGAACCTTCCACTCTCCTCCATCTTTTTTCCTTTCACCCTTTTCTTAAATATTCTGGTTCTTCCTCTTCTCTTATTTCTTTAAACCATTTGTTGTATCTTCCTTCTTTATTTCTATTTGTAATAAACACGGCTTCGTAAACAGTTGGGAGGACGCTTCTGGTCACGAGATGTACAATTATGTGTAACAATGGCGAAAGACTATGAGGGATGACTAGATGAAATAAAGGAAAAGAAATGAAAGGAAAGGAAAAGCTAACGTCTATAAAACAGCAGAAATCTATGTACATCGTTTAACGAACTGTTTTATAAAGGTACGTGTCCATCTGAGAGTTCAAACTCGCGAGTTACTCTCGAGAGTCAAATTTGACAGTGTACACGGTATTGAGAGGGCTATCGGAGAGCTCCACGGAAAACTCTCGGAGAGCAAACAGAAAGATGAAAAACGGTAATGGACACGTTCAATTTTTCCCTCGGCGAGCAACTGTCAGCTATACGAACGCCATTCGTATTGCTGAGAGTTGTCGAGATAATTTTCACATATATGTATATTATATTGTATACATATTTATATATACAACAATGAGCGGGAAACACTGGTCTGACACAGAAGTGGAACAATTAATCACGTTGTACGAAAATAATGAATTTTTATGGAATATCATACATCCAGATTACAAGAATCGTGATAAGAAAAATAATATTTTTAATGAATTAGCAAAAACATTTAATTGTGATTCGAAATTGAATTGAAATTGTATAATTTTGCTTCTAAACTGTTGTGCATCTTCTATATGCAATTATTGTGTAAGTGTCGAAAATGCACCCATTTTATCGCGTCGCATTGTCCATGGTTTAATCCAACACTTTCTCTTTTTGGAATATTTCTTTTTCCTTATTAAATACATTGCAACAATTGCAGCAAACTTTGGCACATCCATTCTGTTCATGAGTATTCTAATAACTATCAAGATTCATCTGAGAGCTACACGCACGAAATTCAGATGGCCATATACCTGAGAGGACTTTCCGAGAGTCGACTGTCGCGTCAATCTCCGAGAGCAAAAAATTTCTGAAGTAGTCTCAAATGGACACATAAATTGAGAGTACTCTCGAGAGCAACTATCGACAAAAGCTCTCAGATGGACACGTACCCTTAGGAACAACAGAAAGACTAACGGATCTAAAACAAGTACCTCCAAAAATACGTTTAAAAAATCGATAAACGAAGCTGTATTATATCTTCTTAATCGGTTTGAATAAATTTATAAAAATTTGTTGCCCCGGTATGACAGATTCGTTTAACCTGAACTCGTAATTGTCGCCATTCATTGAACGAACACGCGTACGTTTGACTCTCAGCGGAATAAATCATTTTACGGAGAAGATCAAAGAACGATCTCTTTAAAAGCTCCAAGAAAGGCGACGACGTAGATCGTGTTTCACAGTTTTACAACTCGAGCCGGCAGATTGAATTTTCCCCTGGACTGTACCGTCTGCCAGTTTCAAGCTCATTTTACAATTCCAACCCGTTAATTAATCAGAGGCAAATATGTTTTGGTCGATGCGGGAGGTCGTTGGTTTTTATGGCTTCGGTCCGCCTTCGCTCACCTCCGGGTGTGCGTTTAACGAGAAAAGTCTCGAGAAATATTCCGTTGTCGCTTGGCTCCCTTCAAGGAAGCCGGCTCCGGCGTATTCGTTCACATTCGAGACCGTCAATTAAGGGACGTTCATCGACTGGTCGCGAAATTGTACTATTTTCTCTGTGGAGCAGACGCGAAGCGAGCGGCTGCTGTCCGTCGTCGCTTTTGTATGTAACAGCTCTGTCAGCCTCGGCAGCTAATTCGGAAATCAATTAGCAGTGAATGCTGCTTTGTTTCCCGACAGAATCTATGAGTTGCGTATTCAGTGCCTCGCGGCGCTGTTCGAATGCCATCGAGCAGGATACAGCGTATCGGTCTTGGTTCATCGAGGCTCGTGCATTAATATTCGCTATTTTCATCGACGTTCTCCCGGACGGTCGTGCCAGCAGTTATCCAATTAACAGCTAGATACACCTTCCCATAAAATTCCCTAGGCATTCTTGGAAAGAAAAAGCTCTCAACGCAAGAACTATCAGAGAAATTAAAATTACCTATTTAAAAAATTTCTTATTTTATAAGTCTTAACGACATGGCTTCTATACAAATTTATACAGAATTAATATTCGCTATATTCATCGACGTTGTCCCGGACGGTCGTGCCAGCAGTTATCCAATTAACAGCTAGATACACCTTTCCCATAAAATTCCCAAGGCATTCTTTGAAAGAAAAAGCTCTCAAGGCAAGAACTATCAGAAAAGTTAAAATTACCCATTTAAAAAATTTCTTATTTTATAATTCTTACTGACATAGCTTCTATACAAATTTATTCAAAATTTATATTCGCTATTTTCATCGACGTTGTCCCGGACGGTCGTGCCAGCAGTTATCCAATTAACAGCTAGATACACCTTTCCCATAAAATTCCCAAGGCATTCTTTGAAAGAAAAAGCTCTCAAGGCAAGGACTATCAGAAAAGTTAAAATTCACCATTTAAAAAATTTCTTACTTTATAATTCTTAATGACATAGCTTCTATACAAATTTATACAGAATTAATATTCGCTATATTCATCGACGTTGTCCCGGACGGTCGTGCCAGCAGTTATCCAATTAACAGCTAGATACACCTTTCCCATAAAATTCCCAAGACATTCTTCGATAGAAAAAGCTCTCGATTCAAGAACTATCAGATAAGTTAAAATTACCTATTTAAAAAATTTCTTATTTTATAATTCTTAATGACATAGCTTCTATACAAATTTATTCAGAACGTTGATTCATACATGCTACAGAGTAATAATCAATTGAAATCTCAGAAAACTCATTTTTAGAATCTATACAAAATGTCCCAAAAATGTTATACTTGCTTGAAAGGAGCGATTCTTGGGGTCATTTGAAGTAACTTTGTCCTTTACGAAAATATTCTTCGCGGCTTTGTTAAGGAGTTATTAACGATAAACAAGGACCAATCAGAGCGCAGCTACAGCGAACGGATCCCGGCTCGACCAATGCCAACGCCACGCTCAACGGGACCTGTCGCCGAGACAGAACCCGTCCACTGTTGTTGCGCTCTGATTGGTCCTTGTTTTTCGTTAATAACTCCTTAACGAAGCCATAGAGAACATTCTCGCAAAGGGAGAAGTTATTTCAAATGACCTTAGGAATCATCTTTTTCGACGAAGTACAACAGTTTTAGGCAGAATTCGAACAATCATCTAACATAGACTAATTGAAAATTAGTTGATGCGATTGAAGGTACACAACGTTCACGAAACGATAGCAACGTTTGTTGGTAAGTCTCCGTGTAAATAAAATGAAAAGATTAACTGTTTGCAAAGTTCAACGAAACCTGACTATACACAAACTTTACAACGAATTAGAATATCAGGTTCCCATCGCATCGGTTCGAAGTGCCGAGCAAAATACTCCGCCGATTTTGTAATACCGTTAGCCTCGTGGGACCGATTTAACCCGCCGCGAATAACGCCGGGCAATCAGACTACAAAAAGAGAGGGAATCGGTACGTGACCGGCTATGGTGGCAACACTTTCACTTTCGTATCGCCTGAATCGATTCCCCACAAACAAACAAGACACCGTGGGATCGGGAAATGATCCACTTAGAGGCGCGGCTTCCGATCTCGAAGAAAAATGACTCAAAGCGACATTTTCACTTAACCCTTTTAGTGCCGCACAACGATATATCGTCGTTGACTTCATTTGCGAAATGTGATTGTTCTATTCTAATTTACAGATTTCTAATAATATTAAAATCCTACCTTATTTTAATATACATATTACCATATTAGAATATTAGAATCTTATTCTAGAATTAGAATTGATATCTTATTCTCGTTTCTGAATTCCTCTTTGATATAATAAATTTTTCTTAGTAATTTTCGTTGTATTTTAATTTTTCAGTTGGCACTAAAAGGGTTAAAAAACAATCGAGTATGTAAACAAAAAATTAATCGTTGAACTGTGTATGGACGTAAAGTGACTGAGGCTGATCAAAATGATCCATTGTAGAGGACTGGTCCTCTATTGGGATCTGACATAGGGGCGTGGACGATATATATAGCTATCCAATATGGCGACGAAGTGCTTGGTCTTAACATTGTGTTGATATCTTGTATGTTTTATCAAATAGATCATTTCTGAAAAAAAGTTTTCTAATATACTTTCTAAATTTACAATTATAATTTCATAAATTTCGAATCGCTTAGAATTGGTGAGGACATATTAATTACTTCACAAATAATTGTACAAAAGTCTTCTATTAGAGGCACCAATTAGCCCTCTATTAGAGGGCTCTCCGGAATTTCTGATCCGGTGTGGTTCCGTTTCTTTCCTCACGCGACCGAAGGGCCATAATTCTTGTATTTTCGAGCGCGTTGACAGTTCTCTCTGTGCATGGCACAAAAAAAATTTTTTTCAGGTGCTCCACAGCTCCTTAAAGTAAACTATCTAAACTAACTAGCTAAATCCGCCAAGTTACTGTTCGCGTCGCGACCACGCAAATAAAGTGGACTGTTTTTAAACCGTGTACAAAATTTAATTTGGCACCCATTCACTCCGGTCCTTTTCAGGATAGAACAGCTATTCTTGGGTGGTCAATTCACATACTAGTAATTGACTCGGCCCGGCGAAAACTCGCCTACTAAACAAACACTGTAAGTTTATACTGTAATTAGCACCTGTTAACACTGTAAACTACTGTAAGCCAAGCCAAGCTTAGAGTATTTCTACTTTTTGGCAGCAGACGGCGCCACTCAAAATGTCAGATCCCAATAGCTGTACCTCGTTGTATGTGTTAGAGCGATAACAATTGAAACCGAGCGCGCGGCGACTGTTGCGAAATCAAAATGACCCATCATCCACAAACGAGGGTTAATTTAATCGGACGACAGGATTCGCGGCTTGATCCGGGTATCGTTTCACGCTGGGGCAAGATAACGAGTGAATTTTTCATGACTATCCTCATTAAACGAGTGCCCGGGGGCAGCGGGAGGGTGGGAGATCCGTTGAATTCGATCGAAACAGCGAAGACCATCGGCGCGAGGAGGTAACGAACCCTGACGGGTCCCCGGCCGCGATTGTGTGTTTCGAGCACATGCAATATGCTTTGTGCCAGGACGCCCGGGGCTAAGGTATTCCCTAGCAGAGCGGCCCACGAAAGCCCACCATGCTGCTGAGACCTGTACCAGGAGAAAAGGAGAAAGGGATGAGAGGGAGAGAGAGAGAGAGAGAGAGAGAGAGATATGGAGGGTAGTTGGAAGGACAACGAGCCGCGAGTCTCATCGAGATCGGCCACGGATCACCGGGGCAAGAGACCGTGGGGAAGAAACTCGGCTGAGCGATGTTTACTCCACTCAAATGTTGACCGAACCACCCTCGCCACTCCGGGATCATATCCTGCTTTCAGACGAACCTCTCAGGATATACGCGGACCTGGTCCCTCGTCCTAAGACGTCCGTCACGATCCCGAGCCGAAGCACGACGAGGAAACACCCGGCAGACGCGAGATTTCTCGGGATCCATCCGTTCCAAAGCTGATGATTTGTTTTTCCGATTGGTATCTGCAGGATCTCCGTTGATAAGAGCTAGCTTTGGGAACGGTTGGGGAGGATAGCGGTAGCTAAAGTTTTATTTTGATAGAATTGTTAATAAACCTGAGATCGTAGCATTGTGACTTGTCCCTACAGTTTGGCAGTGAGTTTCTTCGTTTGATGGTTGAAAAGCAGTGGATTGTACTGGAAGAATAGGAAATAGTTGTTCAATTATTGGGTATACATATTGTGATAATTTTTTGTGGTTAGTTACTCTTTGGTACAATTGGTACAATTCATTTTCTGAGACTTCTGCATTGCCATCTAGTTCCTAGTACTTATTTTACGGTGTTATGATATTCCCAATGACATCAACTAGACAGGGTGAGTCACCTAACGTTTGCACCTGAAATATCTTTGTTGTTTCTAAAGATACGTAATATATGCTAAAAACAAATGGTACAATGAGGCTGACACGATGCCAAAAAAATATTTGGTTTTGTCTTTTTTTTAGAGATGTCAAGGTCACCTTGACTTTTTTAAATGGGACCACCCTTTTTTAAACACTTACAATGATAGTCCCTTTCATTACGAATTCAGTGACTATAATTACTCAAGGTCATTCAAGGTCGCGGACAGAGATAACGTATAAGATTTAACATCGATACACGCCTGTAAACGGGCTTTGAAGGAATGTTGAACTCTGTCCGTGACCTTGAATGACCTTGAGTAATTATAGTCACTGAATTCGTAATGAAAGGGACTATCATTGTAAGTGTTTAAACCAGGGACTATCATTGTAAGTGTTTAAAAAAAGGACTATCATTGTAAGTGTTTAAAAAAGGGTGGTTCCATTTAAAAAAAAGTCAAGGTGACCTTGATATCTAAAAAAAATGACATAAAAACAAATTTCTTTTTTGGCATCGTATAAGCCCCATTGTATCATTCAATTTTGTCCTTACCATATTTTACGTATCTTTAGAAACAACAAAGACATTTGAGGTGCAAACGTTAGGTGACTCACCCTGTATAGTCCCCAGTACCACCTCATTTCATAGTGTTCTGATATTTCTGATAACCTCAACTAATACCTAGTACTCATTTTTAGATGTTCAAGAAAAATTCGAACAGAAGCTCCCCAGGAAAGTGTGTATGTCTGAAAGAACAAGTGGACTTGCAAAGACAATTGTATATAAATAAAAATACCAGGAATGTAAAGAGCGGAGAAGAGAAAATATGGGTGTGAATGTGCGTTAAGAATACAAAATAGCCGACACTATGTGAACGCGAGTATGTTCAGGTCGGTGAAACATAGAAAAGTAAGCTAGATACGATGGCAATTGAACAATTTCTAATCACAGCTCGTCGACTCGCGTGATGGTGTCGTAGAGCCCACCCACGGCGACTAAAGGTCGCGGGACCGAGGGTGTCGTATTTAAAGTAGCGTCCCATCGGCGTCGTCGCGTACCGTTAATTCGTCCCGGTGATTATGGATCCATTAGTGTGGCAGCCAACAAATAGCACGGTACAATCCAATAACCGTCGCGGCCCATAATAAAAGGGGAGGCAGTTTAAGCACCAGTCGGGGGTAGTTTAGGTGGCGGGCGAGTTCGGTACGCACGCACATAGCTCTCTCCTCCACACTCTCGTGCACGGTCTCTCGCGCGAGTGTTTACCAGTAGATATCCCGGTCTCTGTTCGTCCCTGTGTTTCGAGTAGTCTTTGCACAGCCCCTCTCTCTATGTCTCTCTCTCTCTCTCTCTCTCTCTCTCTCTCTCTTTCGTTACCATTCGCACCCTCTTCCTGTTCTTTTCGTTTCATTCACCAGTTCGCCCTCTGTCCTTGTCCCCTGTCGGCTGCTTCCCCGATCGCTATCCGATTTTAGTTGCTCGCTGGTGCGACACGCGCGGCGAGGGAAACGGAGAAAGAAAGAGGGGTTGACATCCCCCCAATACCGGCCAGATAGCGATCACCGCGTTCATTGTCGCATCACCGTAATATCCTGCCCGTGTAGACCGAGATGGGGTGTCGCGGCTGCGAGGACGATGACGACCACGACTCCGCTCCGAGAAGAACAGAGCTCGACGCCGTTCAACGACACCACCCATCAGCGAACGGGGTGAACAAGGGGACGGGGGGAGGGCGAACCCAGAGGGTGGACTAAAAGCCTCGAATCTGCGTTTTCGAAGAGCTCGCCGGCTCACCGCCTAGGGACGTGTTAATTATCCCGGTGTTTCGCGAGCTACAAAAATCCGGGTGGGGGGAGGGAAGAGTGGACCCACGGTTCAATCGAAATTAATTATGAACGACTTCGAGCGGTCCGAAACGCGATTTTACCAAAAAAAAAAACACTAGAAAACACTTTGTTGGATTATTATCGGGAATGGTAAACTGAATACAGTAATGCCGCGAAGAGTGCGACGACTTCTGGTCCAAAACATTGCTTTCTACGGGCGGGACACGATTCCTCTGGGTTCCTTTATCTTTTTGTATATCGCACCGATATAATTGTAGACCCGTGTTACAATTTCGCGGCCGAGACGAGTGATCGAGCTTGTCGGCCTTTGGTCAGATATTATTTATTGCTTTTTATTGCTATTTTCACAGTTCCAACATAAACGATCCCTTCCTCGGTATAGCGTTAATATCAACTGACTCTAACCCGTGGAGGACTCGGATAGCTAACAGTTGGTGTTGTACTCGATCTTTCTTCTAGCGAAACATTTTTATCGGTCCGGCTGTCCCGGGGAAAGGTAGCTTGCCAAAGGGACGAGTAATCCACCCCGTTTTTCAGGATCGAATTCGGTTATTCAAAGTACAAAATTGTTTAATATTTCCCGGTATAAATCCGCGCGCGGATATCCCGTGACATACCATGACGTCACCATGTACGTGTCCTAAATTCACAATTCCGAACGAACCATTAATCCGATTGGGCTGCATTTCGAAGAGGAATTCGCGGAGCACGAAATAGAAAGATTTACGGGGTATCGCCTTTCCGCTTGAAAATAGCATGCGCGTCCTCCATTTAAAGTCTCGGGGACTGTCAGGAAGATCGTACAACACCAAGAAACGTAGAATCAAACGTGATTTTTCGTGGCTGTGGTTCTTACATGCTTTACTTCTGCGGTTCCTTTTAAAGTTTAACCTTTATCAACCGATGAGTATTATTTTCAAATTGACTTACTCAGTTTTCCTCCTTTGAATAGCGACGAATACGTAGATGACGTTCGGGTGTTACGCTGTTAAATGAGCGACAACTTTAACCAGTTAACTGCGGAATTTTATTTGAAAAATCCCTGCAGGGTGCGGAATTAGAATCAGGCAATGACGAGTGCACACATCGAACGCAGGACAAATGCACCTATTATAAATTTTACGAAAAATCTAAAAAAAAAATGAGAAAGGATTACATTTTTATTCGATACAAAATTAACAACTCATTGTTGAAAAGGAACGCAAGCAGTGGCGTATGTCCCCATGGGCAACTTGGGCAAATGCCCGGGGCTCCAAGCAAAAGAGAGCCAAGACCACAAACCAAATATTTTGTATTTTAAGTAAAAGGTTTCCATGGATGAAGGAGAATTTATTTCACTTTTTATGCAATAATAAATATGTAGATGTTTTTAAAATTGTTTTATTTTTTCCAACGTGAAAGTTATTTAGTTGAGGTTAGGAGAAATTAGTGGAGGTTAGGGCAAATGCCCGGGGCCCCAAGCAAAAGGGGGCCTCGAAAACAAACCAAATATTTTGTATTTTTATGTACAAGGTTTCCATGGATGAAGGAGAATTTATTTCATTTTTTATGCAATAATAAATACGTAGATGTTTTTACAATTATTTTATTTTTTCCAACGTGAAAGTTATTTAGTTGAGGTTAGGAGAAATTAGTGGAGGTTAGGGCAAATGCCCGGGGCCCCAAGCAAAAGGGGGCCTCGAAAACAAACCAAATATTTTGTATTTTTATGTACAAGGTTTCCATGGATGAAGGAGAATTTATTTCATTTTTTATGCAATAATAAATACGTAGATGTTTTTACAATTGTTTTATTTTTTCCAACGTGAAAGTCATTTAGTTGAGGTTAGGAGCCCCGAAATTCTACTTTGCCCAGGGGCCCCAAGTAGTCACAAAGCGCCACTGACCGCAAGAGAGGATTGACGTCTATACATGTCGGCCGCAGTTAACTGGTTAAAACGCAGCCCTTAAACTCGAGGCGAGGCTGAAGTTTTAAGACGATCTGCGCCGGGGTGGGAAGCGAACGTTTTCTATGACGTGATCTTTACTGCCGTGGCCGGGCTTTCGCTCTCTTCCGATCCCCGTTCGGCCGACTTTATGGGCCTGTCGAGCAAATGAAATGAAATTCATGCAAATCGCGGCACAGCCGATCGGTCCGCCACCGCTTTTGTATCGGGGCGGCGATGCGTCCAACCTATATCACGAGGGTGAAACCGTGCTTCCCCCTTTGCCAGCCACGAGAGCCACGGCTTGAATCGAGTCCCGTCTTTTCGTGGTCTCGAACGTTTAGGGTCGGTCCCGTTCAACGTACCGCCTGAAATTCTATCGGTCCGTTCGTTGACAATTCACCGAACGAAAATTAACATACGGACGAAAATGAATTGCGACGATCCTATCCTGGAAACCCGCGACACTGCTCTTCATTCAAAGTTGTGGCAGTGTGTATAAAAATTATATGTCACGACTACCATAGCAGGGTTCTGTTAGAAAAATGGTCCGCAAAGGCGTTGATTCAAAATCGGCCAAAGTTACCCAAGACCAATTTTCTTGAAACTTTGCATATTGGTAGCCCTTTGGGTCTAACATTGATTCCGTGCAAAAACTTTCTCCCAGGGCTTCACGGCTACGAGGGGGAGAGGGTCAAAGTACGTATTTTGTGAAATCTATCACTGATACCAAAAAATCATAAAAAAATTCAAGCTTTCCAACGGTGTATAAGTTTATGTAATTTATTTATTGCTAACATAATTTTTTCACGCTTTTCGTGTTTTTCAAGGTGTAAAAAATTCAGAAAAATTCTAATTCCCAAAAAAAAGGATCGCCTGATTTTAACCAAAAACACTGCATTAATAGTACATTTCATATAATATAATAGGTCGAGTAGTTGACGGCGCGCCTCAACTTCTACTCACATTTTACTTTATAACTCAAAAACTAATAATTTCTCCAAGGTATGACAAACACGATCCTTTTTTTGGGAATTGCAATTTTTCTGAATTTTTTTACACCTTGAAAAACACGAAAAACGTGAAAAAATTATGTTAGCAATAAATAAATTACATAAACTTATACACCGTTGGAAAGCTTGAATTTTTTATGATTTTTTGGAATCAGTGATAGATTTCACAAAATACGTACTTTGACCCTCTCCCCCCCCCCCCCCCCGTAACCGTGAAGCCCCGGGAAAAAGTTTTTGCACGGAATCAATGTTAGACCCAAAGGGCTACCAATATGCAAAGTTTCAGAAAAATTGGTCTTGGGTAATTTTGGTCGATTTTGAATCAACGCCTTTGTCCTTCACCCTTTTTTCAAGGTCAACATATTTTTTTATTGCATCGTATAGTACTCGTCTCAAAAGCATCAACAGTTTTATTAAAAAAATTTAAGATTTCGTAAACTATTTAATCCCATACACCCGGAGGGAGTCCAAAAATGGTATAAACGCGGAGGGGGTGATTCTAACATGAGGAAATGAAAAATGTAGAATAAATATTTCTCCGTCCATTTTGTCTCGCTTTCCATGTTACTTTTTATTTAAGTTTAAATACAAAAATACAACAGTGCAGACGCAAATACTTGCTCATCCCATCTCTGTTTACTCTGTATCAATTAAATCTATCAAGACAGTGTGAACATTTTTTAATATTATGTAAGTTATATATTATAATATTCTTCTGCAAATTCGGTACCGTCAGGCCCGAAGGACTGACGCCGCGCTTAACGTGTTAAGGAAAAACTGTCACTGAAAAGTAGCAAAGAAGTCCGGTCGGCAAACCTTTACATAAATAAAATTCTTGTTAAAGATTAATTGTTGGTTGTCTGGTTACAGGCGATGCGAGAAGCAGAAAGAACTCCTACGGCACATACATCAGCACCTTCAAGTCGTCGAGCAACGATACCTTGAAGGGTTCGGGCCACGGGATCCAGGGCGAAGTGTACGGCGTGGACGAGTTGACGTTATTCATAAAAGGCTTCTCCTACGATGGGACCGCTGCGGACGCGTACTTCTTGGTCGGGAATGGGACCTCGCCTGGTCCGCACGGTTACATGATCCCCTACCCGCCAGTAGAGTCGGGCAGGTAAGACCGTTGTCCATTCCGAGTCAACGCTTTCGCCATCTTTCGCTTCCGCCCGATGCGTTGCGTAGTTTTCCCACGACTTTCTCTTCCCGGGAGAACAAATTTGTGAGCGTCCGATAAATAAGCATAACAAGATGCTTTCCCACGTACACTGTTGCTTCAAAGTACGTGGACACATTCTTAACCCTTTACCATGCAATTTCATTCCAAGATTTCAGACCAGAACATTATTTTGCTTCATAACAACGATCAATGTTTAACTCCTTGCGTTTCCTTATCCTCTCAGTTACAATAATTAGCTTCGTATCAGAGATTTCAGACTTTCATGGCCCGGCATCGTACAGTTCTTACTGTTGAGGCTTTCGGGTGTACGCCGTGTCCTTGTGGAACTGTTTTCCCAACGTTTTCGCAAGCATTGCAGCTAGCTTCATCAGGGGGTCGAAAGACAATACTGATACTGGTGTGTGCATCGTGGTGATCCTCTTATGCAGGGTGTTAATTTTAACTCGAACACATAAATTATTCCCGCTACTATTAAAAGTAAGAAAAAATAAATGAATAGGATGTGCGTGGTTTTAGGGCGTGCATCGGATGGCAATAAAAAGAAATCAGGTAAATATTTACATTAGGGGCTTCCTCACCGATTTTGATGACGTTGAAATATGTTGTCAAGGTCATCATTCTGAACAACTTTTTCCTATACATGTTACCGCCGCTCAGCTTTAGTTTCCGAGATATTCGCAAAAAAGTTTCAACATCTCGAAAAGTAATCGGAGTAGGTCTGGGTTAGATTTGAAATTGTGTTACAACTTAAAACGACTTCAGTCAGTTGAGACCCACTGTCTTGTCTGTTTATGTTTACGAACTGAAATGTGAAATGAATCGTGTCGAACGCGAACTCATTTCATTGTCAGCTGTATTAGCATACAGAGTATTAAGCATGAAACTATACGAATTCTTGGATATCTGCAACAATCAAGAAAATATATAATAACCCAGTATATAAATATATAAATAATATATAAATAACACAGACCTAACCCAGACCTAACCCAGACCTACTCCGATCACTTTTCGAGACGTTGAAACTTTTTTGCGAATATCTCGGAAACTAAAGCTGAGCGGCGGTAACATGTATAGGAAAAAGTTGTTCAGAATGATAACCTTGACAACATATTTCAACGTCATCAAAATCGGTGAGGAAGCCCCTAATGTAAATAATTACCAGAAATCCTTTGAAGGTAATTTTAGCGGTTTTTTCAAGGTCACCGTATTTTTTTTTGCATATTAACATGTATTTTTCATAATGCAATGTGGTAGTCGGCGTCAAGTTGAGTTTAACAACCTACACACCATGACCTTGAAGTGACCTTGATGGCGAAAAAGACAGTTTCACGAGAAGCGAATGAGTGAATGGCATTTCTTATGGCATTTCCGCATTTTCTCGATTGTGTCCATGTGGTGGCCCAGTATATAAGAGGAGCACCACGAGTCACACACCAGTGTCAGTGTTGTCTTTCAACCCCCTGATGAAACTAGCTGCAATGCTTGCGAAACGTTGATAAAACAATTCCACAAGAACACAGCCGAAAGCCTCAACAGCAAGAACTGTAAATAGCTTCGTATTTCATCGTTTCCCAAAGAAGGGGAAATTTATATTTAATCTATATCTACATTTAATTCAATGCTTAACCATTGATTACAGAAGAATAGAATTTTATTTCGACCTAAAAGAAAAGAGTAACTTACATATTTAGTAGAAAAGCGTTGTCTCGCCTCCTCTTTCTATAAGCTTCTATATACATTCATATTTAAAAATGCTTCCAACTTTCGTCGTTCAGTGGTATTCAGCCGAATCGTTCAGAAAATTGATTTTAAATGGGAAAAAATGTTAATAGACACAATTTAGCAGTTTAGATATCAAGAAACTCGAAAGATGATTGCTGTGAGTCAGCGAAGGGCTATTAGGATAGGTATTGATATTTGGTCCCCTCAGGGTTTCAAATCCATTTTACCATTCTCCCCCTTCTTCCACTTTGTCCACTCTCCACTATCGCTTACTTTTTCAGCCTATTTCAGCCTACTTTTCAGCGGGACCTACTGTTTCTTACGGTGGGTTCCGAACCACCTCAGCGAAGAACTATTATTCGAGTTAAAATAGCAATGCAGTGTCGTCGTATCCGAGTGCAAAAATGTTCGTCGGGTTCTCGCGTTTCAAAATAACACGTCACCGGAGAAAAGGGGCGTGCCGTTGGTTTCCTAGAGGGTGAGATTTTTGGGCCACTTAAAAGGGACCCGAGAAAGTTACTATACCTTGTTCTCGCACGAGCGACCATGAACGAAGAGGAGAAACTCGTGGAAGGTGGTTTGGTAGCGCGTGCGGTCAGGGTTGACGCGCGGCAAAGAAAGAAAGAAGTAGAGGGGTGAGGAGGACGAAAGGGGGGCTGTTGGACGAAAGCGGCATACCGTAACCAAGGGATGAAATGAAACTCAAAGAGCATGTTGTGCGGAACGAGGGTGTAGACGCGGGAATCGGGGATGGAAACAGGAGGAAGCCCCGGACGAATGGATCGCGGGGGTGCAGTTAATAAAACGGGAATTATACGCCGATCTCGTTCGGATTTCATCCGCGCGAGCACTTTATTACGTTTCGTCTCGCCACCGATGCTGAAGCTTGTCTCGTAAACAGCCACTTCTTCGTCCACTCCCCGTTGAAAACAATGTTTTTGTCAATTGACTTCATCGGTGTCGTATGTCCGGGTGACTCCAAGCTGATTCGCGAAGTTAAATAATTGCAAACAATTTCTGTGAAGAAGCTACACTAGATTGCATTTGTACCTTTATTGGGACCTGAAGGTGGTTCGTACTTCGGTTGTTTAGGCGAACAACCCCCTAGAAGTTGGATTTCTACCACAAATTCTGTGCAGTCTGTAATTGAGCCATTCGTTGGTTTAAAACACTGATTCGACTGATTAACTTCTTCAGCTTAATATACAGGGTGTCCCACATAAATGGAAACACCTAATATCTGTAGTATTTACAGTCCTATCAGAAAACTTCAGAGGACAAAGTGACACTATTGCAGGGAGCAAATATAATGGTAAAGAAAAGAATTTTTTATGTCGTGTTTTTTAATGAAATTTCAAGGTCACCGATGGTTTTTTAACACTAGAACTACCGAGCAATAAACGCGACTGGCGTGTACTGCCTTATAATAACAATAAGACTGCATTTATTCAGATTTCGTACAATTTTTGTTTAAATATGTACTTCAATGGAGACGTGTAGTAAAAAGTTACTCCTGAAAACATATTTATAATATCAATATTTGTGAAAGAAAAAATTAGAAACGAGTCATTTGGACTGGTCCGGTAGTTCTAGTGTTAAATGGAATAGTATATTTTTTTACGATATCATGATAGACAATAAAAAACTGAATTTAGTGGATACCACCTTTTTGACCTTGAAATGACCTTGAGCAAGAATAATCATGTTGGAGCGGATAAAATGTGGAAGTTTAAAACTTACGTGTTTCAGCAAAGATTACGGTTGACCTTTACATATCATAATAAATGTTCGAAATGTTGACCATAATCATTTACGCAATATTGCAATCTTGCGTTAAATGATCTGTAGGCATTGTCGATTTCCTGAGACGTAATTGAAGCACATGCTGCAGTAATCCTTTGCCGCATATCCTCTGGCGTTGTGGGTTTATCTTTGTACACAATACATTTTATCTTGCCCCATAGATAAAAGTCCAATGGTGTCGGATCCAATGGTGTCAGGTGTCAGATACATACTCTAACATAAACATACGCTGTTTACTATGAAAAATATTTCAAACATTTATTGTGGTTTGTAAAGGTCAACCCGCCATAAAGAACGCGTAATTTTTGCTGAAACACTCAAGTTTTAAACTTCCTCATTTTATCCGCTCCAACATGATGATTCTTGCCCAAGGTCAGTTCAAGGTCAAAAAGGTGGTATCCGCTAAAATCAGATTTTTATTGTCTATCATGCTATCGTAAAAAATATACTATTCCATTTACAAAAACATCGGTGACCTTGAAATTTCATGAAAAAACACGACATAAAAAATTTTTTTCTTTACCATTATATTTGCCCCCTGCAATAGTGTCACTTTGTCCTCTAAAGTTTGCTGATAGGACTGTAAATACGACAGATATTTAGATGTTCCCATTTATGTTGGACACCCTGTATATCCGATCGCACGAATAAAATTCATATTTGTCGTTTACATCTTGCAGTAAATAAATGACTCCATTTTATTTCAATCGAAATGATCATTTTGAAGGGCTAAAGCAGGAATGGGCACGGTAGGGGGCCCTCAAACGCCTGCTCCTCCCACCAACCTCTCTTTCATATGGTAACGGCAGATGCTGGTGGGGGACAGTGGGCGCTATGGTGGGGACGGTTTGTCTCAATTGAGACAAAATTGCCCATCCCTCGTTTAAAGCGTTTTCTCTCATTAATTCAATAACTTGCAAAAACTGCATACAATTCAATTATATTTCCATATATAGGGTGTACAGAAAATCGTGGTAGAACCGGATGGGTGGTGATTCCACATGCAGAAATAAGTCGAAAAAAGCAATATCATTACTTCAGTGTTTTAAAATGAAAACTAAATGAAACTAACAAACTAGATAATATTATTCCTTTTTTTCGTCTTATTTTTACATGTACAATCTCCAACCGGCCGGTTATGTCATATCATTATTTTCGATACACCTCGTATAACCACATTAATAATTTATTTCGAACAGTTGGAGAAATACAATATAATTGTTCTTATTTAATATACACCGTGGTACTATCGATGGATGCAATGCAAATCAGTAGTACTGCAAAATAATCTCTTCCTTGAGATCCAAATTGCATAAATGAAAAAAAAAAGAAATCAGTAGTACAAGTAAATTATTAATGCGTCAATGTCAACGTCGAGCATGATTCGACAGGTCCTAAAAAGATAAATACTTAGCCTCTATATCGCTGAATAGAAAAACTTGAAAGAACTTCAAATGCACATGTTAATTGTACAATTAGTCCTCAGTTGTATAAATATGTCGCTGACAGAGCGACTTGCAGGAATTGTTCTTCATGCCGCGGACAATAGTTGAAACACGCGGCGTTATGAGACCAGTTTTGCGAGCACAATGGGCGACCATGATTCTCCAATGTTTTTCTTTTTTTCCTCTATACAGTGAACCAGAGAAGCTTGAAGCGTACAACAATACGAACGTCGTCCTGGAGCTGCCTGCCGGGAAGAAGCTGCGGGACATGCGCTGGCTGAGCGTTTGGTGCAAGCGATTTGCTGTGAGTGAACCTCAATCTATACTCGATCATCAGCCTAGAGCTGGTGTCACGCGTGGACAGCCTGATTGACGGCAAAACCCTATAGAATCTCCGTGGATCTTTCATCTCGAAACACTGTGGTATAAAGTTATAACTTACGAGATCGAGGGGTGCCATTTCGATCTTCCACAGAGATACATTAGGACAATACGTTAAGACATTTGTTCGAATCGTAAATAAGTTTTGTTTCAGAGACCGAATTACAATGATACATTTAACACTAAACCTACCAGGGTCGGTTAGAAAATTTTTGAAGTGAAACTTCTTTGCTGAGGAGGCGACAATTTTCTAGCGTTACGAAATCGAGTGTAACGAAAATTTTTAACGGAGAAAACAACTTTCTTACCCCGACGGGATTCGAACCCCAGTCTTCCGCTTGGTAGTCCAACTCCTTAACCACTCGGACAACTGACGATCTTAGAATCGTAGCGACCATTTTGGTACATATCACAAAGAATAAAATGCTGCAGTGATAGAATTTTTGATTCAAAACGCTATTTTTTTTATGACAATTTCGCATTCATTGCGAAAGAACCGTAGCACTAATAATATGCATACTGCTAATACTTTATTTATTCATGACAATTTCGCATTCAACATAAATTATTTATGAAAATGTTACATTCATCGCGGAAGAACCGTAGCACTAATAATATTTATACTAGTAATAATTTATTAATTCATGACAATTTCGCATTCATCACAAAAGAACCGTTGCACTAATAATATGCATACTAATAAAAATTTATTTATTTATGAAAATTTCGCATTCATCGCGCAAGAACCGTTGCACTAATAATATGCATACTGATAATACTTTATTTATTCATGACAATTTCGCATTCAACATAAATTATTTATGAAAATTTTACATTCATCGCGAAAGAACCGTAGCACTAATAATATGCATACTAATAATAATTTATTTATGAAAATTTCGCTTTCATCGCGAAAGAACCGTTGCACTAATAATATGCATACTAATAATAATTTATTTATGAAAATTTCACATTCATCACGAAAAAACCGTTGTACTAATAATATGCATACTAATAATAATTTATTTATGAAAATTTCGCTTTCATTGTGAAAGAACCGTTGCACTAATAATATGCATACTGATAATAATTTATTTATTCATGACAATTTCGCATTCATCGCGAAAGAACCGTTGCACTAATAATATGCATACTAATAAAAATTTATTTATTTATGAAAATTTCGCATTCATCGCGCAAGAACCGTTGCACTAATAATATGCATACTGATAATAATTTATTTATTTATGAAAATTTCGCATTCATCGCCCAAGAACCGTTGCACTAATAATATGCATACTGATAATAATTTATTTATTCGTGACAATTTCGCATTCATCGCGAAAGAACCGTTGCACTAATAATATGCATACTGATAATAATTTATTTATTTATGAAAATTTCGCTTTCATCGCGAAAGAACCGTTGCACTAATAATATGCATACTAATAATAATTTATTTATGAAAATTTCACATTCATCACGAAAAAACCGTTGTACTAATAATATGCATACTAATAATAATTTATTTATGAAAATTTCGCTTTCATTGTGAAAGAACCGTTGCACTAATAATATGCATACTGATAATAATTTATTTATTCATGACAATTTCGCATTCATCGCGAAAGAACCGTTGCACTAATAATATGCATACTAATAAAAATTTATTTATTTATGAAAATTTCGCATTCATCGCGCAAGAACCGTTGCACTAATAATATGCATACTGATAATAATTTATTTATTTATGAAAATTTCGCATTCATCGCCCAAGAACCGTTGCACTAATAATATGCATACTGATAATAATTTATTTATTCGTGACAATTTCGCATTCATCGCGAAAGAACCGTTGCACTAATAATATGCATACTGATAATAATTTATTTATTTATGAAAATTTCGCATTCATCGCGCAAGAACCGTTGCACTAATAATATGCATACTGATAATAATTTATTTATTCGTGACAATTTCGCATTCATCGCGAAAAAACCGTTGCACTAATAATATGCATACTAATAATAATTTATTTATGAAAATTTCGCTTTCATCGCGAAAGAACCGTTGCACTAATAATATGCATACTGATAATAATTTATTTATTTATGAAAATTTTTCATTCATCGCGAAAGAACCATTGCACTAATAATATGCATACAGAATTGTTCATATATTTCAGCAACTTTCTTCGCAGAAAGTAGTATAAACACAATACAAACGGATAAGAAAGTCTAACGCGACGCGCGTATTTGCGGAAATGTTAGGTTCTGTGGTTCTCGCGTACGATAGAACAGAACTGCAAAAACGTTAGTAGTAGTAGTAATAAAAATTAGCCAGAACGGTCCGACGGTTCCGATTTTGGAAATGGATTTGAAGCGCGGAAGTTCTGTGTACCGTCGGATGAGAAATTATGGGATTAAACGGAATAAAATTTGCTGGTGGTTGGGGAAGGGGGGTTGAACGGATTTGAAAACGGATTCCCCGGACCCCGGGGAATAAAACGACAATCCACCGTAATCTCTCTCACGCGGTATTTCCGATAAATTTGTGCGACGTGCCCGGTGTCTGGATCGCCCCGGCCGGAAAAGACGGCGCGCGGTCGTCGTTTCGTTCGAAGAGCCACGATGCACGGAGAATGGAGATAACTTGATTTTTGAGGAGATCCACGGGGCCCCGTCGCCTATCGGACAAGCATTCGTGGTCAATGGCGTGTGTCAGATGGATACGGAAGCCGGAGAACAGGGGTGTGCACGCGCCCCCGCACACGTGCACCCTTCACGCCGTTGTGTGCCGTTGTGTGCACGCACCTAAGCATGCATTTAAGTCGTTTCTCTTCCCTGCGCCTCGCTTCTTCCTCCGTCTCCACGTGACTTTTTTCCAGTCGGTTTAGGACGCATAGTCCCTGGAAACAAGCGAATCCGGCCTGCTTTAATTGATTTACTCGATTATTCTGCTTGTGTCTCTATCCTTGGTCGGCGTCCGTACAGTTGTCGGTAGACTGAGAATTTGTCTGAAAAATAACAATTGTTTGCTTCGATTACAAGTAAAAATTCTTTTCACACTAAACCTACCACGGTCAAATGACCGGTTTTATATGTTCCAATTATTGAAATTATAAAAATTCATTTGTGGAAAATAATGGTATAAATTTCCTTGTCTAAGTATCTATTATATTGAAAATTGCGGGCAATCTCAGTAATTATAGTGTTGCCATTTTTATAAAACAATATTTTCAGATACTTTTAATGCTTGGTATGTTTAGTGTTTATAATGTGCACAAGTTAAAACCGATACGTTAATATTTTTAAATATTATTTCTAATCTGTCTACTGAACGAGGATTCCTAAGAACGCAAAACGGTTCAAAGAAATTTGTTCTACAAGGGCTGTAGGAGAAAGTTGAGTCCATTGCCAAAATCCTCCGAAGGATCCTGAAGGTTCCACATTACAGATGTATTAGAAATGCAAAGAGCCTAGATGAACGTCCCCTGAGGTACAAGAAAAAATTGGCTACTTCCGAAGGGTTTGAGGAACGCTGAGAACAGAGAGAGAGAGAGAGAGAGAGAGAGAGAGAAAGAGAAGTTCGTTTGTATCGAGCAAATTTGTGCTCGGTTTTACGCGCATTTGACGATGCAATATCATCGCACGCTCCGCGGAGGGAACTCGCGCAGGGCTTAATAAATCTGTCCATCCCTTTCGCGATCCACCCTTGCACGCCCACTCGCTTACCCGCAAATCCAGCCGGGTCGTTCGCTCGCGCACAAAAGTCAGTGTATCGCCAGCCAGAAGATTTCCGAGGGTCCAGAAGAGAAAGAGAGACAGAGAGAGAAAGAGGGCGGGAAAGGAGAAAAGATTTGAAACGAGCATATCGGCGGAGAAAGACAGAAACAGAGAGAGAGAGAGAGCGAGAGAGAGAACCGGAGCTTTTGCTCTTATATTAGGAGGGCTTTAATATCGAAGTCTGAGGGGTGCTCCCATACCGTGACAACCCTCCATCAGACACGCTCTGTCACCGCAAAACGCGCTGTCCGGCGCCCACGGTCCGTTCTACAGGGTGTCCCGTTACTAACCCCCCATCGTAAGTGATCGTCGAACCTTTCGTTATAAATCGATCCATCCCCCTCTCTCTCTCTCTCTCTCTCTCTCTCTCTCGCTATCGTCGAGTGTACCGATTGGGGAACATGAGTGGAAGCCAGCCGCCGCGACAATGAGGGGGTGGAGGATTGGGGAAGAAAGAACCCGTTGAATGTATGATCGAGATTTTACGAGAGGAAAATGACTCTCGCGGCGTTTCGTCAAAGATTAAAGCGCTCGATGCTAAAAAATACGTCTTGCACGGCGGACGTTGTAATCAATCGGCCTGAAAAACTATAGTTCAATGGGGTGCGGTCCTTGTGGACGTTGAACGTGAGCTTCAAAAACAATTTGACATTGAAAATACTGCAGGTTGCTTCTTAAAAAAGGTATAGAAACATTGCTAGAACTAATAGAAGCGTGGGACATTCGTTGACAACGATTTTATACCCCTCTCGACGGAGAAATGTCGAACTATCCTTCCATAACCTCATTTCTACTGACACGTCTGCACACTGTAATCTAAGTCAATACAATTTTTATCGGATTTTGTATTTCTGATATTAAGTGCCCAACATTGATATTACTAGCATGAGCAGATTTTAAGAGAAGCATCTTTTCGACGTGGTTATTCTTCGAAATTTTAGTCCAATATTAGGAAATAGGTTATTTCCAGGAATGTGCGGGTATCCGAAATTTCGGGTAGCCGAGCCTCGGCACGAGTCGGACAATGATCGAGTCGGGTTGGGTCGGGATCCCGAACAAATTTCCCGACTCGCCACGAACACGAAATTTCGAATACTCGCACACCCTTAACCTTCCGTCGGGCGCAACTGATCTGAGAGGCACAGTGCGGTTATTTGGGTACATCTCCCCCTCCCCCCCCCCCCACCAGACAACATTGTCATTTGGCGTTCCCAGTAACTGCCTGTTTTGGCGTGCTCTAAGGATCCTTCCCACTTAGTTTGACTTTGACCATCATTACCGGAAGTTATTCAAGTTTCGTTCAAATCAGCTCAGTGCGTCCGAATTCATCACATTTTTAAAGTTACGTATTTTCGAAATATTAGCATAAAAATTATTTATTACCTTCGCTTTAATTTAAATAATGTAAGGGTTTTCATTAATTTTGTGAAAATACATTGACCGTATGGTAAAGTCCCAGTGCCGAAGGTTCAGGTTGCACGTAAGTATCTGGAAAACACAAGCGACTCAGTCACCCCCACCCTTGGGGAGGGCCCAAAAGAGCGTCCCCTCAAGTATAGACGGTACCAAGTGCAGTGTTTCCCTAACAGCAGTTGTATGAATAAACTTAATTAGGTGTTTATTGTGTTTTTTGAATGTGTGCCCGTCAAGCACATTGCGCCCGAACTCGGCGGTCGAGGCATTGCGCCCGACAGAAGGTTAATTATTTCTTTTAGGGAAAATCGGTTTTTATAAATATGTCGTTTTGGAAATGATAGAAACAATTTCTTCAATCCTCAGAGTTTCAACTGAAAAGTATTAAACTTTCACTGAATAGATCCGTTCGCAAAGAATATCAGCGTTTCTAAATAACACACACATTCTGCAATGTTCCAGGAACGAAGCACGCGACGTTCGCGTATTCCGGGGCGTCCGAAAATCTCCGAGATCCCCGGAATCGGTCTCGTTTCTCTCCGATACGTGCCGCTCCATTCTATCCGTGATTCACGGAAGCCAGAGCCGGCTCGATGGGGTGTACCCCGATCCTCTGAGAGTAGGGGGTTGAATGAAGGTTGCTGATACACACAGAGGGGTAGACGGCCGGGTTTTGCTTGGGTATCCGGTAGACAGGAACTGTCTGTCTATCCGTCTGTCAGGCCGGCACACCCTCGCGCACCGTCGAAGGATGTATTGTCAGGAATAAGCCTTCTTCTTGTTCCGTTTTCCTTTTCCCACTCCCCGGTTGAGCGATGCGCGAGGTACCGGCGAAAAAAGAGAGAAATAGAGACTCGGAGCTTTCTTTGAAAAGGGCCGTGGAGATATCCACGGTCGATATCAAACCAGCAACTCAATGGGCCACTGATTCAGATAGGATTTAGTAATTTTTTCTCCCTCGCCACCACCCTCCCTCGGCTCGACCACCGTCCAAAACGGTCCCGGCACTTTTGCTCGCGATAGGGGTTGATAGACCCGCGGATGCGGTCTCTGGCTCTGGTATCCGCGGGGCTTCCTCGGGGAATCCGAAACGTTAAAGCCGTTGATCGGTCTTTCATCTCCGTGTCCCCGGACCCTTCGACACGCTGCCCCAACGGCAAACCCATGGGAACCACTGTTTGACCACTCCCGTAGAGCCGGCGATGAAAGAACGCGGTCCTCGCGAGGATTCCTCGGCTCCTCTTACTGTTCTCCTTGAAATGATAGAGTCTGGGACGTAATAGACGTAACAATGGACACTGACATTATGGTTACAGAACATTGTTTTCGGTAGCCTTAATTAACCCTTTGCGCTCCGAAGTATTTTAACTCCATAACCAAACTTTTTTTTTCGATTAAGAATATTTCCATTCTATATGATTTTTATCATTTTGAAGAAATGGAACTGATATAATACTTCATAGAATGCTTAAATGTTTGGTAACGAATTTATTGAATATCAATTTAATAATGTAAACAATATTTTGAATAATGGTATAGTAATTTTTAGTGGTGCCTCGGAGTCACCACTCGAGTGCTAAGGGTTAACACTTAGCCAACCGCACGCGCCACAGAGACCTGTACAGTTTCCACCGCGCTCGGGAAAGCCAAACTGCGCTGTCCACCGCGCATTTTTCTGAAGTAGCACGGACTGAAATTCGCTATTTGAAATCAAAAACGTCCGAAAATTATTGATGTGATCAATTATATCTTACGGTAACAATTTCGTTCAACGATTTCATATATTGCTTATACAAAATTCGAAATTAAAAGTTTATAATAATTATTCAAAAAGTATAGGTAACAGAGTCAGAAAATTAAGAACAGTAAAGATGACTAAGGATAAAGAACATAACTTAAATATGGAACAAAAAAGCAGTAATATATTTTAACACTAGATTTACGGGGCCCGTCAAAATGACGGATTCAAACATTTTTAATTTACGATTATTGAGAGTGTAAGGAGGCATTCGTGAGGAATTATTAAATAGATTTATTTTTCTGTGTACATATTACAATAAAAATCGCTGAAGATCTAAGTAAATACAATTTTATTATTTTTATAAAGCAATGTAAAATAATCAATTTTAGTTTAAAAATTTTTAATTTACGATTATTGAGAGTGTAAGGAGGCATTCGTGAGGAATTATTAAATAGATTTATTTTTTTGTGTACATATTACAATAAAAATCGCTGAAGATCTAAGTAAATACAATTTTATTATTTTTATAAAGCAATGTAAAATAATCAATTTTCGTGCTCCATAAACCTAGCGTTAATATTGTTTCAGTGTATGATATCTCTCGAAACATGTGAGCTTATGCAATTATTTATTATATGTTGTACTCTATAGAAATAAGAAGCTCTATAGAGAAAGAAGCGTTCCCCAGGTCAAAATGGAGATCTACCCGATCGGTCGGCCACTGACTAGCTTGGAAATGGGTAGATCTGAAATCCATAGACAAGAGACAGCGAGCTGACGGGTCGTTCTTAGACGACTCTTCGAGCCCTCGCAGACTGCAGACTTTCTATCAGCCGATAGTTTGGTCGGGTTGGCCTGTTAGCGCGCACACTGGGCCAACTAATAAATAGTCGGGTTGGTGGTGAGTGTGCAGACCAGCCTACAGTCAGCCGATTGCTCTCGAACAATTTGCTAGTTGGCGGGTCTTGAAGAGAGCAGTCGCATAATGAAAGTTAATAGAATATTGTCCAGAAATGTTATTATTGCTTTTATACAACGGAGGGGAAGGATCAAGAAGAGAAACCGAGAGTATTGGGTGCATCCCATCCACAGTGATAGATTATCGGTATTATATAATAGAACTATCGGCCGTGTCGGCAAAAAAATCAATCGGCAAGTGTGCGCGCGGGACTTGAGCGCCATACTGATTAGCGGTTGGCAGATAGTTCGCCGATAGTTTAGTTCCAATGCAATCGTGTAGACCATCAAACTTATTTATCGGCCGATACCGAATCGTTGTAATATGCGCACTTGCATACATCTGCATACTGATTAAGAACCCGACCAAACTATCGTCCGGTAGAAAGTCTGTAGTCTGCGGGGGCTCTAAGAGTCATCTAAGAACGACCTGTCAGCTCGCTGTCTCTTGATTATGGATTTCAGATGTTTCTTAGTTAAGGATACCGAAAACAATGTTCTTCAACAACATTGCACTTCAGCAACGATCTTCTTCCTAGAAATTTGGATAGGTATCACGAATAAAATTCGACTAGTTTCATTTAAACTACGACATTGTGAACGTCACGCATGTGCGACTGCGTGCGTTACTTCATCATTTTGAAAAAATCATGTTTCATGCGAGTTATGGTATAAAAGAAAACTTTCGAGCTGCTTTTGGTCACCGTATAGTAAATGTTACCACCTATTTTTGTTATTATTAAGTCCAATATGAGATCGTCAAAAATCTGCTTCCTAGAAATTTGGATCGGTATCACGAATAAAATTCGACTAGTTTCGTTTAACTCTTTGGGGCACGCTGGGATTAAAAGTGTCCCACCTTTTTGATGCACCGTATTGCATGGTGGGACATTTTTAGTCCCACCTCGAAATATTGCAATAGCTGCATGCGCACAGGTTTATATTTCGTTTTGTTTAAGTAAAGCTAAAGGTAATATCTTCAACAAATGTTACAAATGTATTCACTTGTGTTGGCAACATTCAACATGCCAATACAGGTTCATCAATTGTTGCAAGCGGAAGATTTATTGCGACAATCTTTTTTTCCTGGTTTTATGTGAAAAATTGTAGAAGTAAGTTAATTTTTATAAAAATTAGTTCCATATAAGCAATTGAAGAGCTTTATAATAAAAACTAAAGCTTAAATTTGTGGTGGTGGACTATTTGAGTCCCATCCTATAACAACAAATTTAATTAAACTGTTAGTATTTTTTTATGTTTTTACATTATGTGATACCTTTATTAATAAAAATATACCAATTCTGTTTCATTTAAAATGCAATAAAATTTCTATGCAACATGGGTCTATTTTATTATCTGAAATCCTGTGCCGCAAAGAGTTAAACTACGACATTGCGAACGTCACACATGTGTGTCTGCGCGCGTTACTTCATAATTTTGAAAAAAGCATGTTTCGTACGAGTCATAGTATAAAAGAAAATTTTCGAGCTGCTTTTGGTCACCGTATAGTAGAAAATTCTGTTAACTGGTGTTCGGTAGATAAAATGTTACCACCTATTTTTGTTATTATTAAGTCCAATGAGAGATCGTCCGCGCAACTACGGGTTGCTTCACTTTCCGGCCTGAACATCGCTCGACACGTACCACTGCGGAAATGAAAAAACTGAATCGCTTTATCCCTCGATCTCGTACGTGCCTGTCGCATTTACGAGCGCGGTTCGTGCCGCGAAAATTTAATCTTTCCTGGTATCTTGCACGCGATTCCTGCGCGCGCGAGCTCTTTTGCGCCACCGCCACCGCGAAATAGCGATAAACAATAATAGCAGAACATTTACATATCTAATTCGGTCGCCAATTACATGGGGATTGACAAACTTGCTGACAGTTCACGTATATTTTATATATTTCTTATCGTTTGATACAGGAATTAAACTTTAAAAATTAATTAAAAATCGACTTCCTTTTTGTTTTTCCATTCATCTTTCATATCGCTCGGGAATTCATCTCTGCTTAGAAGAAAATACAATCTAATCAAAAATATACAGAAGCGCAGTGTATATATGTTACTGTTAATTCGATTAATCCGATTATTATGCATAATCACCGGTTCCGTGACAAAAGTATATGCTGCTGGCAAATGATATGTATTTCGAAACTAAAATTGAAAACTTCTGACAAAACACCGCTAATTATCAAAAACTCAAATACTATGACATAATTTTAGTGAGTTAAGGTTAGGTAATGGAGATTATTTATAGTCACCAAAAATTATGCATAATCTCTGAATTATTACATTACCCGTAACATATAAACCAAAAAGTATTATATTGGGTTGGGGAGAAAGTTTCTTCGTATCTTCCCGATAAATGTCGTACCATGTTATAACTCTGTTAATATTAATCGGATCTGGCATTACTTTAGTGCGGCTGAAAGGTGATATATCATAGAGTAATTAAAACCAAGAAGTAGTGATATTTGTTCATTTAGTCAAAAGTTATTAGGTCTTGAAAATGATTGAAAATGAAAGAAATTCGATACATTTTGAAATCTTATTACAAAAAAGGAAAGTTTTAATTTAAGAAATCTTATTACAAGAGAGGAAATTTTTCATGACTCGTCAAAAACAGTTAACTGTTTAAAAGACTGCTGATTAACTATGAGGAGAGCGTTAATTGTAATTCGCAGGTAGGCTAATCATTCTTTGTTCTACGTTCGCAAGAAAAACAGGGAATATTTTTCCGAGGGATCTAGGATATATCCCCGATTAGGATTCTTAAACGGTAAATTATGTGTTCGGTGGAGGGTGAATTTAAATTCCATCGGGAAGGGTATCCGTCCAACCAGCGGACGGCCGCGATGGTTGTGTTTTAACCGGAAGAAGAAAGGGTCGTCCTATGGGCGTGTCACGGCATTTGCATCTGAATTCCCGTTCTCTTTCCACGAACACTGGAGTTAATTAAACGCCTCATAGTTTTCGGGGAGGGATGACGAAGTACGAGTGCTCGTGGCACCAAGTGGACGATCCTAGCTCACGGGGAACGTCGATTAATAACCGTTTCAAACAGATCCCAAACACCGAAGAACGGTGAACACCATTCCCGAAAAATAATGGGACCCTTGGAAGACAATACAATGCAATTATCTTGCGAATTGTTTGCCCCAAAAGCAACGAATTCTTCTAAATGACGATTGTTAAAAGTCTTAAGATAAAAAAGTCGATAACGTTCTGCGTTGCTTTACTTTGTTTCTGATTTATTAAAAATTTTTTCGACAAGTAGTAGAAGCACGAGACAATTAATTTTTATTTCTGCTTCGATGTCTTGATGCTCTCAAGATACATTTTTAGTACTTTCAACTCTTTTTTTTAGTATTTTATATGATGCAAGCGTCAGAAAAAGGTTCTACTGCAAATATACAGGGTGAGTCCGAAAAAACAGAACAACTAAATATCTCCGTTACTTTTCGTTGTACAAAAAAGCTTCTTAAGACAAAGTTACACTGTTTGAAGGGCCACACGTAACGGTGTAAGGGAAAAAATTTTCAAGGTCATTTTTATGAGATTTCAAGGTCACCGATGTTTTTTTAAATGGAATGATATATCTTTGTTAACGTAATGTTGTAGCTGACAAAATAACGAATTCATCCATGTAACACAATATAACCTACAAATGACCTTCAACCCAGAAAAATGGAATAAATAAAATTCAACGTGTAAGATTCATTTGCTTTATTTCTGTTACTCAAAATGTTCAAAAATATTCCCTTAAGCTGCGATACATTCATTTAGCTGTGAAGTTACAGAACGTACTGCTGTGTAATTCATTTCTGAGTGAATCGACGCACAAGCCCTGACGATTCTTTCTTTCATTTCTTCATTTCATTTTTCTGGGTTGAAGGTCATTTGTAGGTCATATTGTGTTACATTGGTTAATTCGTTATTTTGTCAGCTACAACATTACGTTAACGAAGATATATCATTCCATTTAAAAAAACATCGATGACCTTGAAATCTCATAAAAGAATGACCTTGAAAATTTTCTCCCTTACACCGTTACATGTGGCCCTTCAAACAGTGTAACTTTCTCCTAAGAAGTTTTTTTGTACAACGAAAAGTAACGGAGATATTTAGGTGTTCTGTTTCTTCGGACTCACCCTGTATAAATAATATTGTGAAAAATTGATTTACCAATTTCTTTTTGCTCGTCACATCTTACGTATCGATTTTCAGTTGCGTCGATTCGGTCACTCCAGGTCGCGAAGAAGCGAAGTTCGATCGTTGCGAACGATATCGAAAGAATCTGACACCGGTTACACAGGGCCGTTGCGACGGACAAGCGTTGTCGAGCAACGCGGTGATGACACGAGCAACAGCCCTCGTATAAATCGTTTGCATTGACAGTATTTATTGTGCTGGAACGGCGAATATTTTCCAGCCACGTTGAAGTACTCCTCCGTAAAACAATCGATGGTATGTCGTTTTGCTCTTGCCTGCCGGTCGACGTTAATCGCCAATCGGAAATCGGTAATATTCGTCTACAAATAATTCATCGATAAAGCAAGCCCGACTCCGCCTGTATCCACGATAAAGCAAGACAGTGGCTGAAGAGGGGAACGAGCAGAACGCATGATACAATATTTTCTACATCTCAGAACGTAGAAAAATATTTCAGTTAATTCGTGTCCCGTCTGGCGGTGTCTGTTGAAATTCCAGCGACTCTCTATTAAATCCAGATTGCCAACCACAGCTCCGACACGTGCGCCAAAACAAGAATGCAAATCTGCGAGTATCGATCCGCTGACGAAATAAACTATAACTTCGAACCGCAGACTATCTTTGCCACCGTAGCTTCGGCACGTTCGGTGTAGTCAACGTATCTAGACTATCGAAAAGCAACGAGAAACAGTCGAAGTCCTGAACAACCTTGATGCTCGGAAAATTGGACAAGTCCATTGTTTAATAAAACTGCAAATACATCATGAAGTTCTATATATTTTCGTGCATGTTGGCGCAGACAACGTATCGTCAACGAAATTTGCCAGCAGCCTAATAAATCTGTAGAAAGTCTTTGCCGTGATAGCCTCATCCTTTTCGTTTCTTTTTGCAATCGAAGAAGGAGCAGCAGGATATTAAAGACCAATGATAAATGATTCTCCAAGCCCGAAACGAAAAATCGATGTTGGGATCATGAAAAGGTAAAATAGTATTGTCACCTACAGTTCCAACGAACTTGCTAGCTAGATAGGGGTGCAGAAAAGGGATGGAAAAAGTTGGCGGAGCAGATTGTCCGGTCGCGGCGCGTGGTCATCGAAGTTCGAGGTGGCTGATAGCCGTCTGCCGCGTCGCCGGATTTATTCCGGTCGACATCGGTGTCCGGAATCCGCGTTACCTCTGTAACGCGAAGTTGTAAGTCGGGAATTGGATCGGGCCCATCGCTAGCCCAGGGCTAAGATTGTTGCGCATGGGCAGAGAGCAGCTCGCCGGGTCGATGTTGGCCGGGGCTGGCTGACTGGCTGCCGGCAGCTACCCGAGGATGCTCTCCCCTTTCTCTTCTCCTCTATCTTCCCACCCTTCTGGCCTCTGTCCTCCCCCAGTCCCGCTGCCAACCCTCCTCTGTCTCGGTTTCGCTTCCTCTTCCCTCCAAAATTCTTGCCCGTCCGTCCTCGTCGGCTTCGTTTCACGCGCTCGCTTCCGCTCCCGCAGCTTTTGTAGCAGCGTATCCGCAGTCGCCCGGCGGCCGCCCCATTCTCCGGGATCATTTTTCGAAAAATTGTCTCTCCTCGCCCTGCCTCGCACTCCGTTTCGTCGCGCTGCCCGATTTTCGGCGACCTCCTCGCCCGCTTTTGTACGGTTTTATTCGACGATCCTCAACAGAGACTTCCTCCGGCTGGGCTTCTTTGTGGCCGGACCAAAGGGGCGCCATTTTGCTGCTAGCCAAACGATGGCCACGAGGTCGCCAAAGGACACGGCTCGCTTCGATCAGAAACCAAGCAAGGAGATTCTTTCAGTTTTTCAAAAGGACCGGAGTCGCCTGGCCGCGCCTTTAATGAGAATATTTGCGGAAACGACGATAGAGGCACGCCGCAGAGGCTTTGCTGTCTCTTCCTTTTTCGCCGTCGCAAAGCAGACCGACGTCTGACGAAAAAGAAAGCTATGTCCGTGCAAGTCTGTTCCGTAATTAATCATTGCAGACGCGGATGCGGCGCTCTATGCCCAGAACCTTCTAAAGAGTTAGGAAAAATTAAATTTCTTGAGACGCTGGCGCTTATGGTGAGTCGAGGAAAATCCAAATTACTCTTTGGTACAGTGACATTTATAAAGTGCTTGTAACTGTTAGACTGCTGGGGTCTTTATGCATTGATGGCAGAAGCTGATGTATGTCTATACATATTAATCAATGGTATACATATTTTCTATTTGTGTTTCATAACTTTTTTGATCGATGAAAGAAGTCTTTCATTTATTTTGAAAAAAATGCCGCGTCTTTCGGGTTGATTCATTTAGTTGTTTCACAAGAAAGTAGCGAGGAACAAGTTTGCTCGTCTAAGGATCTCAAGGTCTACGTTATACTACTGCAAGATTCACAGTACACCTTTCATTCGAAGCTCAGTAACACGACAAAAAAAAATGTCCATCAAGTTCCAAGCGATCATTCTAAAAGGGAAGCTGTAATCTTTAAATCTGTGGGAGATTCAGTCATGAAAAAAATTTTCCAACATTTTTAAGACGTTTCAATTTGTAGAATTGTAGAGAAGAAACACATGTTCAATTTGCCACTCGCTATAATATACAAAAACACCTTACAAAAAAATGAACGATGAATCACGAAAGTAGAGGCTTCAAGCTTTAAAACGAGCCCAGGTTCGTTGTCGTATGATTCTCCTTACAAAATTATAATATCGACAATCTTTCGAAAATCGGAAACGTTGTGTTCCACTACTTTCAGCCAAATGATTTTCAAAAATTTCAAAACATGATCTTCGTCCTAGAATCCTATTGACTGTAGATGCACTGTGCGCCGTAACGAACTGAACAGCGGCGTGTGCAGTCGCGTCCGCCATTTTGAAGCGTCCGTGAAACGCCGCACATACTTCCGCGCGGTGCAGCGCGGCGCGGCGGTTGCGGTGCATCGGGCGCATCGAGCGCATCGGGAGCAACGGGTGAAGGTAGGGCGCGCACACAAAGCACAAGGGCGTAGGCTGGCGCCGGGCCAAAACTCTATGAAATTACCTTCGGAAAAAACGGCGTCGCGACGCAAACCATCGAGACGATAAAGCGTAGCGCGTTGTCCCGCCTGACCAACGCTTCGAATTCGTGCTGGTCCCGCGTTTTAGCCGCGGCGGCGCTAACGAGCGCGTTATCGGCTCGAAAAAACCTACGACCAACTAATACGTTAAGTACCGAATATCAACACCGAAAGTCCCTGCGAAATCAAAGAGACACCAGAAAGACACTAAAAAGTGAAAACTCATCATGGTGGATGTTACTTGAATTTTTTCGCGTTCCAAAAATCTTCATAAATTCGGTTGTTTCCAACGTGTCGCAATCAAAATTAATGTTTAACACGTTCAGCGCCCACTCCACAATCATAAAAATTACACAAAATCAAAGCAATGTATTTAATAAAACAAAAACTAAGAAGTTTAATTTTGTGATATTAATTACTGTTTCACACCTCTTCTATTCCTCAGATCGTAAGGGAATTTTGTACACTCAATCTACCAACGTAAAAATTAATTTTCAATTTTGTCTAAATAATTCCGTTACCCAGATATGGGTGACATGGCGCTGAACGTGTTAATCCTGGTCAAAGACATTGAGTCACCAGTGTGGCAGTTGACGTCCTCGCCAAAGCACATTGGTTTAAAATGCAGTACCAGTTGAGCAAAGCTATAAAAGTGAAGTATTTGTGAGTATGTTCATATACTGGGTACAATCAAAGTTTAACGAGAGATTTAGTTCATACACGAAGAAAAATATTCCGAGGGTCTGTCCCCAGAATATTAGAAAACCGATCATGGAGTACTAACTGACTTTCGTGCGCGCAATCCATGTTTACTATACGCGAAAGAAAGTAAACCATCTAAAGTAGAAGTAAAAATATTTCCACCTAGCTCGAATCGCATGTTGAACCACTGCGCGAGGCAGCGTTGAGCTAACTGAAAAATTAACAAGCATATAAAACACAGGAACGTCGAATTTCCCAGTTTTTCTGCTCCGAGCGACTCTGCGGGGGGTAGGAGGTCGACGTACGTTCTTCCCCTACCCCCTAAGGGTACCATATGAACGGTGGCTGCGTAGCCAGCATTCGAATACACATAAGTGGTCGAGTACACACAAGTCGACGTGGAAATGAAATAGCAAGCGAAGTGGTTGGCCGGCATTGCTGCGGAAAAAGGAACACATCGACATCCCCCTTCGCGAGGAGGGGCACGAGGGGGTTGGTAGGCGAGCGAAACGAGGCAAAGTGGAGCGAAGTTAGCATCGCGCGTCTGACCACCAGCGTATTTCAGCAAAAGTTATCATTTTTCGTTGCCCAGTTAGCCCTCTCCTACCCAAACCCGGTGTTCAGCCCCCTCTTCATCCCCCTTCCTCGCCCTGATTCGCCGACCGTATTTCTTTCGCGTCTCGCGCCCTCTCCATCTCCCGTCGGCCCTGTCTATTCTTCCGGTTTTCTCTATTTCTACTTCTATCTCTTCTTTTGTCTCCATTTTCACGCCTCTCGTTTTATACGATTCTCGTCTACTTCTCGCCCTTCTCCCTTCCAGTCTATCTTTGTTCTACGCAGCTCCTCGATCGGGTTCTCAGTCCCTCTTCATCATCGGGAACCCTCCTCCTCTTTCGACCGTATGTACTCCTCTAGTTTTCTCTATTTCGCCTTCTATCTCTTCTCTTGCCACCATTTTTGACCCGTCTCGATTTATACGATTTTCGTCTGCTGTTCTCTTTCTCTCTCTCTCTCTCTCTCTCTCTCTCTCTCTCTCTCTCTCTGTGTCTTCGTCTCTCTTAGTTCTACACAGATTGGATTCGATTCTCGATTAAGCTTTTTACCCTCTTTATCATTGGGAACCCCTCTCCTCTTTCGGCTCCACTTCCGGTTCCAGCTTTTATTTTTCCCTCTTAGCAAATTTTTTACCCTACTCGTTTTACTCGATCTTTTTCTACTTCTAATGCATCCCTCTCTCTTTCCGTGTGTTTAACAGACTTCGTTCTACGGTAGTTACTTCGTTCTCGATCGCGTTCTCCGCCCCTCTGCATCATTGAAAATTCTCCTCCTTCAGCGACGTTTACTCTTTCGGTTTTCTCTTTTTCGTCTACTGATTCCATCTCCCCTCTTGCATCCTTTTTTCTCCTTCCTCGATGTATAAGTTTGTTTAACTATCACCGTTCTACGTACTTCATTCTCGACTAGGTTCTCTGCCTCTTCTCATCATTGAATACTCTTTTTCTCCTCTGACAGTGTCTATTCATCCAGATTTCCCTGTTTCGCCTTTTACTTTTATCTTTCCTCTCGTTTTCTCTACCGCTGTTCATCATTGAAAATTCTCTAACGATGTTTACTCTTTCGATTTTCGTTTTTTCGCCTACTGATTCCATGTTTCTTCTTCCATCCAGTTTTCGCGTCTCTTTTCATCATTGAGATCTCGCCTCCGACAGTGCATATACCTTCAAGTTTTCCCTGTTTCACATTTTACTTCCATCTTTCCTCTCGTCTCCATTTTTCTGCTGTCTCGTTTTATACAATTTCCTTCTACTTCTCGGCCCTCTTTCTCTTTCTGTCTGCCTAGCTGTCTTCGTTCTACGCGACTGGTTCTCAGCAAGGTTCTTTGTTGCTGTTCATCATTGAAAATTCTCCTCCTTTAACGACGTTTACTTTTTTTTCGCCTACTGATTCCATATTTCTCTTCCATCCAGTTTTCGCGTCTCTTTTCATCATTGGGAGGTCTCCTCCGACAGTGCACATACCTTCAAGTTTTCCCTGTTTCACATTTTACTTCCATCTTTCCTCTCGTCTGCATTTTTCTGCTGTCTCGTTTTACACAATTTCCTTCTACCTCTCGTCCCTCTTTCTCTTTCTGTCTGTCTAGCTGTCTTCGTTCTACGCGACTGGTTCTCAGCAAGGTTCTCTCTGTCACTGTCTCAATGTCTCTCTGTCTCTCTGTCCGTCCCTCTCGCGGTTCTCTCTTTCTCGCCGATTCTCGGCCCGGCCGGTGACTTCTCTTTCGCACCCTCTGTCATCCGTTTTCCCCTCTATACATCGTTCTCGCTGCCGACACGCCGATTGGACGAGAGCTCGCGAAAGTTCCAGGTATCCCGGAGGACCGCCCACGCCGGTCCTCCTGCCGACGCCGACGCCGACGCCGGGAAAGTTTCGTCATTCGACGTGCAGAGGACAGGGAATCCGACGGAGCTGATGCGGCGAGGCACCTTCTCTCCCTCTCTCACTCTCTCTCTCTCTCCTTCTCTGTATACTTTCGGAATTGCTCGGCCCCTATTGAGGAATCGCGGTACACCCCCCTCCCCGCTATCCCCGATAATCCGTAATTAAAGCGCCAAGGTGAAATCGCCGTCGACACACGCGAACTTTGCACTTCCGCTGTCGGTTTCGAGGCAAGAAGTCTTCCGGTGGCAATGAACGACCCAGTAACATGTTTGCACACCGCGTAGAGATGCATCCCGAGGATAACTCTTGTCCGAGATTTATGTACGTTGGCGTTCTAACTCTTGAAATTAATTTTAGACTTCGTATGAAGTTCTGGCGGACTCTACTGCAGGTTCGGAAATATATCACACGAGGGATACTTTATAAAATTTGGTGAACCTGTCCGAGGCTCCGTGTACTTCAACAATTTTTATAATTCTGCAATGATACCTGTCGTAACTGTATTACAAGTGGTTGAACGTCTTGGTAATTATTTTAGGAGCTTCATGTTTTCCCTTGTTGACTGCACAGATGACAAAACATTAATCGATATACTGAACATAATTGTGGCTGTACTTCCGAAAGGCACCGGTGGCCGATCGCAGATGAAACTTGATGGGTATTGTGAGGGATAGGGAAGGACCTCAGATATATGTAGGGTTTTTTTTGGGACTGTGTAACCATCTAACTCGTCTTTTAACAGTATAAAAATGAATTTAATAACGAAGATTGAATACACGCGTACAACGCACTCGAACCATTCCGTTCAATCGTCAGCCGAAGACTCTCTGTTCTTCGTCGCGATGCGCTCGCTCTCGTCTCCTTGCATTTGTTTCGTCTCGCGTTTGTTCGCTTGGCGCGCTCTGGGCCCCTTCACGCGCTGCCCAGAGGCGCCTCGATTCCTACATATATGTAAGACAATTGTCTATTAAAAAGGATTTTCAAAATAAAGTAGAAATTGTTTACCTGTAAACAAAGTATTTTCTTTATTTATTATACTATATTACAACAATTATCTACACCATGTACAATCTTACCTGTAAACAAAGAAACGACGTTTAAAGTTTATTCTATATCACTTCTTTATTTACATTTTTATCACTCTCTTAACACTAAACCTACCAAGGATTAAAAATATCTGATGAATGTTTCTTAAAAAAGTGGCAACACAAAATTTATTGGAATTGACTGTAATTTTCAATATAATAAATGCTTGGATAAGGAAATTTATTCCATAATTTTCCATAAATTAATTTTTATTATTTCAATAATTTGAAAATATAAAACCTGTCAATTGACCGTGGTAGCTCTAGTGTTAATTTATGAACATGTGCTCTCTAACGTAATCGTCTATCTATCTATCTATCTCTTTCTATTAGTCGTTCTCTCTAACAGTAGACACTCTACGACCACTCTACACTCTACAATGCGCGAAGCGCGGTAAAATTTGAATTTAACACGTTGACTGCCAGGCGCATTTTCCATGGTTTGCCCACGTCGCCAACGTGAATTTTTCATTATGCGATGCATATTATGTTGAAATATTATTTGCAGCAAATAAAGTGAGCTATAAAATCATGCTTGAAGCATTTTCGTGCATTAATTTCTTCAAACCATTATAGTAACAATGGTATTATTGAAAAATTTATCAGTATCCATATTTACTCTAATTATGTACTTTTATTATTTGCTGCGTCGCCGGTCACCGGTGGCCCCCACGGCGCTGTAGAAAAGTCGAGTGCCGGTCACCGGTGACCCCCATGGCAGTCAACGTGTTAAGAAATACCATTTCTTTACATATACAATTTTAGCTTCGGCAATTTATGCGTTTAAAAGATACAGGTTCTCAATTATGAATCCGTCATAATAAGTTTCCGATGCTTTGGACGCTATATTCAAGAACAATGTAAAAATGCCTGAGGGATATGTGTGCATGTGTGTATCATGAGTGATGTGTTTTTTTTACGTGATTAAATTTGTTTATAAGTAATAAATTACTAAACATTTAAATATTGTATGAGGTACTATATCAGTTCCTTACGCATATAATGAAAATAAATTATGTACAATGGAAATATTCTAGGCTAGAAGAAATGCTTGGTTTTTTAGTTGAAATAGCTCCGAGTGCAAAGGGTTAAACGTTAATCAGTAGGAAATCGACGATCGTTATTGGTAAATAAGGTAAACGGATCGGCGAGGGGTTAGGCAGCTGTCGGA
The DNA here is from genome assembly GCA_913789915.3 of Sphecodes monilicornis. Lineage (NCBI taxonomy): Eukaryota > Metazoa > Arthropoda > Insecta > Hymenoptera > Halictidae > Sphecodes > Sphecodes monilicornis. Next base: position 23,461,291 of record OU565287.1, read on the forward strand.
AGAAGTTGAAGGCGACGCGAGAGATCCGTGTAATTAGCTCGGCGGAACGTATTTAACGGGAGCTTATCCCGGCTAGTATAAAGTTTCGGTTAAAAAAAGTTCCATTAAATCCACCGTCTAAGATATAGAGGTATTACGGAGAGGGTGGCTCGTTTAATTTATCACCTACTTAAAGTCGAGCCGGACGGGCCCGATGCTGGCGGTCCTTTTTCGCTCGGATTTCAAGCTTCTCGCAGCCAATTGTGCCTCGCTCCGGATACGGATTGGAATTTTACGAGAGATTCGTAAAAATAAAATAGAGCATGATACATCTCGGCCTTGTTGAACACCGTGGTACACGGCCGACGTTGACTCCTCTAATATCCGCTACCCGGTCCAACTAATCACAAAATTGCGAAAATCGATAGCTCATTCTTTCGATGATTTCCTAGCGATTTGTCTGTCGCGAATATGGGTTGGATGCAGTGGCGTATTACCCTATGGACAACTTGGGCAAATGCCCCGGGGCCCCAAGCAAAACAATATCAAAATTGAATGTCTTCGAGGTCATCCCAAGGTCATGGTATACTGAATTCGTCTTGACGAATTACGGGCTATAATAATGTTAAGTAAAAAATAGAAAGTGCCGTTTAAAAAAATGAAGGTGACCTTGGCAATACTATAAAAAAAATCTTTTTCGAACTTTTTTATTGCAATATATAGCCAATCGTAAACTGTTCAACTTTTGTTGGAAATATTTTTTGTCAGATTATCGCAAGTACTTAAAAAATCGTGAAAAGTGTTACGTGGAACACCCTGTATATATATTTTAAATAAAGCCAAAATGGCGCCCCTAAATTTTGGTGCCCCGAACAAATGTCCAAGTTGCGCGCCCCTAGAGCGGGCCCTGCTGCTTGTCGGTGTACAGTACAAAAGTAGTATACAGGGTGGTATACAGGTTACGTAAAAAATATTTGTTGCATCACAATAAGCTGAAGAAATATTTAGGTGGCCTTACTTAACCAGTTAAGTGTGTTTGACGGCTATATCCGTCGTGGAGAATTTGATATTTAAATCGTAATCTTGGCTAAAACTAAATTATATTCGTAAACTTTAATATGTTTAAAATGTTTAGAGGTCAAAACGAAATGAAACAAGCAAATAAAAATTATAAATAATTTGAGTTGGATTCATAACTTCCTGAGAGCTAACTCGTAATCGGGACGCACACTGGTGCGCGCTTTGCAAAAAGATCGCCACAGTTAACTGGTTAAGAGAACGTAAATGGCTATAAATGGATAATTTTCGGTTCGAAAGACTCGTGGAGGAACCGAGCTGTCGACACAGTCGAAGAATCGAGGATCCAGCCCGTGTCGAGATAACCGTTCAGATTCCGCGTTATCAATTTAATCGTCCGTTAGGAGCGGCGTTGAACGATAATCACGGCGGACTACTACCGGCTGGCCCCGGCAGCAATAAAGTGCAACACAATGTGCTCTGGTCCGATGGCGAACAAGGATAAGGGGCGTTGCTATCGAGCCTAACGAGGCTCGATGTCTCAATTTCCGTAAGAACGTGCGCCTCGCAATGGGGGGTGAACCAGCTCGAAGGGGAACAACCACCGGCTGACTGGGGATGATACGGGCCTGATAAGGCGCTAAAATAATATACAACCATGACCTGTCCGGAATCTCCTCGACAACCGTGATCCCCTGTCCCACGTTTCGCCAAACGAACGCGGTCGTTAGCATCCCGTGTGGGGATAATCGCCGGGGGATCGAAAGCAATCGGCAAACACGGAATAATCAGATGTGAGGTACCACCCTAAGGGATGGAATAAGTATTGCTAAAAATGACGATCAGTTTTCCTTTTTTATTACAAAATACTCCGAACAAAAATAGTAGTTAACGCTAAACCTACCAAGCATTAAAACTATCGGCGAATTTTGCCTTATAAAAATGGCAACCCTAGATTTATTCAGATTGTCCGTAATTTCCAATATGGTAGAAGCTTGAATAAGGAAATTTATTCCATTATTTTATATAAACGAATTTTTACAATTTCAATAATTGCAAAATATATAACCGGTCATCTGACAGTGGTAGGTTTAGTGTTAACTACGAGGTTAACACTAGATTTACAGGGCCCGTCAAAATGACGGATTCAAAAATTTTTAATCTACTATTATTAAGAGTGTAACGAGGCATTCGTGAGGAATTATTAAATAGATTTATTTTTTTGTGTACATATTACAATAAAAATCGCTGAAGATCTAAGTAAATACAATTTTATTATTTTTATAAAGCAATGTAAAATAATCAATTTTAGTGCTCCGTAAACCTAGTGTTAAAAACGCAGCGATAAAATCAACGCGTTCGCAGTAGAATCAGACAATAAGTCGGACAAGCAAGAATATCGTTCCCGTCACGAGTAATAAGTAGTGACAATTTGCAGTTTAAATTGCAGTTTTAGTGAAAACTAAAATATATTCGTGAACTTCAAGATGTTTGAAATATTTTGAAGCCCGTCGAAATAAAAGGAGCAAATAAAAGTTTATAAATAATTAATATAAAAAAGCCGCATATAGTATGAATTATTTTTCGGAAATGTGTCGTTGTCTTTTATTAGTCATCACAGAAGCAATTACGGATTTATATATTGTTTTAGACTATGCAATAAGTGGCGCGACTGGTAATAAAAAACGGGATGAGGATCCTTTCGCTTCCTTTTTACATGTATTTATGGCGGCTGAAAAGTGAGTGAGAGGAGGAAAAAGGAGAAGGAAGCGTTTCGTCCTAGGCCCGCTATAGGACTCATCAGTAAGGCTATCTAGCGGACCCGCGCCTTAGACGCGGGATGTCGTAAGGACAGTTTAGGATGGTATATACACAAACAGAGGAAGATTCAGGTAGTAGCGGGAAAGGTGTTGTCGTAATGTCCCTCTGTTGACGAGCATAGGAAGTAGCCGCCACATATTCAAGAGGCGGTGTTTTCTATAGCTCGTGTGCAGGATTCGAGTTTTAAGGATCATCCAAATTGAGTTGTAGACTACCTACCTGCTAAGATATTTCCCTGAATATTTTTGTTTATATTTTATCATCTGGTCAGGGATTCATTTCCATAAATATTGGACTGTAATGTTGCCATAAATTTGCGATTAATTTGAGTATTGAAATAAAAAAATAAATGTCATTTTATTACAACCTAATTTCATATTACACATACTTTGTGTTTGACGAGTATACTCGTCATCGCTAAATTTGTGCGACGCATTTTAGATACGAATTTTTCAAAGAGGTCGAAACAATTAACTGGATAAGGTGTCAGTAGAATCAGCCAAAATTGTCGGACAAGCGTAAGGCTTGAATATCATTCATGAGCTTCCAACAGCAGAACCGCTAGTCCTCTTCTCCAAAGTAATAAATCACTCTAAACAACAAAGAAACATTTTATTTCTGCATAACGCAGTGTCTAAATGAGAATTTAAACAAAATGAAAACGCACGGAACCCCGACGCAACGAAAGGAATTGAACACTCGGAAAATTTGCTAGACGGAGGTCGGTCCTTTTCCGAACAAAGCTCGTCTTCCACCTGACCAAGCAGCTGAAAATCTTCTCGACAAATGAATAAATCAAAAATAATACGAACACGACGTTTTTCCTCAGTCACGCGGCAAATTATTAGATTCCTCGTTCGTTTCTGATTGCGTAGTCTTGCTCCCCCTCCAACGGGATTGTTTCTTGATGCTATCTCCGATTCTCCAGTTTGTTAGGGGGATTTATTTGATTGAATATCGACTGCTCGGACGGCCGCCTGTTCTCCGTAACGAGTGTGTATATCGATACCGGCCGTATCGCGCCCGTCCACGGGGACCAGACCCCCATCAATTGCGACCGGGGTCCTGCGTGGATCTTAATCCTGATCGACGTTACGTCGACACAGTCACGTTCCAATTTTTCCCGGGAAAGACTCGCGGCAAATCCGGGAAACTCTGCTACTTCAAAAAGCCTGATCTGGGACGCAATCTTCGACTCGGCGGTTCTCAACTTTGCGACGTACACATTCGACCGAATCCATTTCTCGCTTCTACGTTGGACACAGTAGGGATGACCAAGGCCAACAGTAAAAATATTACATTCGCAACAAAAATTGGTAATTTTAACGAAAAGGGTACACCTCACCGATTATTTTCACATGAGGAACTCCGTTTCTAAAATTGTTACTCCATGGTGGGTTAGGTTTGTAAAGCTTTTAAATGAGTTTTGGTTAGGTCTGGGCTGGATTTCTTGGGGAGGAGGTGCAGGGAGTCCCTTACTAACATATATGAACGACTTTATGAAACTCAAATATGGTGTAGAACTTATTTATTTTCACATGAGGAACTCGGTTTCTAAAATTGTTACTAAATGGAGGGTTAGGTCTGTGCAGCTTTTAAATGAGTTTTGGTTAGGTCTGGGCTAGATTTCTTGGGGAGGGGGTGCAGGGAGTCCCTTACTTATATAGATGAACGATTTTTATGAAATTCAAACATATTGTAGAATTTATTTATTTTCACATGAGTAACTCCGTTTATAAAATTGTTACTCCATGATGGGCTAGGTTTGTACAGCTTTCAAATGAGTTTTGGTTAGGTCTCGGTTAGATTTCTTGAGGAGGAGGTGCTTGGAGTCCCTTACTTACATAGATGAACGATTTTTATGAAACTCAAATATGTTGCATAATTTATTTAATTTCACATGAGTAACTCCGTTTATAAAATTGTTACTCCATGGTGGACTAGATTTCTACAGCTTTTAAATGGGTTTTGGTTAGGTCTAGGTTAGATTTCTTGGGGAGGAGGTGCAGGGTGTCCCTTACTTACATAGATGGACGATTTTTATGAAATTCAAACATGTTGTGAAACTTATTTATTTTCATATGAGGAACTCCGTTCCTAAAATTATTACTGCATGGTGGGTTAGGTTTGTACAGCTTTAAAATGAGTTTTGGTTAGGTCTGGTTTAGATTTCTTGGGGAGGAGGTGCAGGGAGTCCCTTACTTAATGTATATGAACGATTTTGCATTGACATTTTTATGATATGAACGATTTTGATTATTCTTGAATAGCGTGTAGATGCTTGAAAATTGCGAGTGTACATTTAACAACACGCAAGGTGATATTGTTCGTCACGTGAATTAGAAATGTGGGTCTCGTGCTGTGGCTCTAATAATTTAATCACTCACTGTAATAAAGCAGTGACACGCGCCAGCGATCTCGTGAACATAAACGATCCAGAATGCAGATGGCGACGATAAAAATAAGATTAGAGATGAAGGGTTAGGTCTGGGTTAGAGATTTTGTATTTTCTGTTCCCCTATTTCCTGAAAGAGAGAGGTTAAGTTGCTCATAGGTGATTCGCGAGATATTTACAAGCCCCAAAGGATTACAAAATTGACGATTAACAATCTAGTCGATAAATAATCTATTCGAGCTCGACGAATAGAATTGGATGCTTTATTTTTTGGGAACGCGGTAGGAGGCTCGATGACACGGTCCTGGAGACGAAGAGATATTGGTTGGCGACGCGTAGACGGGTAGACGGACCCCGCGGGTCGCATAATGAGACCCGATACGAATCTAAATCCGAGCTTACGAGATAAACAGTCTATTAGGGGCTGCTGCAACCCCCGTCGTAACTTGGGTCGGCGTATAACGACCAGATCAAAGGTATCGAATTGACGAGGAACCCTTGCGTCTACCGCATCCTGGGTTTATAAACCGTCTTCGTCGCGCAGGATCAGACCCGTTCACAAAGCGACCCGTTTGCCACAGAAAGTTCGCGATTTCCATTAAACCCGACCGCCATTCTCCGTGTCTCGGTAGCGCGGCGTCTTGCCGCGTCGGCCTGATGATTATTTTTCCCCGTTTTCAATCAACCGAACGGCTCCTTTGACTTTTTAGTCCTCGAAAGTTTACCCGGGCTAATAAAGCGTCGCGCTAATTATCAGCCGTACCAACCAAGCGTTTCCTTCACTCATCGCATAATTACTGTCGAAGTATCATGTCTTTCAACCGTAGCGTCGGTAATTTCTATTTGCGAACGCAATGGCCGGTTGATTCATGCGCAACGCCTTCCAGAGAAAAACGTACACCGGAAACGGCCAGTTGCTTGTTGGCTTTCTGTTCTGTTTGGTGTTCGAAATGTATAGGGGGGGCAAGACGAGGTTAGCTAAGAAGATAATATTTATTAACACGTTCACTGCCGCGTTGGTCATAAATGACACAATAATTCTTCGTGTGTGCATTTAAAGTGACTGACATGTCCTTCTAAATCTTCTGAAAATGACAAAGCTGTATGTATTTAAATTTTGTGCGATCTCTGTTGCAGTATGTGCTTGAATGATGAAATGTACTGAATCATTTTCTAAATAATTGCAAAATGAATTATATAACGTGGGTCAGTTGATCGGCAGTGGTAGGTTTAGTGTTAAAAATTAATTTTGTTCATAATACAGTTGCTTGAACCGAACGACGCCATCTTGCCCCACGACACGCTACTAATTCGCGTGCTTTTCATCAAGTTTAATTATCTTCCAATGAAAATTGCACTTTTGTGAAAAAGTAACTTCCAACGGAATTGTATTTGTCGTTTCAGGAAAAATATATATATTATTAATATTAATACTATTACTCCGAACTTTAAGTGTGCTTATAAAAATGTTGGAAACTTTGAGAATTACGTCGTAAATGAAAACACTTGTGGCCTGTAACACCAATATTTCCAAGCTAGCGCTCATTCATGCTAACTTCCACATATATTCTGATTGTTTGAACACTCTAGTATGTATAGTTACTGGGAAACAATGATTTCTCGCCTTGCTCCACCTTCCACTGCAAAAATAGGTGAACCATTGTCACAGGACCATTTATGTAACCATTTTGGACGAGCGTACTATCCAATATGGCGTCGACGTATTTATGTTCCTCGTGCGTCGAATATATATCCATTAGAAAATTTTCAATGAGGAACCGTTTTTTAAATATTTAATTCTTCTTCGACGACGAACGAGAATCTTTGTTCCCCGTCTCATCGGATTAAAGATTCTACGCTGGCAACGTGTATACGCTGTCGGACCGATTAACTCGCTTCCTATTTTTCTATTGTCTTTTTTATCGCCCCTCCCCGCTGCCGCCTCCTCGAAAAACTGTGCCAAGAGTCGAAGATTGGAAAGTCGGTGAATATCTTCGACGTCTTCGATATTCCGCTCAAGGCTACTGTATACGCGGCCTGATTCCACCCATTTCGAGATGTTCTTTGGAACCGACACCCAGACTTTTGTCTACAAAGGAATCGATACAGGGCAATACCTTGAACCGGCGATATGAGTTTCCATATCAGGGTCGCCCGACTCGTTACATTATTTGCTTTCCTCCTTTTGCGGCTCGTTGATTGCGAAACGCGATGGAAATTCGGCTACCGACCTCCAAACAAAAGTCAAGAACAATCACTCGTATTTTACAATCAACGAACGTGTGCCGCTTGGAAACCTCGGTCAGGATTCAAACTGAATCACACTTACGGAACAGCGTTTTAAACCCCCTACCATCATTTATATGAACGGAATTTTCCGGGTCATTATCAACAAAGTGCAAATTTTTGATGATTACCAATTTTCCACTTTTCTGTATGATGCAAATCGATTAAGGGGGTATTCTAGTCTACAATTTCATTTTTTGGGTCTTTTTAGGGATTTTTTTACAAAATTATACAAGTTTCTTAATATCGGCATTTCGCATAGATATTTATTTATACAATATTACAAATATTCACAATTTTTCTCAAGTGAAAATAAGTAAAAAAGACTGAATAAATAAATGTGCTAGATAAATTGTTTTCATCGAACTTTTATCATAGAGATTCTAAAATACTTCTTCTAGAAAAGATAACTGTTTACAAAAGATAACTGATACATATTTACTTATACAATATTACAAATGTTCACAATTTTTCTCAAGCGAAAATAAGTAAAACTAACTGAATAAATAAACGTTCTAAATAAATTGTTTTCATCGAACTTTTATCATAGAGATTCTAAAATACTTCTTCAACAAAAGATAACAGATATATATTTACTTATACAATATTACAAATGTTCGCAATTTTTTTCAAGCAAAAATAAGTAAAACTAACTGAATAAATAAACGTTCTAAATAAATTGTTTCCATCGAACTTTTATCATAGAGATTCTAAAATACTTCTTCAACAAAAGATAACAGATATATATTTACTTATACAATATTACAAATGTTCGCAATTTTTCTCAAGCGAAAATAACTAAAACTAACTGAATAGATAAACGTTCTAAATAAATTGTTTTCATCGAACTTTTATGAGATCCTAAAATACTTCTTCAATAAAAGATAACTGTTTCTTTCGATCTCTATTTGAATAAAATGTTCAGTGCCGTCGAGTCAGAAGTAAGGGCGCGATAGTAACGGCAAGACGATCATCTAAAGGGCCCGGATTTTTAAAGGACAGAGGCAAACCAGAGAGTTTCCCGGTTGATCAAAATTGTTCCCACGGCTTTCGAATTTAATTTCCTTCCGTCGAAGCGCATTATCCTTGGAGTAGCAATCCGTGAAGACGGATCTCCTCCGGGTTAATGTGTTTAAATGCTCGAGAGGCGGAGGCGACGCGCCGCGCCGCGCCGGTTTTAGAAATGTTTGTCAACGGGACTTCAGCCCCGCCGGAAGATCGATTAATAATTTCCCGGTAAGTCGGTTAGCTCGCCGTGCAAGAAAACTTCTTCATTAACCGAACCGGCGTGGCTCGCTTCAAAGGCGACAGCTCGAAGTCTGCTCGCGCGCTGATTTCACTCGCAAATTACCGTTCCGAGGACAGTTTGCTACCCTACATCGGTAAATCAACGCTGACCATTATTATTAAACGTCCCCGTTAAAACCTTGCGAATTAATCGCGTTTAAAACTTTAGCCGTTCCCGTTTGGTCCACCGGAAAACGTTCAAAAATATACCAGCTGTTCGGCGGTGATTACTTTAATGAAAATTCAAGCACTAACGCTTTCAACGTCTCCTGACTTTTACAGCGGTGCACTTCGACGCCAACAATTTCAAAACGTTTCCGACTTAAATTCGCTATTACTCCTTTCAAACACGAACAAAACGCTTTATTGATCGGGTGTTTAGTAAAATGTCGTACGTTACATTTTGTAAAACAGTTCGTTGCTTCATGTTGGAATGAAAACTAGTGTGATCTTCGATAATGTAGATTTATTAATAATTAATAATTAATCTTTGCATACGAAAAGCATTGCCAAAGTAATTTGTATATCGCATTGGCATTTATTGTACGTAAAAGTTCATTAAAAAATAATCTGTAACATACGCCTTTCTCCCAGACATTCATTTAATTACTGTTATCGTTTGACTGCGAACGTCGTGCATTTTTTTAGTGCAGTAGGTAGCTGCAATTTCAAACACTAGAGACATTCAAAGAATTGACGAGCATCGATATACGGTGTTATCCAAAATAAACTATAGGAAGTTTTTTTAAATAAAAACATGATATTTTTAATTTTATTGATTATTTTACTTAATGATCAGGTATCGTCTATGACAATTATGTGTGAAAGACGATATCTATCAAATGACCACCACGACCACGTTTACAGACATCAATTCGAACATCAAAATTTTCGATGACATTTTGGCATATTTGCTCGTTTAATTCATCAATTTCATTTCTAATGTTTTTTTTTCAGGTCATGAATTCTTGCTGGTTTGTTGGCATAAACATTGCTTTTCAAATAATTCCAAATAAAAAAGTCCAATGGGGTCAAATCACACGAACGCGGTGGCCAACTCACATCAGCATTCCTTAAAATTAATCGACCATTGAATTTTGATCGCAATAAAGTGATGTTTTCACGCGTTGTATGTGACGTAGCTTCGTCTTGTTGAAAATAAACATTGCTAATGTCGATTCCATTTAATTTCAGCCATAAATAATCAAAATTTATGCAAAATTCGCCACAAACTGCCATAAAAAATGCTCAATTCTTGAGAACGACGTGGAATTGATGTTGATGGGTCTTTAGCAACACTTTCACGAACAGCAGCAATGTTTTCATTCGAACGAGCTGTTTTTGGTCTGCCAGACTTTGGTTTATCATGAACAGATCCAGTTTCATCAAATCTCTTAACCAAATTTCGAATTGTTTGCTCAGATGGACGGTTATGTATGCCGAAAAAATCACGTAATTTACGATGAGTCTCTTTTATCGAACACTGATTTGCAAAATAAATTTTAATAACTATAGCACGCTCTTCAATCGTATACGACTACATTGTTAAAATTGTCTGTCATTGTAAGTTAAAAATACAAGAAAGTAACGAGAAACAAACATGGCGTTTGACAGCTATTCTGATTCAACATCCTAAAGGTACTTTTGGATAACCCATAATTTTTTGTAAAAGGGGACTAATAATAGTTGTAATTGTTCTTGGTTATTTTTATTTAGAAATTTTTTATATTACATACGATCTACTAAAAGTATTGGGAAAAAACAAAAAAATTGCTTAGTGGATCTTGTTCCTTGCAATTTATATTTTGCACAAAGATTCGCAATCTATCCCTGAAACAAAATTTACTTCTATCCAACTTCCTCAAAAAAAAATCGGACAAGTTCTGTCGACTCCACAGCTGGAATATAAATTTCAATTTTGACGGGTCTCTCGTATGTTGCAGTGTATCGCGAAGTTTTCCAGAGTTTCCGACGAAGATTTCGCTCGGAAGCGATCAGGGCCTTGAAGAGCAGCCTCCCTTCAAGCTCCGCGAGAGCTCGGCGGTCGTCGAATGCTAATTCCGTCGTTAATAATAATCATTATCAGCGAGCTGTGGCTCGACGTTCTCCCGAGGGTTCGAAATTTGCACGCGCATTAATCCCATTTCGTTTAAGGGCTCGTCAATCATATCCACCCTCCGCGGGCCGGCGCGCCGCGGTGTTCCTCTGCACGTGTGCGTGTTCGCGCACGCATCCATACAATCGCCGGAGATGCTGGGTACCAATGAACTGGGACTCGAGCTTAATGGTGTTTTGAGTGGGCACGGTGCACTCAAAATTGGTCCTCCACCGACCAAGAGACTCGAGGGTCCGTCTGACAGTTTCCACATTGGATCCGGCGAATTAAATCCCCATCGATTGCTTATTGTTTAATCTTCAACCCTTGTGTCAACAGCCAACATTTTCTTCGACGTTCGAACGATCCTGTATACATATATTTACCACAATTATAAACATTTAACCCTTTGCACTCGGAGCTATGTCAACTCAAAAATCAAACATTTCTTCTGACCAAGAATATTTCCCTTGTACATAATTTTTTTCATTTTATACGTATGGAACTGATATAGTACCTCATACAATATTTAAATATTTAGTAATTTATGAAATATAAACAAATTTAATAATGTAAACAATATTTTGAATAATGGTATAATTATTTGTAGTGGCGCCTCTGAGTCGCCATTCGAGTGCTAAGGGTTAACTTTCAACAGCCGATCATGGACGCCATCTTGAAACGAGCGGAACCGTGTAACTCTCGACATGGAGCCTATCTATCTCTTTTACGACGCACCAAATTCTAGAAAACATTCGTTATAGTATACGTTGGTTTTGAGGAACTTATTAAAGTTAGGTCAATAAGGTTAGCTCTCTTAACCCGGCTTGTTTTGAAGAAGCTTATTGAAGTTTCGTACGTGAAGAAATCGTACCAGGGGCCACGGAAATCGTACTTGTGCCCAAATGACCACCACGACCACGTTTGCAGACATCAATTCGGACATCAAAATTTTCGATGACAATTTGGCATATTTCCTGTATCCTGTATACATATATTTACCATAATTATAAACATTTAACTTTTAACCGCCGATCTTGGACGCCATCTTGAAACGAGCGGAACCGTGTAACTCTCAAAATGGAGCTTGTTTATCTCTTTTGTGACGCACCAAATTCTAGAAAACATTCGTTATACTTTACGTTGTTTTTGAGGAACTTATTAAAGTTAGGTCCATAAGGTTAGCTCACTTAACCCGGCTTGTTTTGAAGAAGCTTATTGAAATTTCGTACGTGAAGAAATTTTGGCACATTTCCTATATCCTGTATACATATATTTGCCACAATTATAAACATTTAACTTTCAACCGCCGATCTTGGACGCCATCTTGAAACGAGCGGAACCGTGTAACTCTCGAAATGGAGCCTGTCTATCTCTTTTGTGACGCATCAAATTCTAGGAAACATTCGTTATAGTATACGTTGTTTTTGAGGAACTTATTAAAGTTGGGTCAACAAGGTTAGCTCACTTAACCCGGCTTGTTTTGAAGAAGCTTATTGAAGTTTAGCGCAGCGAGCGCAATAAGGAAGCGACACGGAGCGAAGAGGGAGCAAGTGTATAAAACTGTATCGTAAGCGAATAGATTTGTCCGGGGTTTCGGAATGAGTTGAGAAATCGTCGAGAACGTTGAATTTTCTCCCATAAAACGCTCCCCCGGGGTTAAGAGAGTAGATCACCCTGTATAGAGGGTGGAATCCGTTTCTCGGATTTTACGAGGTCCCGCTCGAGATCTTTTTCTTTTTACTTTCACCGTGCTCTGTCCTCCTCTCTTCTCTCTTTCTCTCTCTTTCTCTCTCTTGCTGCCACTTCCACCCCGCCTCACTTATTCAGACGTTTGACGGAACTTAGAATATAAACGACCTCAAACCATCCACCCTATCGGTACGTCAGCTTCAACAGGGGGTAAGGGATGATAGATCGACTTTTTCGACGGCGAGGGTGTAAATATGCGGTCTCTGAAAGATAGGCTGATGAGACGGTTCCCGTTCGAAAGCCCGGAAACCGCAGTCCTTTCACTCCCGATGGAAAAGCTTCACCTTTCGCCGTGCCCGTGCGTCTGCATGCTTCCAGTCTCGTCGAAAAAGTTTCTTAACCCCTTGCACTACGATCTCTTTCACAGCCACGGTGATTAGAACGTCCGTGACGTTCGCCATTTTCTATGAGAAAAGAAGGAACTTTGGCCTACCTCAAAATAAATACAATTTTATCATCTATTTCGAAAAAAAAACAAATAGTATGCTTATTTTGTAAAGGATTATTGTGCTTATTCTGTTAATTACAGCATTGTCGTAAAATTGTCTCAGATTAGCATGTCGTCTGTTACGGCGGCAACATACGCGGTAAATTATTTGAGCAGATTTAAAAATCAACTTTTGGATATATCGAGTGTTTGTGGAGAAACGAAAACTTGAAAATGGAAAGAGAATGGAAAAATTGTTAGAACAGGAGCTATAAACTTTATGTTAGAGAAGATGTTATTGGCGCAAGGTTCGATCGCCAGTAACATCTTTTCTAACAATTCAAAATTCGATCGATAGAAATGACAGTTATAAACTTTCTTGGTTATCGAATATCAGGAAACGTAGTAAATGCCAGATTATCAAAAGGTGCCAGAGGAATTTGTGACTCTTTGTGATGAATGACTATAACGTTTCTTACCAATTAATATGTGTAACTCTTGAAGCATCTATTGCAACATACCTTAAGAGAAATTAAACAATTTGTAGCGTTTTATCCGTTTATTTTAAGACTGAAGTGTAAAGAATGTAAATATGCGTATTATACGTCATCCGACGCCAATGTATTCAAATCAGAATTGGCACCCCTCCGTAACTCGCTTCCGTGGAAGTTATAAATATTTTTCCCCGGGGGAATGCATATCTCTTGAATCTAGAAATGATTTTCTTCGGATATTTCATGGGGATAATTTTCGAAATATCGATGTTGTTTCTATGTTTTCGGAAATACTAAATATTCGAGCTATAGAGCGAGCATAATTTTCAAGGGTTCTCAGGGTTGAAGATATTGTTCGAAAGCGAACGGGAAGGCTTCGGAAAGTTGATATTTCCGGCGCGGCCGGGTCGAAAGAATCGGAAAAGGATGAGTTTGGAAGCTCTTTGAGGGGATCAAGCGTGTCCTTAATTTCAGATGAGCTTAGCCATCGTGAATATCCCACGGAATCTGACGGTACCGAAGGCCAGAATACTGTCGGAGTTCTCGAGGCTGAATCACGGGCTTCGCAGCGGGAATATCTCCATCCTAGATAGTAAAACTATCTACATACCGAATTTGCATTACGACGGGACTGGCGAGGACACTCACTTCTGGGTCGGGAACGGCACGGAGCCCAACACATTCGGCATCAAAGTGCCCAACGAGGTACAAAGGTACCGTTTAATCCTTCTGTGGAACCGGCGAAATTCCGCGGACCTCTGCGCATCGCCAGAATTAAGATACTCCCTCAAACCTCACAGTTTATCCTATATACAGTCGCGAGCAAAAGTATTTGTAAAAACTGGCTTCGAGTTAGAGTATCCCACAAAAAATATATTCACAGAAAACTGTCGTATCTATTTGTCCAAATAGCATGAGAAATTTCAAATTGTCGCACAGTACGTTGAAAAGCTCGTGTTCTCGATGAAATTCGAATACTCAAAAATTAGAGCTGATTGGAAAAAATATTTCAGACGTAAGTTGTAAGATGTAGAAGAAGAGGGGACATGTTAATCGCATTTGTTTGACATTGCAGTGAGCATGAAAAGCTCCGCAAAGATTAGAATGGTAAATATGTATATAGAAAAGAGGACCCAGCTTCGATGACCTTCACATATGTTGTCAAGGTCAACATTTGGAACAACATTTTCCGGTAAATATATACAAGTTGGTCCTCCTCACCGATTTTGATGACCTTGAAATATGTTGTCAAGGTCGTCATTCTGAACAACTTTTTCCCTGTACAGGTTACCGCCGTTCGGTTTTAGTTTTCGAGATATTCGCAAAAAACTATTGCTACTACTGTATTGAATTGTAAAAAGCTTAAATCGTTAAATTTAGATTACAAGTACACTTTATTCTCCTACAAGCTGTCACTGAACGATAATTAAAATGTACAGAATCATATACAAGATGTCAAAGAGATGGTGGTCCTAGTTGGTTGGAGGTTAGGTTGGGTTGGGAGAGGGGAATGGGCGGCTTCGCCTAACGCAACCGTTACAATGTTCCGCATTTCGCATGGATTTCTGGATGCATTGTCGGGCAAACCCAAAATTCTTAAATAAAAATGTTCATTCTATATAATTTTACTAGTACTAAATTATTAATTTAAATTATAATTAAAATTTTATAATAATCTAATTTTTATTTAAATAACCCCCTAAATTTTTAAATAAAAATTTTCATTCCATATAATTTTACTAGCATTAATTTATTAATTTAAATTATAATCAAAATTTTATAATAATCTAATTTTTATTTAAATAACCCCCTAAATATTTAAACAAAAATTTTTATTCTATATAATTTTACTAGCACTAATTCATTAATTTAAATTATAATCAAAATTTTATAATAATCTAATTTTTATTTAAATAACCCCCTAAATTTTTAAACAAAAATTGTCATTCTACATAATTTTACTAGTACTAATTTATACGATCTAACGGCCCAGATCTAATCCAGAACTAATCCAGACCTAATCCTCACGAACTTCAAACCGGCGAGGTAATGGATTTTTAATATTTTATTTTTAAGTATCCTCCATTAAAACTTGCGGAATGAACTGTACTCGTAATCTCGATTTATTTAAAGTTTCTTTGCAAATATCTCGGAAACTAAGACCCCGGGTGACGGTTATATGTATAGGAAGAAGTTGTTCAGAATATTGACCTTGACAACATATTTCAAGGACGACGCGATCAGAGCTGTGGCTCCTTTTCTATATATTTACAATTCCAATTGTCATTTTGAGTGGAAACCTATATTTTGTGATTACGTATTCTTGAAGATGATCGCAGCTCAGCCAATTCATAGAACAAAGGAAAACAACAATGAACTCTCGGATTAGAACATATTATTACGCTTGCATGACGCATTGATGAGATCAATTCGGCAGAGTGTCCGAAAATTAAAGGATACGTGTATGTTTTCGGGAGATTGACGCTCTTCTTCTTTCAGTTTGGAGTCGCTGAAAAATTACTTTGGTCAGGACATCGAGATAGTCCTGCCGGGAAACTTGACCGTGTACGACATAGAATGGCTGTCGGTGTGGTCGAACGAGCTCAAGGAAAGTTTCGGACATGTTATGATCCCGAGGGACTTGGAGGTCCCTAGAGCACTCGGTCAGACCAAGATCACGGTAACTGAAGCACGAAATAATTTCACGAACGCAGCAGATCACAAACGCTCTCTTTCTTTCTTTCTTTCTTTCTCTCTCTCTTTCTTTCTTTCTCTCTCTTTCTTTCTTTCTCTCTCTCTCTCTCTCTCTCTCTTTCTCTCACTCTCTTCTCCTCTTTCTCTCTCGAGTGCTCATCCAACTCAAAGTATTTGATTGCAAGCTTAGCGACCTATTAATTGTCCAGTCATCGTCCCGAAGCATCGAAACGTTGAATTAATCTCATATAATTTTGCCGGGGATAGCCGCATTGGTGGTACAATCCTGTAAGTAACACAATGAAAGTGTACACAACACACACGCTCTCAAACTTAGCTCTCATTCAATCGAAATTGAACATTACACACATCGCATTTATCTATATCTCTCACAGTATGATCAATTGTATGTATCAGGTCGAGTCAGAAACAATTTTAACCCTAGGTAACTAACCTATCGCGAAAACGACGATCAGAATGCTAAATATCGTTCTCGTCAATTTGAAGACTGCTATAACGCGATAGGCGCGGGTAGTTTAATTATCTAGGGTTGAACGTTTATAATAACTGGACTGTAAATCTTTGTGCGGAGTAAAAATTTAGAGATATTTAGAGAAATAATCATTTCAAGAAAAATTTTTTTACACGTCACCTAGTAAACTAATTTTGCTAACATCTCAAAAGACTGTAAATCTTTGTGCGGAGTAAAAATTTAGAGATATTTAGAGAAATAGTCATTTCAAGAAAAATTTCTTTACACGTCACCTAGTAAACTATTTTTGCTAACATCTCAAAAGAATGGACTAGAAATATTTGTGCGGAGTAAAAATTTAGAGATATTTAGAGAAATAGTCATTTCAAGAAAAATTTCTTTACACGTCACCTAGTAAACTAATTTTGCTAACATCTCAAAAGAAGCTCAAGCCGATTGGTCCAATTATTAAAAAACTATTCATACTTAACCCTTGTATAGGCAACCGGGTACCCATTTCTATTTTTCCTTTAGTAATCTTTTAATGTTCCTGACAAAATATTGCAAAATCCTTCGGGATCCCCATTCTTTGTACAATTTCACGTAGATTAACATTCAGTGAAAAAAAAATAACAGTAAAATTGTTGCTACCCCGGCTGGCCAACAACAGTGAACATTTTGGTTGCCTACACAAGGGTTGGTGTCCACTTAATTTTCTCCCCGATTGTAAGTGACATTTCGGTCCCAAAGCTTCCGCGTAGTCGTTGCTGTACTTGTTGCTCACTTGATAGACAAATAATGTCGATAGACGGTGAAACGATTCGCGACTCGACCTGATGGAAACAATGTGAAGTTACTCGTTGTGGCACCGTGATGCAGTTTAGTGTTTGAAGAGAGGCCTTTGGGGTGCGTTTTCAGACGAGCAGCACACCTCCGCCACCGCCGCCCCCAATGCCGAAGGAGCTGACGAACTGCAAGCAGATGCTGGAGGGTCGGGTGCAGGTGCAGTGGGAGATCATTGGCGACGACATACAGATCAGGGTGTCGGGGCGCATCCGCGAGGACCAGTACATCATGTTTGGCCTGTCCGGCACCGATGGAAGGCCTGAAATGATCGGTGGCGACGTGGTCGTGGTAGCCTACAACAACAAGACCGGTGAATTCATCGCCGAAGACTATTACATATCCAGATATACGCAGTGCGACGGCCAGCAGGGCGTGTGCCCCGACGAGAGAATAGGAGGCAAGAACGACGCAGTCTATATGCACGGCGAGAGGAAGAATGGAGTGACCACAGGTGCCACCTACTATTTATCTATTTGATAATATTTACTTGTGTAATGAGCGATAAAAGTTTCAATTAGTAATGGTCTCAGTAATGGTCTCGGCGGGGTTAAACTTTCTTTTGGAGGACCAATTTTTATTAACTTTTTTTTATGCAGTCCTATAGATTTCGACGAGAAAACACCGAAAATGAAAGTCTTATTGCCAGGAGTTCACTGGTTCTGAAGTTATACGCGTGTAAAGTTAAGCACTTTTAACTAACCCCAAACCAACTTGGACTATACCACTCAGTACTATTTATCCGATGCGCTGAACACCTACCATCTATCCAGCGCATGCGCTCAACAGTCCTACCTCTACCACCCAACGAATATCCAATATGGCGACGCTCTAACCTGTCAAAAACGCTTAAATTCGTGAATTCCTAACAATAATAATTACATTTTCGTAATGATTGCATCGCTATCTACAGAATTACATAGCAAAGAGTTAAGAAAGAGTTCAGAAAAGTTAAAAACATCTGGTCCTCCAAAAGAAAGTTCAGCCCTCACCGATATACTCGCCCCGTGTTATGTTACCCTTCTAAGCGACCGATGCCACTCGAGCTTTACGGCCCCTCACGGCGTATATTCCGCGGTAGTAGGGATAGTTCTGAGACAATTATAGGCACTTGGGACATTTATCGATAAAATACTGTATATACAATGTCGACGTTTCCGTAATTTTCAGTGACCTACACGAGGCCGCTAAGTACGAACGAGCCAGAGAGGGACAAAATGATTCCGAGATATGAGACGAGCGTGATCGCGGCGATAGGACCTCTGAACACAAGAGGAGAAGCGAACGCCCACGAGAGCTTCGACATCATGACCGAGAATATTCGTATCGATTTTACGTCGAGGAACGTCCGCAAGTGCACGAATTCCCTCTACGACCTGCCGGACATACCCGATGTTAAGCACTGGCCGCCGTTGGTGATCACCAACGAGACCACGTTCAACGCTAGGATAGGACCCACCGGTGGGAAGAAAGGATACTCGAGGATCACTGGTAACAATCGTCGAGAGACCTTTTTCTGTGAAGAGTTCCGTCCAAGTGGTACCCTTCAACTTTAATGGAATCTTATATATTTTTTCTTTTGTCGACCTAACCCAGAACCATGTCCAACATAGTTTGCTACCCCGGCAACCTCTGATATCGAGTACTCTTTCTTAATAGAAGCTTCGTTAAAATTCCAGGTACCACTTGGACAGCTCTTGCTAGCAAGTTCTCGTAGTCAAAAACTTGCGGCGATCGGTAGATTTTATTTGAACACATTCAACGTGCCCATATAGTTTTGTTTTGTTTCTTTTTTCTGCCGCGAACTTCATATTTTTATGCCTGAAACGTAAATTTATTTTTAACGCTAGATTTACGGGGCCCGTCAAAATGACGGATTCAAAAATTTTTAATTTACGATTATTAAGAGTGTAAGGAGGCATTCGTGAGGAATTATTAAATAGATTTATTTTTTTTGTGTACATATCACAATAAAAATCGCTGAAGATCTAAGTAAATACAATTTTATTATTTTTATAAAGCAATGTAAAAGAATCAATTTTAGTGGTCCGTAAACCTAGTGTTAATCACCCAGGAAAGTAGAAATCTATATCTATTTGCTGTTTGTCGACAACTTTCCAAGACAACTTGAAAGCAGGTACTGCTCGGGTATTGACACAAAGGGTTAATCCGAATCCTTTTTCTAGCTACTTGATCCCACAGTGTAATTTTCTATTCACGAAACACCACGTATGTAGAATATTGAATTATGGCGGTGGGCATGCAAATATGTTAAAAAGTTTCAGGATATCGCAGGGAATTTTAAGTATAGAATTATTGTTGGACTCCGGATGTTATGCATTTATGACAAAAATGTGTACGTACTATTTAAAATCGGTGGAACGTTTTACCCGTTGCGGTCCTATGTCCTTATTTTATTGAGCCCATTACATTTATCAATAATGACACAATTACATGGCGCGTAAATAAAATTTTAATGTTTTCTGTCTGTTCTAAATTAGTTAATAAAGCTGCCTGTGAGAATATACAATAATTTGACTATTAGAAGTAAAAGAGGGAGAGAACACGTTAGACCGCAAAAGGTTAAAAGACTTTAAGAGTATCAATATAATATTTTCACTACATTAAAATTGTTAGGGAAAAATATAAATTTATACTTAGCTCCTGTGTCTTGCGATTGATGAGCAAACTTTTTATGTTGCATAAAAATCCGGAGTCTAATTATTCCGATTGATAATATAAATTAATAAACCGATTTATCGCAGGACAGCCTTCTGGGAACGTTGCCTGGTACATCAACGACTTGCTGGTCCCCAAGCTGATCGTTGAAAGAGGGCAGACCTACACGTTCATAGTGGAGGGCGGGAACGATACCACAAACATGGACAGGTGAGTAGAAATTCGAATTATCAAGCGACCGGTCAATATTCGATGATTGCTTCGGAATTCGCAGGGAAACGCTGCCACTGTTCCCAATTCGAATTGTTCAAATAATTCAGCGCTAATTATAGTCTGTTTATATAGGTTTTTCACTCCAAATTAACCCTTGCACAGACCAAATTCACCCTTCTATATGTAGATTACTTTCCCCCTCTTACGACTCGAGAATAAAATAACACAATTCCCTTTTGTCATGATTTTATGTCAATCTGTGCGAATCCTACTGATTTTGCAACGAAAAGGCAAACACTTTACCGTTACTTTGATTATTTTTACAAATCTTTTTCGAATCTCTTTAACAGTGAAAAATTGAATGAATATAATCTGGAGAAAGTGTGTCGTAACCTCTACAATGTACACTTTACTATTTCTATCAGTTATTCTATCTGTTATTGTCCTGAGTAATGCTTATATTGAACACATGTTATTGTTTTGGTGTGAAAGTTCGAAGGCATGAACTAAAGTGCAAATAAAACGATCATACTTTTTCTGCATTTCCCTGCAAGTTTGACCTTGAATGACCTTGAGTCATAGGTAATTAAACTCATCTTAAAACGCATTATTTGATGGTGGATAAAAAACATATCAGTCCATTTAAAAAAAGAAAGTTGACCTTCACCTCACCTTGGAGTGTCCACCGGGAAAAATATAAGTTCCACCACATGACATCCTCCTCGGTATTAAACAACTTCCATCTGAAACATTTTTGTGTATAAAATCAATA
This sequence comes from Sphecodes monilicornis, assembly GCA_913789915.3. Taxonomy (NCBI): domain Eukaryota; kingdom Metazoa; phylum Arthropoda; class Insecta; order Hymenoptera; family Halictidae; genus Sphecodes; species Sphecodes monilicornis. The sequence continues at coordinate 23,482,517 of OU565287.1, forward strand.
TTTTTGGAGGTATATTTGTCTGTAACGCTTTATAATTTCCACTCTGTATATACTTGAAATTACCTGCAGCATTTTAAAGGAAACTATATACACAGCAGCAATGGCGGCTCAAGTCAAGTGGAAGCCCTAAGCGGTAAAAAATATGGGGCCCTCAAACTTAAGTTAGAAATAACGTTCGAGGTATTAAAAATAAGCAAAATTCACAATTGAAAAAGTTGTTTTAATTTTTTGTAAATAAATTGAATTTTTTTTCTAAAAAAAATGAATGCTGCGATATTCGGGGCCGTATGGTATCCCGCCACTGCACAGTACACTGTAAAATAGGTATTTTACTTCTATTCAATGTTATACACAATAAACTTTTCATTTCAAAACGGTGTATGTATTTTATTTTCAAGGGGATGGATTTGGTCTACAAATAGATGAGTTTAGTTTGCAAAAAGGGTGAATCTGATCTGCAAAATGGTGCGTTTGGAGTGGAAAACTTGTAGCAATACAATCTGTTCTTGGCAGGACTTTCGAATGAGAATGTTTCAGGTACCATCCCTTCTATATTACGAGCAGTCGAACGGGCGGCTATGGTAAGAAAAGCGAAGAGGAGCAAGCTGACGAGAAGGTGTACGCCGGAGTGAAATTCGACGCGGACGGCTACCCCGAGCCGACTGCGGCTGGACGCTTCTGCAGATGGGTTCAAAAGAGGGTCGACATGAACTTGGACATGGACACGTTCAAGGATTTCTTCGAAAACCTCCGGCTCGAGTGTGACCAGGGTGAACCGGGCGAGCTCATCTGGACCGTCGACGAAGACACCCCTGACGAGGTCTACTACCAGGTGCGCCACAGTCACATGGCAATGCCAAAAGCTCTAAATCATTGTTGTTCAGCCATCGCTCTTAACTAAGACTGCAAGTTTTATAGTAGTATATTCTAGTGTATTCTAGTGTATTCTAGTATATTCTAGTATATTCTAGTATATTCTAGTATATTCTAGTATAATCTAGTATATTCTATAGTATATTCTATAGTATATTCTAGTATATTATAGTATATTCTAGTATATTCTAGTATATTTAGTATATTCCAGTATATTCTAGTATATTCCATTATATTCTAGTATATTCTAGTATATTCTAGTATATTCTAGTATATTCTAGTATATTCTAGTATATTCCAGTATATTCCAGTATATTCTAGTATATTCCATTATATTCCATTATATTCTAGTATATTCTAGTATATTCTAGTATATTCTAGTATATTCTATAGTATATTCTAGTATATTCTGCTGCTTCGAGTACAAAGATGTATTTTATTCTATATACTGTAATATTTTCGGCCTCCGTTCACTGTTCAGCGTGTAACCCCTGGCGACAAGACTACCTTTTGCAAAAATGGAGCAATTTAACGAGATCTTTTTTCTTCCCACAGTGTTACTCGCACGATAACATGGGCTGGAAGATAAACGTGATCGGCGGCGCGTGTACAGCGTTGCCGATGTTGACGATGGTCGCATCGTTCGTACTTGGTCTTTTGAATCTGTTAAGATGAATCCATTCACGGCCAGAGAGCCGCGCGTGTGAAGAGAGATGGCTGAGCAATTCTGAGGACCCGAGGATGGCGAACAAACATGAAAAATGGACGCGACGTGGGATACACGACTCGCCTGACACGCAACGACGGTGATAACAAATTAACAAGAGAACAAACAAGCAAGAAAGACAGAGAAAGAGAAAGAGAAAGAAAAAACACAGAAAAAAGGAGAAAAAAATCGGAAACGCAAATACCAGGCTCGATTGATCAAACGATACAAGGTTGTAAGAAAGTACTTAGCTCGTAAGGTTTAATCTAAAGGTAAGAAGATTAGCAGAATATTTTTAAGATCTATCAGATTCAATATTTCGTATTATACGGTATACATATGTATATGTATATTTATACATACGTACATATATATATATACAAATACATATTAAATCTATACATATATATTATACATATATTCATATATGTGTATTTATATATATGTATATATAATATGCATACAAGTGCATACAGTACGGTAACGATACAAGTACGCATGTTTCAAGCGCACCGAGTGAAACGAGAATCCGAGAAGTGATTTTTAACGTTTAAGGTACATACATATTTTAAGGGACTGACTTGGGGCGCGGGAGAAAATAGAATGACGATCGGAGATCGGTGACAATAAACAGAATCAGGAAACAGATTGAAAGTATTTGACAATAATGTCGTTCAGGGACGCGGGGGGTGGGGATGTCGATCGTGGTCGTCGACAAGGAAATGAGGTATCGCGATGGCCGACGGGCGGTCGTATCGGACCGCTTGACGACGATACGTGATTGTACAATGTAAATTTTGCACAAAGCTACAGTCGAGTATAACGTAACTTTAAAGAATCGAGTAGCCGTTAAGGTATACATTTATATAAATGCTGTCGACTTGACAATAATACGTAGGGTAGCGTGAGAACGACGTGAGCGAGGGAATCGTTGAGTGAAACGAGAGAATCATGTACAACGCCGCGGAACTTGAGGCGCACGGTACCGGTCATAATTATCGACGCACAATCGCTATACAACAACCGCGCAATTAATAGAAAATTAACTAAAATGATAGGCGAACTCGTAGACCGGGGGACGATGTAAAAGTTACGCGTGTGAAAATAATTTATTCAATTTCATTTGCAATCGCCGAGAGGTGCTTTTACCTCTGACCACAGTTCTACAAAAATTGTTATAGTTACACGGTGATTTACTGGTTCAAATTTAAATTTTTCGATCTCTCTCTAAAATTTTTAAGAACTGTTAGCTGTCCCGATTTCATTCACAGTAATTAATGAATCATATCGTTGACTCGAATATATTGTATTGTTGGCATACGTTATACGGATATTAGAATAACAAATGATTGCTACTACGTTGTTTTACTCATTCCACAAAATTTTAAAGAAAGTAGACGTTGTCTGAGATTCGGGATGCCTGGAACCGCAGGGATCGTGCAATAAAAAGTGTTAATTAACAAAGGGTGGAGACGTCGGAATAATTATGATCGGTGCTGTGTGACGAGCTAAGGGTGACACAGTTGTGGACTATTCCCCTTGTACGTGTAACAATGCTATAATATGTACATACTATAGAGTGGACCTTCCTAAAACGGAATGAAAGTATAAAATGTGCCTTGGGTACAGATAATGAAACTTGTTTAATTGCACGAATTAGAAACCACTCGGACAGGTGATGCCCCACGTGTACTTAGGAACTGGTCCGTTCGCGTTACAAATTTCCATAATGAACGCGCGATTAGAATTTTTAAGAAATTCATGTGTAAATTCGTAGGACCTGCGAAGATACCAGAGATAGGGAACAGCGAAGAAATTATTCTTTCGTTCGATGGTATAAATAATAATTTTATTACCGCGTACATTTTTTTCAAAGCAATTTATCTCTTCGTTCCTAGAGTCTGTGCCTATCTCTGCGCTCCGGGTGGAATTCGATGATACTCTATCGACGGGGAAAAAGGACAAGTATCCAATAAATTATTAAAGTTCGTAGACAAATGGGTGTTGTTCCTGTAAGAAGATTTATTCGAGAGAAAAAACGCGAGGAACGGCGGGCGTGCAACCAAGAAATCAGAAAAATACATAATCAATCGAGAAAGACGGAGGTCCACGGAGATCTCTTTTTCGGGAACTAGACGGCCGAGACTTCCGGTGTGTCCAGATTCTAAGTAACGGGGCGTCCTCAAAATTCTCAGCAGCGAAAAATTCTTCGCAATTCCGATTGCTTATCGCACGAAGACCAGTATGTATTTAACTACATATGCATACTTAACATATACATTACATCTAAATATATATATATATACATATACATACATATATTAAACATACATGCATAAACATGAGATACGTGTATACATATAAAGAGAAAGAGGCACTTGGAAAATAATTATCATTTGGCTGCTGGCTGGCCACTGTACTCTGTACTCGTCGCTCGTGAACATTTTGTTTCACTTATCGTTTATCGGAGACTCGTAAACGTAATTTTGCTATTTTTTTGTTCGATCCATAACTGTTCCCAATCTACGTTACACATTTTTGTTAAAATTTGCGTGGGAGTAATCAAAACTGCTCACACTTTCTAGTCAGCATTATATATTATAGATATATACCGGGTGTTTCACCTAACTTGACCACCTTAAATATATCGCTTATTTTATATGATAGAAAATATGTCTGGGGGAGAAACTATTCTGTTGGAAGGCGCCAATACGGAGATGGACCGAATTTTTTTCTCAAGGTCATTTTTTCGAAATCTCAAAGTCATCGTATTTATTTTAAATGGGCTGCATATTCTCACTACAACAGTTTTATAGTTTATAAAAAAACGAATCCAACGAGGTGCAATATGTTGACCTTCACGTGACTTTGACGTGAAGGTCAACGTGAAGGTCAACATATTGCACCTCGTTGGATTCATTTTTTTTTTATAAGCTATAAGACTTGTAGTGAAAATATTCAGCCCATTTAAAAAAAATACGATGACTTTGAGATCTCGGAAAAAAATGACATTGAGAAAAAAATTCGGCTCATCACTGTATTGGCGCCTTCCAACAGAATAGTTTCTTCCCCTGACATTTTTTCTATCATACAAAATAAGCGATACATTTAAGGTGGTCAAGTTAGATGAAAAACCCGGTAAAACTACTCTTTGGTAAACAAACAACCACAACTTTACTATAGGAACCAAATTCAGCACATCGCCAATGCCCGTATACATTCTGCCATACTTCTTCTACGCTCTCACCATACCTCATTCTTCCATACAAAACCGTCGATAATACAGGGATCGATTATACCCTACAACAATTTTTACAAATTAATGGAATACCGAACTAGTAAACCGAGTTAATGCAATTCGACGCTTAAAATGTCTGCATATAGAACTAATTTTATAATCCCATCGTTTCAATCCCAATTTTTCAACAGCAATTGGAAAATAGATGCTTTCATGACCGCGCTATGCTGCTTATTTTTGCAAATCAATGGGGAAAACTGTATCGGTGACAGTAAAAAGAAAATGAAGTGAAAGCTAAAGCGATTCTACGAGCGACGAGTGCACTGTCATCTGCCGTAGCCGCGCCGAATGAGATAGCGTCTAATTGGGGCAACATTCCAAAACATCCGTTAACACTAAACCTACCAAGCACAAAACATATAAAAGTGTAATGCTCTATAGAAGTGAAAAGATTGAATTTACTTTAACTTTTTACGGTTTTTATTATAATCTGTGTTTAAACAAAGAAGTCAGTTGAATCGTTTCCTATGAAACCGTTTTTATAATTTCAATAATTGTAAAAAAGAGAACCGGTCATTCGACCGTGGTAGGTTTAGTGTTAAGTAGACTGAGCGACAATAACGAAGACGGTTTGCTCGATGTCCGCGTCACATCTGGACCCCGGTATACAATGCGGGCTGGCATACTCGACGGCAATTCTCCAAAGGGATCGAACAACTGTTTTTCCGCGTCCGCGACTGACGCCTAACTCACACGGGGCCATTTCTTCAACCGTTTGCATCTGTTATTTCATTTACGCTGTTCCCGAGATCGACAAACACCAAGATCATCCCAAAGATTTCAAAACGTATTATTGTCGTATTATTTCCAACACTTTAAAATTATTCTGAGAAAAAACTATTAAGAAGAAATTAATGGTATGTAGGTTCTACGTCTTGCAGCTGACCCAGGCAATTTTTATTCTGCACACAAATATGTCTACTGATTTATAAAGTGTTGATTAATGTGATCAGTAGGCTGCGGATTTTATGCGTTTAAAATAAACATGAATAAGTGCAATTTAAAGCAGAAAACAGATTAGAAACATTTAAAAATATTAATGTATTAGTTTCAGCTTGTTAAGACCATTTAACACAGTCGCTACCAGCGTCACAGATATGTGACGTCCACAATATTGCAGTTTACTTGTAGATAGTCAAGTTAATTTTTCTTCTGCTAAGTTTCTGTTAATATTTCATAAAGTACGTATGTTACATTTAAACAAATACTTCAACGAAGCAACGAAATAAATTCTGGTAGCGAACGTGTTGAAGAAGAAAAGAACTTCCGTTTAGCTCCTCTTGCTTGTAATCGAGGCAGAAAATTTTCATTTCTCATTAAGATCCGCAGTCTAATGATTAATTCAGCGACAATTGAGCCATTTGCTAGCTAAATCAATTAAAACTACTTTTCGAATTTTCTTACGTGTTTCTGCCAAAATACTTCGTTGACATTTAAATTTTTGCATTTAAACTGCGAATTTTCTTACATGTTTCTGCCAAAATACTTTGTTGACACTTAAATTTTTGCATTTAAACTGCGAATTTTCTTACATGTTTCTGCCAAAATACTTCGTTGACGTTTAAATTTTTGCATTTAACCTGAATATCGTAAATAATTAGTAGACTGCGGATGTTTATGCAAGATAAAATATGTCTGCGCCCATTACAAGAAACAATAGACAAGTTGAAGGACATTTCTTTTCTTATTAAATTTATTGAGTTGTAAACAATACGTCGACCTTCCTCAATTCTTTTAATCCTTTCGCTGGTTGAAATTGAACCTATCCGTTTTTGTCTTAAATGCATAAAATCCGCTTTCTGCATTTCCCTGCAAGTTTGACCTTGAATGACCTTGAGTCATAGGTAATTGAACTCATCTTAAAACGCATTATTTGATGGTGGATAAAAAGACATATTAATCCATTTAAAAAAAGAAAGTTGACCTTCACCTCACCTTGGAGTGTCCACCTGGAAAAACAAAAATCCCACCACACGATGTCTCCCCTCGGTACTGAACAAGTTTCGTCTGAAACATTTTTGTGTATAATCAATATTTTTGGAGGTATTCGTCTGTAACGCTTTATAATTTTCACCCTGTGTACAGAATGTCCCATTTAAGTTGAGATTGTAAACAATCTCGAAGACATAAGTGAATAAAATCCGCTGTCTAATAATTAGACTTAGTATCATTCAATGACAAACATTGCCAGAATTTTTAAAAACGAATATACACTATTTCATCGATTTTCTCTACTTTTAAAATTGTGGAGTTAATCGATTTGGCAAAAATATGAACGGTTCAATTATCGTTGCGAAGATGTCGCGTGATTCGAAGATGGTCCCCGTGTGAGTAGGCTATTATGTTGCGTCGCGCGTTAAGAAGAAACGTCCCGTTTATGTTTCTAATCCTGTACACCCTGTTCCCGGGCCCCTCTTCCTCTCCCCTTTCGTCCGTTCTGCGTTCCATTTCGTTTCTAAAGCGAGTCGGGGAGTTCTAGCACGTAAGCGGATTCAAACTCCTACTTCTGTGAACGACAATAATAAAGAGTACCGACTTGCTGGATTGGACTAACAGAGGGCTGCTCCTGCGGGATCGGTCGGACCCGTGACTCCTTTTTTGGCAAACAATTTTGGGTGTCCAGTCGCGAGGTAGAGTTCATTCTAGGACAATAATCGCGTACGCGAAAGTCGACGCTGTTCGGACAATAAATACCGAGTTAATATATTAAATCTATTTGCATGATAGGAAAGAATTCTACATATATATTTTTTTCTCGGGCCGGTGGAGCGTATCGCGGGGGCGACCAGCGGCAAACTGGGGCTCTTAAGCCGATCGAATTCAATGGAAAACGATTCATCGCTCCCCTCTGTTTGCGAGTAAATTCAAAACAGATCCAGAAGTAATAAAACTGGATGGTGGAGCAACGAATTTTTCATTAATATCTAGCTGGATCGATTGTGCAGGCAATAAGCTGAACAATAAGCGTCTGAAGATGCGCTATCGTTCCGCTGATCCTGCGACACAAATATCCTTGATGATAAATGGACACTCGTAAGACATCATAAGACACTCCCGTTTCTACGTCATTTTTTATCCTGAATTTCAAAAGCGTTATCCAGCTAGTTAGACAACAAGAAGATCCATGGATCTGGATACTTAAACAAATCTGATAAGCAATTGCATAAATAGAGTCGAGTATTGTCACGGGTTATATTACTCGAAGGTAATCGAAAAATTGACTCGGAAGGATTCTTCCGGTAACGGTACAAGAAAAATACTGGTCACTCTTATACACCGGTGATAACTTAATTTAATAGATCATTCGATAACAACAATAATTTCAGACTTCACTTTTTTCTTCACAACTCCGCCCAATAACAATTATCAAAAAAAGCTGTTTTCAAACATTATCTAGTAAACTAATCCTTCTAACATCTCAAGAAAAACTCAACTCATTTGTTTTTAAAGGGTGGTCTTAAATTTTTGTTCGCCATTGTATATGCAACACAAAGAGTATGTAACAAAAATCCAATAGTCTATTTAACACTGTACCTACCAAACATTAAAAGTAGATGTTGCCTTATAAAAATGACAAGCAGTTAATCAATTTATTAAAGTTGTCCATAATCTTTGATCCTGCATTTCAAAAGCGTCATCTAGCTACTTAGACAACAAGAAGATCCATGGATCTGGATACTTAAAAAAATCTGATAAACAATTGCATAAATGGAGTCGAGTATTGTCACGGGTTATATTACTCGAAGGTAATCGAAAAATTTACTCGGAAGGATTCTTCCGGTAACGGTACAAGAAAAATACTGGTGACTCTTTTTAGCATCTTATACACCGGTGATAATTTAATAGATCATTCTATAACGACAACAATTTCAGACTTCACTTTTTGCTTCACAACTCCGCCCAATAGCAATTATCATAAAAGCTGTTTCAAACATTATCTAGTAAACTAATCCTTCTAACATCTCAAGAAAAACTCAACTCATTTGTTTTTAAAGGGTGGTCTTAAATTTTTGTTCGCTACTGCATATGCACACAAAGTGTATGTAACACAAATCCAATTGTCTATTTAACATTGTACCTACCAAACATTAAAAGATTATTAATATACTTTATTTCGATCGAAAGAAATTACGCTGGTATTAAAAGTAGATGTAGCCTTATAAAAATGACAACCAATTAATCGACCAGTTAATCAATTTATTAAAGTTGTCTATAATTTTCAATATAATAGATGCTTGGACAAGGAAATTTACGCCTTTATTTTCAATAAATGAATTTTTATAATTTCAGTGATTTAAACATGTAAAACCGTTCATTTGACCTTGTTAGATTCAGTGTTAAAGTGATCTGGATCAGCGAATCGATGTTTCTCCGCCGGAAACGAGAGGTGACGATGGCGTTTTTCACCTTTGACAAATGTTCACGGATACGGTCCACCATCCCCAATTTTTAGACTAATCGGACAATAACTGTACTCAATTCCTTTAAGTACAAACGTGGCCGTGACGACGTATCTCTCGGCCAGCGCAATGTTTGTCGAAGATATAAATCTCGAGGCGTTTCGAGCGAACAGAGGTGTCTGTACGGATCAATTATTCGAGGTACAACTGTACAAAGGTCGAGGGGAGGGCTCGTGTATCCTTGATAAGCTAGTAATTGTAATATGAATGTACAGATATACAAAGATGGGGCGCGGATGGAGCTCGAGGATCGTAGATAGTTACGTAAAGTTGTACTATATCTTTCTATCTCGTCCCATTTACCCTTTACCGTTTCTCTATCTTTCTCTGACTGTCACTCGTTTTTCACTCTAGTAGAATAGTAAGCGGTTAGGCCACTCGCCCGAACCACCGCGGAGCAGCCCGGCTACAAGTCCCTCAAGTTGTTAGCGGTTAAGGAGCAAAATAATAGTGTAATCGAAGGAAAAGATACTTTGTTTTCAATGGACGCGATCGGCGGATCGTGGATTTCACGGTTCTCCATCGAGTTAGGATCTTTTCGTATACAGGGTGGTCCTTTTAACCAGTTAACTGCGGCGATCTTTTTGCAAAGCGCGCACCAGTGTGTGTCGCGATAATCAAGCGATGACGTTATGAATCCAACTCAAATCATTTAAAATTTTTATTTGCTTGTTTCATTTCGTCCTGACCTCTAAACATTTTAAACATGTTAAAATTTACGAATATAATTTTGTTTTCGCCAAGATTACAATTTATATATCAAATTCTCCACGACGGATATAGCCGTCAAACACACTTAACTGGTTAAGTAAGGCCACCTAAATATTTCTTCAGCTTATTGTGATGCAACAAATATTTTTTACGTAACCTGTATACCACCCTGTATACTACTTTTGTACTGTACTCCGACAAGCAGCAGGGCCCGCTCTAGGGACGGGCAACTCGGACATTTGTTCGGGGCACCAAAATTTAGGGGCGCCATTTTGGCTTTATTTAATATATATATACAGGGTGTTCCACGTAACACTTTTCACGATTTTTTAAGTACTTACGATAATCTGTCAAAGAATATTTCCAACAAAAGTTGATCAGTTTTCGATTGGCTATATATTGCAATAAAAAGATTTCGAAAAACATTTTTTTTTATAGTATTGTCAAAGGTCATCTTCATTTTTTTAAATGGCACTTTGTATTTTTGACTTAACAGTATTATAGTCCGTGTCAAAACGAATTCAACGACCTAGTATACCATGACCTTGGGATGACCTTGAAGGCGAATGTAATTTCGAGTCTTAATAATAAACACAAGTTATTATCTCCCATTCAAGCAGATTGTCATGTTTTGTTGAAATTTTCATTTCTTCGCCTTCAAGGTCATCCCAAGGTCATGGTATTCTAGGTCGGTGAATTCGTCTTGACGAATTACGGGCTATAATACTGTTAAGTAAAAAATACAAAGTGCCATTTAAAAAAATGAAGGTGACCTTGACAATATTATAAAAACAAATGTTTTTCGAACTTTTTTCGAAAACTGCTCAACTTTTGTGGAAAATATTTTTTGTCAGATTATCGCAAGTACTTAAAAAATCGTGAAAAGTGCTACTTGGGACACCCTGTATATATATATATATATATATATATATATATATATATATTCTTAAGGGGCGGCAATTTGCCTTTTTGTCCGGGGCGACGTAACCGCTAGAGCGGGCGCTGCAAGCAGTAACACCTCAAACCATCGCATCGTTTTCTTTGACACAGATTTCGAATAATTTATTTAATATATGCGTGATACTGATCAGTTCTGTAACAATCTCGCAGCATAACTTTAAGCTTGATTTAAATTCGAATATATCGTTCAATTTCGTTTGAATTCAGAATTTCATTATGAGTAATTTGATTAAATGAGAAATGTTTTTGTACGGCATATTTAATACTGATCATTTCTGTGACAATTTCGTTGAATTTTAAACTTTATGTATAGTTTCAAATATTTCGTTAAATTCCATTTATACTCGAAATGGAAGTGTGAGTAATTTTATTAAATGAGACATTTTTACTAATTCGTGACAATTTCATTCAAACGAACATCATATTTAATTCCAAATATTTCACATTCTTCTGCAAAACGACGTATCAAACTGACAAATCGCGTAATGTCGTTCACTTTATAAAATCAGTAAGAAGACAATATACAAAAGTACAGAAACTTATGATTCGCCTAAGGAACAATTGAATAACGTGCTCAAAGAGTCGTATAAATCCTCGATTAATTCCAATAGTTGGCAAAAAGACTTTGACACGCCTGATCCGCGATCCATCGATCCGAAGAAGATAAGGGTGACGAGATGTGTGCGTGAGAGGACGATCGAGGCGCCGATCGATCGGGATCGATCCCTCGTCGATCGGCCCTCGTATCATCAGGTTTTTCCATTTTATGTCTCGTGTGGTAGTTAAGGTCCAGACAGCGTTACATGTAAATTTTTCCTTCAACGCGCCGATCTCGCGAACAGACTCAAGGAAATGGAATATAATTCCGTCACGCCCCAGCTGTCTAAATATCTTCCGAGAACGTTCCTTATCGGGCTACTGTCTTTCCTGGCCGAAGCAGCTTCCGGTTAGCACGTTCAAGACGGATTTAACTCTAGATGATTGAATCCTTTTCATTTAACAAGAAAATATTTTTCTTGTAAAGAAACAAAACACAGAAAGTGAAACAATTGTATTTGATATTGAGTTTATTAATTGTAGCGATTATTTTTACGAAAGGTTACTGATCTAGGGTTAAATTAAAAATATCAAACGTGAAGTTTAGAAAGCTGCAGCAGCAATCTACCAACGTAGAAAAATCCTGCGGAAATTGATTTGATCAAAGTTGTTAGAATAAGTTTTGATTGCTCAAAATTGCAATGTTCCATTTGAAGTTCATATTTTTATACAATTCGTAGAAAAATCCTGAAGCGTTCGGACGCCATTTTGTGGAGCTGCGGAGGGCCAGCCTCATCTTCTCCGATCATATCGAATTGCTTTCGCAGACATATCCTTATCGAACATATCCCTATCTTAAGATGACTCTGGCAGAAGCGCGGAACGTTCTCCGAACAAAAAACAGCAAATGTTTATGGCAATTAGTTAAGTTAAGGAATGCGGAGTCGCGCGTCCTCGAGATCGGCGCCATTCTGATTTCCCCCGGAAGGCCGTCTGAGGAATATTTCGGAAGTATTGAACGAAACGACGAGGTCGCAGCACGATCGTTTTGTTTCGCGGCGAGCGATTGTAAGAGAACGATCGCGTGCAAGACGGGGAATGGAGGATTCTCAGTCATGGTGATTGTCTAGGAAATAAGCGGACAAAACATCGTTCGAGGCGGATTCCCGCGGATGCGTCGATCAACTCGAACCGATTGTATAACACTGTCAATATGCATGTCACGACGAAGATCGTCTCGTTTCAACGATAACCGTAGAGATACTCGGAGACTTTTAAACTGAATATCTTTCTGAATCTTGTCCTTGTGGTAAAATATATTTTCACACTTTACAAGCACGGCGTGGATGGCGAAGTAGGGATTTGTCGTATAGGCACTTCGGCTCCTTGCACCAGCAAACTCGAGGGAATACAAGGTAACGCAATGCGTTAATCCTCCGAGCCACGCCATTTTCCACAGAGACGTATCTCCTTTCCACAAACTCAAATAACATTTATTGTTTTCCGACGTGTCTGCTGAAAAGTTCTAGCCAGGTTTCGAGAACGATGCTCAACAAAAATTATGTTTTCCATTTTATATTTCGTCGGGTTACTGCCAAAACAAGGTAGCTCCATAATGTGAACTTTTGAGGAATCGTCGTTTGAAAATTTAAATTGATATGAAAAATCGTCACAGCTTCAAAATGATTTATTGATTGAAAAAAATCAAAGTAAGTAACAAAACAAAAGAAGTTGTCTAGTTTTGTCAGTATGTTTTTCGAACATTTTTTAATCTAATGGAGTACTTAACTCCGAATTGAGTAAAAGTGGAGTTAGCTTGTTTTGGCAGTAACCCGACGATTTGTCTTTTTCGTAGCCTACGCCATTTTTTAATGCAATCATTTTCTCGGTCCCTTGTAATACCAATTTTTTCTAAGATACATTTCTTCATCTTTCAGTTTCAGAATTTCTATTTCCGAATGTTTGAAAATCTCACTTGTATTTTTAAGTGGGTGAAACAAGAATGGACGAAATAGAATAGCATTTGCGTTTCTTTACGAAAATGGATAGTACTTTTCAGTATGCTTCGCTTTCCTTCGTGTAGAGAAACTTGAACTTTAGGAAACTAGTGTGGGAAAGGTTTTAAGACTACTGTACTGCGTCTCGCGTTGCAAATTTCGACGGTGCAACGGACATTGAAGAGAGGAAGTGGAGCTCCAGCGGTGTCGGTGTGACGCACAGAACGCTTGAAAGTGGAACCATGTACAAAAAGGATACGATAAGTACTCATTTGTTACGATAGGCCGTCCTGAGTTGCGTTAAAAGTGTCGTGGATGTATATTTCAAAGGACATCGCTGGAGGGATTGCGGCAAATAGAAAGTAGATGTGAGAAACGAGCCGGAAGCTCTGAACCGTCGACCTTATTGGTAGTCGGTAACGCTTTGACTGACTCGCACGGTGTCCCATGAGAAAATCCTCGAGAAGTCGAGGCAATTTATTGAAAAGTTTGAGCTTCAACGATAAAAGCACATTTCTGTTACTCGTAGGTCGATCAGGCGGCAGTCAAAGCGTTTAACACTAAACCTACCAAGCACAAAACATATAAAAGTGAAACGTCTTATAGAAGTGAGAATTTTGAATTTGCTTAAACTTTATGCGGTTTTTATTATAATTCATGCTTAAATAAAGAAGTCAATTTAGTAATTTCCTATAAAAGTCTTTTTATAATTTCAATAATTGTGAAATAAAAAACCGGTCATCTGACCGTGGTAGGTTTAGTGTTAACTAGGGACAATTGACTAGCCTGTGCGCTGAAAGAAAGTCTGAACGTTCGAGTTTGGCCGGGAGAAGTAGATTAGGTCAGTTTGTGGTCAGACACGAGTGTAAGGAGCCGAAGGGGAGGAGTCCATGAATACCATTTCCGAAGTATTCGTAGATAAATCGTTTTCGAACACGCTGACGCGCGCCCATTAGCGATTAGAAAGTATCCCGTAGTGAATAACTTAGTTGTGGTGAGCTAACAAACAAACGATTACGAAAAAAAAGAAGCAAGAGAAGGAGAAAAGAAGTAGAGAAAGAAGAGCACGTAATTAAACAGAAATTTGTGAACCACTGTAGGAGAAGGTATTGCGGCGGAGAGGCAAAGACGAAAAGTCTGAAGGGCAAGGGTGAGTTTTCGGCGAATTTATCAAGCTCTCGCGGACTAAGCGGTGAATGAGGGGAAAAAATAAATCGTAGTCACTTATCGAGAACGATAAACAATTGTCAACCGTTTTTTTCAACGTTTACGTGTTAGACTAGGTTAATCAACAAAATAATTCTATTAATCGTGTACTCGTATTACTGTAAAAGTCAACACTCAATCGTCGGGATCCTCGTGTGTGTGTGTGTGTGTGTGTGTGTGTGTGTGTGCGCGTGTGTCTGTCTGGCCCGTTTTTTCCCGGTCCGAGAAACAAACGCGAGAGATTAATGAAAAATTAACGATCGATTAGAAGAAACATGTAAAAAGATCTATCGCCCGTTCTCGGACTACGGGAAGCTCGCATGTCGACGATCCATCGATCAATCGACGGGATCGTGAACCTACTGACTGCATACAAAGATGTATACGAGTTTGAATTACGACGTCGTTGCAGCATGCTGTGTTTCCGGTCACGCGTGTGTCTGTGTGTATTGTTGCACGTGTCGTCCATTCCATTCCTCCTTTTTTTTTTCGTTCATCCTCGAACAACGATCTTCCCCGGATCGATCCCACGCGAATAGATCGTCTAATGTTCAAGAAACTTGTTTCACGAAGCTGCGGAACAAAAAGCAGACTATTCAAATGCAATCTTTGTTTCCCCAAATTAGCTGCGATAGAAATAGAATGATTCAATCGATTGCAGTACCGTTCAAATGTATGCAGACACTTGTGCGTTTGCGAAAATTGCCAGAACATCTATTATCTCGTATCGCAGATTTTGTTATCGAATACATAATAAATGTATTCGACTATTCATCGACTATTTAATAAAAACGTATTACCTTTACAACAGCGAACTGTTCAAAATAGTTCATCTGAAATTACCGGATGTCCGGAATTTAGCGACCACGCGTCGGTTGAATCGTTTGTAAATTAATTAACAACGTTCGATCCTTCCCTACGATCACCCGTATCGCAGTTTCGCGAAGCAAGTCGAATTATCTATGAAACATAATGCATTAAACGTTAGATCTGGGGCTATTAATTTTAGTTTCGGTTAAATATTCAAGATCCCAAGCTTGTTTGAGCAATATTTCAATAGCTTTTCTAAGTGACTAGAGTATGCGTGTCTCTGAGGTGTTTGTTCGACGATTTCTGTTGCCTGAACCCTGAATCGAGCTCCCAGTCGGGCTCGAAAATTGTTATAGCGTCGATTATAATTATTATCTGTTTCGGTTGTGGTTCCCATTCTCGTTTCCCATTAAAATTGATTAAGCTCCTATACTACTCGTCGATGTTCTACCGATTCATTGAACACGTTGACTGCCAGGCGCATTTTCCATGGTTTGCCCAAGGCGCCAACGTGAATTTTTCATTATGCGATGCATATTATGTTGAAATATTATTTGCAGCAAATAAAGTGAGTTATAAAATCATGCTTGAAGCATTTTTCGTGCATTAATTTCTTCAAACCATTATAGTAACAATGGTATTATTGAAAAATTTATCAGTATCCATATTTACTTTAATTATGTTAGAGAAGATGTTATTAGCGCAAGGTTCGATCTTGCGCCAATAACATCTTCTCTAACATAATTCAAAATTCGATCGATAGAAATCACAATTATTTACTCTAATTATGTACTTTTATTATTTGCTGCGTCGCCGGTCACCGGTGGCCCCCACGGCGCTGTAGCCAAGTCGAGTGCCGGTCACCGGTGACCCCCATGACAGTCAACGTGTTAAATGTACAAAAAGATAGAGGGACAACATTTGTTTTCGGAACCGTTTCAAGCCCTGCAGGGTCCTGGCCTGAAACGAGGACAAAGTTCAGACGATCGCATTCCGCGAATGCGTTTCCAAATTTGATTTCCCTGAGTTTCGAGCTTTTCCACGAGTCGATTATTAACTGGATAATTGTGTCGGAAGTCGACCGAACGAGTGGGCGAACGAAGGAGGAGCGTGTGAAACGTCTCGCGACTTCCGGTTCGGTCGTTTCCTTCGTTTTCGAAACGTCGACCAACCGATTCCGCGAAACGGTGATTTTCTTGATATAGTCTATAATGTGCAGAGTACAGTAAAGTTCATTAAAGAAGCGAAGAGTTCACTTTGCAGCGTTGAGGTCGTCTGTCTTTCGAGAAACGAACAACGGAAACGAGAACACGCATACAAACTACGCATCAAAGCCGCACAGAGAGAGAGAGAGATGCGAGCGCGTCTCTTGCACATATTAAACGAAGCTCTCGAAGTTACAGTACGAGGTATAAATAATAATATAATGGGAAAAAGAATATAAAAAAAAGACTGCTCTCGCCGGCTAAAGCATCATTAACCTCCCCTCCCCCCCCCCCCCCGGAAAAATAGATGGTTAGCACGGAGACGCTCTTCGGACAAATAACGCAGACCATTCTCCGCGTATACTTCCTTAAAAAAGTAATTTTTGCATGCTTTTCGAAAAATATGTAACTTCCTTTGGATTTTCTGTGCCATCATTCCGAACAACTTTTTCCTATACATGTTACCGCCGCTCAGCTTTAGTTTCCGAGATATTCGCAAAAAAGTTTCAACATCTCGAGAAATGATCGGAGTAGGTCTGGGTTAGATTTGAAATTGTGGCCGCCGAAACGCGACCACTGTCACTACTTAAAACGACTTCGATCAGTTGAGACCCACTGTCTTGTATGTTTATGTTTACGAACTGAAACATGAAATAAATCGTGTCGAACGCGAACTCATTTCATTGTCAGCTGTGTTAGCACACAGAGTATTAAGCATGAAACTATACGAATTCTTGGATATCTGCATTTATATATATATATATATATATATATATATATATATATATATATATATATATATAAAAATATATAAATAATGTATAAATAACCCAGACCTAACCCAGACCTATTTATTTATTTATTTATTATCTTAGACTCTCGGGCATCCGGACGGTTCCAGTATGCAAGGCTGCATTAGGCCCATAGGTACCTTTTCTGCCGCGTAAAGAGCGGCGCATTACCGAGAGAATTTTACCTCTATCCGACTGGTAGACGGTTTGCCGGCCGCGTTGCCAATATCCGTTAACCCAGACCTAACCCAGACCTACTCCGATCACTTTTTGAGATGTTGAAACTTTTTTGCGAATATCTCGGAAACTAAAGCTGAGCGGCGGTAACATGTCCCTAGTAGCATTTATGGTTGGCCAACGGTGGCCAACGGTTGGGAGTTAGTTGGGATATGGTTAGTGGTTTTGCCTACAGATCCCCAACGTACGGCCGACGACGAAAAATGATGTGAATTTGCCAACGAATATCCAACGTTGGGCCTACAGATACAGGTGGATCTGGCATCACTGATTATGGCCCGAGCAATCGGAAGTTAGCGGGTAGGACAAGGGGTTATAAAAGTTAAAAATAATTTTCGCATGCGCTTCGAAGAATATGTAACTTCCTCTGGATTTTCTGTGCCCATAAAAATAGACACAAATTTGATTGACTTACCGAGAACCACTTTAATTTGAACAAAAATTATTAACTTCATAACGGAGCAAATATTACAAACACTTCAAATGATATACATTGACCTATTTAAATTGATCTACTTCATTGTTTGTACAAAAGTCAGGCAAATAATTAAATAAATTCTTTCAAGAAAATAATACAATACATTGATAGAAAACTTCGTCGAATCATTCGCACTATGTCAATGTGTTCCTAATCTTGTGCTTTTAAGCACTAGTTTTAATTGGTTTCATTAGAATTCCCTATAAATCTATAAAAATTGACATTTATTTTAGATTGAAAATTCGCTTCTGAAAATTGATGGAAATCGCGAGAAGCACTTTGCCGAAGAGCGACTCCGTTGTTTGAGTTTGAAACTCCAATATGTACGCCACGCATCACGAACACCTTCGTTCTTCGTCTATCGTGATTTCCTTTGAATACCTTTTGATGATTAGAATCGGGAGTTCGTACTTACGTATTTATCCATTGTAAGCAGACCCACGTCCGAAGGATAATTATGTATGGCAAGTGGTTAGCATGCGGTCGCTATTAGCAGTCGTGGAGTCACGGCGAATTAATTGATTCTCCAATGGGAAAGTATCTCAGGATAACTATAATCGTTCATTGTCTCCCATCTCTTTACACATCTTCCTCCTCCTCATCCGCCTGAGTTTTCCTTTTTCTCCGCGAATATTTCTCCACGCGTTTTTGAATCTACAGCTTCGACAGCGCTACATTTATTAACGATTGGGTAAAAAGGAGCATCTAAGTAATCATGAGGTATATAATATATTATGATTATGAATTATTGAACATTGTATCAAATTTTATATTCACTTCTTGTGGTTGACAATAAACTGGTTTTATAAAAAAGATAGAGGCGATTTTGTACAGGGTGCTTGCGACGTCCCAACCCACCGAACAACCTGTTCCATATACAATTAAATACAGGAAGATACGGATTATTAATGAAAAATGCAATCCGAATCTTGTTGTGTACACTTTTGAAATTAGCGTCTATAATTTCTCTACGAGCTTCACTTCGGGTAGCCCCAAGGATCCTTCTTCTGATCCATCAGGATCAAAGAGGACTCGCAGATCTTCTTAAACACTTCGCGTAACCTGTTCTTGTGGAACACCTGAAATACAGAAGAAAATATTGATTCGTCCCTAAAGTGTTCACTAATCGAATATTAATTTTTGTCAAATTATTGTTTAATTTTGCGTCTGTATTTATTAGATGAAGTAAAGACCTTATAAAGCTGATACTGTTTCGAGGCAAGGATATCCGCTAATTGGATGCATTCGGCATGCTCGTTCATCTCGGTCATCACCGAGTGAAGAAGAAGAGTGATTTTCGGGATACAAAGTTGACGCAGCTTCTCCATTTCTTCTTCCCGCGACTCTTCTTCCGGTGTACTCGGCTCATCGTTACTATTGGTCGTGTCTATCAGCCAACCACCATCGGGGAACAGCAGTACATTGAACAACAATTGCTTGACAGCCTGCGAGAAAATAGTTCATTACAATTCTTATATCTGCCAAGCGTTTCTATTTATCTTGAGTGTTTCATCTCACAGACCTTCGTATGATGTTGCATCGTGCACTTCCACCTCTCCAGTTCAACGTTATACTGTGCTTTCTTATGGTCATACGCAACTTTCTCGGTAAAAGTAGCGTATGGCGTTAGTTCTTCCAGAGCGCTGGGCTTTCCATGATGATAGTGAGAAAACCACTCCGCGAAGCCTTCTTGAGCGTCCAGGTAAGTTTTGTAACAAAGGTACTCCCGAATCGCCGAAGACGCTTTTTTCGATAAATTATTCGTGATCGTGAGATTAGTTAGGGTACCCTCCAGCGTTGGATACTCGGACATCACCGACTCGATTGAGTCTGCTGGTATCTTGAGAAAAAGATAAAACATATTCTAAATTATTATCTTTGATTTGCAAGGGAGTGTTACGCTGCTACTACTACCGGTAGCTAAAGATTTAATTTAGCACCAATGAAGCTTCTTAAACAATGTAGATCTGTTTGTATACCTTGTTAAATGCTTTTCGCGCGGCATCGATTCTCTCGTTCATTAAGAAATATCTTATGAGCGCGTTGGTCTGCCACAACGCCTCCTCCCGCTGACTTTGATAAAATATCAACCAGTCCAACGCGTTGATCTTCTCCAAATCAGCCTTGGTTATGGTGCCCTTCAAGTCGGCAGTGTCGACGTACACGTCTTTCGAGCGTATACGTTCCACCACTAACTTCGTAATGGCTTCTACGTTCAAGTTAGCGTCCTCCGCTGCAGCCAAACACTTCTTGCGCTGTTCATAGTCTTGGATATTCTCCAAGTAGCAAGCGTAATTTGTCACTTGCGACTCTTGAGGGAGCATGGCTGTATAAAAAGCGATCAGGATCGGGTCGTCCATTTCGATCAGAACGTGGACGTAAGCCATCAAGACCTTATCACCGACTTTGTCGTTCACGTTCTTCCCGATCTGCCGGAAGAAGAATATCAAATGAGCGAGGAACCGTAAAAAATGCGGATCACAGATCTTCAGATCTATCATGGTCTCGATTTCCTCCATCAATTTGGGGATTTGATCAAGTATCAAGTATTTCTGGATCAGATGGTCCGGCGCGTTTGCTTGCGTGCGGATAATAGGATTCTTCGACGCGTGAAGCTCCTTGAAAACGTCCTCCAGCGAAAGCTCGTTCTTCCAGTAGTCATCGGGCATGTTTGTGAAGCTTTTAATCACCAGATCCCTGATCTCTCTTTCCACTTTGATGTCCAACAGCGACTTCATGTGGCTCCATAGCGCATCCTGCCAAGAGGACGCAACTTGCAACATCTGCTGGACGTTGCCGCAAAGGCTGGCGTAAACAGCGCGATAGTATTGACCTAAATCAGAGCAGCGCAAATTAGTTACTCGTGAAATTGATCGGTTAGTAGACATCAATGACACACGGATTATTACCTACGCGCTTGTCTTGGGAAAACTCCCACGCGCACTGTTTCCAAACGCTTCTATTCGGATTTCCCTCGATCGGTAATTTAGTGTCGGCTAATGGATTTTTGTAATTAGGATCGTGGTATGGTATCCAGCCTAACAGACAGGCAGCTCTCCAGGGCTGACCACAGTGTTCGGCGAGCGCCTGTGCCTTTGTCAACCGCCCGCAGCGTACCTGTTGCATAAAATATCTTTGTTATGTGTTGTATCGTTTTTTAAAATCTTCACGTTTAATTCTCATTTCTGTTTTTTGTGTAATCTTTCAGCGAAGAACCTTATACCTCTATGAACATTCTTTTTTCAAGTCTTGCATCGTCTTCCCTGTCCAGATCATGGAGAGGTTTACCTTCTCTGATTGGAGCATCTGGATCTAAGGACGATATCAACGGTCTAGTCGAACGAAACGGAATCGAATCTTTGTCTCTGTAAGTGAGTAACTGCCGTACTGTGTTCTCCCACGCAAGCGTTTTGTCGGTGAACTGTTCGGTAGACGGGTATTTGTCTGCCTGATCCAATGCATTTTTTTCCAACCAGTCGATTATCAACTGGTATTCTCTTATGTATCTTTCAACCTTAAATAAGCTATCTATCACGATTTTCTCGGATATATAAGTATTAGTTTCTTCTGAATCATCTTCCATTGCTGTGGGAAAGTTAAGGCTGTTTATTCGATTCTGATACAGGCAATAAACAAGCCTCCAGGTGTTCCTTTCATTTTCCAAAGAGATTTCTTCCTCTGATGTTTCCATGGTCTCCACTTTTGCTTGCATACCTATAACAAATAAATTATTGATTGAGCAGAATTATTTACTTTCTACCCAATCCAATTATCAGGCTTTGGATATATTGCTCGTACCTCTCATTATGTCTAAAGTGTCTGTGCAGTTCTGTATGAAGTCTGCGACAATATCGAACACCTGAGCCTCCGAAAAGTTCATCTGTATGCTATGAAGAAAGTCGTAGTACAATTTAGACATAACGTCCCTCCATGGTTGCTTTGCTTTTAGAATCATGCCAGTTGCACTGCTGTCTTCCATCATTTCCCTCAATGTCAGGTCATTCTTTTCAGATGATGCCATTATATCGCGTATCTCATGAGGAGCCATGGTTAAAGAACTGTCTATGTCCAGCATGTCATAACCTTTCATCAACTTCGAATTCAAATAAGATTTGTTCGACATCTTCGGACTACTACTATTAGCACCATGAGCACCATTGACAATCATGCCGATTTTCGAATTTGTGTCACGTATTATCCTTATAGAGGAGAAACTCTGTAGTTTTACGCTAACAAATTTCTGTTTAGCCCGCTCGTAATGTTATTGTAATTATTTCCAAATGTGAATGCACCTATCATAAAGTACATCATTACAGCAACAATTTGATTCTTGAAAGATCAAAACTACTGGCGGTTAGGCATAGAAATATTATTTTTCACTCGAAAGTAAAGAGAAAATAATGGGCGATAGTGGCGCCGCGAGCGGCAAAATGGCGAAAAAATATATGAGTCCCAGACATTGCATGCAATGCATTTTTCTGTCTACGGTTCTGAATTACCGACTCTGTAGAAAATGTCCTAGTACAATAGCGGACTCTATCGAAATGGAACGGTCAGGTGGTGAACTACATGAGGTTGCAACACATAAAGTGTGTGTCCGAGGAGGCTCGATTTTACAGCGTTGTCAGCTTTAAAACGCAATTGTATTCGTACAAAAATACTCCACGTATTATTCACTTGTGCCGCCTATTTTTTTACAGGACTTCGTACCCCCTGGTAAAAATTTGGCGAACATGATAAAGAAGTTTGTATCCGACAAAGACGAACTTATGCACATTTAAGAAGAGAAAGAAAGACAGACACAGAGCTGCCGAACACTGTGCACACTCGACAGAAAATTTATTAGTAACACATTTGTGAGGAATTGTTTACAAATATTTGCAGTTAGGAAATATAGAATAGACCTTCAGCTACTTTCACATATAGTTCATCGTCACATTTTATTTATGACTAAATAGTTATAAACAATTATTCTAAGTCTCGTTCTAAAATAAACTCAAATAATTTAACAGATCTCTGGTAAAAAATAATCTTCCTTGTGATCGGAGGATCTAGAATAATGTCTCAGCTACATTTCTGTTGCAGTTTTATGTAGATTCGACGCCTAGTTAATTAGTTATTTACGTTTTCCAGAGAGGTGACACAACGATTTGTGTGTTTACCTTTGACAAATACTCGGACTCTCCTTGTCTTACTCATTGCGGGCATAGAAGATAGAAGTTACCTCCACAAAAATTGTTGATAAATTACTTTAGGTAATTTTTATAAATATTAGCTCTCGAAGAATATAGAATGGACCTTCAGCAACATTCATGTATAGTTTTCAATTCGATTCTAGAAGAGCTTAATTAGTTATAAATCATTTTTGTTACTCTTGTTCTAATGAAACTGTGCATACTAGTGAGAATTGAATATCTTGTACACTCCAAATGTTCATGCATAAAAGTTAATCTGTATCTCGAGTACTATTAGCTATTTTTACTAAAAAATTGAGTGGTGAGGTAACCAAACATATAATCGTTGTAATCGTTAAACAAACAGAGGTAACAAATTCATTAATTACATTTTTTCAATATAATTATGCTTAGTAATATTCATGTATCATAAATTATTCTGGATCTCGAGTTTTATTACTTACTTCTACTAAAAAATTAGATGGCAAGATGGTCAACGGAGTGCTCGTCGACATCATCGACAAAAGGAATTGTTTCAAATATTAACCAGCTAGAGATGATAAATTTATCAGTGAATTGTGTTCGATAAATTAATGCACGCTAATATTCATGTGTCAGAAGATATTCAATATCTCGAGTTCCATTACATATTTTTACTGAAAAATTAGATGGTCAGATAGTCGAGGGAGTGCTTATCGACATAATTAGCAACAGGAATTGTTATAAACATTAAACAGCCAGAGATAGTAACTTTATTAATTACATTTGCTTGATATAATATTGTTTGGTAATATTCATGGTTTAAAAGTTGTTCTGTACCTCGAGTACGATTAGCAATTTTTACTAAAAAATTAGTTGGTAGATAGACAAGGGGATGCTTGTCGACATCGTTGGCAAAAGGAATTGTTATAAACATTAAACAGCCAGAAATAATAGATTTATCAATAATTATTATCACGGCAATCGAGATCTACCGAAATTAGTTGGGGTGGGGAGCGTTGCGCTTCGCTGCGCGCTGCTCATCACTGGCTACCTAAGCTCGCGGAGCGCGCTCAGTCAATCAGTCGGGCCGGGCCCTCCGGCAGGAGCGGATGGGCTCCGGGACCAGGAGGGTCTTCCAGCGGTACCCTGGCCTCTCCTGCCTACCTTGGGGATGACCAGTGGTCCTCCAGAGCTACCCTTGCCTACCTACAGCTGGCTTAGGGTGGACCAAGCGTCCTCCACCAGTGGTCTACCTTGGGGTTGACCAGTAGTCATCCAGAGCTACTTTGGCCTACCCTGAGGCTGACCAGTGGTCCTCCAGAGCTACCCTTGCCTACCTTCAGCTGGCTCAGGGTGGACCAAGGGTCTTCCAACAGTGGTCTACCCTGTGGTTGACCAGCGGTCATCGAGAGCTACTCTGGCATGCCTGTGCTTACCTCGAGGCTGACCAGTGGTCTTCCAGAGCTACCCTCAGCTGGCTTAAGCTTAACCAAGGGTCCTCCACCAATGGCCTACCATTGTCTACCATGATCCACCTTTAGCTAGCTTAGGGTAGTCCAAGGGTTATTTAAAACTTCCTTGGCCTACTTTAAGCTAGCTCGGGGGGGGCCATGGATTCTTCAATGCTTCCTTCGTTTACCTTGGGTTCTGAGCCGGTCCAGTTTCGCTATCCGGCATGCAGTCATTACCGTGCTGATCGACTCAGAGAGGGTATTCATTGCAATGACTTCGCATCTTCGAGTGAGTCATTTTGTTACTACGTTGTTGCTATATTCGTCTGTAGAAGTAGTAGTATACCGTAGTAGTAAAGTGTAAAAGTAGTTAGTTGCATGCATGGGCAGGCCTCGCCGCCCCAACGATCAGCCGAGATGGGAACGTCCGCGATTTGAACTAGCGTTGCGACAAAACCACGCGTTGCATTTAGTCGATTTTGAACAGAGATTAAAGTTAATGTTACGAAAAATTTTGTTTAGAGCGTAGCGTTGCGAATCACAAATAGTCGCGGTTCAAAATTACATTTCAATTTGATAACTGCGCTTTTAAAGTTCATATTGTTGTTGTTTTACATATAATCTAAAGTAATCGTTTTTTGGATCTCTGTTCGTTGAATTAGCGTTGCGCATAAAAAGTCCGCGTTTGCTTTCGAGTCTTTCGACTTTTTAGGCTCCCATGCTCGAGCTGCAACGATCAACTGTGAGATGGGCACATCCGCGATTTCAAGTAGTGTTGCGAAACAAATTGTTACACGCGTTGTACTAGTATCAAGTTTTAAAGTTGATGAAATGTCTAGTTAATGTTGCAAATAAATAGTCGTAATTTAAAGTAGTTCTAAAGATACCTGTTTAGAATTTTAGACGTTAGAGTTTTAAATCTCTTATTTAAATAGCATTTTAAATTCGATTTGTTGAATTAGCGTTGCGCATCAAAAGAATCGCGTTTGCAATAGAATCTTTCGATATTTCAGGCGCCCATGCTCCAGTTGCAACGATCAACTGTGAGATGGGTACTTCCGCGATATCGAGTAGCGGTGCGAAACAAATTGTCGGGATGAGGCCGAAAGAGCAGACGAGGTTTTATGCCAAAGATGCCGGACAAACTGTCATTCAGAAGGACAATCATTGCAACGTCTTCGCATCTTCGAGTGAGTCATTTTATCACTACCTTGTCGTTATACTCGTCTGTAGAAATAGAGTTGTAGTAGAATGTAAAAGTAGTTAGTTGCATGCATGGGCAGGCCTCGCCGCCCCAACGATCAGCCGAGATGGGAACGTCCGCGATTTACACTAGCGTTGCGAAAAAAGTACGCGTTGCGTTATTCGATTTTGAACAGAGATCAAAGTACGTCTTTCTTCTAAATATAATAGTAGTCTCTATCAGCGATATAGCTTGTTTAAACTATAGTGTTGCGAAACAAATAGTCGCGATTCGTTTTGCAGAAACTGTAGAGTAATCATTTTTGGATCTCTGTTCATTGAATTAGCGTCGCGTACCAAAAG
This sequence comes from Sphecodes monilicornis, assembly GCA_913789915.3. NCBI lineage: Eukaryota > Metazoa > Arthropoda > Insecta > Hymenoptera > Halictidae > Sphecodes > Sphecodes monilicornis. The sequence goes on from OU565287.1 coordinate 23,508,938, forward strand.
TTCGCGTTTGAATTCGAGTCTTTCGACTTTTCAGGCTCCCATGCTCGAGCTGCAACGATCAGCTTTGAGATGGGCACATCCGCGATTTCGAGTAGTGTTGCGAAACAAATTGTCACACGCGTTGTACTACTATCAATTTTAAAACTTGATTAAATGTGTAGTAAAAGTTGCGAATAAATAGTTGCGATTTAAAGTAAATCTAGACATACAAATTTACAATTTTAAACGTTGGAATTTTAAATTTCTTATTTAAATAGCAATTTGAATTTCGATTTGTTGAATTAGAGTAATCTTTTTTGGATCTCTGTTCGTTGAATTAGCGTTGCGCATCAAAAGTTCGCGTTTGCTTTCGAGTCTTTCGACATTTCAGGCGCCCATGCTCGAGCTGCAACGATCAACTGTGAGATGGGCTCATCCGCGATTTCGAGTAGCGTTGCGAAACAAATTGTCACACGCGTTGTACTAGTATCAATTTTTAAAGTTGATCAAATGCCTAGTTAATGTTGCGAATAAATAGTCGCGATTTAAAGTAATTCTAGAGACACCGATATAGAATTTTAGACGTCAGAGTTCTTTTCAGTTTAAATAGTATTTCGAATTTCGATTTGTTGAATTAGCGTTGCGCATCAAAAGGATCGCGTTTGTATTAGAATGATTCGATATTTCAGGTGCCCATGCTCCAGTTGCAACGATCAACTGTGAGATAAGAACATTCGCGATTTTAAGTAGCGTTGCGAAATAAATTGTAACACGCGTTGTAATAGTATAAATTTTCAAAGTTGACTTAATGTCTAGTTAATGTTGCGAATAAATAGCCGCGATTTAAAGCAGTTTTAGAAGTACCGATCTAGAATTTTAGACCTTAGAGTTTTAAATTTCTTATGTACTTTGTAAGAATGGTAATACTTAATTTTGTAAGACTTTCAAAGTTCAACTTTACCAAATTGATACAATATTTTTGTCTAGAAATTGATATTTTTCAGGAAATTGATATTTCTCAAGAAATTGATATTTTTTTCAGAAAATTGTTATTTATTTCAGGAATTTATTATTTATTTCAGGAAATTGTTATTTATTTCAGGAAATTGTTATTTATTTCAGGAAATTGTTATTTATTTCAGGAAATTGTTATTTATTTCAGGAAATTGTTATTTATTTCAGGAAATTGTTATTTATTTCAGGAAATTGTTATTTATTTCAGGAAATTGTTATCTATTTCAGGAAATTATTATTTATTTCAGGAAATTGTTATTTATTTCTCGAAATTGTTATTTATTTCAGGAAATTGTTATTTATTTCAGGAAATTGTTATTTATTTCAGGAAATTGATATTTATTTCAGGAAATTGATATTTATTTCAGGAAATTGTTATTTATTTCAGGAAATTGATATTTATTTCAGGAAATTGTTATTTATTTCAGGAAATTGTTATTTATTTCAGGAAATTGTTATTTATTTCAGGAAATTGTTATTTATTTCAGGAAATTGTTATTTATTTCAGGAAATTGTTATTTATTTCAGGAAATTGTTATTTATTTCAGGAAATTGTTATTTATTTCAGGAAATTGTTATTTATTTCAGGAAATTGTTATTTATTTCAGGAAATTGTTATTTATTTCAGGAAATTGTTATTTATTTCAGGAAATTGTTATTTATTTCAGGAAATTGTTATTTATTTCAGGAAATTGTTATTTATTTCAGGAAATTGATATTTATTTCAGGAAATTGATATTTATTTCAGGAAATTGATACTTATTTCAGGAAATTGATACATATTTGAGGAAATTGATATTTATTTCTGGAAATTGAAATTTATTTCTGGAAATGGATATTTATTTCTGGAAATGGATATCTTTGTCTTGAAATTGATATTCCTCCGATCGGAGTTCCCTCAGGGGCTCATTCACGGGATGGGGCCCGTGAGTGGGTACGGGGACTCGCGTCCCCGGGGCTACCCGAATCGCCTATAGATCGTTGCGTCCACAAATCATTAGATTTGGGCTCGACATGGTTTCGATTCTGTCTCGACTGGTTTTTCATTTGGTGTCGATTTCGTATCAACTGGTTTTCGATTCTGTTTCGATTCTGTTTCGATTTTTTTTTAACAGCTTTTCCATTTGGAGTCAATTTCGTTTCAGCTGGTTATGGATTCTGTTCAAGAAAATTCATCTTGCGAAAAAAATTCATCTTGCGAAGAACATCCTTCGTGCGAAAAAAATTAATCGTAAGAAGAAAATTCATCGAACGAAGAAAATTCATCGAAAGAAGAAAATTCATCGAAAGAAGAGGATTCGTCGAACGAAGACTCCAGATTATTTATAAATTAGTTTTAGTGCGTTCGTTAGTTCTTAAGATTGTCAATCGTCGTTGTAATTATGTCGAGTAATTATTGCCGTAACTTAACTTTGCTCGCTCCGTTTTCCGACTCCGACACAGCCCTCTGTTGTGTCGGCCTTGCTTGCAGGTTCTGAGCCGGTCCAGTTTCGGCATCCGGCGTGAAGTCATTGAGAGGGATGTCTAAGAGACTCGTTCACTCGTCTTCTGACGATCCTCTGTGTTAACGTAATCCTGGGCACGCCATGTTCTCATGTCACCCAGTAGCGCCAGAAACCGTTTGAGCGCATCTCTTAGCCATCTTTCTTGGTGATGGAGTGACGGGTATCGGGCTGGTCGGCTCAGGACTTGTAAGCACTGAACGCGTCGCGTCACCCTTGAACCAGAGCCTTCTGCTCTGGTTCGATCTTGTTTGTCTCTTTGAAAGAATCAGAGCCTTCTGCCTGATTCGCCTTTGGTCCCTCGTGGATCGGAGACTTCTCCGATTCACACTTTGCCCCGCAATAATTACTCGACATACGCTAAATGGAAAAGAAGTCTTTTCCATGAAAAAGACTACTTTTCCATTTAGCGACCTGCGAACATAATTTTTAAGAATCTTCATTGTAAGAAAGGGAGACAGAACGAAGGGAGACTTCGTTCTGACTCCTTTTCGGGTCTCTTGTGCAGCAACCTCCTCGTGGTGAGACCTGGGCAATCGATATTATCCACAATTCGCAAAATGCTATAATTTATAAATTATAGTATTTCGCATGTAGTGGATCATATCGAGCTAATAGCTGCACATTTAGCATTTTAGTTAATAAGTATTTAATAGTTAAATGTAAGACTTAATACTTCCTTCGTTTTCCCTTGTACCAATTTCAGCATTTCTTTTCAATTAACAGTTGAAATACAGAATTTCCATTTCAGAATACATGTACCATCAACAAACATGTTCATTATTAATTTTTGGATTTGTAATTGAAATATGCTTCCGAACTTTCAAAATTTAACTTTCCCAAATTAATATTTTTTTCTTGAAATTGATATTTCTCCGATCTGAGTTCCCTCAGGGGCTCACTCACGGGACGGGGCCCGTGAGTGAGTACGGGGTGTCGCGTCCCCGGGGCAACCCGAGTCGCTTATAGATCGTTGCGTCCACAATTTATTCATTGATTTGGTTTCGAATTGGTTTCGATTTTGTTTCTATTCTGTTTCGAATTTGGTTTTGATGTGGTTTCTATTCTGGTTTTTATTCTGGTTTTGATGTGTATTCTATTCTGGTTTTGATGTAGTCTCGATTTGAGTCCTTCATCATGTTCTGGTTCGTTAGGCTGCACTCGTGTGCGGGGTTTGTAGTCATTTCTCATTTTATCTTCATCGTCATCGTTTCAATGTCTTCTTTTACTTTGATTTTTACATTGTGTTGCGACTAATTTTGATTAGTTTGCTTCAGCTGGGGTACAACAGCTAATCATCTTCATCGTTAGACGAAGACTCCTCGTCCAATGAAGAGGATTCATCGAACGAAGAAAATTCATCAAACGAAGACTCCGGATTATTTATAAGTTAGCATTATTGCGTTCGTTAGTTCTTAAGATTGTCAATCGTCGTTGTAATTATGTCGAGTAATTATTGCCGTAACTTGACTTTGCTCGTTCCGTTTTCTGACTCCGACACAGCCTTCTGCCGTGTCGGCCTTGCTTGCAAGTCCTGAGCCTGTCCAGTTTCGGTATCCGGCGTGAAGTTATTGAGAGGGATGTCTAAGAGACTCGTTCACTCGTCTTCTGACGATCCTCTGTGTTAACGTAATCCTGGGCACGCCATGTTCTCATGTCACCCAGTAGCGCCAGAAACCGTTTGAGCGCATCTCTTTGCCATCTTTCTTGGTGATGGAGTGACGGGTATCGGGCTGGTCGGCTCAGGACTTGTAAGCACTGAACGCGTCGCGTCACCCTTGAACCAGAGCCTTCTGCTCTGGTTCGATCTTGTTTGTCTCTTTGAAAGAATCAGAGCCTTCTGCCTGATTCGCCTTTGGTCCCTCGTGGATCGGAGACTTCTTCTCCGATTCACACTTTGCCCCGCAATAATTACTCGACATACGCTAAATGGAAAAGAAGTCTTTTCCATGAAAAAGACTACTTTTCCATTTAGCGACCTGCGAACATAATTTTTAAGTATCGTCGTTGTAAGAAAGAGAGTCAGAACGAAGGGAAATTTCGTTCTGACTCCCTTTCGGGTCTCTTGTGCAGCAACCTCCTCGTGGTGAGACCTGGGCAATCGATATTATCCACAATTCGCAAGATATTATAACTTATAAATTGTAGTATCTTGCATGTAGTGGATAATATCGAGCTAATAGCTGTACATTTAGAATTTGCGTAAATATGTATTTCATAGTAGAATGTAAGACTTTTAATACTTTCTTCCTTTTCCGATGTCTCAGCTTCAACAATTATTTTCAATTAATGATCCAAATACAAAGTTTTCGTTTCAGAATACATGTAACTCTTGCTCTCGTGAGCGAGTGTTAAATAGATTTGCACTCCTGCAGTAGATTGTAGGTTCTGATGTAGTCTAAATATGCTGTACGTACTGAGATGTACGTTACATATCGCATATTATTTCGATATTGAAACATTATTTTATATTCAAATTAAATAATTGGTTGAAACTAGTTCTTATCCAGACTAAAAGTTAGTTCTGATTCATGTGTTAGAGGGGGTAAAAAGATGAGGCAGGATCTGTTCCATGTTGCCGCATTACCGTAAAGAAGTAAACTACTGGTTTAAAGTGTATAAAACTATTATAATATACATTCATTAGTGACACGAGTAATAAAAATAATATTACGTATAGAAACCAAATTAATTTTACTACAATTCGTATTTTTGTAATACTTCTTCATAAATATTATTTTCACCGTTCAAATACACGCGCCGTATGCATTAGTAGCCTCCAAAACACCCGTAGTAAAAATAAAGTATACGGAATATTCAGTTCTTGCTAATACGGCTAAATTCGTGAACTATCGATAATATTGAGCGCGACACCGAAATGGTACGGGGGCCACTGTGGCCCCCCGAGGCCTAGACAGAAAAGCCCATAACATGCAATGTCTGTACGTAGTGACAAAACGCTTAAACTCTTAGCCAAGTACCGACAGAGCAGGATTGCTGAAAACAGAAAGAATATGAGAGTGCTTACGCTAGGGGTTTTGGCGTTCCCACTTTTTACACACAGACTGTGTTAATATTATTATAGTTGGTAAAATGAAAAAATTAATAACTTTTGATAAGATAAGAAGTTACATTATCGACGCCGCGCTACAATAATATGTGAGTGGCGCCATCTAATGGATGAAACTGAAATTAATCGGCTAAAAACTTGGGTGTTTTGCCACTGGGAGGAATGGCGCTATTAGGAGATTTTACGAATCAAATAATTCTTGCCGGAATTTGTATTGTGTCTTATGGGAAAAGGAGCAAGAATTATTCATATTCAAAATAAAATTAATATTTCCAAGCCATCCTGTTGAATGTTTTTAATTTTCGAGGGTTCAAATTATAACTAGAAGTAAACATTTTATGATAGATGAATTGCAATTTGAAAATCATTACGGTAGCATACTCTAAATCTAAAAATAACGATTGATTGTCCTACGCAGCAGACTTCCTCTCTGATACGGTACTGCCGATAGTGAAATCAAATATTTCCTGAAACGGTAGAAATTCCCTATGCACATGTTCTCTGCATCTAATCGGGCACATAAAAATGAATGTTTGTTAAATGCTCTCAATTTTTACAATAAAGTTATAGGTGAACACAATATTTAAGCATAGGAGATTTATACTGAAAGCCTCTCATCAATTTGAACGAACTGAAGGAAAGAGCTATATAGTTAATAATCTTCCTGGCATTATTTTGTATTGAAAATAGCAGGTCTTTATTCATTTTATAATATATTGAAATTAAATTTAACAAGTTCGAATTTTAACATGTTATACTGCTGTCTACAAGAAAACTAAAATTGTTATATCTATATACACATACTGGGAGGAGTGTCCTCTGAGTACCAGTTCAAATAGTAGCTACTACCTTGGTCGCAAGATCGGAGCAGTAGCGAGGAAATTGGAAAAATGGCGACTCGTCTGCTAAAAGTTAGTTCCGCGTTGCGGACTTATTCCAACAAAACCAGTCTTGTGAAGGTAATCAAATGATCATTTTACAATTTTTCGATTATTGCTCGAATAGTTCCCAACGAATCAATAAAATCCACTTCATTTTGTCGGGACCCAAAATTCGTGGACTTCATTTGCTCCTTACGTAATGAGAATAAACTGTTTAAAATATTACGAAAACAAAAGAGATTGAATGTATTACTGTTGAAATGACAATTAGCAAAACTTCTTGAATTGAATTCTACTGTACTCAGTGGAATACTTGTGTCAAAATATTATAACCTAGTTGCGTTCAATCCACTCTAAAGACAACGTTGCAGTAGTGCGCTGCCATTAAAGTTGGAGATATTGAAGATATAATTCATTATATTTAAGATATACTAATTAGTAGATGTCAAGCTCATATTCAAGCATTTTATATAATTTTCTAATATCCTTGTATATAATTGATTTCTCGTGTTATGTATATGGACATATACATAATATTGCTTATTCGTATTTTGGTTATCAAAAAATCACTTGTAAGTGAATTTTTATTATATTCTATGATTATTTCACAGACCCAAAAACAATGGCGATCGACAGCATCTTCCCTGAAGGAAATGCTGATCAATCAGCCTGCAACGAGAGTTACAACTTTAGATTGTGGTATGAGGGTAGCAAGCGAAGACACTGGTGCACCAACAGCCACAGTAGGGCTATGGATCGATTCTGGCAGCCGTTTTGAAACTGATGAAAACAACGGTGTTGCCCATTTCATGGAACATATGGCTTTCAAGGTAAATTTACTACTTCTAACTCAAAATGTTTAAAGTAATAATTTAAACTAGTAATACCAACAGGGGACTACCAAACGTTCTCAAACCGATTTAGAATTAGAAATTGAGAACATGGGTGCTCACTTGAATGCCTACACAAGCAGGGAGCAGACAGTATTTTACGCCAAATGTTTGTCGCAAGATGTACCAAAAGCTGTAGAAATTTTAAGTGACATCATCCAAAATTCTAAGCTTGGGGAAAATGAGATCGAAAGAGAGCGTGGTGTTATCTTGCGAGAGATGCAAGAGGTCGAGACAAATCTCCAGGAGGTTGTATTTGATCACCTGCACAGCAGTGCTTACCAAGGAACTCCTCTGGGCAGGACAATTTTAGGACCCACCAAAAATATAAAGAGCATCACGAAAAAAGATCTTCAGGATTACGTTAGGACGCACTACGGTCCACCAAGGTAATTGTAAATTACATGTTTCTGTGGTATGTATCTCTATTGTACGTGCACTGTAAGGTTTATTTCTTTTTCTCAGATTCGTATTAGCAGGAGCTGGTGGCGTGGAACATAATACTCTGGTAGAATTGGCTAATAAACACTTTGGTAAAATGACAGGGCCACATTACGACGAAATTCCACTTCTCGATGTACCATGTCGTTACACTGGCTCTGAAATCAGAGTCCGTGACGACACCATTCCTCTTGCACATATAGCCATCGCTGTCGAAGGTGCTCAATGCCTTGTTGAATAGTACTCTGCGTCTGCAGTCTAGCTCTTAGATAATAGAAACTTATAGACTTTTCTTGTAGGTGCTGGATGGGCGGATGCTGACAACATTCCTCTTATGGTTGCGAACACTTTGATGGGAGCGTGGGACCGCAGCCAGGGAGGTGGCACAAGCAGCGCGAACCACTTGGCTCAAGCTGGAGCAATAATGGGAATGTGCCACAGTTACCAAAGCTTCAATACATGCTACAAAGTACATACTACTTTCATAGAATCTTGTTATTACTACGCGCGGCTTCTACACGAATTATTTCTCCTTTGTAGGATACCGGTCTATGGGGCGTATATTACGTATGCGATCCCATGTCATGTGAAGACTTTGTAGAAAATATCCAATTTGAATGGATGAGATTATGCGTATCGGTCACGGAAAGGGAAGTAGAACGTGCGAAAAACATTCTCAAAACGAACATGCTTCTTCAACTGGACGGAACGACCGCGATCTGCGAAGACATCGGTCGACAGATGCTATGCTACAACAGACGCATACCACTTCACGAACTCGAAGCCAGGATAGATGTAAGTAATCTGTATACGTTAATTATTTGTCACAGAATTTCTTTAACAACAAATTCTTTTCAGAGCGTAACGGCCAAAACTATTCACGACGTCGGTATGAAATACATTTACAATCAGTGCCCGGTACTCGCAGCTGTTGGCCCAATCGAGAACCTTCCCGATTACAACTTGATTAGAGCAGACATGTACAGATTACGCGTCTAAACGAATTCCGTTGATAGAATTTAGGACGAGTCGCCCAGAAAAACTCAACATTAAATTGAAACTACAACTATATAGACCGTTTTTCGTTAATGTGAATAACTATTACGATTTATCCCACAATATTTATTAAGCAATTGGAAATATATAATGCAAGTTTTTATGTATACCGCATCGTGCATTGTAGTTTCATTTTAATATTTGTTCGACGATTAGTCATCTGCCGAACGTGTATTGGCAGGCTTAAATAAAACAGTTTACCTACAGAAAGTTTATCTTTTGGCTCTGCTTTTGGTTGGTTTGTAACATGAAAAAGGAAAAGATTTACACTCGAAAGGTCGAAACCATTATCATTTTATTAGAACTATTTTGCGTTTTAGTTCGTAATATTTGTTTATTTTCCCTTGCTTAATTTATTATAAATAATGGACAAATTTCCAAGTTGTAAACAAATTTATTGTTTCATTGCCTTAGCAATTTGTACTCTTTCTATTTCTGTCGTCTGTACTATTTACTTCGTTTCTATTTCGGAGTCTTTAATCGTGTACAAAATTATTACAGTTTTCAATGCAACTGTTAAAATACTACGCAAATATTTACGAAACGCAAAATTATATATACAATTATATACTTCTATGGCAATATAAATAATGTAAAATAGTTTCATAAAATTCGATATCTAAATTTATAATTTAATCACTGACCCGTGAAGATAAAGTTACTATGGACATAGCTAGAATTTATTGCTACAACTATGCATCCATCGGGGACATAAAGCTTCGAGAATCTTATTATATTATTCCTCAGGTTTGCACTTCAGTTTAAGTAGCATTTTGCAAATGAGCAATAAATGTATTATTTTTCTCCTATTTAATACGATTCATTAGAAGAAGAAATATATATATGTATAGATGAGAAAAATTGTCATTCCAAATCACGAAATGATTCTTCGTATGCTAATGGAATTTGATGGGTATTATTACTGGATTATGAATTTAAGCGTAAAGCTTTTTAATGAGATTCAAGTCTGACTTAGCGAATATTAATAATGATAATTATCAAAATTGTTAATATGGATATTTTGTTGTATCTGAATAGTAACCAATCTATTCACGTTTCTTTTTAAATGCTACGAAAGAGAGCTCTCACCTTTGTACTTATATTAGCAGAATTTTACCTCTCTTTAATTCGATTACCATACTTATAGTTTCTTTAGTTTTACGACTACCTAGGATTATGCGATGGTGTCTGCGTTGGCGACGTATCCTTACATACTTTGGCAGTCATTTCAGCCAGTGGTTCCAGTTCTTTCGTATTGATTAATTCGAATTCCGTTACAAAATAGTAAAAGTGTTTATAGCATGTATTTACATGTGCTTCCTGAAACACGAAAGTATCATTTCATTTTTGTCATTTAAGTACTCAAATTCGAGTAAGCAATAGTAAGAGTTTCAGTAACAATATTTTTAATAAAAATACAAGACTTACTGCTCCTATAGCCACAATGCGATCAAAATGATGTATGTAGACATGTACAAAGACTCTAAACAAGCGGGTTAAAATCTTTCTACACAAAGGTACAAAAGTTTTTGGAAAGGGTACATCTGAAAGAAAATTTGCACATTAGAAATACAAATCAACATTTTGACTAATACAGCCCAATACCTGTTGAAACTGGGAATATGTTTTCATTATTAATTTGTGCTTCTATCCAATCCATAAGGAGACTAACATACTGTGGTGCTGGCAGTGCAGTAGGTTTTTTATACTTCTCACCGTCTGCCCATAAATATTCGAACCGAGCTCCACCGCTCATAGTGGGACAAGATGCAGAATCGCAATATTCAGAAATAGTGCCATATATCAAATTTATTCTATTGAAGAAATCTACCACTGAAATTGTAATATTGAACATGAGAAAAACATAGTATATGAATAATATTTCTTTAGCAAAATCATTGAGTACCATGAACAGCGATCCAATCATTAAGATCTTCCCCGGGTGGTAGTTTCACAGCAGATCTTAAATTAATTCCAGAATTAAGCGAAGCTTGTGCTTGTTTGTGTAAGGAATATCGCAAGGTTCCATGAGCAAATTTCTTCTTTGGTCTGAATGTCTGAAAAGTTGAATTGAAAGAAATTTTAATTATAAATTCGTAAAATAGATTCTATAGCTACGTAAACGGAACGATTATAGAATAAGAAAACATTAATATTTGAGTTAACTTAAAATAAGATAATTTTACGAATTCGAACCTGTCAAAACGAGTTTACGCGTGAAAATAATCAATAACACTGTAGAACAGGTTAGAATATACGTATAATATATAATATAGTATACGGGGAAATTACCTTTCCTTTTTGGAAAAACTCCATAAACCCGCTTAAAGCAGTCATTGCGATTCAAGTTACACGTAACTTGCGAATAATACACAAATACCGAGGTAACCGGCAGGGCAAACCTATTTCGGTCTATGTCTATACATATGCTACAAACCGAAAATCACTCCCACGCTTAAATGTTTAACGTGCCTTTCCATCTTACTTGTTTGTTCACGGTTTTCTGCATCGAATTCAATTTTTATTTATCATTTGAACGCTGTTATACTCGCCCAACATGGGCAACACTTTGAATCGACGCACGATTGCAGTCTTACAAATTTTTATCTCACTCGGATGCATTAGTCATTTTGTCGGCGTTTCTTCAATACATTTACAATTCCCGGTTCGTGGTTCAAACGAATACAAACATATGGAACTACAGTTACATACTATATATGTATATTGACGCATATGGGAATACGATCTGAAATAAATTTGAAAAATATATTATTTGAAAATGTATAATGGAGCGGAGAAAATAAAATAGATCGAAAACATTTCTGAATTGAAAAAATATAAAATATTTTTTTCTCGTAGAGTATAAGACAGTGGATGGTTGAAAATAACAATAACTGTACGTGAACATCTTTAATAAAAATAATCGTACACTTAACTTACGAAAAACAGTTTTCGAATAATATCATTTTACATTTCTTTTTACACAAATAGTTTATTACATAAACAGGCAGTTTGATGCGCGGAAGTAAAAAAGTAAATGTCATTCAGGGCATCAATTACTATCCATGTTTTTTCCTCTTGAAATTGATATAACTATTATATAATAACATATTATTCATACTGTAAGTTTGTGCAAGTATATGTACACTACTACATAAGATTACTGAAATTCGTGTTATCGCTTCCCCGTTTTATCATTACCTCGACGATTCTAAATTTTATATCCCAGCAGTGTTTCATACTTTTTTTTTTTATTAATTTGTTTACTTTCAATTTGAATTAAGGTCTAATTTTTAATTTCTTTCTCGTATGTAAGGTAGAAGTATTTAGTAGTCAAATGTTACGTGCTTTACATAAATATTCTCTTTTTATATATTCAATACATACACGTAATGAACAATAATCCCTGTTCATGTACTTTACAATCAATAAAATTATTTCGCCTATAAATGTACATTACACTTTTACTTGAACCTCGATCATAGAGGTTCACATTTGCAATTAATAACTCTGTAACTATAGTCAATACTCGGGCAGATGGAATGATTCCTCACGGTAGTACAATATTTCGGAATTGAACTTTGTCCAAACAAAAAATAAAGTATTCATAATTCCTTTGCTAATTAACAACATCGATGACCACAGTGTTGTCACGTACAATTTTAAAAAAAAATTGTTTTCCCGATGTCAATAAAAAATTTGCAAGCAGAATAATATTTCTTTTTTGTGACCAGCACAGATAGTTTATAAGACAGTTTCTAGACCATATAACACGTTGATGCTATTAAATGCATCGCAGTCTTAATGAAAACAATTCAAAATCTGCTGTAGCAATAAATACAAAAGTTCGATGATGGTTCTTCTGTTAACGTTTTTAGTAAAATCGTTCTAAATTAGCAACAATAGATCATGTATGTATCAACGTTTCATTATGAAGCCTGTTAATACATACATGTAACTATTGGAGTTATTCTAGGAAGACTTCCATGTGTCTGAAGCCTTCTTAAAAAACTTTCGGTATATATATAATCCCATTTGCTAAAGAAATGTACGTGTGAAAATATTTATAGAGATGATAACGCAATATCGCCTTCAAATAATGTCTGATATAAAGATTGTATTAATAATTACATACATTAATTTATAGTTTATTGTGCGGTGATCACAGCTGCTTAGAGCCTTCCGCCTTTTTCGTCGTTGGTGGGACACTGGTGCCTAATGGAGGATTTCTCACTGCATCCGAGGTGGAATTGCTCTTAAGTACCGCGGTTTTTTCCCTTCCTTTTTCGCTTGCGCCGTAATCTTCGTCTAGTTCCTCTTTACCAAAACTTTTTTCAGTCGTTACTGGCGTAGCAGGAACAGGAGATTTTGGTGCAACATACTTTTCTTCGGGCGACTGTTCCGTTCCAGCGGACGAGTTCTTCTGCAACGACTTCTGAATCTGTTCTTCCACTTCCAGTATCTCCTCTTTATCAATTAACTCGATCAGTTCGTGTAGTTGCTTCTTACTTAACTTAATGTCCTCTTTTCCAATTAACTCCACCACCTATAAATAGGTAATAAAAATTCGTATTAAAGATGAACAAGAAATCGCGAAGGTGTCTGATGTTTTATTAATTTTTTTTATCACATTTTATGAGAAATATACCTTTAAAACGTCTTCGACCTTTATTGCCCCGTCTCTGTCGTCATCCATTTTTGCTAAAATTTCTACTATGCGTTGTAACCGATGTTCATCGGGTACATTTTGAATTTTCTTAATGGCTGTGATTAGTTCGTCTATCTTAACCAATTCCTCCGCACTCTCAGCAGAGGGGGACTGCTCCACGTTCACGCTACCAGCATTTTCTTTAATCTTCTTCTCGGATTCAAGCTGCTCCAGCACCTCGTCCATCTTTCGGATCATCTTATTTACTTTGTTGAATAATCGTTTAGCACCCTTGGACTCCTTAATGTTTTCTACGTCCTCCTGACCCTTCGCGGCAGCTTTGATCTCGTGGAGCTCCTTGATGTCTTCCTGGTATTCAGCCATTTCTTCCTTCAGCTCTTTGAGTTCCTCCTTCTCCACCGACATGGTCTGCTTGTCCTTTGTAAAATTATTCCTTTATAAGTAACAATATCGCATACTAAACTAATACACCGAGCTACCATTTACACAAACCTTTCCAATACTATCTAAAGCCTGCTCTAGTACTTTCACGTCTGTGTTAGTGATCTCGTCAGTTTTGGGTGTGGACACTGCCGGCTGCGGCTCGATCTCTTTCTTCTCTTGCCGCTCTTCCTCGATCTTTTTCTCCTCCATCTTGATGATCTCGATGTTCGTTTTGTGGTCCATTTTGCCCTCCTTCTCCCCGATTGCGCCCTGGGTGCGTGCAACAACGGTGTCTGGAAGAGCTGAAATGGTGGCCTTCAACTTGTCCGGCATGGGTATCGTTTCAGGTACCATCAGCGCTCGCGAGAGAAGCAATAACGACGGCGGGACCTTTTTGACCAGACTCAGGTCCAACCATTGAGACAATTGCTCCTTCAATTTGCTCTCCGGCAAACCGTATGCCCTCATTCCTCGTGCCCTGCAAGCTTGCTGCAACTCGCTTCTGGTCAGGGAATCGATACCTTCCTTTTCTATGAGCTAAAAAATGTATGCGAATTGTAGACATGAAAGAATAACTGTATTAAAAGACGCGTGAATAAGACCAGATAAAATAGAACACCTTATCGTCCGCTGAGAGACTTCTGAGCCTCATTCGAAGCAAAAATCGTAAGAAATTTGTTGTTCCTAGAGTCTGCACATCTAGCACTCTACACAACGCCACCAATTGTGGCCGGGAGAGAGAGTCTAACGTTATTTCGTCTTCGAAAAGCTTAATAAATTGCATGATCTCCTCGTTCGTTGCTGTCGTGCCGGAAGTTCGAATTTTGTAGAAAAATTCTGCGAATTCTTTGGCCTTGTTTGACTTGTAGTCCGTTGACTGTACTGCCATGTCATCCAAAGTTTTTTGTAAAAATTTCGCCATCTCGATTTTTATCTGAAGCAGGACATTCAAAGATAGCATTCAAATGAAATTGTTACTGGGATGATAGGAGGGATGGATTCAAACCTTTAATGCTTGCTTCAATTTGTCTTCCTTTTCTGTTGCTGTTTGGAAGGTAGATGGCAACAAGCCAGGGAAAAACTTGATAGCGAGCGGTAAGAGAAACTCCATGAAAGGAACAATGATGAAAACAGAGAAGGGAATGAGCCTGAACATGTCTCCAGTTGTTTTGATTAGCTGAAAGTAGTTTAATAATTAGAACAGTTCAGTTAATTTAATATTTATATAGTTAACTTACCAATCTGTGCTCTCTTCTACTAAGTTCGTGGCCTTGCAAAACCCTCCAAACTAATTTTGCTGAAATTTTCATATCCAGACCCAGTAATCTAAACCCATGATAGTAATGTATAATTTCCCCCTTGACTTTCTGCCATAATGTTAATTTTTCTACCACTGCTTTCGAGGTAGGCTGTACAACAGCTCCCTCAGTCTTTTGTTTGAGATCCTTTTGTTCCTTGATATTTTTTACTGTGTCCTCCACTTTGGAAGATGATTCTTGCCCACTCCATATTGGTGTTGCATAAAATGTGCGGACTTGTAAATATGGTGTATTTACAATGTTACAACTTTCTATTACTTTCGAGTGTATCAATAATCTGTTGATCCCTAAATCTCTTTTATCGGTGTAAATAAGCGCCAAGCCTCCATTTATTTGATTGGTGTTGTACCACAACTTGAAACAGCCATATTCTATAAAATATTACATATACTATAAGATTGTTAAATAATTATTCTAACAATGTCTGTACTTTTTAACAAAATATCTAGGTTTGAGTACAAATTTTCTATGACAACACGCCATTGACAGTAAAATCGGCGTTCAATAGTATGTACTATTATATCGTGCGTATACGAAACCGCTATTATTAAAAATTATTTCATAACATAACCTACTGCCTAAATAATTATGTAAATTGCAAGTATAGAGAAGTGAAAGCACTCAAACAGCGTGGGAAAATTTCGCCGATGTCAAATAGACATTAATAGTTCTACTCATCAATTTGCATGTTACATAAATATAGCGTGCACGATATTTAGAATGTACTCGTTAGAAATTGGTACACCATAATCTTGATTTATTATAGGATAGAATGAATTATACGTACGTCGGATCGTTTTTCCATGGTTAATAATCATTGCTTTTGAGTGGATCAAGGTGTTCATCTTGTATTAATGTTTTTTTCGTGATTTTTGTAGTTTTTCGAAGCCGTGTTTCCCTGCAAATATGTAGTAAAATACGGCCATCAGACATTTTCCGCCTTGAACATAGCGATTAGAGATCAAAGATCAGCTGCTCGTTAAAGTGGTTTCAATATTACTAGCATGACTTTACTTTTCCCTGTTCTTTCATTCAATATAACTAATAAGTCGTATGAGAATTCATCTTTTTAGAACACATCCAGCTGTCGAATTAGAATCAAAATTTGATTGGAGGATTGACTTTGTTCTTTCGCAATGTTCGCAACCAACTAATCAGTGATGCAAAAAAAATGTAAGTTGCGATTATTTGCAGCAATAGTCTAATAAAAGTTTACCAACCTTTCCGTTAAACGTCAATAATCGTTTAATGCCTCCAGGTACCACATTACGTTTTTTGTTAACGAAATCTTCTTCAGTTTCTTGTGTAATGAATGTTGTTGTTGTTCATTCTTTACTTTGTATACATAAAGATGGCGTTGGAGAGCCTCAGCTCTATTTACCCAATCCGCTGTACTGTATTATAGACTCAAGGTCCGTGAGGACGTTATTCTACCTGATTCTACATTGCAATTTCTTGTCTATGATTTCAAATTATCGATGCGTCAGAATCGTCATAAACGATGAATAACATAGATGGGACACCTCATACCATAGTTGGGCAAATTCGTTTAGCTGTAGCCACGTTCCGATTGGTCCGTGCTTCCTTACCTGTAACATGGAAAGGCTCCAGAGTCGAGTCAAGAAAAATGATTTTAGGAACGTAACTCGAATCGTGTGCAAGAACCGACCAATTGGCATCAGCGAAAGGGGGAGGGGCAGCAAAGCTTCAGTAGCCGCCATGTTTTTCTGTGAGTGGGGTGTGTAGAAGAGGCCGGGGTGAAAATCATCTCTCGAGGCATGCAGGTACGTCAAAATTCGAATAATCTCGTTTATTCACGCGACGGACGCGATCGTCATCGTTGTCGCGCGTTGACAGCGCGCGAATCTTGTCTTGTTTCTGTTTCGCAATGTCCCGCAGTCGGACATTCTCGACGCGAAAGCTTATGACTCAGACGAAACGCATCGCGCAATCGGGCAAGGTTATTTGCATTGCTCGGGACACGGGAGCGATGCGTCTGCCAACAATCCATATAGATAGACAGCCTTGGTGCAGCGGAACGCATTCGGAATTGCAGTTTGTTTTCGTGCACCAGCCCGAGAGAGACATCTAGCCAGCGTACAAAGCTGGCCGATGGTTCTCGCGAAAAATCACACGAAAAACCGTGTCCTTCGCGTTTGATCGTTCTCGCGGCCGCGTAATCCGCCGATAAACGGCTTTGACAGCGTTTGATAACGGTGCTCGAACGTTTCACGCCGCTGATCTTGCCTCATGTAATCGAATGCGATGTCCCTAACTCGTCCCCTGAGCCACGACGTGGAATATGTGCTTTTAGATCCACGGTTCGTGCAACGTGACTTAACAGCCTCTAACGTAAACGCACGTTTCCAACTGCGTCTTATATTATGCGGAAAAAAAATTCGCAACCGAATTGAGCCTCAACGAACACGCGTTGTCGCACAAACTTCCCGGACGTTCGAAATCGCCAGACGAACAGGTCGACAGAATTTTTAGCGCTTTCGAAAGAGTAGAATTTGATTTTGCATCGTTCAATTGATTTTTTGTTCGACAATGATACACCGTTGTCACGAAGCCTCATTTGCAATGACGTTTCGTAACACGACGTGTCCGATGATCTATGTTAACGTAATAGATAAAGGCAATCTATGATTAATCGGAAATGCACGAATCGAACGAATTTTTGGCGCTTTCAATCGGCAAAATTTGAATTTGAATTAGAAAATTCATTTTTTTTCTATGATGAGACACCGCTGTCACGAAGCCTCATTTTTTATGACATTTCGTAACGTAATTTGTCCGATGATTTATGTTAGCCTAATGACTATAGGTAGTGCGCGATTAACCCAATGCGTTATCTGAAACTGACATTAGTCATAAGGTGATTACAAAGTAGTCAGCTGAAATATCTATAACTCATTTTGTTTTGCATTTGCATGCCACTACTGTATGCATTTGACAACATTGAATGTTATCACTAGACACTAACTAGCATTGCATAGTGAATCAATTTGAACTATAATTTTACTATACAATATATTGTATACCATCCTATATTTTGTTTATGTGTTCTGCTTTCATTTTACACAACATATATATTGTTATTAATCTATTGGCACTATGTCTAGTTAAAGTTACACAATAACAGATAGAAGTTTTATACAATCAATTGCTTACCAAAGAGATGTAACACTGATTTATTCGTAAATTTAAGATTATACTTATTGACCCAAAGTTCAATTATACTTTTTGAATTTTGCGAATAAACGGAAAGCAATGAAACAATATTTATGCTTATTTTCTTAAATTATTTGTGAAGAGTATTCTTATCATATACGTAGCATATTTATTATACTACTTTATAACTGGATGAAATTCTGTAATTTCAGCGTCAAAATGGGAAGGAAACTAAACTTGTTATCCTTCGCTAAGACCTGCCAGCCTCATTACTACAAAACATCCACCACCTGTGCACAAGAACCGAATAATTTCTAATCAACGTAACTAAAATTTCAAGGAATACTGCCACCAATTGTGGGCTATGTAATTAAACTGAAGAAATTACAAGTAACCAAGGGAAGAAGAAAGCAATCTAACATTTATCAAGCAAATAAACGTCAAGGTGGTGGATCCAGTAAAATTGAAACATTAAAGGACAATAATATAATACAGTAACTCTATTATAAAGGTAAGTCCAGTTCTTTGCATTTCTTGTCGATGATCTGTAATTTCAAGTAGTACTTCAACTGATTTGGTTATCACTGTTGAGGCTTGCAGGTGTAACCACCTTTATAGTGGGAAGCGACAGACACACACCGGTATCAGTGTCCTCTGATCTTTGTGAAAGCTAGCGGTAATACTAGCAAAATATTAAGAGATAATTCCAAAAGGACACGGCTTACACCAGGAAGCCTGACCAGCGATAACTGTATGATGCCAGACCATGAAAACCTTGAATCTCTTCAAGCGGTTTGTCCTTTCTTAGAAGAGAAGATGATCACCCTGGAGGTAGTAGAGTCTGTGAAAGTTTACGGGTCCAGGAGGAACTTTAATAAGAGGAAATGAGGAACCCGGCACTGCATCTGGTCGGGATAGCGGCGTCGCCCGGAGGAGGTGAAGTGTTCGGCACAAGGGCCGAGGAGGAGTTGCGTCAGTGGCTGGAGACGCGCCTGGACGAATTGGGAATCGACCCAATTGCGTACTCGCGGTTTGTGCTCAGCCTGCTGCGCCGCCCCGACTCGGCCCTAAGTCCTCCAGAAGAAGCTGTGGGCACAGGGAGGAACGGCGGACGTCGCATACGTGCCCGACCCAAAGCCAAGCTGCCAACGCAAGGGGACAGAGAACAGAGACGTGCTGTTGTGCAATGTCTAACAAGCGCTGCCGATAATGTGAGGACCAACTAGTTTTATCTCTGTTTGCAATGTAGCACAATAGAACCTCGTTTATCCGAACTTATCTGGGGACAATGTCGTCCAAATAATCGAGTTCCGATAATCAAGGCTCACTACCGATTGGGGCAAAGGTTATTTCGAATACCGAATGAATATGTGTATTCGTTATCTTCTCATTTGCATACAAAATTATTCGTCATTTGTGAATAACGATGGAATTCGGCAATATCGGGGGACAACAAAGTATTTCAATCCGCGATTACGCTCGAGAAACAGTTGTTTTATGACTATAGCCGGCAGTTTGGTCCGAACGGTGTTTCTAATCGGCAGATTACACTAGTTATACAATTTTATTCGAAGATCTATTGTAAAATCTGTTTGTTTGGTGCCAATTGCAGAAATGTGGAGTAGAAACACTGGTCGATGAATTATGCCTGAAACTACGAGATTTGGAAGGAGGCGGCTCGAGCGAGAAAGAGGACGAATCCAAGAAATCTGATGGCGAAACCAAGACAAGCTTAGAGTCGCTGACACCTCGCGATAGGGCTCTTAGATACTATGCGGCATTCCCTGCTTTACAACCGACAACTCTGAAGAAAGTTTCTCAGAGAAAGGAGAGGAGTCTAGGAAACAACAACAACATCTCGAACAATAACAACAACAACAACATCAACAATAACAACAACGAAAGTAACAATAAAATCAACGGGGTTAGCTATAACAATAACAAGAACAATAATAAAACACGCAATAAGAAAACGAAAATGTCCATTGTAAGTATTTAGAGGTAGAGACTGTAGTAGCTGTAGCTGGTGAACGAAAAATTATAATAAATTTTTCTTTAGAGTATCGAGCCACGGAGATCAGAGGAAAAAGATAGCTTTGGATTTGTCATGTCAATGGATCGCGAACGTGAAAAAGAGCGAGAATTAGAGTTGGACCAGTTGAGGTTGGCGCAGCTGCAAGCGAAGTTTAACGAAAGCTTGGAGGCACTATGGGATTCAGGACCGGGCAATGCACAGGATACAGCTTCTATCTGGGCGGCTCCTACTCTCTCTATTCCTTCAGGACCTCTCTGGCCGACAGACACTACCGAGACAATCTTTACTTTATCCACCTCGGACAATGGTTACGCTACTGACACACCGTACCAGGAATCAATTGTTGACGACTCGCCGCTCATTCCGTGGGACATTGACTTGATCAGCATCGAGGATTACGCGGACGAATGTAGTAACAAGAATAAATCAGGTTGGTATTTTGGAACAGTCACACTATCTACGAGCATCACGATATAGTAATATTGACTTAAGTATATATATATCTAACGGATAGGAGAGATCTAACGGAAATGTAAGTAAATGGTATGCGCACTAAGTTTAGACGTAGATCGCTATATCTGTGTCGTGCTACGAATGTGTCTCTTTCATTATCGTTTTCGTTTAATATTATCGTGTGTCCTAAGTTAATCGCTGACACTGCACCAAACGTGTTATGAGTAAACATATGTGCGATGTTCTAACATTTCAGAGAGTAACGTAAACTGGTCCGACTCAGCTATGGATGGGTCTTGGTGCTGGAAAGGGCTCGGCAGCAATTTGACTGCTTTGGGTCACAGTCCTCAGACAGGTAGCTGCTTCTTTCCAGTCGCACCCCGTAAAACACCCATTGGAACACGCAAAGAGACTCGTTCAAATCTGAAGGTGAACAGCCTGCCAGAACCGGACGAGGATTTGCTTACTTCCGCTCGCACACACTTTCGTCCGATAAAGGATGACGGTCAGTGGGCCGATGGGACTACGTTTCCCGTAAACAATACCTTAGAGCGGGTCGCGTACCGCCGATCCGAGTCGGGGAACTTGTTGTATCTTCCTGGCGGTGAGAGCCCGTACATGGAGTACCGGGAGGGCAATTCGCCGACTCCTCCGGTATCGTCGAATCTAACGTTGAAATTCAGGGTGCGTCAGTGTGACAAGTGCGTTCAAACCGAGCCCATTCGATCTCCGCTCAAACGCAGAATTCTCTCCGAACAGGATCATTTCCATTATACTCCGGTCGGAGTAGAAGATACTGTTATTCGCGAAGAGGAAAAAGTCGATAAAGATTGCTATGCATTGGGTCAACTGGGCTGGGTACGATCTAACGTACCTCTGCACAATGATAGGAAAAGGTAATCAACTATAGAGAACTCACGGTGTTGTTCACGGCTTTTTTTTATGGTTCTTCTTTTTTTATTTTTTTTTTATTTTGTACACGCTCTGGACCGTTCTTTTCTCGGCTGGGTCATAGTTTCTCAATGTGAAGATCTAGAGGCATTACAATTTCGGTTCCTTTTAATTTCGATTTTTTTTAATTTTTTGTCTAACGCTTTAAAACGCTATACTTACCGACAGTCACTGGATATAGTAATGTCTGTATGTGCAGTGTATCCGGTGTTCTCCTGGGAAATTATAAATGACGAAGAATTTCTAATTATTGTGGATTTAAAGAAAATTGAAGTGCAAGAGGTTAACAAACTTCTTAATTGGTTTTCGGTAGGTAAAGCGTTAAGGTTGACAAATTACACGCACAACTGGACTCGGTTAATTAGAAAAAGAAAGATCGGAGAAGAGGGGGGTTGCGAAGTTAGCCGCGGTTGGGAAACTATGGGCTAAGTTTCTGATTATTGAACGTTGTTTCTTCGATGAATTCGAGAAGAAACAACATTCGTCGCGGGTACGGAGCGTACTACTAGACCAAAGACCAATTGGCTAATTAGTCGAAGCAAAATTATATTTGTTAATCGTTAGGACGTCGTAGAAATTTCGGAAGTATGTTTCTATTTTCTTTTTTGTTATGTTTGAGCGTGAAATTCGGCGAGTTTATCTGTTTGCCGGGTAAATAGCGTTAAATCTTTAGGTTCGATTCGCAACGTTAAAGTGCGAATACCTTTAGTTTATCATGGATAAGCTCAAATGACACTTCAAGGTCGTTCACGTCATATTGCCGAGCGATCGTTGCGCCATCTATTGGCTCTGTCAAGAATTTAAAACATACCGTGTGTTTTGCAGGCAAGAGACGAAGTTACGCATGATCTACGACCTTGAACAGTAAACTTGACCTTGTCCCGTACTAGGACAAAAACGAAAGATCCAATTTTGTTCGATGTTTAATTACATTACTTCAAACGATCGAGGAGCAAGTCATTTTTCTTTTTTTACTAAATTCTTCCAATTGGTGAGGAGATAGAACTCCTTAAGTTCATGGTTCTACTGTAACTTGGAGAATAGGAAGTACATACAGTGTACACGGGGTGTCACGGTGTTAAACGGTACTATCAGACAAGGTGTGGAAAATTAAGATAAATTTGTAGAACCAAATTTGTTGACGCGAGATTTGATTCATATATTAGGTTGTCCCATAAGTTCGTGCCGCGGATTGAAAAGTATTTTAATGAAAAACCACAGAAATATTATAGTGGCGGTGTAATATCTTTACTAAAAAAAGTGGGAAGAGGTTGTAGAGAAGGTGGTTATATTTTTTTCGTTGACTTTGAAAGTACGTTTCAAATATTAATTTAAATAGTAAAACAGTAAACGGCACGAACTTATGGGACGACCTAATAGATTCATTGATTCTATATGCGCCATTACAGTTGTGTTCGATTCTTAAAAAAAAATTTCATTCCACACTTTTAACCCTCTGTCTACCGTAAAAAATACTTTGATTATGCGATAGAAAATTTATACCACAAAACGTAGTAAATGTAAAAAAAAACTTTTAGCTTTAAATAATAAAAAATAAGAAAAGTAACAAAATCATGCAACGACAAGATCCCAAGAATTTTAAAAGTTTAAATAACCGCAGTATCTACATACAGTCGGGTCCAATGGACCCGCTTGGTAGACAGAGGGTTAACTTACTTTTTCACAGGGAAACCGTTCCTAATTGAGCTGTGAATATTGTGACACCCAGTGTACACGTATGTGATATATATATATATATATATATATATATATATATATATATATATATATATGTATACGTATGCGTAATCAATAGCGTGGCATATAGCGACACGTTGCGAAATTAAAGTATCGTCTTCGAAGATTACGATTGAACGGTGGGAAATTCTACATTGGCTTTGCGATACTTCGAGAATTCCAGTTTTCTCGTGATAGCGTGATTTAGCGTAGCGTTTGTAGCGTGTACGGGCCGTTGTACTTAGCCGGGAGACATGTTTACAACGAATCATTTAACGTGTTTAATGTGTTTTTTTCGGTAGAAGGCACAGTAGCAGCTTCGGATGCCAGCCTCTGACGACTTTGCGTCCGTTGACCTTATGAGCCGGATAAATAACGAGCTGCTTAATAATTATAACGAAAAAAAAAAAAAACAAAACAAACAAACTAAAAAAACACACTCACACGAATTAAAAAAAAAGAACGTAAACAGTACAGCGAACAAACGAAACTAATAATGAAAGAACGCTCTGACGACTGGAGATCCGAGGTTTAGCTATGTACATGTTTTTTTTCCCCGACAAATGGCGAAGACAACGCAAACCGTTTCGAACGTCAACACGACACAGAGGGGGGGGCCTCTTGGCATGTGGAATTTGTTATGCATGTATCCAAGACGGCGCTATTAATAATAAATAAAATAATAATAATAAATAATAGTAATAATAATAATAAACGACAAAAAAAAATAAAGAAGTATCCCCCGGTTGTCGTCGAACGAAACAAGCGAAGAAAGAATAAAAAAAATGAAAGATAGCGAGACGAGGAAGGGAAATATTAAACGTTCATTTAGATAATTATTATTAACACTTTGACAAGTAAAGGAAAACAAAAAGAAATGGATCAAAGTATAAAAAAAAAAACGTACAGTGTATATGTTACGCCAGTGTTTAAACAAAAAAAAAACCACGAAGAGAGCGAGTGCGCGTGCGCGCGTGCTGCACGCCCGCCACCGAGAAAGAAAATTCAAAACGAAAAAAAAAAAAGAATTGTATCGAGAGAACGTAGTCCACGAGATTTCGTTTTTTTGTAGCTTGTTGAACACTTTTACGTGAATTTTCGTGGTGAGCGAGTGAGCGAAAGCCTGTAAGAAAGCCTGAGCGAAAGAGAGAGAGAGAGAGAGAGAGAGAGAGATAGAGAGAGAGAGAGAGAGAGAACGAGTGCGTGCGAAAGTACGAAGAAAGAAAAAGAAACAAACGCAAAAAAAAAATTAGTGCGCTGATTTTTCTGTTAGAGATGTAGTAGAGAGCAGAGAGTTTTCCTTTTTTCTGTTTCTCATCCAACGCACAGGCGTTCTGTGCGAGACTCGATGGGTGCATTGCATATTTATAATGGCTGAAGAACGAGGGAGAGAGAGAGAGAGAAAGAAAGAGGAAACGTCGATAATGAAGAAAATACCTCTCAGAAAAGAGAACGAGGAGCGCCGCATCAAAAGAGAAAAAAAACGAAACACATATAGCGGCCTGATTCGAGGACCAGAGTACTTACGAGAACCGAGAACGGATGAGGCAGAGAAAAGAAGAAAATAATAAAAACGACAACAAAGTGCCGCACGACTATTGAACCGTAAAAAAAAAAAACAATCGTCGAAGTACTGTTCTATTTTCTTGTTGTTTTTTTTCGTAATTATTAATGGATTATCTTAATTGTATCTTCCCCTAATTATAATTTAACTCCCTAGAAGATTTAATGCCCTAAACATCCTCCCCCCCCCCCCCCCCCCCCCGTCCCCTTACCCAACGGATCCCGTGTTTCGTAGGAAACCGAGCACCAGTATCCAATGCTTTTCCTGTGCTCCCTCTGAGGAAATATATCGGATAACTGAGCGAAAGGGAGAGAGAGAAAGAGAGGGAGAGAGTGAGCGTGAGAAAGAGAGAAAGAGAGGGAGAGAGAAAGAGAGGAACGTACACGTGAACAAGGGAAAACAGAATTAAAACGAAAAACATAAATTAAAAGAACGAAAAATAAATGAATAGAAAGAAGGGAAAAAGAACGCAACGCACGCCCCGCGTCGTAAGGGGGCGCGAAAGAGGAACGTTATTAGAGAACGGAAAATGCCTTTCAAACGAGAGAAAAAAAAATGAGAAGCAGGATGAATATGTATGCGAAAGCGTGTTGCGAGGATGTTGATGGAGTCACGTTTCAGACAGGATCGTTCACCAAAAAACGACGAACGGACCACGTCAGCCAAGCGATGGAATGAAGGCCAGAGGATAGAAAGAACAAATCGGAGTGTGTGTTCTCTGCGCGAAATCGTGTACGCGAAAGGAGTAACCAAATAAAGGCATTGCAAACGCTGACACCGTCTGTTATTTGCCATTCCTGAATTATGCCTTCTGTCTTACTTCTCACCCTCCAAATCCATGAGAATCCGCCCAAAGCCCGATCCACTGCTGTCTGATCCAATGCACTCCGGAAAACCTTTTCAGGTGGAACAATTTCTCATAAGACCGACTATAAAGCGTTACATTGGCGATAGATAGATTATAAATCTGTTATTCTATCCGTTATTCTATCATAGATCATAGTCAGTATAAGCTCAGGAAAATCTGTTAAGACGGAACGATTTTACATGAAAAACGGTGCTAGAACAACGCGTTAGCGTTAGATAGATCATAATTCTGTTATTCTATAATTAGGAGCAATCCAAAAATTGTCACGAGGCTATCGAATTCAAGAAAGTCAAAAACTAAAGAAAGTTTGACCAGAATAGCTTTTCATGAGAAAGATGCTAGACTAAATAAATCTATGGTTCTGTAATAGAATCTATACGAAAACGGTGCAATTAGATTTAATAGAATAAAGGACATCAAATGAAATGGAACAATTAGCGTTAGAAGTGCTAATACTATCGAAACTCTTTCTCTACGTCAGGGCTGGACACGGTTGGGGCTCCTCAAACGTCTGCTTCTCCTACCAACCTCTCTTTCATGCAGCGCGCACGTTCGTTGCGTACGCTGATATCTCGTGTCTTCGTTGCCCCATTGTATCGCGCTTGCTGGAAGGGGACAGAGGGCGCTACGGTGTGGACGGTTTTGCCTCAATTGAGGCAAAATTGCCCATCCCTGCTCTACGTCTTTAGTCGATTAGCTACTAACAAACAAAAATGGGTGAAAAAATCTCAAGTGTACTAACATTTTGCTAGAACTATGCTAAACTCTTATGTTTACCTACAATTGAATTTTAATGAGCAGACAATGCTACAATTGCAATCTTTAATCATAAAACAAATACACAGTCATTTGGTCCCCTCAGTGATTATTACAAGTTTCATTTTTGTATATTGACAATGGTCCAGCTTAATTCGAACAATGATTTCGTTTAGGAAGTAGAGAATCTCGGTGAAATATAAAGAGCCATGTGCTGGTATGTACATTGTTTCGCGACACGGTCTAGAACCGTGATGAGCACGTTAGGGGCCCCTCAAACGCCTGCTTCTCCCACCAACCTCTCTTTCATGCGCGAGGCCTGCGCACTGTTCGCGACGGGCAAAGCACGTCCTCCCTCTATGGTAACGGCGCATGCTGGTGGGGTATAGTGGGCGCTATGGCGGGGACCGTTTTGTCTCAATTGAGACAAAAATGCCCACCACTGGTCTAGAAGATCTCTTCAGAATCTCGATCTGAATTGCGCGGCTTGGAAGCCGTGGGCTGGTGGAGGTTGCAAGTGGAACCTGAGCGGCTTCACTTTTGTGAGTTTGCTCTTGGGTGGGCTGTTCCGATTGATCTTGGTTATATTTGCGCGGTGTCGATAGTACCAGTACTCGATGACCAGCGTTAGACAGGCGAAGGTAATCCCGAGAAATATGACCACGAACACGCCTCCGATATTGTGTATGCTGATTCCGTCGCTTTGGCTGTTCTCCGCGTCACAGTCCTTCTTCTCCGGGTTCTTCTTCCACCATTTGTCCTTCAGCTTCTCTAGCTTCCTCTTGTTCAGCAGTATCAGAATCCTAGCACGTTTGAAAAGAAAAACTTCATATACCGGGTATTTCACCTAACTTGACCACCTTAAATGTATTGCTGATATTGTATGATAGAAAAAATGTCAGGGGGAGAAAATATTCTGTTCGAAGGTGCCAATACGGTGATGGGCTGAATTTTTTTTCCCAAGGTCATTCTTTTTTAGATCTCAAGGTCATCGTATTTTTTTTATGGGACTACATATTTTCACTACAACAGTCTTATAGCTTACAAAAAAACGAATCCAACGATTTGCAATATGTTGACCTTCACGTGACCTTTAGTATATCGATACCGATACCGTAGCTTGTTGTGCTGATACTGATTGTAAAGCGATAATCTTAGCAGAAGATTATATTGATAATAATGCTTGTAAATGTATTTCAACCGTTGAAAGGAGAATACGATTGTCTGTTTGCAAGCACCAGGGACAATCTCACGGTACACTGTTTCAATGAAATTGAAATTCCTTCATTTACCGTCCCCGAACGCGTACTGAAGTTACCGACAAACATTTCATAATTTCCTCGTTAAAGGTCACGTGAAGGTCAACATACTGCATCTCGTTGGATTCGTTTTTTTTAGAAGCTATAAGATTGTTGTAGTGAGAATATGCAGTCTCATTAAAAAAAATACGATGACCTTCAGATCTCGAAAAAAATGACGTTGAGAAAAAAATTCGGCCCATCACCGTATTGGCGCCTTTGAACAGAATATTTTCTCCCCCTGACATTTTTTCTAGCATATAAAATAAGCGATATATTTATGGTGGTCAAGTTAGGTGAAACACCCGGCATATCTAATCTCGATTTCAAATAGTAGAAATTCGAAGCAATTAGTTCACATAGCCAGCAAAGGCGTTAATACTAGAATGTTCACCGAGTTGGAAACCGAGTGATGTATAGAGGCAGCTTTCGAAAACCTTTAGAACATAGAAAACGCGACAAACTATGGTCGAAAGCTTCGACAATAAATTGAGCAAAACCCCGAGCGACTTTTCGATGCACATTATACAGGGTGTCCCACATAAATGGGAACACCTAAATATCTGTAGTATTTACGGTCAACGTATTAAGGTCAACCCGCCGTAAACAACGCGTAATCTTTGCTGAAACACGTAAGTTTTAAACTTTCACATTTTATACGCTCCAACATGATTATTCTTGCTCAAGGTCATTGAGGTCATTCACATTTCAAGGTCAAAAAGGTGGTATCCACTAAATTCAGTTTTTTATTGTCTATCACGCTATCGTAAAAAAATATACTATTCCATTTAAAAAAACATCGGTGACCTTGAAATTTCATTAAAAAACACGACATAAAAAATTGTTTTCTTTACCATTATATTTGCCCCCTGCAATAGTGTCACTTTGCCCTCTGAAGTTTTCTGATAGGACTATAAATACGACAGATATTTAGGTGTTCCCATTTATGTGGGACACCCTGTATATATCGGCGAGGACTATTTACGTACGCGTTGTTGAACTGATCTTTCAACGGCGATCCCTGCTGCACCGCGATCGCGTACGGTTTCCTTGAGAAATCCTCGCCTACTTGAATCAAATCGCAGTTCGTCATGGTGAGGTACTTGATGGTCGTCGAGTCTTCTATGTAAGCGAACTCGTTGTTCGAATTCAGGCGTCGAACACGTTGCAAAGCTTCCTCGGTGGATGTCGGGAAGCCGGCTTCCTCCATCGCTTGCAACATCTTCGTGTATTTGTCGCTGACTGGGTAGTCCCAAACCGCCAGATCCGCCCTCTCCACGTCCGACAGGCTGTCGTTCAGACTCATCTCCCTCCAGATTCTACATTTACAATCGTACACGTTATCTTCAGCTTTCTAGACAATTAAAGTTTAGATAAAACGTTTGTAACTCTGAGCTGAAATGAACCCAAGTCTAGTCATCCGAAGGTTAACAAGTACTCTGATGTCTCATAAGCCATGTAGCTGTTTGACGCTAGCTCAAAGTCTCGAAACATTATTCCAGAGACTCACTCGTAAAATTTCCATTCGATGGCAGCCATCCTCTTGAAGTACGTATACGCCGAAGAGTTCAGGATCGGCGCGTATTGGATCTTGTATTGTTTGCTGAGGTCCTCCAGGGTCTCGATGGGAATCTCGAGCCTGGAGACGGTGAGGAACGCTGCCAAATTTGCGGTGTAAGATGCGATGATGATGAATCCGAACAGCCACCATGTCGCAGCTACCAGTCTGCCGGATAGGTTCTTCGGCGCTTCACCGCCTCCCTGAGGGGTCAACGAGGTCATGCAGAACCAGAAACATTCCCTCAGATTGAACTCCCTCTTCTCATCGTCCTCCCTGTATTTCTCCCGATTGTTCTGGTAGCTGTACGGCGACCACCTGTCGAACACCCAGAGCAGCACGCTGGTGAACAGGTAGGCGGCCAATATGCAGAACCAGACCTCGTTCTCGAGCACAGTCAGGAACTTGAACAGGGAGGTGGACGTCTTCGTCTTCAGCATCATGATCGACAGGCCGACCAGGTCGTAAAACGGCACGGTGAAGTCCACCACTCGTTCGCGCTCCGCGGTCACCCACAGCGAACCTAACGCGATGTCCGCCCGCTTCGTGATCAGCTCCTTTACCATACCTATTGGTGTCATCGCAGTTTTATCGAGGGCTGCATAGTCGGTAATAAAAATCCCTACTTCGACTCTCTGAATTTATCGGCGTTCGACGAATACCGTTTACGCACCATAAAAGACACTCATCGAGATGATATCGACGTACAAAGAATGCAAACGGTATTCTCCGAAATTGATGTAGCGATTTGTTCATTAATGAAGGATATAAACATGTTTTCTACTAAGAGGATTGTGTTAGGCTGTTGGGCACTTCCGGTTGATTAGAAACTCGAATGTTCCTGACGTACCGTTCGGAAATTTATCGGCGTTCGACGAATACCGTTTACGCACCATAAAAGACACTCATCGAGATGATATCGACATACAAAGAATGCAAACGATATTCTCTGAAATTGATGTAGCGATTTGTTCATTAATGAAGGATATAAACATGTTTTCTACTAAGACGATTGTGTTAGGTTGTTGGGCACTTCCGGTTGATTAGAAACTCGAATATTTCTGACGTACCGTTCCAAGTACCGTTCGGGAGTTTATCGGCGTTCGACGAATACCGTTTACGCACCATAAAAGACACTCATCGAGATGATATCGACATACAAAGAATGCAAATGGTATTGTCCGAAATTGATGTAGCGATTTGTTCATTAATGAAGGATATAAACATGTTTTCTACTAAGACGATTGTGTTAGGTTGTTGGGCACTTCCGGTTGATTAGAAACTCGAATATTTCTGACGTACCGTTCCAAGTACCGTTCGGGAGTTTATCGGCGTTCGACGAATACCGTTTACGCACCATACCAGACACTCATCGAGATGATGTCGACATACAAAGAATGCAAACGGTATTCTCCGAAATTGATGTAGCGATTTGTTCATTAATGAAGGATATAAACATGTTTTCTACTAAGACGATTGTGTTAGGTTGTTGGGCACTTCCGGTTGATTAGAAACTCGAATATTTCTGACGTACCGTTCCAAGTACCGTTCGGGTTCAGATTCCCGTACTGTCCATCTTCTGTTTCGCGGATCTCGTATTGGAATCCGACCGTCTCCTTGATCTCGTTCAGCAGATCGATGCAAAACCCGTAGTACTCGTTCTTCTTCTCGTCGAACATCACGAAAGGAGGATGGATCACTGTGACCACCCTGTAGCTCTTCACCGCAGTCGCGTTCATCATTACTTCGTTTGTCACCTAAACAGAGTCAGAGATTATTTGGATCTTTTGGTTTGTAGATAGAGATCTCTACGGTTACCCGGATCGATTCAAAGCTATGAAAATTGAGGCTTGGATAGGTAATTGAATTAATTAAATAACTCGAATTTCGTTTTATATTTTTGTCGAAATAAAGTGCCGAAATACAGTGCAACCAACTCAACCGATATTTTTGAATTTCATGTCCGAAAAATATGAAAGGGATGTTATTAGTAGACTGTGGATCTTCATGCGAAATAAAAATTGTCCGCGTCTCTGATAAGAAACCGGAGCCATTTGGAAATGTTTTTCTCCCCTGAATAATTTGAGTAGGTTGAAAATAATATATTGATATTCTTCAATTTTTTTAAACTTTTTGTTGTTACGGAGTACAGCTACCGATTTTTGTCATAAATGGAAGACGCAGAATTGACGATGTCCAAATCAAATCCACTTTTCTCCCTTGAATAATTTGAGTAGGTTGAAAATAATATATTTTTCAATTTTTTGAAACTTTTTGCTGTTACGGAGTACAGCTACCAATTTTTGTCATAAATGGAAGACGCAGTAGTTGACTATGTCCGAATCAAATCCGCAGTCTAGTTATTAGTTAGAAAGTTAAATTTGAGGATTATTTCGTTCAAAGAGCGTGTCACGTTGGTTTCGTTCTCTGATATCTGGGGTAAGTTCTAGTTTACAAGTTGGCAGAAGTCCTCGCAGCGAATTCTGCGTGTCGGATGCTCGAATTGCGCGAAACAACCGCCGCGAATGCCGGAGCACGTTTACGCGGCCAAAGGGTTTTCGCTGCTGTGTATTCGATAAACAAACGAGGTTGCATGTGTTATCTTCATCAGCGCGCTTCGTTATCGTTATCGGTAACAGGTGTAAATAAATGCGGTGGCCGCGTGTCAAGGGTATGACCACCGTGCCGGTCAAGGTTCACGGCCAAGAAATTGTTTTAGCTATAATTTCCTCGATTATTCCAAGCAGCGAATCATTTTTTCTTAACTAACAACGTGATGAAAACGATAGCATCGCCGTGGAACGAAGAAACGCAAGAAATTTAGCGCGGAAACTTTATTTGAGAATATTCAAGCTTTCGCTAGCCTTATGAACAGAACAGAAAGTGGATCGAAAGTTTTAT
Source organism: Sphecodes monilicornis (assembly GCA_913789915.3). NCBI lineage: Eukaryota > Metazoa > Arthropoda > Insecta > Hymenoptera > Halictidae > Sphecodes > Sphecodes monilicornis. The sequence continues at coordinate 23,541,477 of OU565287.1, forward strand.
GTTACTATTTCCTCTTCTTTGTGCCATTGATCGATCACGGGATAATAAATTTAGCGGAGAAGCTTTATTTAAAAATATTGAAATTGTCAGTAGTCTAATAGAGTATTTGTGAACGGTAGACAAAATGATCGAACATTTTGTGTTACTATTTTCTCCTCGTTGTGCCATTGATCAATCTCGGGATAATAAATTTAGCGGCGAAGCTTTATTTAAAAATATTGAAATTGTCACTAGTCTAATGGGGTATTCGTGAACGGTAGAAAAAATGCTCGAACATTTTGTGTTACTATTTTCTCGTCTTTGTGCCATTGATCAATCTCGGGATAATAAATTTAGCGGCGAAGCTTTATTTAAAAATATTGAAATTGTCACTAGTCTAATGGGGTATTCGTGAACGGTAGAAAAAATGATCGAACATTTTGTGTTACTATTTTCTCGTCTTTGTGCCATTGATCAATCTCGGGATAATAAATTTAGCGGCGAAGCTTTATTTAAAAATATTGAAATTGTCACTAGTCTAATGGGGTATTTGTGAACGGTAGAGAAAATGATCGAATATTTTGTGTTACTGTGTTCCCGTCCTTGTGCCACTGACCAATCACAGGGTAATCAAATTGAGCGGCGAAACTTTGTTTAAAAATTTTGATATTGTCACTAGTCTAATGGAGAATGTGACCGTTTTGCGTTTCTGTATTTCAGCCTTTGCGCCGTCGATTGTAGATTATGGTATGCAAAACGGGGCCGCTTTCCAGTTTTTGTGAATTTCGAACAACGCGGCGCGCTTCAGCCGTGACATTCGATTATCGAGGCCTCTCGTCCTCGCGTGACTCAAAACCACCATTTTTTCGTAGATCAATAGACCGACCCAATTTCCCGTTGCGATAATGTCACGCACAGACCTCTATCGGTCGTCTTCGTGCGCAATAAATACTAAAGTACCCTTCCCGGAGAATTTAACGAATCGCGGGGGCGGTCGTCGATACCGCCATTTTAAAATCGCTGACTTCTGCACGAAAGGTAACAATTCGTTCCTGGAATGTGACCGCTATTTTCCGGAACTGTGTTCCGCTTGGGAACGTGTTCTTTCCGGTTGTGCGGCTAAGTTCGTTCTACTAAAAAGTATACGCCAATAACATCGAATAAAATCACTGTATTAAAAAGCAATAAATATTCGATCTAAGCGAAACCCTCGGAGACCGTGTCATTGCATGGATCGTGCAGTACCACTATTTTTTTGAGAGCTCGCCGTAAAAGAACTCGTGTAAACTAAAAATTAAATCACTAAATTAAATCTTGTTCCGCGTCAATCACAAAAATGCCATAAATAAGTTGGTGGAAGTCTCGTAAACAAATAATGAAAAATAAAGAAGTTTTGTAACTGGATTAGTAGTGGTTTCACATCGATATAGCTGACCCCGTATCGGGTTACGCGGCATGTTCACACTACTCAGCGATCACGGCAGCTCTAGCTTCTCGGCCCCTCGCGGAGTTTAACCCGCAGTGGTGGGGATAAGCGCTTTGCGAAGAACGTGCACTTCTCGTATACTTAAATCGAATCTTTACTGTATCAGCCTTCCAAGGACGAATATCGTCGCATTGGCTCACATGCACAACCTGTAATCTTACAAACAAGCAATTCATCTGTGCAAACGACAAAAAATCAGTACACGTTTTTTTTCTTGTCTCGCTGAATAAATGATTTATTTTATTGTTCCAGCAGCAAAGCGTCTCCAGAGGGAGTCTCATCGAGTGCGAAATCTATCGAATCGAAGAAGAACAGTTAACCGAGACAAGTATCCCCGCAAAATGAAATTGTGATCTTAACTTACCTGCAAGGGCGCGGAGATGCTGGCGTTCCAAGCACCGCTGTTAACGTCCGAAGAGATACTTCCATCCTCGATGGTCACCAGGTGAATGGACATCTCGAACTTGGCCCTGTGCTCTCCGTTCTTCGTCCCCCAGCGAATGCCGGCACAAGTTGGCGTCATGGCCGCGTAGGCTGCCTTCAGCTTCGCCAGGAAGTCTAGCTTCCTCTCGGGCGTGTTGGTATTATTGTACTGGTCACAGGTGATGTGTTTGGGCACCTTGGCCCAGTTACCGTCCACAATCGCCATCCTCATCGCCCTGACCGCCAGCTGAACAAGATCGTAGTAGAAAGCGGATGAGAGGATCGGCTTCGGCAGATCAGCTTCGACAGCTGGTTTGGTGGAATTGCCGAGATTGGGACGCATGAAGAGGACGCTGATGTTCCTGCAGTTGCACATGGGCGATGCGGTGTTGTCCGGGGTCAGCAGGAACCAGCCGTACTTCCTGCCGGTGAAGTTCAAGGACTCGGCCGCCTCCAGGGCCATCTTCATGGTGTTCACGTCCCCCAAGACGAAGTAGTTGACGATGTCCAGGTCCCTCAGCTTTGGCAGGTACTTCCTCATCTCCGATACCTGCTTAGGGATCTTGCTGATCACGTGTCTCGTCGGCACGTTCAGCAACAGGCTTTTGTACTTGTGGTCCATCACGAAGTTCTCGTCGTACAGGATCGCCGCGTTCGTTATGTTCAAACGGACGGCCAGCTGCTTCACCGCCTCCGGGATCAGGTCCGTGGGAGGCATCACCTGCACCAGGTAACCCGTTTGATCCTCGTTCAAGTTCCTCCAGTACACCAAGTCTCCTTCCTGACCGTATTGGGCGGACAGAGTAGGTATCCCCAGCGCGGCTGTGAACGAGCCTGTTATCTTCGACAACTGACCAGCCGTTGTCGCGTCCAGGACCACGTCCGGGACTCTGAGATCATCCCCGTCCACCGCCGAGTCCCAGATGTCGCAGATCTGGTCCAGAGTGGCGTTCACCGTCGTCTTGTTCATCTGAACTGTCCAGACTTTGCCGAGGTAATTGGGATACTTTTCTTTCAGAGTCTCCAGGCCGGCTAGGATGCTCTGGTTGGCGATCTTGTTTTCCATGTCGTTGATGATGACTGGGGTGAAAATGAGGCTGTTGTTAGGGAACTCTCTTTTCAAAGATATACAGCTAAACTGGACACGAAACATAATTTACAGTTAATTATTAGCGTCGATAAGGGTGTAATTATGTTTCTCTCTCATGGTTCAATCTAGGCAGATCGAAATTAGAATTTTGCGAGGTGGTAGCAAATGGTAAAAACCGCGAAAGTAAACAAAACTTTGAAAAGTAGTGCCTGACGCATAGCAGCTATCAAATTACACGTTAATTCTTTGCGGCACAAGATTTCAGATAATAAAATAGACCCATGTTGCATAGAAATTTTATTGCGTTTTAAATGAAACAAAATTGATATATTTTTATTAAAAAAGGTATCGCATAATGTAAAAACATAAAGAAATAATAATAGTTTAATTAAATTTGTTGTTATAGTGTGGGACCCAACTAGTCTCACCATTCCACATAGGTTTATAAATTAAAGCACATCCTTTTCCTTAAGCGCAGAGGCACTTTGCACACAGTACAAGACCATAGTGTTCGAACTTCCTTTTTTTTTGTACTACAAAGCGCACATCGTTTACGAGACAAACGTTCTGGTAGATGTTTTGAATCTTGTCTTCTTTTTTCTAATGAAACGTTCTGTTTGTGTTTTCTTATTTGGATTGATAATGACTTATTGTTAGATTCAGTTGGTACGTTATTATCTATTAATGTTTGACTAATAAATCCTTCGGCACATTGACTTTTACGAATATTAAGACATCAACAATAAATAAAAATATGTTTTTTCGTATTACTCCCCAAGTTGGGACAAATAAAATCCCACCATACTTTCATCATTTACAAACAAATTTAAGCTTTAGTTTTTATTATAAAACCCTTCACTTGCTTATGTAGAACTAATTTTTATACAAATTAACTTACTTCTACGATTTCTCACATAAAAGGAAAAAAAGATTGTCGCAATAAACCTTCCGCTTGCAACAACTGATGATCCTGTATTGGCATGTTGAATCTTGCCATCACAAGTAAATACATTTGTAACATTTGTTGAAGATATTACCAACTGCTTTCCGTAAATAAGACGAAATATAAACATATGCGCATGCAGCTATTGCAATATTTCGAGGTGGGACTAAAAATGTCCCACCATCCATAACGGCGCATCAAAAAGGTGGGACACTTTTAATCCCAGCGTGCCCCAAAGAGTTAAAGCGTTTTTATCAAACATCCTGGTTGCAAAAAGAATTGAGAAAATTCGCAGCGCTTAGAATGAACATTATTTAGACATGAACAACAGTGGCTCTTTCGGAGGCAGTTCTGACATTTTAGTTCCATCGAAACGAAAATAGCGCGCGCGATTCAAGTTTGACGTTCCCAGTGGCAATCTCAGAAGTAATGAGGAAAGTCAGCTTGTAACACTTACAGATGTTGACAGGCCTCGTTTTAGCGGTGGATTCCTTGTCACTGAGAATGTTGGCGTCTTCCCCGTGGACTGGAAACTGGCTGCAGAGGAAGCCGCACAGAGCGGCCAGAACGAACAGTTTCATGTCCGAAGCAACACCAGCTCGCGTAAATCACATTCGGTGTTGAGAACTCGTCGAATTGCTCGTTGTAGGAAGACGATTCGCGTCGAAATAACTCGGTGCTGTCGACGAGGCGTCGCGAGCGCGAGACACGCGGAAATCGGTCAAGCAACTGAGTCCTCGAAACGCGGTGACAGGGGTGGCTCGCTCTATTTCATTCGTGTTTGCCCACCGGTTGCCGCGGGGATGACCTAATCAATTTCCCGCGACTACGCGACTCTTCTCCTCCCATTTTTTTTTTGTTCGTCCGACCAGGCTCTCGTCTCTCGAAAATTCCTCGCAGATCGCTCTCAGTCGGATTTCGAAGACTCGGAGACCGGTCAGACCGTGGAGACCGCGAAGAACGCGACGGTTCGCGACGAATTTGCATGACGGTCGTCGCGTGCATGCTGATCCTGCTATCTGGTAATTGACCGTTGGTCGATCGACAGTTTTTCTGCAGCACAACGCTTGAAACTTTCATTTCGATGGCTCCGTGACGTGCGTGACGTGACGTGACTCGGCGCCGTGTAAACTTTGCAAACGATCCCCTCGACTCTCACGCAAATCGTCATCTTCGTGGTAACAAATCGCTCGGCTCATGTTTATTTCCGTAGCTATTAACTACTGCTATGAGAGGATTTTTATTAACGACAATAGGCAGAGGGACGATATCGAATCGATCAGGGATGGAAGATATTAGCAGTGGGCTGGCTGGAAATGGAAATATCAGCACGGAAAAAATCGCTATACATCTTCAGGATTGTACAAGGTCTAAGTTGTCTGTGTTAATTGCAAGAAACAGGAACCAAGCGGATTCTTTCATCCTTTGGTAACTTCTTTAACAATTTCAGTAAGCTTGAAAATGCTGACTGGAAACAATATTGATTTCGGTAGCTATTCATCTATATGTTGTCTGACCAAGAGGGATCACTGACCTCTGTTATCATTCCCAAAAATGAAGGAAGGAGGAGGAAGTTAAGTTAAATCGATTGTGTATACAATATTTTTGCAGTGTGATTAGAGATGAAGAATATTATACCAGCAAACAATTTTGTGTCAGGATAGATTGTCTCTGAACATAAGAAAATATTGTGTTGGTGAATTCTGTAATCATTTAGAGCGCTGATCATGGAGGTCACTGATCTTCGTGACCATTCGGTTTGATGTAGGAGGAAGTTAAGTTAAATCGATTGTCTATACAATATTTTAGCAGTATGATTAGAGATCAAGAATATTATACCAGCAAACAATTTTGTGTCAGGATAGATTGTCTCTGAACATAAGAAAATATTGGGCCAGTGTATCCTGTTATCATTTAGAGTGCTGATCATGGCGGTCACTGACCTTAGTGACCATTCGGTTCGATGTAGGAGGAAGTTAAGTTAAATCGATTATGGATACAATACTTTAGCAGTGTGATTAGAGATGAAGAATATTATTCCAGCAAATAATTTTGTGTCAGGATAGATTGTCTCTGAACATAAGAAAGTAATGGGCCAGTTAATCCTGTTATCATTTAGAATGCTGATCATGGCGGTCACTGACCTTCGTGACCATTCGGTTCGATGTAGGAGGAGGCTAAGTTAAATCGATTATGGATACAATATTTTTGCAGTGTGATTAGAGATGAAGAATATTATACCAGCAAACAATTTTGTGCTAGGATAGATTGTCTCTGAACATAAGAAAATATTGGGTTACTGAATCCTGTTATCGTTTAGATCGCTGATCATAGAGGTCACTGACCTTCGTGACCATTCGGTTCGATGTTTTCGTCTTCGTTGCAATAATAAATTGCTCAGTGCATATTTACATCTTGAATTAACATTCCAAAGTGAACGAATGTACGTTAACAATGGATCAAACGTATCCTCGGTTGCGAATCGAGTGTCCGGCCACGATCAATTAGCTCCGTAAGACCTCTTTTGTGGGACTCGGTGTAGTTGGTGTCCTTCTCTTAATGAAATCAAACTCAAGTGCGATAGGTCGCGCGATTTCAATGGTTTCTGTCGCGATAAAAGTGCTAGCAGAGCAATTGTGCAAGAATAGAAGGTGAACGTAGCATGATTTCCTGTTATTTTGTTACTGGAAAAAAGAATTCTAATTAGCGATCGCTGGTAATGAAAAAACGACTTTAAACAACAGTATTTTTTATTATTTTAGATTGAATTGCCATCAATTTTACAAACAACTCGTGAATACCTGTTCCTGTATTTCACTAGAAAATTGTGGATTCATTTATTACAGATACAATTTCCAAAGAATCAATTTTTCAAGCTGAAAACATGTCAACCCCGTGCACTATAATATCAAGACAAACTCATGATGATGATTTCGAAAAGAATCTACTAAATTTGTTTTTTTCGATATAAAATTCTATTTTATTGTTGATATATAGCCATTGAAGAATAAGCATACAACAGATATAAATTTTCTTTTTTTTCTACCACAGAATTATGAATAATAAAGAAGCTCTAATCACTATAATCATAAAATAAATCACAGTGCAAGCGGTTAATGTGTTGTTTGAGACAGTATCTACAAAACGATCGACTTCAGAAATTATACTTCACAATTATTCAGCTGATTAAAGGACTCTAGTTGAAAGCGATTAATGTCTTCATTGAAGCACACGGTGCGATAAAAAAGTTACACAAAATCTAAATAACCTTGCATTTATCGTCTCCACGAGCCAACGCACGCTAGTCACTTTAAACACCCTTTTAGACAATTTAAACAGCAAATAACGTTCACAAAGCCCATGGTCCAGAATTTTCGCTGGTTCCATCGCATTCACGCCCGGCAAAAAACCGCATCGATTTTCGTATCAAACCAAGAAGGGCTCCCGTCGTTCCGAAAAAAGCATTGGGTTGGGGGCGAGTAAACGGATTTAGCTAATTGCCGCGACAAACGTCAGCGTTTCCGCCACGTTTTCTGGAGCGGAGGCCGTGTTTGGTCGGTTTGTCAGGCCGTGATAAGTTACTCCAACGAACGAACGGAAAATCGGCTTCTGGGGAACAACGGTTTTTTCTGCGTGTCCCTTGCTCCCGATCCTTCGATTTCCGTCGGTTATTTCCCGTGGCTGCTGTCGTCTCGCAGCTTCCGGCCTGCTCGCGAAATAACGCGAACAGAACGGAACGGAAATCATTCCAGACGGGGCGGAGGTTACCGTTTCCTTAGTTGTGCTTTGATTTTGGACGTTTCATCGATTCCCGGGGCGCGTTCGGCCCTCGCAAAGACTCGCGTCTTCTTTCTCTCCGACTCGTCGGGCGGACGGGAACGTCGGAAATACTCCGAGCATAATATTAAAATGGCGAGGAGCACTCCGACGGGGATCAGCGTGAATACCGCAGTCAAATTGTCGAGGCCGAAGCCCGCGTTCGAGTCCCCCTCCAGCAGGCAATTCGCCCTCGAAGGGTTCTCGTCCCACCATTTTCTCTCGAGCTCCTTCAATCTTCCAAGAATCGCCAGACGCGTAATCCTGTAATCAAATCTTGATCATTATCGCAAATAACGCATGCTCTCTCACGGCGTCGTATAGTGCACTGTGGTCTCGAAATCGTTTCCTGGCCAAAAAATCGCATTTCCCAACTCTGACACGCTAACTACGCCGCCAATCTTGTGCAAATCGTGAGGCCACCTAAATATCTCTTCAGCTTATTGTGATTGTAAGAAATATTTTTTACGTAATGTGCATAGTGTCAAAGGACCAATATATCTAGCAAGAATATTTTTTTTTCCAAGGTCATTTTCTTGTGTGTTGTCAAGGTCATCGGTATTTCCACCTAAACATCTCATCAGCTTATTGTGACGTAACAAATATTTTTTACGTAATGTGCATAGTGTCAAAGGACCAATATATCTGGCAAGAATATTTTTTTCCCAAGGTCATTTTCTTCGGAGTTGTCAAGGTCATCGGTATTTCCACCTAAATATCTCTTCAGTTTGTTGAGATGCAACAAATATTTTTTACGTGATGTGCATAGTGTCAAAGGACCAATATATCTGGCAAGAATATTGTTTTTGTCAAGGTCAGCTAAGGTCATCGGTGTTTCTTGACGCATAACTACATTTCTTTAATTATTGCCTCGTGTATAATATATTTATAATAACATGACCTTGGAATAACCTTGAAAAATAACTCCGTATTTTCGTTGCAATTCCGACCAATGGCAATTATATTCAACAATTTCTTTTTCACCTGTTGTGTAGAAAACTAATATTTCTGATTTCTCGAGAAAATCCAAATTGTACGGTACAATATAAAAAAATGTTATCGCCTTTTAAGAGTGTCCGTATATTATTGCGAGTGACTGTACGTGGTACCTAGTAACTGAGCCGTATTATAAATCAGAAATAATGGACATTCGGAGGGAAGTATACGGAAAATGTCGATTTGAGAAAATTGATTTTTTAGTAGATGAACAGCTAAATTTTAGTTTCGGATCTATGCGCGACACGAAAACTGGAACACGGCGAAAAGTCCCTCTGCCGTACAACGAACGCAATAACAATGGCTTCTACAGTTTTCCAATCCCTCAAACTTCCATATCGGGGGCGAATGGAAAGTTTCTACTGTTTCACGATCAAGTTGGAAGCTAAGGGAAAGCGGAAGGATCATCTTTACAACATTACCAGTATATTACACGGCGTGGTGTATGTTGCTCGACGACGCACTTCTCGAACATCAATTAAAGCGAACGACTGCATAGTACCCGCTAACTCCCGATTACTCGGGCCATAATAAACAAGAAGGTCATTCAAGGTCAAACTTACATGGAAATGCAGAAAAGGTGTGATCGTTTTATTTGTACATTGAAGAGATCTTCATTCAATGAAGTGAAACGTTAACCCGATAGAAATAAGTTTGAAAAAGCTGAAAAGTTTACGATCATTATCAAGATAAATAAAAATTGCGAGAAATATAAACGGTTCTTACAATTAAATGGACCGATCGGATGATGGTGGAACATTATCGAACGAAATAGGCAATGCTGATGCTCGATAAAAGTTTGAAAAATTGCAACTATTATTGAGAACGTTAAACATTGTGGAAAGTGTAAAAAAAAATATGACCTGCACGCCCTATTAAATAAATGAATCGAACGATGATAGAACTTTATTGAATAAAAAGACCAGAGCTTCCATTCTATAAAACTTAGAATATTGAGAATATTGCAGCTTTCTGCAATGATACAAATGTCTTCGTCAGTATTGGTTGATGTTAATCGCTTCCACTAATGAATAAATGCTAAGATTTTTAATATTTCAAAATCGGGACACGCAACACTCGAAAATAAATCTTGGGGACATCGAACCAAGGATATAGATAAATCCCAGTAAATCGGAAGGTCTACCTTAAGATAAATCAAAGTAAAACTTTAAGAAACGAGTACGAAAATCTGAGAAAAATAGTAAAAATACCCAGAATATTCTAAACATTGTCAGGAATAACCAGAATCGATCGGAACGTTTAAAAGCACCACCGTCGGAATCGCAGCGAAGAGACTCCACGCTGTAGGTGCGGTAAAAGTGATTGAAAGGAGGATAGAACAGAGCAGTAAACTTGAGGACTCACGCGTCGTCGATTCTCTGCTTCAACGGCGAATCCTTTTGCACGGCGAACGCGAACGGTTTCCTGCTGAACTGCTGTCCGACCTGTCTGAAGTCACAGTTCGTCAGGATCAGGTAGTTTATGGTCATAGCGTCCGCTATAAAAGCGAACTCGAAAGTGCGGTTTACTTTCCGGACCGTCTTCACCGCTTGCTCGACGCTCCGAACAAATCCCGCTTGCTCCATCGCGTAATACATCTTCGTGAACTTGTCTTCCAGAGGATAATCCCAGACGGCGTACTTGGATCTGTTCCACTCCGGTGTATTTTCATCCTGGGTGATTCGTCTCCAAACGCTGTGCTTCGAACAAATTTCATCGTTCGCGTGTGCTAAGATAACGCCTCGTCCTAGTTACATGTCGTACGACGACAAAATCGTTGTTGTCCAACGAATCTTACGATCGTTTCCAAATTGACGGTTCGCGCGAGTTGCGACATTGTTCATTGTTTGTTTTTTGTCGTATTGATCTTTCGGCTTGACGACAACGATTTTGTTAGATGTGTTCTGTTTGTTTCTTGTCACGTTGTTAAGTTTTTAGGATTTCATTGTAGTACGACATTTGATTAGGACAATGCGTAAAGTCTTGTACTAGCTAGATGTCGTACGACAACAAAATCGCCGTTCCACCGACGACCAACACGACGAGAAACAAATAATGTACGATGTCAATTTGCATGCGACCGTAAGATGCGTTTTGTTTATTTTAATCGGTCGACATCTAACGAGTGTTGGGATATGGTCCATCTTTTCTCGCGCATGGGCGGCGATTTTGGCCTCAGTAAAGTAAGATTCTCGATAAAATGGGGTACCTTGAGCACCCAGCAGAATTTTAAAAAATTAGTATGATTTGATTCTGAAAAATGAATGTATAACACGTGTATTTGTGTATGTTTTGTAACTCGTAGGACACGTCCTGAAGAGTCTTTTTGTCCGGAATAGATTGTTTCGATACCTTCCCGCCAATATAACTGTCTTAGGGCTCCACTACCTCGTCATCACGATATAGATACATTACTGTTTTGGCCGCGCATGCGCGAGAAAAGATGGACCATATCCCAACACTGCATCTAACTAGGACAGGGAGTTCCAACGTATTCTCGTATAAGAATGTCGTATAAGAATGTCGATTTTACAACATTATGTCTCTTTTTGGATTGTTCATTTTTTAATTGTCGAGTAGAATAAATGAAATTAGCATTGCTTCAGAAGTATTAATATTGTATACGAAAGCAGCAATCTGCATATGGACTGCGCCATCTTTCAGTACACTTTGTTTATTTTATTAACAGTACGTTTGTGATATAATGTTGAGACGTGCTTATTATGGCCGGCTCGAATTTCGGTTTGGCTCTACGCTACTGCAATTATTGATTGCACATGCACCTTTTAAGGTACATACTTTCAAAAACAATAAGATCACACGGATGTGTTTGTTTCGGTCGGTCGACATCTAACCAGGACAGGGAGTTCCAACGTATTCTCCTCCGAGAACTGCAAGGTCCCCACCATCGAACCTCTTCCCACTATTACGTACAGCCGTAGAGTTAGTGAGTGCTGCGTGCGCCGCGCGGCTCTCGTGGTGGAAGCTGCCCACTACTATACGTTATAACGATGAAGTCTAAGAGTGGGGGAAATACCTAAGCGAGGATGCTGCCTCGAATAGCTCCGGAGGTAATGGTTTGGACTGTCTGAACTAGAAGAAGACGTTACGCACGACAAGAAACAAACAATGAACGATGTCAATTTGCATGCGACCGTAAGATGCGTTTTGTTTGTTTTGGTTCCGAGAACTGCAAGGTCCCCACCATCGAACCTCTTCCCACTACTACGTACAACCGCAGAGTTAGTGAGTGCTGTGTGCGACGCGCGGCTCTCGTGGTGGGAGCTGCCCGCTACTATACGTTATAATGATGAAGTCTAAGAGTGGAGGAAAAGCCTAAGCGGGGAAGCAGTGATGGGAACTTTGTGGGCGCTCGGCGAAAATACTACCACCACTCTGACGTACCGTCCTCCCCTATTCTGTCCGTGTAGAGAAGAAATACGCTTGTGTGTAGCGCGTGCGCGGTAGAAGCAAAGTAGGGGAAGACGGTACGTCAGAGTGATGGTAGTATTTTCGCCCAGCGCCCACGGAGTTTCCATCACTGCGGGGAAGGTGCCTCGAATAGCTCCGGAGCTAATGGTTAGAACTGCCTGAACTAGGACAAGACGTTACGCGCGACAAGAAACAAACAATGAACGACCGTAAGATGCGTTTTGTTTGTTTCTTGTGGTGTTGGTCGGTCGATCGGACAACGACGTGTTCGGATAAACGAGGTTCGACTGTATTCGAAAAGAATGGGATCATATTCCCATATTCTTCTGACGTTCTCAAAGTTTTGTGCCTTACGAACTCAGTTTCCTTACGACTGCATAAAATTCGTAGTTTGATGTTTCAAACTCTTGCGCGAGCTCGTGCGACTTCCGAGAAAAGAAGTGCCCGCAGTATAACTTTAACAATGTAACAACGTTCGTTAGCTTATCAGGCAACAACATCCAGCATAACCGTAGCTTTATACGAGGATCGAGCGATCGTACTTTTTAATAATGTATCACCGTGAGAGCACCGCTTTGATATCGAGTCGAGCGCGGATCTAGAAGTTTAGGTGACGTACGAGAGGTTATCCCGAAGCCACTGCCGCCAGGAAAGTAATTTCCTGCTAGAAATCACTGCGAGGTATCCTCGACGCAGATTTGCACTGTGCCATTCCATTTCTCACCCCACCCCTCCCCCACCCCTCCTCCGAATCGCGCAACTCTGTATTTCGGACTATCGAAGCCTGGCATTGTTCAACCGAGTCCGCTACCCTATTCTTTAGTTTTTCATTCGATCTTGTCTGCTCAGGAGATGTACGTTTTGCACTATGCCATAAGATCTTGTTTTTTCTGTCAGTATACAGGATGTCTGCGAAATCAGGATATACGCAAATGAGAAAAATCAGGTGTAACAAAGCATCAGAACATCAAGAAAAATAAGTTTCAATCAGTGTCGCCAGAATCGACCAAAACCGGTCGATTTTTCCTCTCCTCCTTTTCCCCTTCCACTATCCCATTTCACTCCTGCGCACACTCCAACGTCCCCCACTAAGACCCTGGACTGGTCACGTGACGTGCCGCGCAACGTGTCACATGTTACTCTGGGCATAAGAGAGGGGGGTAAATTGTATTCCCCTCGATTTCCTCGATCTGGCGACACTGGTTTGAATGTCCGTCGAGTTCGCATGCCTTACTGTTTACAAGAAGTGGAAGCGGCAGGTCATGAACAGACGCATCAGCCGATGCGCAATAGTCTGATTGTCTTTAATTAAAAATTATAACATAGAGAAGTTAACACGAAACCTGTCACTGCGGGTCAAATGACCCGTTTCAGATTTTTTATTTCATAATGGTTGAAGTTATCAAGATGCTCCCACTGAAAGTGAGCATACACGCTGTTTTTTTTTATTTATATATTAATATAAAAATCGCGCAGAGCCTAAATAAAAATTCAATCGTGCCAATTTTATACGGCAACACATATTAGTGTAGGATTTGATGGACGAATGAGTGCGTGTATGCGTGTAAACGCGTGAATGCTAGAGAATTCCACGAGCGAGACAGCGTGAGTGAGAGAGCATGAGCGAGAGAAAGACGGAGAGCGTCAAGAAACAAATGAAGCGGACGACCGCGGTGTGGATCAGTGATGGGAATGTTGGCGCTTTTCACGCGCATGCGCGGCGATTTTAGCCTCAGTCAAGCACGAAAATCGGGTACCTTGGTCGCCCATCTAATTTCGCAAAATTTATTATGATTTGATTTTGTTCAGTTCACCGAATTGACACCTCTCTGTAGCTCCTTTTCCAATATTAGTAGTCATTATTTAATTAAATATTAACTTACCTGAAATTCGCGCATCCCGCTCTTCTTTCGCGCTTCGTGTCGTAACGTTCGTAACGGACTCCGCTAGACGTTCCCGCTAATAATGGTCCCCCACTACTTGCGCCCCAATAGTACCCCACAAACTTCGGACGTAGTTTCGGTGCTGCCGAAACTCGCGCATGTGCGTGAAAAGCGCCAACATTCCCATCACTGGTGTGGATGCGTGCGAGAATGAGGAGCGTTAGTCGAATTATGAACGGATAAAGAACCACGCGAAACTCTATTTTTAAAATATACATCTTCTTTTGGTTTTCTTTTTATTATATCAGAAGTTTCTTATTTCACCCGATTCTAATCCCACATTAGTTAGTTTTAATGGTCGGTAGGTTCAGTGTTAAGAATTATATGCTAGAATCCTCGTTAGAGTGAACAAATTTTTTGAAGCTATTGCTAGACGCTTAAAAGTTAATTGGAGATGTAGTTCTCGTGGAGGATAAAACGACGTAACTCCTTGAAATCTCTTGAACTTTCAACGGTTTTATATTTTATAAATCCACAGACCAGCGGTGGTATTATTCATGTTTAAAAAGCTCATTCCTACACTGGAAGAACATCGTCGGAGAAAGTATGAAATGCCTGCATTCTATTAGTTCATTTCCGTTCACTTCCAGTTCATCGTAAATACTTCGTAAATATTTGTGATATTTGGTTTCAAATCTTAAACCATGCGAAGAGACCTGGCCAGGAGTATCGGAACCGGATGCGAAAGTCTTGTTAAAATGTACACGTATCAGACAATATCATTTCTGGTCTGCGCACAATTCTCTTTTCCCATATTTGTCTCTACAGCTTCCGACGTACCTCTGCAACGTTTACTATTTACGTTAGCTTCTCATATACAAGGGTTTTCATAGGATCTTTTTTAAAGAATGGAGAAACGCATCTGCCGTAATATTTCGTGTGGGAGAAGTAGAGTTCGCATGCGTTCGTAATGTTAGTAAATTAGCAAAAATTAAATGAACGTTCAGATTAATGAAGATTCAAATTGACATTACGTATCATTTCGATATGAATTTTCGAGGTGGTAATTGTCCGTCGATTTTCGTAAAATCATTTATGAAACAAGATATTTGCGTATAGATCCTCAGTACGGCTATTAATATTTGCCAACCGGTTACCCTGTAATTTCATCTTCTGTTGAGAGAAGCTCAGCTGCAGGGGATCTGATCGTTAGCTACTTACGCGGTACTTAACTATTGACAAGCTTCGCAAACACTATTCCAAGACACTGTTCGAACATGCGAATTTCCTATTTAACGCTGGAAGCACCGACAGTCAAGGTGACTCGATTCTAATTCCTTATAAACATTACGAAAGCATACTTGATAATACTTGTGGCTGTAAAATATTAACACTTTGCCGTTCGCACGTCTCATAAAAATTTCTTCGCTTGGCGCCGGCCGTTCTTGAGGTTATCGGGTGGTTATAAATTTTCAAGTTTTACTAATGTCATCGTTACCTCTCATGAGTTTTCAATCCTGCCCCCTATTTTCATGAAATTTGGAAGATACACATATGTAAATATTAAATATTAATAGTAAATAGTAAATAGTAAATATTAAATAATGCGCGATTAACACTATGCCGTCCAGTACACCGCTGTGGTGTCGCCGGTCGTTAAGCAATACTTTGTGCGCGACACCACTGTGGTGTCGCCGGACGGCAAAGTGTTAATATTCGATTCAATCATCCTACAACTCTCTTCCACACCCTACAAGTTTTAATTAAATTCGTTGCGAGCAGATATTAAAACAAAACTGATCAAAGATGGACGCAGGATTGTGTCACTCTGGCATGACTGATGTGTTAATATACCATCGAATGATGTTACATCAGTCGTGTTCGCAATATCAGCCGAGTATTTTCTATCGGAGAGATAAATTGGACTCGTGCGTGGTTTCAGGAGAACGAAGAACAGTTCGATCGATCGACTCGAATCGGAAGGGTGTTTAGAAGAGATCTGGCTCACCCGTAAAGCGTCTCCTCGGTCTTCTTCATCGCCCGGAAGTATCTGTGCGCGGAGGAGTCAGCCACGGTGGAATAGGAGACCCGATACTGTTTCGCGAGGTCCTCCAGTGAGCCGATATCCTTCTCGAGTCTCCCGAGGGTCTCGTAAGCCGCGAGATTGGCCGCGTACGCTGCGGCGATCACGAACCCGAACAGCCACCAACTAGTGGCCACCACTTTCCCCGAGAAATTCTTCGGGATATCGCTGCCGCCGTGAGGAGTCAGCGACGTGAACACGAACCAGAAGCAGCTTTTCACCGTGCAGAATCTATCGTCGGGCTGGTCCCGATATCTGGCGCGATTGTTCCGATAGCTGAACGGTGAGTACTTTTCCAGTATAAACAGCAGGAGTATCGTCGATAGAAAAGCTAACGCCAGACACAGCCAGATTTCGAGCTCCAAGATCGTCAAAAACCGGAGGAACGACACCTGTTTCCTTTTCTTCAGCATCATTATCGTGAAACCGCTCGTTCCCTGATACGGGACCGTGAAGTCCACCACCTGGACAGATTGGATGGTCACTGACCATTCTTATGCATGGTCACGCGGTCAGTGATCTGTATGATCGCTTGAAGATCTTGGGAGTCATTGAGATTTGTTAGTGTTCTGAAAGGAGAGCACGTTGGTCACTGATCGTTGTGATCAGCTGGAGGGATGGAGACCATGGTCACTGACCTGTGTGGTCGTTTAGAGCAGGGTTTGACTTTATTTGCTCGCGAGGACCGTTTTCCGAGGGCTACGCCTCCTCGACCCGGCCGCGCGTCTCGCTCCCCGTGGTCGCCTACGTGCTCGGACGGGCTCAGGCGCGATCATGACAGACAGATGAACGTGGCGCATAAGGGGCGACACTCGTTTCAATAGGTTTCCACATTACCATCGAGGTACTATTGTCAATGCGTTTTTTTTATTAGTGGTATCCCCTGTAGGCCTATTCCACTATGTCACACGATAATTTCGGACAATAGCTGTAGAAAATTAATTAAAAAAATAAATTCATAAGATAAATTTTAAAAATAGTTTTTAATTCTACTGTTTATCCAAACATTGAAAATATTCGGGTCGCAAAATTTCGAAGAATAGGGTACTTTGATTCTTCCAGCGTTTTGAAGAATTCGGCTCGTTTTTCTTCCCTCGTTTTCAGAGAGATGTCGTGCTGAAGATCGCACAGTTCTCGTTGAAACTCGAGGGCTTGATCTGCAATTTTGACAGTGAGGGGATTCTCGAAGAGAATTAGATCATTTCTAAACGAGTCGAAGTAGCTGAAACGCGTATCGAATTGATCTATTATCGATTGAAGAATGTATAAGTGATTATCAAAATCGCAGTTAGTGCCGAATTCTTCGAAAATTAGTTGACACGAGGGAAAGAAGATCCAAATTTTTGGTTCAGAGTGCAAATGTGTTTTAAAAAGTGCAAGCTGCTCACGGAAAGAATCGACTTGGCTGCATAATTCCGAAATACCCCTACGTGTACCTCGATGGTAATGTGGAAACCTATTGAAACGAGTGTCGCTCCTTATGCGCCACGTTCATCTGTCTGTTATGATCGCGCCTGAGCCTGTCCGAGCACGTAGGCGACCACGGGGAGCGAGACGCGCGGCCGGGTCGAGGAAGCGTAACCCTCGGAAAACGGTCCTCGCGAGCAAATAAAGTCAAACCCTGGTTTAGAGGGACGATCGCAGTGGTCAGTACAACCCGCGACGACTCTAAATAACGATCAGAGGTATTACTGACTATTACAGTCATTCGTGCCGATGGAGAAAGCAAACGGAAGCAATTGAATCAATTGAGGACTATTCTGATTTCTGATCATATTCATTACTGATCTGTGAAGTCATTTTCGACAGTACTAGTGAGATCACTGACTCTGTGATCACTCTCATCGTCAAAGAAGGCTAGAGGATATTGTTAAATGAATAGGGGTCCATTCTCATCATTGATCATGGGGTTCATCGACCTGTATGATCATTCATAATAGGGTCACTGACTTCTAGCACTTTACCGACCGGTAGCGGTTCAACATCCTTTATACTTCTCACCGGTCACTCGGCCGCAGATCTTCTCTGGCACCGGCTCTATGGGCGTTGGGCAGAAAACGCCGATTAATCGGCTACCGGTCGGTGAGCTTTGGGGACAAAAAGTCGATTAATCGGCTACCGGTCGGTAAAGTGCTAGTATACTTCGATCACCGTGAGATCACCGTCGATCACCAAGATCACCATGGTCACTGACCCGCGACCGATTTAGACCAACGGTTGTCCAAAAGAAAATCGTCCAGTACATTAGATATTGAACAAATCAGCTTCGAGCGTGTACAAAGAGTGAGAATCTAACGGATATCGATCGGACGGTCAGCTTAGAGGAACTTTTATTGCTCTCAGCGGTAGTATGATACAATATTTTTACCTTACTTCTGTCAGACGTGATCCATATCGGGCCGACGGCGATGTCCGACATGTTCTTCATTAATTCGGCGATCATGCCGTTCCAGGTGCCGTTGCCCGGGTCCCTGAACCCGTAGTGGTCGTCGATCGGTTTCCTGATGGTGTAATCGAACCCTATCAGGGATCCAATATCGTTCAGCAGAT
This sequence comes from Sphecodes monilicornis, assembly GCA_913789915.3. Taxonomy (NCBI): domain Eukaryota; kingdom Metazoa; phylum Arthropoda; class Insecta; order Hymenoptera; family Halictidae; genus Sphecodes; species Sphecodes monilicornis. The sequence goes on from OU565287.1 coordinate 23,560,158, forward strand.
CGATGCAATATCCGTAAAAACTGCCAGTGCTGGTATTGTACATGACGTACGGCGGACCGATTCCCGTAACCGCTCGATATACCGGCCTCGCGGCGTTGCTCATTTCTTACATTTATCCGGACTATCCCCTCCTTGCCCGCAGGCGACGGGCTTTACGGTCGTTGGACCCCCGCGGTGCTATATAATTCAGAAAACATAGCTTATATGAGAACGCGGTCGTAGATCGCACCTAAGTCCGGATTATCGTGTCCCGAACGCTCGAGCCCTTTTTCTCGCTAATGGTCACGATCTATCGCTTAATTACCGGTATAATTACAGAGAAGGCTTTCGAAGCGCAATGGGTTTCTCTATCCCGAAGACGCTCCGGCCAGCTAAGTCGAGCGGAAGCTGGCCAATTGGAAATTCTTCAATGTCTGACTCAGCGCCGACTTATTCCACTTGCACCTGAGGAATAGTAACGTTTAATCTAAATCGCTCATTGTTGGTTAGACAGCCAATTTTATGCATTTATGGCGTAAATCGGTATGCCCAATTCGAATGAGTACGAAGATTGACAGAATCGATGTGTATCAATGTATTGTTTTCAACTTTTAGAGGTTATTACGGAAGGAATGAAATTTATGCGCGGCACCAGTTTATTGCAATTATTGTAGATAATTTTTATTTTGCATGAAGATTCGCAGTGTAGTGATATATAGACAGCGGATTTTCTGTATTTATGATAATAAACGAATAATTGAAAATGTTTATTATTCTGTGTATTCAGACTTTATTTTCGAATGGAAACGATCCAGGAAAATAATGTTTCTATTTTTCGTAAAAAGAAATGAGCAATACTCGCGTCAATCATTTAATATTTGCATCAAACGGTAAAACGACTGAAAGAATCGAAAAACGTTAAACATTGCTTGGAGGACCAATTTTTTAAAACTTTTTTTTATGCAGTCCTATAGATTTCGACGAGAAGACACCGAAAATGAAAGAAATGAAATTGTCTATGAAAAATCTATCCAGCGCATGCGCTCAACAGTCCTACCTCTACCACTCAACGAATATCCAATATAGCGCCGCCCTAACCTCTCAAAAACGCTTAAAATTGCTCATGTTTACACACTTATAACTTATAAACCAGTGAATTTATAACAATAATTCTTACATTTTCGTAATGTTCTCATCGATATCTACAGGATTACATAAATAAAAGTTTAAAAAGTGTTCAAGAAAGTTAAAAACATCTGGTCCTCCAAAAGATAGAACAGCCTCGAAGAATGTAGACATAATATCTACAACTCGATAAGATTTATAAAGAAAGAAAGGTCCTTCAACTTGTCTATCGTTTCATGCATGAACGTCCGCAGTCTGGTCACATTATTTTGTTGATCCATTGTAACAAGGAATTGTGGAATCTTTAGATGTGAAATGGATTTGTTGCGTATCGTTTGAACTTTCTACTTTAAATTTAGAGATTCTTATTCTGTTGAGTCTGGGAACGGTGCTGCTTCGTCTGACTGTCAATTAATCCTGTCCCAACGACTGGAGCCTTTTTTCTCGCTAATGGTCACGATCTATCACTTAAGCACCGATACAATTACCGCGAGGGCTTCGGAAACAGTGGCTGACCCAACGCCGAGCTATACCACTTGCACCTGAGGTGTCGGTACTTTTAACTTATCTCGTTTACTGTGGTCTAATTGTGCTCATTTATGAGCCTCACCGACTCGTGAATTCTTTAACACTAAAACCACCGAGCCCGACAAAATGACGAATTCCAGATATTTTTCTCTTACAATTCGTGAAGTTACAGAAATATTTTGAGAAATTTTTTAAAGAAATCTAATCCTGTTATTATTATAAAGTAATATTTTTCAGTCTCGTTTAACACGTTCATCGCCCACTGAACAATTACAAAAATTACACAAAATCAAAGAATTTTATTTGTCAAGGTAAAAACTGGGAAGTTTACGTTTTCTAATATTAATTACTGTTTCAAACCCCTTCCATTTCGTAGATCGCAAGCAATTTGGGTATACACAATCTGGCAACGTAGAAATGAATTTTCAATTCTGTATAAATAATTCCGTCACCCAGTTATGGGCGACATGGCAATCAAAGTGTTGGTTCGGTAGTTATACTGTTAACTTATTTGATGTATAATTTTCATTCAGAATAGTCCGGTTGATTGGAGGAAATTTATACTGAGAATTCCGATGCGAATCGATACGATAGCGTCGAACTTTGTGCTTTGAAATTTAGGGACCGTAACTTTGTTGAGTCAAGAGACGGTGTTACTTCGTCTCGCTATCAGTTGATCAGGGGTGTGTCAAACCCCTTATTCTCGCTAATGGTCACGATTTTATCGCTTAATCACCGATAGAATTACCGCAAGAAGTTTCGGGACACTGTCTGATCCAATGCCGATATATTCCACTTTCACTTGAGGAGTCGGAACTTTAATCTGTCTTGTTAGGTTAGGTTAGGATGTTTGGTCCCCTCAGGGTTTCAAATCCATTTTTACCACTCTGCCCCTTCTTCCATTCTTCCACTCTCACTATTGGCTAATTTTTCAGCCTATTTCAGCCTACTTTTCAGCGGGATCTACTGTTCATTAAGGTGGGGGGTTCCGAACCAGTGATGCCAGAACTGGTTGTTTTTTTCCTCTCCGTCTTTTCCCCTTCTACTATCCCATTTCCACTATCTGAGCACACTCCAACGCAGTGATGGGACCTCTGTAGGCGTTGGGCGAAAATACTACCACCACACTGACGCTTGTGTGTGTGAATGATGATTGTTTGTATTGTATGTGAGAGTTCAGAATGAATGATACAGATGGAAGAGTGAGCGCTAGAGTGAGTGAGATTTTTTTGAGGTTAAAGGGTTCCACGTCGAGAGTGATATGCACGATGCATGCCGAGCACGTGTGAGAGTTGTAATAATGTTTAACATCTAGTTGTAAGTAATACCATTAAAGTATATTAGTTAAAATAATATGCATTCCTATTGTTTATTCACCACAGTGTGTAGCGCATGCGCGATAGAAGCAAAGTAGGGGAAGACGGTACGTCAGAGTGGTGGTAGTATTTTCGCCCAGCGCCCACTGAGTTCCTATCACTGCTCCAACGTTCCCCACTAAGACCGTAGACTGGCCACGTGACGTGCCGCGCAACGTATCACATATTACTCTGGTCATAAGAGAGGTGGTGGGTAAACTGTATTCCCCTTGATTTAACCGATCTTGCATCAATCTGTATCGAACAACCTTTCGCCAACAACACGGTGCGTCTACCCAAGCGGTCACCCATCCAAGTACTGGCCGCGCCCAATGCTGTTTTGCTTCGGTGATCTGACGAGAACCATTTTTTCACTTCAATTCATTTCAAATTCTCTTTATTTACATAACAGTAACTTACAAAGAATACATAACAACAACAGTCTCATATATGTTTGTACTTTAACGTCTGTTCCTGTAGTCCCTATCACAATGATTAATCTACTTACTATGTCTTTTTGTACGTCTAATTACATTATATATATAATGTAGGATCTCAGGAAAAAGGAAGGCACCGCGACGGGAATCGAACCCAGGCCCTCGCGGTGGTAGCCGATCGACTAACGCGCTCACCCACGGAACCCTCCCCCCTTCTTCCCAATTTCCTATGGTATTTGTGGTCTGGGGGGTCCTAATCCCACACTCGGCCGTCCTGCAATGACATTCGCCCTCGAATGTTCATTACAGCGTCATCTCGTCTTTTTGTGTATGTTTTGGCCTCAGCGCCGTCAACACAACTTCTCGTACTCGTCTCGTAACTCGTATTTTCGCAATTCGCACTTTTTTCTCGCTTCGCTTACGTGCGACCTCTTCGCTACACGCTCGCTTTGTTTTCGTCTTCGTCCGTTATCGTCGCCATTGTGCGGTGATCGGTGCTCCCCCCATCCCGGCTGAGCCCCCAAGTGTAGGATCTCAGGAAAAAGGAAGGCACCGCGCCGGAAATCGAACCCGGGCCCTCGTGTTGGTAGCCGATCGACTAACGCGCTCACCCACGGAACCCTCCCCCCTTCTTCCCAATTTCCTACGGTATTTGTGGTCTGGGGGGTCCTAATCCCACAATAATATATTTCTATCTGACTATTCGTATTGCGTTTTTACATTATTGCAGTTGTGGTTTCATTTCATGTTTTGGATTTTTTTTGTAGGAAAAAGAAAAGAATAAAAACCTACTTATTTTATGTTCAGACTTAGCCTCTGATCCTGTTTGTTTGTTCCTTATTAATACTATTGCTTCTATATCACATTAATATATCTAGATATTTTCTATTTCTGTATTATATACATTTAAATATTAACTGTTTCTTAACTCTATATTATATACGTCTAAATATTTTCTAGGTCTTCTATTTCTATATTATAAAATGGAAATTTGTACTTTATCTGTTGGTCCTTCATTGCACTTAAATGCTCTTGCATCAGATTACTTAGCAAAGGGTTATTCTTGACGAGAACCGGTTTTTTCAGCGAGGCAATGGTCGTTGACTAATCTGTCTTGTTACCTGTGATCAAATTGTGCTTATCTATATTTAACAACGAACTATGAAATCTTTAACCAAGTTACTGTATAATTTTTATTCGGAGCAGCTCATTTGTCTAGAGGTAATTTTAAGAAATTAAGATTTAATTGTTTCTCGACTCGATTTGATCGAACCTTGTGAATTTAGAGATCGAAACTCTGTTGAAACAAGGGATGGCGGTGCTTTTCGTCTTACGATTAATTTAATCGTGTTTCGATAGCGAAACACTAGCGAAAGCGGTAACAACGGCGCGCCGGTGTTTCCGGCGCACAGATTCGACTTGTTACATTCAATTTACAAAGCACGTCGACGCATTTACTACGTGTAATTACAGACCAACGAGGTATACGTTTCGAGCAGCCGGCTTTCCTGGTTCCCTCAGTTCCGCTAGGAACCTCGCTCTGAATCGGGCGAATTTCTCTCCTTGCTCGCGCCGTCAACTTTGAACGACAAATCCCGTGGTTAAGGTATTATTAATCTTCGGAACTGCGGTCGGGCATTATATGGAACTCTGATCGCTTTCGCAGGCGGCGGCGGCGCTGCGATCTCATAAATTTCGCGGCTAAACTTGGTTTGCCACGGTTTTCGGTAATTAATGTGACGAGGAACGGAGGGCTGATGCGAGAGATAATGCGAGTACGGGCACTCGTGCAAGAAACTCTGACGTACAAGTGTCCGGTTCACGTCTGTCCAACGAAAAATTACTGTCTGCTACGGGTTCACAGGGTCTAGGACTTGTTGCACAACTTTCTTCCGAAAATGCTCTTGGAATGCGCACCAGATTCTTCAATGAGAGTTATCGGATTACTGTTTTTAAATAAAATACAGTTGAATAAAAGAACTCCAAGAAGGTATTGAATATATCGTTAGTCACGACGGACCTAAAGGACTGAGCGTAAAGTACCGTTTGTCCATCGGGAACAAGTCCCGTCACTTGTGAGACCCCGATGGTCTTTGCTTGGAAACCAAGTTGTCTTAATGATTGTCAACGATGTTCTGCCGAAAGAAAATTACTCCAACTCACTTCAGGCCCGATTCCGAAATGGCGCGCAATTTAAACCGGAATAACGTTTTCATAAATGGATCAAATGACTCCATTTTGTCTGGCAAGCTAGAAGGATTAGTTTGGTACATGACGTGTAATGAAAATTTTGGAAAAACTGCGTTTTGTCGGAGTTACGAAAGAAAATAGTATGAGTTGCTTTTTATACATCAACATTTGAATTCAGTATAACAATTTAGTATTAGATGGGGTGTCGGTATTATTGGTGTTGAATGTGTTGTATGACAAAATTAAATCTTGTTAACGAAGTTCTATTCACACAAGAATAATGTTCTTGTGAAAATCGTCATTAGACTGCGGATTTACGACAAGAATGAGTAACTACAACTTGAAGCAGTAGACAATTTAAAAAATTGAAAAACATGTGTTAATTTCACTTAGTTGGAAATGTGGCTTTGCTCACAAAAATATCGCTCATAAAAATAATGTAACTTTGCTATTATTTTTTATGAGAACTATTGAGTTTTGACATATGGTTCATGTGACACTTTTCATTCCCATGACGCGTAGAATACAATGCAATAAAAAAAACAAATTGACCTTGAAATTCGCGGTCAAGGTCAATTTTGCGGCAAATTTCTTTTACAGATCTTCATCGATCCGAACATGTAGAATACGCCTATGGCAGCCAAGACCAAACATTTCTTTACACCCCGTACGTATAAAAATTCTTTTTTCCTACTTCTGCATACATTCTCAAACGAGAACGAAAACATTCGTGCAGTGTGTGAAAAGGTTGTAAAAGTCGTTCACCGGAAATCGCCGGAAGAAGATTAATTACTCCGGTCAGTAGGGGCGCGAACGGTTTATTAACGAGGATCATTGAGTTCGTTAGTCGGTTTCGAAAATTGTATTAGCAATTAGGAGGAGGAGGCGGCAGCCGGTATTGAGATTGCGGCTCTCCGTAATTGGTCAATCGGTAGCGTTGAATTTTTAACGAATTACGGGGGGTGGGGCGTGTCACGCGCGATATAATTGTGAGCCTCGTCGACCTCACGCTTCCGGCCTATCGATAGGACGCGATCAGTTATTAATTCGTCGGTAACCTTTTAGCGGGACCGATATCGGAATCGTAGATTTATCGCCGTTGGCAGCCGGGCGCAACAAAGGCAGAGCAATTCGGCTTTGCCAGAGAATTAACGACGTAAATTTATCGTTCGGTACGCGCGACCGGACCCACCCCGAACCGCCCGTTGTTTTTTCGAGCTCCAAATATCGGCGTTACGAGCACAGGATCCCCGTTCGCGATTAATAACCAGCAAAACTATCACCTGACCCCTACCACGCCAACTGGAAATTGGATTATACGTTTTATCGTGGAAGAAAGACCCAACCGAACCGCCGTATAACCCGAAAAACATGTCGTCGTCTTAACACATTATTTATTGGCGATTATTCTATGAGTTTTGAAAATCTATGATCCATAGCTAAAGATTTTTTAACAGTCAATGGGAAACCAACAACTCATTCTCATTAACGTAATCAAATAATTTCGTTTGGGATTATTGTGTGCAAGAAGATTTTTAAGCTTCCTTTTGGTACACGACAATTATGGAAAAACCGTGTCTCGACTGTCTCACGGTGGAAGAATCTTCCTCGGATGGTTTCACATCCTGTAACTATCTTCTAAATTCTGCGACATTGTGTGTTTACTATTTCGTCGTAATTTGATATGTTTGTTCAAACTGTAAAGCTATGTTCACACTGAAGCAATATTTAGCAACATTAAATATAAATTCAAGTTTACAGACGTTTCAATCTGAAGCATTTGGAACCGGAAAAGTGACTTGAGTTTTTCAGTCGCGGTATCCTGCAAAAATATCTTAAATAAAAACGAACGATCTATAGCGAAAGTAGAAGCATCAAGCTGTAAACTGAGGCCACGTATATCATTGTGCTATTTTCTTTTAACGGAACTATCGCAGTTTAAATGTATTCAAATTATTCGGTTAAAGAAGAAGAAGAAGGTTCAATGTTGCTTCAGTGTGGACACAGCTTAAGGTTATAAATATTCGGATGATCGAGAGGATGAAAAACGATGATGAACGTATCAATGATTCAAAGCAAATGCAAGTATCCTACTCTTAAAACGGAAAAGAAGCGGCACCGCTTATGGGGCGATCAAACACGTTTGCACCGCGCCAAACTTTGTCAAACGAGCAATGATTGAGCGTTTTCAGTGAAAAATGCTGGTGATCTCTGAGAGCCCGTAAAATCTTAGCAAGTGTGCACGGTGTTCTCCGACAAGCTGTATTGTAACAAACCTAATTTCCGGAAGCTCTCGTCGAGTAGATGGCTGGAGCGAATTTTGTGTCCTCGGTGGTTGAAAATCGCGTGGTCGGCGTGAAAGTTTCGACGGCTCGAAGGAAGCCGTTCGTGGCGTGCGTCGAGGTGATAGTAAATCTTCGAGAGCGAGAGAGGGCTGGTCCTCGTGTCCGTTTGTGTTTCCACACTGGTTGCCGCGGGGATGGCCCGGTCAAAGCTCGCCCTACTCTCTCTTTCTCTCTCTCTCTCTCTCTCTCTCTCTCTCTCTCTCTCTCTCTCTCTCTCTCTCTCCGGCTCAGCTCGGGTACTGTCTCTTTCCACTTTCCTTCATTCTCGTCCCCCCTTTTTTGTCGCACAAAGTATTTCCCTTCCCGACAATGCCGGACACTATAGTTGTCCGCTGTATTGTAAATCACCGGGCGAGCTTTTACCGCGTATTTGCACGCAAATTGGGGCGCCTTGACGTGCACATGTATAGAGATACGTTTGTCAGGGCTGGCCGCGCACACTTCGATTCCCTCCGAGCTGCGACATTGTCTATGGTCGGCGGTTGTGCGTCTGATCGTGCCTCGGTGGGTCAGGGACTCCGAAATCTGGAGGCCTTGAGGAACGCTCGACCCTAACGGGATAGTTCTTAATTGTGGGACGATATTACGCTCGGCGGGGAATGGTCCGGGAAAATGCGATTTTGGTTTCAGCCACGTTAATGCACCGCAATTTCGAGGTGCTCGTGCTCTCTTCATTGAATGCAGCCCCGGAATCGAATGCTCCGCCTCGTAAAAGACTAAAAGGTCCCCTAAAACCATTAGCAATCGAAGAATCGGGATTCGTTTCCCTTTTTTTCGATACCATTACCGAGAGAGCGTGGTATTTCGAATAGAATACCGTTCCAATGCAGAGAACGAAGGGTGAGTGACCACAGTGACCACTGATGATGAAAGTCACAGTAGTCTCTGACCTTTGTGATTACTGCAATTTATGATCACGGCGGTCACTGACCTTTGGTTGTCACAAGAAAGTGTCTATTGGTCCATAAACAGGTTCATAGATCTTTAAGATCACTGAAAATTAGACAACTGTGCCCCGTTTCATTTTCTTCGACGTCATAATTGCGATACAATTCAATTTGAAACAGGAGGTCATAGATATCTAATGCTTGGATATATAGACCAATGGGTCATTAACCTAAATAATCACTGGAACCCGTGATCATGGCGGTCACTGACCTTTGGTTGTCACAAGAAAGTGTTTACTGGTCCATAAACAGCTTCATAGATCTCTAAGATCACTGAAAATTAGACAACTGTACTCCGCTTCATTTTCTTCGACGTCATCATTGCGATACAATTCAATTTGAAACAGGAAGTCATTGAAATCTAATGCTTGGATATTATAGACCAATGGGTCACTGACCTAAATAATCACTGGAACCAGTGATCACGGCGGTCACTGACCACTGCAATCATATTGGCAGACGATCGCGTATTAAGCAACCATATGATTGATCGGTTCTCAGTTCTGAAACGATATTATTCGAGGTAAAGCGACTTTGAACAATGTGATTCTAGTTTCAGCCGAGTTAAGCCAAAATTTCGCAGCGCCCCGTGTTCTTTATCGAGTTCTCGTTGTCACAAGAAAGTGTCTATTGGTCCATAAACAGCTTCATAGAACTCTAAAATCACTGAAAACGAGACAACTGTACTCTGTTCCATTTTCTTCGACGTTATAATTGCTATAAAATTCAATTTGAAACAAGAAGTCATAGAAATCTAATGCTTGGATGTATAGACCAATGGGTCACTGACCTAAATAATCACTGGAACCAGTGATCACGGCGGTCACTGACCACTGCAACGATATTGGCTGACGATCGCGTATTAAGCAACCATATCATTGATCGGGTCTCTGTTCTGAAACGATATTAATCGAGGTAGAGCGACTTTGAACAATGTGATTCTAGTTTCAGCCGAGTTAAGCTAGAATTTCGCAGCGCACCGTGTTCTTTATCGAGTTCTCGTCGACCGAGCATTTTGATCTTGAACTTCGTCGCGTGACGTTGCGGTTGAATGGCATTCGCGGTTTTACGATTCGATTTGCAAACTTTAATTCTAGTTTTACCTCGCTTTAAGTAGTTTATGATCGAAATCGCTTGGTCATTAGTCGTACAAGAGTTTTCATCGCGTGGTAAACTTTCCTAATATTGGGAAAATTATACTTGATACTTACAGTATGATACTCAATACAGGAGTGCTAAAAAAATAGATTCTGTCGATTTTGTACAAATTTACGCATAATTTAGCAAGAAATTCTGATAATTTATTTAGAGAACGGTCGAAAAACGTTGAAAAGATTCTCACGTAGAAATGTTAGCGAAAAAATGGCTGTTCGCAGAGTGCTCGTCAATGCAGCGGAATGTAGGCCAACAGGCGGGAATGTAGATCGCGGGAGGTCCATTTTGAATTTCCCTGTGTCGCGATACAATCTGTCGCGCGAAATACTGAACGCACATTATCCGCGACGAAACTTATGAATTTTTTAAGTAGCTAACCACCTTGTCATTCTTGGCGTGACTCGTCGATCGACCCGGCATTATTTTCCCGAGAACGGATAATATTTCAATTGTCGGCACTTCGTCCCCGCGCCGATCGACGCCGTTCAAGTAATTGGACTGACCTTGAATTTCAATACGCCGGAAGGACCAAGGCTCCTCCAATTCGTTTAATTGTCGGTTAGCCGAATTCGAGTGAGTACTTACTGGTTACGAAACAATGTAATTTTGGGTGTATTGCTTTTCGGAAAAATTATATTTATTTCCAGAATTCAAAATTCAGATGTTTTAATAATCCGACGCTTTTAAAGACTTTTATAAACACGATATTGCATCGTTTATTCGTTTGAAAAATTTATGAAAAAATTTCTGCAAGATTTATAGTATGCAACTCACTCTCATTCTATTTTCTGCTATTTTTATTTTGAATAACATCTGAAACAATTTTCGGACAAGGATAAAATTATTACTGGATTTTGTGCAACTTTCTACGCTTGTTTGGATGATATCTCCAACGTTTTTGTAAAACGTCATGATGAAAATGGTCGCTGAAAAGCATCGAGATAAAGCACAGTAAATGTACATGAACAACAACAAACCTCCTAGGCAATTTCTCTGTTAAGTCGGAAATCGTCATCCTCGTGGCCGAAAGTAGCGTCCCCGGACGCCAAACATAAATGAGATGCACGGATGGTGCATTTGCGTTGTTTCCATCGAGGTTTCACCGTGGAAGTTCATGCAGCCCGACGCGAGCATCGACGCCGAGTGTATGTCGGTGTCCCTCTTATAAAATTTGAATATATTTCGACCCGTCAGGCGTGCAGTTAAAATTTCAGCCGGCGGCCGTTGCAGAAACGCGTATGCACGCGTTGCACACGTTGCACGCTTTGCACGATGAACAAAGGTTCCGGTCTAATCAAATGCACGCGTCGTAACAAATTGAAGGGGACGTGAATATTCCCGTGTTAAGCACCCGAGGCGAACGCTCGTAATTTTTCCGCGTCCGTTAATAAAACATTTTTTCATTCCATATGTTGCAGAGAGTTATGCAACTCCGAGAATATTTTAAAAATGTTTTCTCTTTTTCGCAAAGCCTAGCTTTTTCAGATTTAAGCAATCTCGGAAATTTGTCAAAAATGTTCGGATCAGACAAAGCGATACGAAAATGAAACACTTTAGGGAGCATAAACGAAGCTCTAGCTGTGTAATACTATGCGGGTGTTAACCAGTTAACTGTTTCGACCTCTTTGGAAAATGCGTATCTAAATTGCGTCGCACAAATTTAGCGATGACGAGTATACTCGTCAAACACAGAGTATGTGTGATGTGAAATTAGGATGAAATAAAATGACTTTCATTTTTTTATTTCATTATTCAAATTTATCGCAAATTTTTCGCAACATTACAGTCCGATATTTATGTAAATGAATCCCTGACCAGATGATAAAATATAATCGAAAATGTTCAGGGTAATATCTTAGCAGGTAGGTAGTCCATAACTCAATTTGGATGATCCTTACAACTCGAATCCTGCACACGTGCTATAAAAACGCCGCCTCTCGAATACATGTAAAAAGGAAACGAAAGGATCCTCATCCCGTTTTTTATTACCAGGCGCGCCACTTATTGCATAGTCTAAAATAGGGAGTTCCAACGTATGCCCCTCCCAGTATTGCAAGGTCCCCACCATCGAATCTCTCCCCACTACTACGTACAGCCGTGGAGTTAGTGAGTGCTGCGCAGGGGGTGTAAGCTGGCGTGTTAAAAATTTGTACAGTATTGCAGCGCTCTCTGTGTCTCGGGCCGGAACTATTGACAGTATATATAGATATAAACGCTACTCACTTATACATAGATACTCGCGTGACTCACACAACTCTATCTACCTTAGCTATATGTACTTTAATGTACACGCGTACAATTAATGTTTCAAATGAAAAGGATAGAAATTTATACAGCTTCAAATAAAATTAAATGTTTATTATAAACCTATTTTCGTTTACATATTTTATGTACATACTTAAAATATAATGAAAAATCTTGTGAAAAATATTGCATTTCAATTTTGCAGCTGGGACAAAGAAAAACAAAGAAAAACAAAGAAAGTATTAAGTCTTACACTCTACGATACAATGCGTATTAACGCAAATTCTATATGTGCAGCTATTAGCTTGATATTATCCACTACATGCAAGATACTATAATATTTAAGTTATAATATCTTGCAAATTGTGGACAATATCGATTGCTTAGATCTCACCACGAGAAGGTTGCTATGTACCGCGTATCGGCATGAGCTTGGCTTAGCTTGGCTTCACTTCGTTCCTTATGTGCGCATCAGAGCGCATGCGTCCCCATCACGTGATAGAGAACAACAACGCCACCTCCGTCTCGGGCCAGAATTATAATGCTTGAAATATTCCCATTCCAGCTTACATCTCCTGGTGCTGCGCCAGCCGCACGGCTCTCGTTCCCGGGGGAACTTCCCACTACTATACATTATAACGATGAAGTCTAAGAGTGGGGGAAGAACCTAAGCGGGGAAGTGTCCCTAATAGCTCTGGAGCTAATGGTTGGAACTGCCTGGTCTAAAACAATATATAAATCCGTAATTGCTTCTGTGATGACTAATAAAAAACAACGATACATTTGCGAAAAATAATTCATACTATATGCGGTTTTTTTATATTAATTATTTATAAACTTTCATTTGTTCCTTTTATTTCGACCGGCCTCAAAATATTTCAAACATCTTGAGGTTCACGAATATATTTTAGTTTTCACTAAAACTTGCAATTTTTTCATGACGAGTATACTCGTCAGAAACAGTTAACTGGTTAACCATGTGTAACTTGCCTCGCCTTTAACTGATTCAAAAAGTATTAAGAAATACCGATTCTATCCAAAGCTATATTCTAGTATATTCTAGTATATTCTAGTATATTCAAGTATATTCAAGTATATTCTAGTATATTTAGTATATTCTAGTATATTCTAGTATATTCCAGTATATTCCAGTATATTCTAGTATATTCTAGTATATTCCATTATATTCTAGTATATTCTAGTATATTCTAGTATATTCTAGTGTATTCTAGTATATTCTAGTATATTCTAGTATATTCTAGTATATTCTAGTATATCCTAGTATATCCTAGTATACCCTAGTATATTCTAGTATATTTTAGTATATTTTAGTATATTCAAGTATATTCTAGTATATTTAGTATATTCTAGTATATTTAGTATATTCTAGTATATTTAGTATATTCTAGTATATTCCAGTATATTCTAGTATATTCTAGTATATTCTAGTATATTCTAGTATATTCTAGTATATTCTAGTATATTCTGCTGACTCGCGTACAAAGATGTATTTTATTCTATGTACTGTAATATTGTCGGCCTCCGATCACCGTTCAGCGTGCAACCCCTGAAGACAAGACTACGTTTTGCAAAAAAGGAGCGATTTAAGGAGATCTTTTTTCTTCCCACAGTGTTACTCGCACGATAACATGGGCTGGAAGATTAACGTGGTCAAATCTTGCACTTTTTTCATGACGAGTATACTCGTCAAAAACAGTTAACTGGTTAAAGGGCTCGGTGCGGTTTATGCGACTGCGGTAGATTGTATTTTCTATCATTCCCTGTACAGTTGTCAGGTTAGGCGGACGATCGTAGTCACATTCTTGGCAGTTTTAAGCGAAATAGTGTCGCAGTCTGAATCATTGTTATTTTGTGTTTGGTTTTCTTTATTTTTACGTGGGATCTTGAGCGACACGAAGGGCCGACAGAAAGTTCCGTCGCGAGGGCGGCCGCGTCCTTATCAACGATTCGCGAAAATTACGTAATTTCCACGGGGAAGGGCGGCGAACGCGGGAATCTCATATCTGGGATCGCGCGACCGTGGCATGCTTATTCCCAGTAACAATTATGGAAATAAAGACCATTATTATCGTCGATTTATTCCCGGCCGTTTGCATATCCTGCTTCTTTGTCCGGCGCGCGTTATCGAATCCGCGACTCGCGTCCCGACGCAGAAAAATGACGGCCCAGATCCTAGGAATAAGTAACCTGTCGGCAAAATTAAAATTTTTGTTATCTTCATACAACCGCTGGAAGAATCTGATTCAAAAATGTCGTTTCTCGCCATCACGCAGAGTCTTTGAGAAATCTAATTTTGAGGAAAAAGATAAATACTAAAATTTAACACTAGAACTACCAGCGCCGGCCAAATGACCGTTTTCAGATATTTTATTTTGCAATTATTGAAGTTGTCATGATGCTTCCAGTGGAAATGATTCTGCATACTTTTTTATTCAAGTATACATTATGATAAAAATGACACAAAATCTAAATAAATTCAGTAATGCCATTTTTATAAGGGGACACATACAAGTCATTTTTAATAGGTTTAGTGTTAAGCATTTCTTCTGTTTTAACGGTGAAAGTTATAAGAATAATTTTATTATGCATAATAATTCTGTCTCTCTCTTCTAAGTCCTCTAAGTCTTCTCTCTTAAATAAAACAGGTATATTTTTGTAAATGACATTGCTGCAGGTGAGTTAATGGTTAACAATTGAAATTATGGTTGCTGTTGAAAAATGATGGAATGACTGCCGGTACGTAATGTGTTAAAATAGCTCTAAGATTCGACGTCCGCGTTGGATCCAAAGAAGATGGCGGGTCAGTGAATCTAATCACAGAAAAAGTTGACGTTCGTTCTTCGAAGGTGAGCAAGTTAGCGATCGAATCGTCCGGAAGGAATTACTCCGCTCGCCGGAAATTAAACCTTCCGTTTTAACGCAGGGCAAAAATGAAATTTCTCCGATAGTTCCCAATAGCACCTCTATTCTGTTCCGTGATAGCCAAACGTGGTAGTTGAAACTTCTCGACATGCTAAAGAATCGACGTTCTTCAAAAAGATTTTAAACGAATGTCCATCTTGAAAATAATTGAAATATTAAATCAAACAATTGAATGATACGAGTTTGAGATTAAAAATAAATTCAAAATTTTTGAGTGAATAACAAGAAATACATCAAAAAGGTATATTAACACTTTGACTGAGAAAGCAACAAACTCAAAAACTCCATGACACCAAAGTGATTTATTTAATGTGATAATTATTGACAAGTTAAAATGTATTATACTGATTAGTTATTACTGTATTAGTTTGTGGTTAAAAATAAATCCAAAATTTTGATGGGAATAACAAGGAAGACTTCAGAAAGGTATATTAACACTATGACTGAGAAAGCAATAAACTCAAAAACTCCATGACACCAAAGTGATTCATTTAATATGACAATTATTGACAAGTTAAAATGTATTATACTGATTAGTTATTACTATATTAGTTTGAGGCTAAAAATAAATCTAAAATTTTGATGGGAATAACAAGGAAGACTTCAGAAAGGTATATTAACACTATGACTGAGAAAGCAATAAACTCAAAAACTCCATGAGACCAAAGTGATTCATCTAACATGATAATTATTGAAAAGTTAAAATGTATTATACTGATTAGTTATTACTATATTAGTTTGAGGCTAAAAATAAATCTAAAATTTTGATGGGAATAACAAGGAAGACTTCAGAAAGGTATATTAACACTATGACTGAGAAAGCAATAAACTCAAAAACTCAATGAGACCAAAGTGATTCATCTAACATGATAATTATTGAAAGGTTAAAATGTATTATACTGATTAGTTATTACTATATTAGCGTAATAATTAATTTTTAAATATAGACAAGAAATTCCGTCACTGATATATGGGTGATACTGCAGTCAACGCGTTAAAGATGTTCCAAATAAAAATTCTGCCTTAGAAAATAATCCAAAAATGAAATTAAACATTTGTAAGGTAAGATTTCGAGGTTTGCGCTAAAAGAAGTTGATTTTCACAAGTACAGCTCGAAGTTCCATAAGACGAGAAATGTTCGAAGAACGAAATTACTTTTCGATGGATAATTTCTGAGAAATCGATTAATTCGTGATTCAACGAGATCGTAGAGCGGATCCTTGTTCGTCCGTGGATCAGAAAATTTCCGGAGGCAACGAACCCGAGGCGAAACGATCGAACTGTAATCTGGAAAATTCTCCGAAGCTCCAACGACCGTCTCGCACTCGATCCATTACGAATGGTGCAGAACATCGTGCGCGATCGAAGCGCAAACTGCCCTCGAGCAGAGCCCGGCAGCATAATTTTCGAACGGACATTCTTGGAACCCATTCACCGGCCCGTGTGAATCCTAAGTATTTAATAATACTGGCTGATAAACCGACCGCCGAGTTTCTACGTAAACCGCAACAATGGGACCGGTGTTGCCAATTGCGAAATTCGCGGCAGCCACTGTCATTGTTGTCCGGCGGTTCTTGTTCCAACGTGGGCGAATTACTTTGACAAAGGATGCCTGGCATTTGGACATTGTGGCCCCTTGTCATCGTTTAAATTAAACACTCGGTTGTAGATTTCAGAGATTGAGCTTCGGTTCATTTGTTACTTAACTCTCGCTGACAACGTATGATTCAAGCCAGTCTTTACCTAATGCACGGCTTGCTGGTCTCTTGTCAATGCGACGCCATTATTAGAAAATTCAATTTTCACGGTAAAGTAAAATCTAGTTTAAAAATTGATATGTTTAACACGAAAAGCGTTCTCGCAATAAATTTTTGAACGAACTTCTTTATTAACGCACACTTTATTCAAACAAAATCGATTAATTACCGACCCGATAGAATTGTGTATGAGATGTATATCAATCTTTTGCACTCGTCTGGCTCCTCTGAGGCAACGCTAAAAATGACTATATTATAATCCAAAAGAATTCTTGCATTTCTAAATGTCTTTGTGTTTAATAAATTGTTAAACGTTCTAGTGTGGTACTAGTAAACACATTTGATTTCCTACAGATAAAATGAAAAAGGATGTATGCAATGAAAATATTCTGAATTAGAATGTTTCTGAGGTGATAATGGCTTCGAGTGAAAAAGATTAACCGAGATGCTGCATCTTTGAAGTTCGTTCAGTAAGTTCACCTAAGAAAACAAAATATCATATGGAAATAGGAATGAAAAAAATTCAAGTCGCAGTCAAATGTTCCGTGTAGGATCAAACAGAATTCGATATTCTGGCGGAATCGAGGTATCCAACGAAGAAACTCGACGCCATCTTTTCAATTTACAATCAAATTGGGTAAATGTTACGTTAAGAGGAGACACCTCGGATGACCTTGACCTTGATATATGTTGTCAAGGACAACATTCTGAGTAACTCTCAAAAAGTTTTAGCCGGCGCTCGTTGTTTATTAAAAAGTTGTAAATAAAAGAAGTTTTCAAAATATAGCAGGTTATTTTAAGTAATGAAGGCTAAAACGATATACTGTATTGACATATGTTATTAAGGTCATCTTTCCAAGTAACCTCCAAGTGGTTATAGTCGTTGCTCGTATTTTATTAAAAAATTATGAACAAAAATATACCGATATGCTACCTTATTGTAATTTGCCAGTATCTACATGAATGTGATTTTGGATTTGACATGTATGTAGGATCTTAGGAAAAATGAGGAATTCCGCGCCGGGAATCGAACCCGGGACCCTCGCGGTTGTAGCTGATCAACTCTTACACATACCCACGGAACCCTCCTACTACTTTTCCTAATCTCCATACAGTATTTGGTCTGGGAGGTCCTGATCCCACACTCGGCCATCCTGCTCCGGCATTCGCCCTCGAATGTCCGTCGCAGCGCCATCGTCTTTTTGGCCTCAGCGCCATCAACGCAACTCGTCATCAACTTCGTCACTTTTCGGGAACACCATCCTACTGCCCTCTCTAGCAGTTTTCCCTGGATGTGTCCCTTACTTCGCTTCGTCGTCCTTTCGCTCACGTGCGCGACCGTCTTCGCAACGCTTGCTTACTGCGTTCGTCGTCTGTCACCATGCGGGAATCGGTGTTCCCCCCATCCCGGCTGAGCCCCCAAATGTAGGATCTTAGGAAAAATGAGGAATTCCGCGCCGGGAATCGAACCCGGGACCCTCGCGGTTGTAGCTGATCAACTCTTACACATACCCACGGAACCCTCCTACTACTTTTCCTAATCTCCATACAGTATTTGGTCTGGGAGGTCCTGATCCCACATGTATGTATGTTATCGAAAACATTCTCTGAAATTGGATAACCTCAAAATGATGTTAGCTCTGGGTTACGTCTGGGTCACGGACTTAAGGACTGTGCATTATGCTGCGGGGGTGAGGCGAAAGACGGAAGAGGTATCAACTTGTCGGCCATCTTGGATGGCAAACACTGTGGTGCGCTCTAGATAGGCAGTGTTGGGATATGGTGCAAGATTTCAGGCGCATGCGCGGCGATTTCAGCCTCAGTAAAGTAAGATTCTCGATAAAATAGGGTACCTTGAGCACCCAGCAGAATTTAAAAAAATTGGTATGATTTGATTCTGAAAAATGAATGTATAAAATGTGTATTTTTGTATATTTTGTAACTCGTAGAACACGTCCTGAAGTCTTTTTGCCCGGAACAGATTGTTTCGAGACGTTCCCGCCAATATAATTGTGCCAGGGCTCCACTACCTTTGTCATCATGATATAGATACATTACTGTTTTGGCTGCGAATGCGCGTGAAATCTTGCACCATATCCCAACGCTATCTATAGGCAACTTTAAATACTAGTTGCGCGAATTTGCAATGTAATCATGCGGAAAATAGATACACATAATTTATTTATAAATTTATATTGGAGCCGAATGTGCAATATTTTATATATATATACAGATATATATACAAATACACTTATTATACATTCATTTTTCAGAATCAAATCATATAAATGTTCCCGCAACATTATATAGATGGCAACACTAGTTTCGCCATCCAACATGGCCGCAGTCTACCATCCCTCCCCGCTCGCGACACGACCCCTCTCACCCATAAACCCACTTTATGCTCAGTCCTTTAAGTCCGTGGTCTGGGTTATCCCCCACCACCAACCTAACCACAAAGCAACTTGGATCATATCTCCTTTTGACAGTTTGTAAAAGAATAAAGTGTACTTGCAAGCAAAATTTAACAAAGGTTTTTTGCAATTATCTCGGAAACTAAGTCCGAGCGCCGGGTAGATGTATAGTGAAAAAGTTGTTTAGAATGTTGTCCTTGACAAAGTATGTCAAGGTCGTCCGAGGTGACTCCCTTTAACGTAACATTTACCTCAAATTGATTTCAGGATATAAAAAACCAAGTATCGATCGAATGCTTTTAAAATCCACCGAAAATTTGAAAGCATCGGCCTGATGGGCTGTTCATTTGTCACTAGATAACCGCGACAAAACAGTTAGAGGGAAATAAAAGTAAAAATGTCGAGGCAGAGGTAGAGTGTACGGTGATGTGGAAGCTTAGCAAGCCGTAACGGCTCTGGTAACTCGAGCATTGTAGGTGTAAATTATTAATTATTCGATCTCGGTCTGGCATCGAGCGGCGCGTCGCACAATTTCCATTTAACAGCCTGTAGATCGTGGCGCGACACGGTTTTCGCGTGAATTTTCCATGGTTCTACCTTTCCGTATATTTTCCCGGCGCCCCGTTCGATTCCGCGGGAACGATAGGGGCGTGCGAAAAAACGCGGCCGGCAGCAACAACGAGCTCGAGCGAGCCACCGCGACACACCAATAAATTCCTGATATAATGTTGAATTACCGCGCGAACTCAACGATAACTGGCGAGCCGTTTTATCTGGACGCCGCGTGGCCAGGCTGTAACGTTAAGTGTGGAAAAATTGATTGCCGGTAACACGACGGTTAAAAACGGTTTATTGAATTCGCCGATGCTCGTACACTGCTCGACAAAATTTGTAGACATCGCGAAAATGATCAGTGTTGCGGCCTGTGGTTGAATTGTCTAATCCTGGAGGCTTTGGCCGGTTTCTCTTGAACCCATTTCTGTAAAGAATATCGGTGTAATTTCTTTCGATCGAAATGAAGTATATTGATAAATCTTATGATTTCGGCGCAAGGTTCGATCCTATTGAAAAGCAGCAAATTTGCAGTTAGATTATTTTCTCAACGTTTCGATCCTTGTGTGGATCATTTTCAAGAGGTTTTAATGCGTTTGCTGGTATTGTACGGGTACAATGAAACAAAAAAAGAAAAAAAATTTTTATGAATAAGATATTAGGAATTACGTATCTGCCACCATGGATTAAACCACTTTCCGCCGTAACTCCTAATATCTTATTATATATAAGATTTATCTGTAAAGAATATATAAAATCTGAAATCCGGTTGTTTTCATCTAAATCGAACATTTTTGATTTGTTCAATTCTTGAAGGCTGTGTATACAACTGGATGAAAATCCTATTTAATATGAAAGCAATATCAACACTAAATTTATCATTGGTCAGATGACCGATTCCATATATTTCCGTTTAAAATTGTTGGGATCGTAGACATCTTTCTATTGGAATTGATTAAATAAATTTTGCATTCAGGTAGGCATAAGAAAAATTGTGAAATGTCTATAGAAATTCATCTTGCCATTTTTATAAGGTAAAACATGTTTTTAATGTTCGGTAGAATTCAGTGTTAAGACCTCAATCGGATAACACTGAACCTACCGAGCATTAAAATTGGTTATTGCGTATTAGCTTGTGATTGTTATTATTGTATAGGCTTGAATAAAGGGTTAAACTGTACTTTGGAGGTCCAATTTTTTAAAACTTTTTTTTATGCAGTCCTATAGATTTCGACGAGAAAACACCGAAAATGAAAGTCTTATTGCCAGGAGTTCACATGTTCAGAAGTTATACGTGTGTAAAGTTGAGCACTTTTAACTAACCCCAAATCAACTTGGACTACGCTCAGTATTACTTAGTCGATGCGCTGAACACCCACCATCTATCCAGCGCATGCTCTCCACAGTCCTACCTCTATCACCCAACGAATATCCAATATGGCGGCGTTCTAACCTGTCAAAAACGCTTAAAATTGCTCACGTTTACATGTGTATAACTTTCCAACGAGTGAACTCCGGTAACCAAAACTTGAATTTCGTGCACTAAAACTTACACGTCTATCATTTTCTCGTCAAAATGTGTAGCATCACATACAGAAAACTTGAAAATTTATGGTCCTCTAAAGTACAGTTCAGCCGAAGATTCGATTAACTCCTTCAAGTATCAGATTCTAGACTGCGGATTTGATGCGTTCATAGCAAAAACAGGCGAGTAGAAATTAAATACAGTGGAAATTTAACGTCCCTCACGACTTAATAAAACCACTGAAGAGACAACTAAATTCCTACTTGATTCCCACGTCTTGCAATTAATGCAAACAATTTTTAATTTGCACAAAGATTCGTAGTCGAACTATTACATCGAGTGGGACTCGTGATGAAGATTTCTAAAGGATTTCATTGAATATGTTATTCGTTTCCTACAAATTGAAATAAATTCTGTTTTGTTGTTATCGATACATCTGAGAATAAAATGGCAAACATTAAATATAAATTTTCTTCCTCCTTCAAGAAATTTTGGACGACAAAAAACTTCTAATTACCATAATCGTAAAATAAATCGCAGTACCGCATACAGAAAACTTGAAAATTTTTGGTCCTCTAAAGTACAGTTCAGCCGAATAAAGAAACCTATCGAATCAATTCTCGTGAAAGCGTGTTTACAACATCGATAATTGTGAAATAAAACACGTGAAACCGGCCATTTGGCCGACGGTGGTAGGATTAGTAATAATTTTCAGGTTGTCTGACAATTTTGATCAGCAGTGTACCGTCGCGAGGCAGTCTGGGATGCATACGTTCGTTGCAGAGCTGCGTCGGCTCGAAATTGATAACGACCCAATACTCATTGAGCCCGTAATTACCGTGTAATGACATTTTATTGCGATTATTCTTCGGGAACCGATTCCAACCGCAAGACGAACGTCGATTAATTATCGGAAATAGATTCGCTGTCAGATTCGACGTCGAAGCGTCTTCTTAACCGACGCAGCCCACCGCTCCAGTAATTCCCTGTAATTGATTTTCGTTTACTCGTTTCGACGCATGCACTCACTGTGGTCCTCAATCGAAATTTATTTATTCAGGCTTTCAAACAATCCGAGAAGACCAGAAACTCTTGAACCGAAGGGTTCTATTACCTTACAACTGATCATCAAACATCAAAAATGTATTATCCCTCAAAGGAGATTTACTGATATATTAATTCATTCAATTAAAAGTGAGTTTAAAAAATTAGTTAGCTGAATTTTTAGGTCACGGAAAGAAATAGTTGGTTGGACATTATTTTTGGATCAAATGTGAACAGAAATTTTGAATCGTAGATATGAATTTTCAACGCAGAAGAAGATTCTTTAACCCCTTAACTACTTGACGTAGTTAAACAATAAATGCTAGCTCTGATCGCATCGAATTTCATTTAATTCGTATGTCAAGGGGTTAAGAAATAAGATTCAGTCCGAAATTAATAAATCAAATCCTCGGTACATGAAAGTAATTCTTTCCCTGGTGAAATGTTCATTCTATTTCCGATTTTTATTCAATTTCCTTATTTCGAAAGCGATAGACAAATAGTTCGATAGCCAGATCGATTTTTCGACTTTTCTTACATTTTTCTGCGAAAATACTCCGTTGCATTTAAATTGAATTTCGTAAATAAAATTAGGCTTAATGTCATTCAATGACAAACATCGACAGAATTATTAAAAACAAATATTTTTAACATTGTGGAGTTAGACGATTTGGCAAATGTGAGGATCAAATATTGATAGGAATAAATGTTTCTTTCTTGTAAATGAACAGATTTTTAGTTTGGAACAATCGGGGACGTCGCATGCCATCTTCTCCTTTCCCGTAGGAAAAGTGACGCTCGCGTCTGTATCTCGAAGCGTATCACAGTTCGAGACTTTTTCGAGCTTTTCAACGTTCCTTGGAGCTCGTCGCTTAACGAGGTCGTATCCCGGATACACGCTAACGATTCGTAATTCAGCTCGCAGTACGCGAAAAACTGGTTGGAACATTTTCCTTGGAACTAATTCCGTTTTTCGGATCGGGACAAACAATGGGACTCCGCTCCTCGCTTCGCGTTGCTTATTTCAGTGACACGATTCTGTGAATATGATTTTCAATTAGTCAACTTCTTGGGCACGATTCTTTTAACGTTGTTTCGTTAAAATAAGAATGAATATTATTTGATATTTCCTCATGAACATTTTTGGATAATACGATATAGTGCTCACAATTTCTGGTATTTTATTTTATCCGGTGCGCGGGGCTTTTTGTATGTGTAGCTTTTAACCCTTTGCACTCGGAGCTATTTCAACTAAAAAACCAAACATTTCTTCTAACCTACAATATTTCCATTGTACATCATTTATTTTCATTATATGCGTAAGAAACTGATATAGTACCTCATACAATATTTAAATGTTTAGTAATTTATTACATATAAACAAATTTAATCATGTAAACAATATTCTGAATAATGGTGTAGCAATTTGTAGTGGCGCCTCAGAGTCGCCATTCGAGTGCTGAGGGTTAACTCTTCCCACGCGAATGGTGACTCTGGGACGCCATCAAAAATTGCCATGTTACTATTCGGAATAGTTTTTGTATTATTAAATCTGAAAACAGGTTCAATTCCATGTGCACAATGTAAAAAAGACTACATAGAAAATGTTGTAGGTCAGCGATGGGCAATTTCTCCTCAATTGAGGCAAAACCGTCCACACCGTAGCGCCCTCTGTCCCTTTCCAGCAAGCGCGGTACAATGAGGCAACCACGGACTTAACCTTCCGTCGGGCGCAACTGATCTGAGAGGCACAGCGCGGTTATTTGGGTACCACTCCCCCCACCAGGCAACATTGTCATTTGGCGTTCCCAGTAACTGCCTGTTTTGACGTGCTCTAAGGATCCTTCCCACTTAGTTTGCCTTTGACCATCATTACCGGAAGTTATTCAAGTTTTGTTCAGATCAGCTCAGTGTGTCCGAACTCGTCACATTTTTAAAGTTACGTATTTTCGAAATATTAGCATAAGAATTATTTATTATCTTCGCTTTAATTTAAATAAGAGTGCAAAGGGTTAAAGGGCGTTCGAATTTTTTTTGTGACCCATCGTATACACCGAATGGTGAGTCGTTGCCAGATTTTCGAGAAAACGGATAAGTATGCGACGTCTAGGTAATTAGGTGGAACGGTGCATGTGGTCCACGGAATCATTAATGTCGGCCATTAGGCATCGGGTCTCGAGTGGCACGCGAGCAAGGACGAACGTGCAAATCGCGATAGAAACAGGAACGGGAACAGGAACGGGCACGTGTGCTCGGCCGTGCACTGTTCTGTTCGCGGTGTTTTGCTCGTTGCAGTTCCCATAATGAAACTTTCCTCGGAGATCTAGATAGGTTCGGGGCTGCTCTTTCATTTTCGTTGGTTCGCGCTCCCGACGGCACGGCGAACGCTTTAATGCCCATTCACCTTTAGTGTACACGGTGCACGGTTAATGCGAATTCGTTTGCCGGCCTCCCACGCGGCACTCCAGACCCACCCCTTGCACCCCTTCTCTCCACGTTTCTTTCTCGACGAGAGCGAACGCGAAACGATTCAAACGCCATCGCGCCGGTTTAAACAACCGGAAAACTGGAGTCGAACGCGATATTCCTTAGCCTGACTAAAAATATGATAATTGTTTTGTTCCGTCGAGTTTTAACCCCGAAAATCGAATAGATGACAATCGTTAACACTAACCGTACCGAATGTTACTCGTATACGGTGTTTTATAAAAATTACAAGTTTGAATTTATTTCGATTTCTCACCATTTTTCGTAACAATATGTGCCTGAATGATGTTAACGACCATTGCCTCGCTGCAAAAACCGGTTCGCGTCACATAAAATATGTAGGTTTTTATTTTTATTTTCTTTTTCCTACAAAAAATCCAAAACATGAAATGAAACCACAACTGCAATAATGTACAAACGCAATATGAATAGTCAGTTAGAAATATATTATATATTTAATATATAATTGCTTATATTAGACGTACAAAAAGACATAGTAAGTAGATAAATCATTGTGATAGGGACTACAGGAACAGACGTTAAAGTACAAACATATATGAGACTGTTGTTGTTATGTATTCTTTGTAAGTTACTGTTATGTAAATAAAGAGCCTTTGAAATGAAAATGGTTCTCGTCAGATCACCGAAGTTAAACAGCATTGGGCGCGGCCAGTACTTGGATGGGTGACCGCCTGGGTACAAGCCCGGGATGCCCCCCCCCCCTCCGTAGGTACACGCCGTGTGTTGTTGGCAGAGGTGGTTCGGAATCCACCGTAATAAACAACAGTTAGGTTCCGCTGAAAAGTAGCCTGAAATAGGCTGAAAATTGGCGTTAGGTTGAGAGTGTGGACAAAGTGGAAGAAGGGGGAGAGTGGACACAAAGTGGAAGAAGGGGGAGAATGGATGAAGGGGGAGAATGGATAAAGTGGAAGAAGGGGGAGAGTGGACACAAAGTGGAAGAAGGGGGAGAATGGATAAAGTGGAAGAAGGGGGAGAATGGGTAAAATGGATTTGAAACCCTGAGAGGACCAAATTAATCTTATCCTATGTTCCTGAATGAATAAGTTTATTTAGTAATTCCCAATGGATGCATCTTTGTAATTTCAATAATCATAAAACAGAAAATGAAAAAACGGTCAACTGGTGGTAGGGGGAAAATTATTTCGCAAAAACACGTAGACTTCGTTGTTCTATAGGGATTAAGCTTGGAATATTCATTGTCCCTTAGGGGTTTAGCTTGTAACTAGAACAATATTCTTCTAGGGAAATAACGATGCAGATAAGATGTAACGCAAACTACCCTCAGGTGATAAAAATGCAAATTCTTGGATACAAGACAAGTTTCATGGCTCGGTGATAAAAATAAATTGGCGATTGGAACGATTCTATACCAATACCAATGGCCTAATGAAAGAAATTACTAGAAGAAGAACTCTATCAGTAGCAAACTCCACAAAATAAAAATATAAATACTTCCTTGACACAAAAATAAAATCGCTTGCCTGAAAATCGACGCCTAAAATGATTCTATACAAAGATTGTCCATTCAACGATAAAAATTTCCAGAAGAAAAGCTCTGTTTGTGGTGCTCCTTGGACAAATTTAATATTAACCCTATGCGCTCGAACTGTGATTTTGAGCCACTAATAAAAATTGTCATAACATTATTCAAAACTGTTTTCATATTATTAAATTCGTCTCTATTTTATAGATTGATAAAAATTCAACTGATGTATGGAAAAACAGTTTTGATTTCAGGGGGACAATATAATTAAAGATACATAAAATAAAAATGTTCTAGGTTGAAAGAAATATCTCGATTTTCGAATTAAAATTGCTTCGGGTACAAAGGGTTAAAAACATCTGTACACTTGGAAGGCTCTGTCCGTACTCGCACGATTGCCGGTGTAATTGCATACATAATTTTGTTGTTAGGTGTCGCTAATGATTATTAGACGGCCCCCGCCGCGATTCCCACTCTTTCTCTCTTTCACACTCGCTCACTCAGAGGCGGCAATAATATGTGTGCTGCTACACTGTTACCATATGTTAACACTTTGCACTCGGAGCTATTTCAACTAAAAAACCAAACATTTCTTCTAACCTAGAATATTTTCATTGTACATAGTTATTTTCATTATATGCGTAAGAAACTGATATAGTATCTCATACATTATTTAAATGTTTAGTAGTTTATTACATATAAACAAATTTAATCATGTAAACAATATTCTGAATAATGGTCTAGCAATTTGTAGTGGCGCCTCAGAGTCGTCATTCGAGTGCTAAGGGTTAATCAACTAAATTCGATTGCTCGGTAATAGAAGTGAATGGGATCGTTTGAAACGATTCTCCGCGGAGGATCATGGTCTAATTAGAAAAATTGACGGAAGAAGGAACTGATTCGTGGGTGGTGAACGATTTTGAATAGCCGAATCCAACGGGCTTCCCCTAGCTCGGGTTCCACGGGCATGAGCAGCTTTTATTAAATCTGCACTGTAGCAGTAATAATGAAGAGGTTGAAGTACGTGAAGTGTCTCGAGCTGTTTTGGTGAGGGCTATTAACCCTATGGTGAAGGCCTCTCCGCGCGAGTCCCGGACCTAACTGGTTTGTTGTTCCCTCGGTCGCGTCGAGGCCGGGGGTTGGGTCTCACATATTTCTCCTACCTTTTTTCCCTTCCTCGTTCCCTCGTTCACTGGTTCCCGCTGGATTTTAGGGATCGCGAGAGCTTTCGCCGAGATAAATGGGGTATCGCTGTGCTACGGTCCTTCAGGGCCAGAGTTCCCCATTCAATTCTTGAAATGAGATGCCGGGTAAATTCATACCCGCTCCTCGGAAAACTGCATACTCCGCGTGCTGCACATGCACCGCCTGCGGAGCCAACGAAGATAAAACGCGGCCAGAAGAGACGGCAATGTGTCGTACCCGAGCGTGCGTTATGCTAATTCGCCCCGAGAGCCGATGCGATAGCGCCCGAATATTAAAAACCGACTGCCACGACACACTCGTTAACACCTTCACACCCTATCAACCCCGTCTGCATACAATTTGCAATTTCTCGACCATCCACGGAAAATTCACATCATTCGATTCCGCGTGATAAAGAACGAGAGATTCTCTTAGATTCTCTTTTGACCTTTCGCGGTCCACATTTTCTTTCAATTTTATTCTCGACAAACTCATTATCGTTTGTTCCGAATTTGTTTTTCTCCACAACGAGTACGCTTGTCGTTGAACAATTATTTGACGAGTGTACTGGGGCATGCACACCGAAAGGTTTAAACGAGACTAAAGCTACGGAGCACTTTCCGGCAGCGTCGGCCATTAATGCGGGTGACATTAGAGGCCGCTATGGGGTTTCATAACTTACCTTGATAACGAAGTTCCCGCGACGGTCGCTCATGTTTTCTTCATCGGTATACTTACTCGTGCCCGGCTCATGCATATTTCGTCGTTTTCGTTTGGTGCTTGGGTTGTCGGTTAAAAAATAAAGCTGAACGATCCCGGGAAAATGGACGTGGCCGACGCCGCCGCGCCGCGACGTTTTAAGGGGTTGTGCGAGGGAACGGGGTTGCAAGTTTCGAGCGTTGAAAACCCGTCGGGACGCTGAACAAACAGAGAGAAGAAGCGAGAAAAAGAGAGAGGGAGATATGAAATGAACTGCGCGGCAGACTTATTTAAACGTTACAAATATTGTCGCTCGCGATAAAATCTTCCCCGGCAGTGTCCACACCCGCGCTCAACCCCTGGCCAGCAGGCTGGCTCGCGTTAATGGCGTAACTTCGTTAAAGGCACGCGGCCCGTTCGCACGCGGAAAGAAAAATTCCGCGAGATGAAATTTTATGCGATGCCACCGCGAAC
This sequence comes from Sphecodes monilicornis, assembly GCA_913789915.3. Taxonomy (NCBI): domain Eukaryota; kingdom Metazoa; phylum Arthropoda; class Insecta; order Hymenoptera; family Halictidae; genus Sphecodes; species Sphecodes monilicornis. The sequence continues at coordinate 23,589,047 of OU565287.1, forward strand.
AGTCGGCCTGGATACACTCGCAGACCCGTTGATTACGCGGGAATCCTTTGACAGTGCGCGTTCACTTTGAATTTTTAAATGCGCACGAGAGCGAGCTCTCTGTTATGCAGCTAAATGACACAGGACAGAAATAAATGGGATTAATATTTCCGCGAGAGTGTAGCCGCGATAATTTCGTTCGTTACGGTGACTTTCAATTGGCAGACTCGGTTCGATTTAATGCGTAATCTCGATGCGACTTTTACGGATTAATCCGCGGAAACGGTAGATGCTACAGTGAGCGACGAACGTGATGGGCCTATTCGGATGGCGATGCTCATGTTTATGTCTTCTGAAGAGGTCTCCGCTATTTCATGTATTTCTTATTGAATCACTCTTTCCGAACGCTTTTTCAGTCACTTACTAAAAGCAATTTTCCAACTATCTATTACACCAGGCATGTCCAAGAATAGCTAACTTCGCCGCGTTTTCGATGGAGACGCCTACTTTTCCCGACCGCGCGTCTCGCTCCCCGTGGCGGCCGTAGTTCTCCGAGCTCCTCAGGCTCGTACCTACCGCTTGCGGTATGTATTGCGTGTGGCGCTTTGGGGCGACTCTCATACTCATAGGTTTCCACATCACCCATGAGGTACTATAGGAGACGTAAGTTTTCTGTGCGAACTCTCGCTTATTGTAGATTTGACACATCACTTAAGTTTATTAAATTTAAAATTACAGACGCCCAATCAATCCATTTCCGAATTGTGCAGTCATGTCGACTCATTTCGTAGGCAATTAGTACTTTTTCAAAATCATTTAAATGCGGAAGATAGAATATTTTCATTTTTCCCCTCTTGCGATTTAATTTTTAAAGAATTTGGCACTCAACGCGATTTTCAAAACCATTTACATATTCTACAATCGGTGATAGAGCAGTTCGAAAATCGTTTCACTGATTTCGATTCGATTAGAAACGATCTACTTCTTTTTGAGTACCCCTTAATTGTTAGAATCGAAGAACAATCCATCGAATTTCAACCAGAATTGTGCGATCTTCAGCACGACATTTCTTTGAGAACGAGGGAAGGCAAAGGAGCCGAATTTTTCAAAACTTTAAGTGAATCGAAGTGTTCCATTTTATGAAATTTTGCCATCCGAATTTTCTCAATGTTCAGATCGACCTATTTGTGCGAATGTTCGTTTTCAAAAATGCGTAGCATTAAAACAGAGCAACGTACACTGCTGAGCTTTCCTAATTGTTAGTAAAATTTTGACAGTATAATAAAACCTATTTTCCAAATTTATTTTTTCGAAATTATCGTGCGCGACGCAGTGGAATAGTCCTATAGGGGATACCACTGGCAAAAAAAACGCATTGACCATAACATCTCATGGGTGATGTGGAAACCTATGGGTACGAGAATCGCCCCAAAGCGCCACACGCAATACATACCGCAAGCGGTAGGTACGAGCTTGAGGAGCTCGGAGAACTACGGCCGCCACGGGGAGCGAGACGCGCGATCGGGAAAAGTAAGCGTCTCCCTCGAAGACGCGGCGAAGTGAGCTATTCTTGGACATGCCTGTATTACACTGCCCAACACCAAATTTGTTTCCTAATAACTGTTGGGTGGTTCTTATAGAGTTTTTTGCGCTGATTCCAAATCTGCCCTTACTATACGCGTACACGTACAGTTTTTGAGAAACATGACTTTGAAAAAAGAAACTATTTTTCAACTTTAAACAAATATTGTGATGTTATTATAAAAGATATCGAATTGTTCTTCGCAGCAAAAGATTCTGTAGACTTTCCTGAATACAGTGATATCCAATATTAATACATTATGAATGTTTAAACATGTTTAAACGATCATTAAAGACGGAGAGATACCACTTTTGCACCAATTTTTGAGGATACTTTTGAATTTATCTCAAAAAATATGGGTCCAGCGTAAAATCGTACTATATTGCGCGATAGAGCAGACTTTTATCTTGAGAAACCCCCCTTTGGGCAGATTCGGAATCAGCGCAAAAAACTCTATAAGAACCACCCAACAATTATTAGGAAGCATAAAAAAAGTTGAAATTTGTTGGACAGTGTTATCGTTCATTTTACTACTTGATTAATAATCCTCGTTCAAATTTTGCCTGCCTTTAATGTGTCGACCGTCGATTGATCATTACAACATTGCGGAACTTTACGCAAGATAAAAATTGTCCTCTCTGATTGCGAGAAATAAGTGTCAAATGAAAAGTTCTTTTTTTTCAATTGAATTTGTTAGGTCACATGCCCCTTCTCTTTTCTTTACTAACTTTAGTAAGTTCAAAATAATACATTGGTGTTTCTAATTTTTCTTAATCGTTTCACTGTTTTACATTGCACCTACACACTTTTGTCATAACTGCATAAAATCCATAGTCTAACAACCATCAGGATTGTTATTGAAATTGAAACCGGATAATTATAATATATTATAGGAATTATTGCTTCATCCCTTAAACATTTTCTAAACGAAGAGCTTTGTCTGAACGCGTTACCATCAGCGATAAAAGGTCCCAAAACGTTTTCCTCGTGGAATCTTCTTTTTGCATGTTTGTCCACAATTGAAATGAAGAAGAGGATGGCGCGAGGTTGCGAAATGAGGCGTAATATCATCGAGGAAACGATTAACAATTCTGCGGCAGCGGGAACCGGCGACCAGTTCCGTTTTTAACCGGACTCGTGTAATTTGGTGGTGATCGGTGGTCCTCATCTATTACACGGCACTGCAACCGTGGGCGTGCTGAATTATATTATCGTGTTTAGTACTCGTGTATCGACGGACCGTTTATTTTCGCGCCTATTTGCGGGGAGCATCGATACCGCCATCGATACCGTCGCTTTTGTTTCACCGGCCGAACGGATTTAATTGTGGCCGTTTCAAGATTCGCGTTCCCCGTCCCGAACAAAAGCCAATCCGATGCATTGTCGTCCGGCGGCCTCATTTACGCCTAAATAATCAACCGATCCGAGTAATCCATATTTTTCAAAACGAAACTGTTAGCGAGTTCGTCGCTTAACTAATATATGCGCGTTTTTCCTTTAGGTTTACTTGTGAAACTCAACGTTTCTATTGGACACTAGCCTAGATAGGGTATGGTTGCGCAAGTCGTACCCCTTAACACGTTCAGCGCCATGTCACCCATATCTGGGTGACGGAATTATTTATACAGAATTGAAAATTAATTTTTATGTTGGTAGATTGAGTGTACAAAATTTCCTTACGATCTGAGGAATAGAAGAGGTTTGAAACAGTAATTAATATCACAAAACTAAACTTCTTAGTTTTTGTTTTATTAAATATATTACTTTGATTTTGTGTAATTTTTATGATTGTGGAGTAGGCGTTGAACGTGTTAAGAAAAAAGCGTATAAAACTTAGGATTTATCAAATAAATAGAAATTAAATGTGTTATTAAAAACTTGTGTTAATATTGTTGTTATTTATTATAACGAAATTAGAAAATCTATATGCTTTCACGTAAAATAAACTAAATCTTTAAAAACTTACATCGGTACGACTAAAGTAACCGGTTTCCTAAGTCGTACCACCTATAGCCAAAGTCAGGGATGGGCATTTTTGTCCCAATCGAGACAAAACCGTCCCCACCATAGCGCCCACTGTCCCCCACCAGTCGCCGCCGTTACCATAGAGGAAGGAAGTGCTTAACCCGTTGCGAACAGTGGGCAGGCCTCGCGCATGAAAGAGAGGTTGGTGGGAGAAGCAGGCGTTTGAGGGGCCCCTACCGTGCCCATCCCTGGCCCAAGTTGTACCTAAGACTTCAATGAAGCAACAATAATAATTAAAACGTATTTTTTATTAATCTGTTTAGAGCTTCCCACTACTATACATTATAACGATAAAGTCTAAGAGTGGGGGAAAAACCTATGCGGGGAAGGTGCCTTGAATAGCTTCGGAGCTACTGGTTGGAACTGCCTGCCATAGTTGCATGACTGACTCCAGATATTTCTTTCCACAACAGTCGAACTCATAAAGCTGCTGAAATTAAAAACTTTCTGCTTTAGTTAGGAAGATGTGAATATCTAATAGGAAGATTTTTTTCCATCAGTTTAATAGGTTGAAAATAATATATATTGACATTCTTAAGTTTTCGCAGTGTAATTAACCGTTTTAAATATCACCTAAATTATTCCCGCATGCATAAACTCCGCAGTCTAATAATAATATGATAGAAAATTTGTTTCACCGAAAAACCTGCTTCAATATTGTTGAACGACGAGCGATCAAGGTTTTAAGTTCTGCGAGCTGCATCGAGAGCTGTTTCGTTACCATGAATTATATATAAATTAATATAAATTAATTTGCTAGTAGTTACTAATAGTTGGCAACATTTCCAGATATCTGTATCATAGTATAGAGAATAATATAAACGGTTGAGAATAATTTTATTCTGGGATCAGAATTGAAAGGGAATTCTCAAGATTCTACTCGGTACGGAACGTTCGAGGGGCAATGAACATGCAAAGCCGAGCTTTCGACAATCTGTTCGCGTTGCCACAATGGATAGTGGCGATCAATCATCCGCGGAATAGCACGAAAAAAAAAATCCGCGCGCCCGCGTGATTTAAAAACTCATTTCTCTCGACTGTGTCTGACAGCCTCAACCAGCGACCACAATGGCGAAACACGCGTTTACTTATGGTGTTCATTCTGCCTGCATTATTATCGCGCTATTACGTTCCCGCTTCATCTACGTTCTATTTATATTTCATTATTACGACACCAATCAAAATTTCGCTTTCATATTTATTCATTAGATCTTAATGAAAAGTTACTCGACCGCGGCCGGCGAGATCCTGATAAAACTGAGTTACAAGCGACCTCGTTTGCTAGACTAACATTGTTGCGCGGGAAACGTTTATCCGACAGAGACGAATTACCAATTTATACATTCCCCATAAGGATCAGAAGCTTCCCTTATAAATTACTTTAACAATATCTAATCCATTTATGCAAAAATATAATTATTTTAACTCTCGGATAGCGGATCATTTTTACAATTTTATAGTTGATGTTCAGGACTGCATCATTTATCAATTTTTTAAAATATATTTCTGCTGGTAAGACTTTTAGTCGACACATTAGTCTTTCTGTTGATCCTAACACAACAGTTATTCTTTTAATTAATTTTTCTTCGCAGGAAAGGCGTCGTCTGTTTGTCCATCTGGTGATGAGCGTAAGAGGTAGCCGCCACAGATCTAATTCTTATTAAACTTAAATTAAAAGTTAAAAATTAAAAAAATCGATTTCAGTGCCGCGCGACCGCCATTTTGTCGAATGTTTTGCTCGCCGCGCGCGGTCCCTTTCTTTTTCAAGTTCTCGTGCGAATCGACATTGAAGCTGAATTCCTGTCAAATCGCCCGTCGCAATTACCGGAAGTCCCGGACAATTTCCCAGTGACTCGCGGGCTCTCTTCTCCCCTGTGAAACCGGATGTAAACGGAGCTGAAGCGCGGAGCAGTTGCTCGAATTCGTCATTGACGCCGTAGGTCCCTCGCGAATGGAGATAATCACCCTACACAGAAACCCTTGTGTTTGGACAGGCTTCCTGTTGCAATTTTGTGGGAATTGTATCAATTTCATCTCTCTGTCGCGCCTTTGCACGTTCTTTGATCGCTTGATTGCGGAGCTCCGCGCATTTCTGCCTCGCGGATACGCGAAAGAATCAGCCGCCTGCTAAATTCCAAATTCCAAGCCTTTATAATATTTCTTGGTTTACTGAACGCTCAATTTTTTATTCATCTAACTAGTCCACTGGATTAGGTTACTAGGGATGATCGTTAATTTCTTAGGTAAAATCTGGTCGATTTTTGTAGAAATACTTTTCTTTCTGCTTTTAATAAAGGAACACATTTGAAATGGATTAGAACAAAGTTTGTTCTGTACGATATAGTTTGTAAGATATTTATAAAATTTTATATTGAACCTTTGAGCTTAAGAGATGTGTTTATCTCTCTTTTTCGTTCCTCTCGTTTTTCTTCTTCTCGGTATACTCACGTTCCAAAGATATTTTAAAAATTGTAACTTCAACTAAGTTCGAAGGTTGTATTTATTTCTTTTTCTCGTGTCGTAGAAAAACCTGCAGGTACATCAAGGATATACGATTTAAAGATAAAATTTTTATCTCCACTGCTCTAGTTTCGAAGATATTTCCAAAATTCTAACTTCAATCCCGAATATTCCAGAGGCTGCTTTCATCCTCTTTCACCGTGTAATTTAAAATCCATCTGCTAAATTTCATCGAAACTGGCATATATGGGACAAGTAAGTTCCTTTAAGGAATGAGAGTTGAATTTTGAAGCTTGGTTTCATCCCTTACCTCTTTCTCGTACAGATAAAACGAAATTGAAATTATGTGGAGCACATTTCTGTAAAAATGGCTTGTCTCTGGCGCATCAATGTGTTAGAAGTGAGTTTACGCGGCCAAAAAATGCGTGTACATTATTTCCGGCTCGGGAAATTCCATTTAAATCGGAGGCATATAAGATTCGACAGCTTTTCTATACAGGGTGAGGCATTTAAAACAGGACACCCGAATAACTTGCTTGTTTTTCGGAGATAGAAGAAAATGCCTCGGACCAAACTTATATGATAACGAAGGACTCATAATCTGATGCTACTAGTTTTTTGATAGGTGGAATCGTCAAGGAGATTTGAAGGTCAACTCTGTTTTCTTTTTTAAATGGAGCCGTATGTTTTTTTACTTACATTCTAATAGAGTTTTTAAAGACGAATACAATGAGCTATTATTAAGGTCAGTCAAGGTCTGGGTTAGGTCAACTGCAAGAGAAAATAAATTGTCTCAAAACACTCTTCGAACACTTCGACGATTTAGATGCAACATGTTATTTATGTACTCACTGCTAGTATAAGTGCTCAAATTGGTGAACTTGAACATGGATACATATAAATACACAAAAGTATTCGAAGAATGCTTTGTAACAATGTATTTCCTCTTGCAGTTGACCTTGAGTGACCTTGAATGATCTTAATAATAGATCATTGTATTCGTCTTGAAATATTCTATCAGAATGTAAGTAAGTAAACATACTGATCCATTTAAAGAAACAGAGTTGACCTTCATATCTCCTTGACGCCTCCACCTATCGAAGAACTAGCAGCATCAGATTATGAGTCCTTCGATACCAAATAAGTTTGGCCTGAGACATTTTCTTCTATCCTCAAAAAACAAACGAGTTATTCAGGTGTCCTTTTTAACCAGTTAGCTGTTTTTGCCGAGTATACTCGTTATGGAATAAAAAGTAATTGCTTGCTATTTATGTTAAAATTGTAGTGAAAATTAAAACGCATTAGTACTTTGTCGACATTTTAGAATTTTTCGAGTCAAAGACGAAGTAAAGAAATTGACCAGAGGTCAATATGTCTTAAATAAACTTTTCAAAAATTTTTCGTAGCCACATACAAAGTCGAGCTACACAGTTAACTGGTTAAGTGCCTCAACCTGTATATTTTCCGTTTGAAGAAGCTCTCCATTAAATAAATATCAAAAAAATAAAATCATCCTATACTATTCTCTATATCCAACAAATTTTCTACGAAATATTTTTTGATAAAGTTTTCAGAAATTTTTAGTAGCGACATACAAAGTCGAGCTACACAGTTAACTGGTTAAATGCCTCACCCTGTATATTTTCCGTTTGAAGAAGCTCTGCATTAAATAAATATCAAAAAACTAAAATCATCATACACTATTCTCTACATCCAACAAATTTTCTACGAAATATTTTTTGATAAAGTTTTTCAAAAATTTTTAGTAGCCACATACAAAGTCGAGCTACACAGTTAACTGGTTAAATGCCTCACCCTGTATATTTTCCGTTTGAAGAAGCTCTCCATTAAATAAATATCAAAAAAATAAAATCATCCTATACTATTCTCTATATCCAACAAATTTTCTACGAAATATTTTTTGATAAAGTTTTCAGAAATTTTTAGTAGCGACATACAAAGTCGAGCTACACAGTTAACTGGTTAAATGCCTCACCCTGTATATTTTCCGTTTGAAGAAGCTCTGCATTAAATAAATATCAAAAAACTAAAATCATCATACACTATTCTCTACATCCAACAAATTTTCTACGAAATATTTTTTGATAAAGTTTTTCAAAAATTTTTCGTAGCCACATACAAAGTCGAGCTACACAGTTAACTGGTTAAATGCCTCACCCTGTATATTTTCCGTTTGAAGAAGCTCTCCATTAAATAAATATCAAAAAAATAAAATCATCCTATACTATTTTCTATATCCAACAAATTTTCTACGAAACATTTTTTGATACCACTAATAGTTTTTAAGATATGGAATTTCATCGAGAAAACGGGCTTTCTGACGCACTGTGCGCGGTGGGAGAAGATGAAGAATGAATGAAAGGTGCTTTTCAGGAGATTAATCACGCCCCGAGAAAGGGTTTCCACATTTTACTGGTACTATACGTGAGTATATGTCTGTATATGCGTAGATATGGAGATATAGATCGATATATTTGTTGTTTGTTTTATTTTCTTTCTGACATATCATTCGCAGCAGGCTTGTTCGCACGAAACTCGGAACCGGGGGTTCGCTCGAAGGACACCGGATATACAGATTGATCTCTCGCTGGCGCGGATGTAGCTCTCGACGAGAGTCCTCGCTTTTAACAATATTCATGTTCGCTGACGTGATCGATTAACACACCGTGTGCGGCGTCTTCTTAATCGTTAATCGACTAGTGTCCCTATGTGCCGCGGGATTCTCACACCGCACTGTCACGCGAAACTTTCTTCACTGTTCGTTGCGTGGACTTTCTATACGGAGACACTGAACGGGTCCGGCTCCTGAACGGATATTTCCACGGGTGGAAATCGGAGCAGCTACGCGAACGATTTAGAAATCTCTTCACCGAGGAGAGCCGACATACCCGGCTACCACCTCGTAACACTATTATAGTCTCTGTATCGTTTAAACTAACGCGCAAGTCTTATTTAATTTGAAGACACTCTCTCTCTCTCTCACTCTCAATTTTTCATTCTCACTCTTTCACTCCACTCGCGATCGCTCGAAATCTCTCGCAGACTTCAACTCCGCGAAGGATGTAGTTCTCCCCGTCCACGCTCGTTCCAACAACCCTCTCGCGCTTTGCCAGTTGCACTTCCGGATCTTTATGCGAAGTAAATAGTTTTGCGAGTTTCAAGAAAGCGACAATGGTATTCCCTCCGATATTTACTGTTGAGGGTGTGAACCTTCCTTTGCAATTGTTTCTCCAACGTTTCGCAAAAACTGCAACTTTATCAAGAGTCGGAAAACACACTTAATTCCTGTTAGGTACATTAATTCTGCTAACTCTTCGCACTCGAAGATATTTCAACTGAAAACCAAATATTCATGAGATCGCATAATACATGCTTTCAAATTGCTTTCAAAATGACCGATAGGTTTTTGGTTTCTATGCATAATTTCTTGAAGCAATTTAAAAACGAGTACTTCTTTTTTTTGACAAGTGTCCTTAAAATAAGTTGTACAAATTTAAAGTATAAAGATATCGGCGCGAAAGGGTTAAATAATTTCTGATTGATTAAATGAATCGCGTGTGTCGACCCTTAAGTAGTTCATGGTTGAACTAATAATTGTTTAATATGCACTGATGAAACTGTTCGAGGATTTAGCGGTAGTCCTCTAATCATTTCGCTGCGGATCTGTTACTGCCATTTAATATGATTTTCATTTACGTGTCGGATAAGAGTCCGGCATTAACCCTTAACTGCTGGGGTGGATCCTAAAATAAACTGTTTTCCTAAATGGTTTCGATGCAATTAATTTTCTTCAATTTACCGTAATAAATGTAATCAAATTATCATTATTAGACAGCGGATCTTTGTGCTAAATATTTCTTATTTCTACCGGAATTGTAACAAACTGGAGTTACAAGTTGAAAATAATATGTATTTTTAAATTCTTTTAATGTCTTTACTGTTCCAAATTACACCTATTAATTTTCATCACGAACGCATAAAATCTGCTGTCTAATCATTATTATATCTTTATCGCAAAGCAAACATGTTAATAATATTCAGCTTGAACTTCGATACAACAAATGCACACAACAAACAGAAGTTAATCGTACATTTCTCCAGCCTGAATAACAAATTTCATTTGATCTTGATACAATCATTGTTCTAAAAAATGTTTCTGACATAATCAATCCTCTTTAATTTTCCCTGATAAACAATCATCCGTATTATAAAGGAAAGATTTCAATGATACACGGTTTGAAATCGGTGCCAACAAATGCCCCGAGGAATCGGAGTTTAATCGTGCGTTTCAACATCCAATAATAAATTCCACTCGATTAAATAAAGCGTCACAAAATATCGTTAATTTTCAATAATTAAACGCCACACGATCTCCGATACCTCGCCAGATCAGAATAAAACAAATTGATTAAATTGCTTCTAAGGCCGTGGCGAACAGCGCAACAGCGCCCCAGGATATAGAAGCGATTATTAACAAAATTTATTTCATTCGCGATACCGGGGGTGGGGGGACAAGGGGGATGTGTTGGTTAAAAGCGTATCCACGCAGTCTGTATCGTCGAAAAGGCAGAAATAATTATATTCGCCTGCGGAGAATGGCCCGTCCACTAAAGAGTGAACACTGTGAACAGGTCTCGCGAAAAGCGCGGGAAATTCAAAAAAACCGGTGAAACCTGTCCCGCCACGGGCTCTCGCGGAGGTTAACAATCGTTGGAGCGGGCAGGAAACTGGGCTGTTGATTGCTCGAGTGTGTTCCGAGCGACGGCTGATTGATTTCCATAATTGGAATGCAGTTGCAATGGATGGAAATTTCTTTGTGTCCATGTATTAATGAATGGCGTTCGACGTGTCCGAGCAAACGAGGTTTCGCGGGGAATTTATTAACGGCTGGACTCGGGTTCTTTGCGCCCGATAGATCGCCGCGCAATCCGGTCATCGTGTTTTCAAAATTCGGAAAATTCTCCGCGATTGAACGATCCGCCGTGCTGCAACGCCGAGAACTATTAAAGGGATATTCTGGATTTGAACGCTATCTTTTAATTTCACCGAGTTTTACGAATTTTTTCCCGGAAGAACTATTTACTCCTTGCACAACGATTTATTTTTAGGTTATCATTCGACGGCGGATTTCATGTATTTATGGCAAAAATAACTTGGAAGAACGATAGAGAGATTGAAAGAATTTAAGATCGAAACATCTGTTATTTTGAACTAATTAAAATTATTAAAAAAAAGGGAACTATTGCTTGCAGTGGATAGAGAAAGTTTTTACTTTGCGTAAAGATCTAGTTACAGTGATTAGAATTTATATTAAAAATTACTTCTCTTTCTAATTCACTTCTTTGTTGTTCATAATTTCGTAGAAGAAGATGGAAGTTTATATTTATTGTATGTCTATGGATTTTTAAATAACTATACATCCATATATACACAACAATAAAATAGAATTTTATTTCGGACTGTAGGAAATTAGTAACATAACCATTTAGTGGATCTTGTGCGAAATCTTCATTACGAGATCTTCATTAGGATTTCGCACATTTATGGATATTTGAAGTATATTTTACGAATTCAAACAAATCCTTTTGTCCACGTTTCCAAGAGCAATTATACATAAAATATAAGAAAGATGTTTGGAAAATTGGAAACCAGAATACCTCTTAACTTTTTTGCTACCGGATGGCGAGGGCGAGATTCGCCGTTCGAACGATCCTAATTCGATGATCCGATCGCCGAGCACTTTGATCCTTAACAGGCTTACACCGTTCCTCGGATACTTCGATCGATCACAGCACCGACTAAAGTGCGCGATTCTGGCTCTACTAACATTGAAACACAATGTTTCCTTTCGATCGAGTTTCTACAGTGTCTAATCCGGTCAACAAAAGTGTGACTTGATTGGTCTTTTAGTAGATTGAAAAATGAAATTAGATTCTAGTTGATAGATTTTGTTTTAGTGTAGAAACACCTTTGTGAGCATTTGCTGTATTGATTTTACATATTCTTTCCGATCGATAACGTAGTTTAATTTATATGTTACGAAATACAGAAAATTTGGAACTAGCTGTCCAAGCTAACTTACAAGAAGAAGACGCGGTCATGGGGTCTCAGATTTCGTCGAAACTTTGCATACTGGTAGATTTCGTTCTCCTGTTTATGAAAATATAGCATTATAGGGTCAGATACTCAATAATTTTTTAGATATTTACAATTTAAATTTTATTATACTCGTTAAGCCGTTAAGTACAGTTTTAGTTGAAGTTTTTGTCAAGTGTCAAACGGCGTGATGGTAAAGTACTAGATTCATTACCGGGAAGGCTAATGTTTAAATCCCTTTTCCCATTTTTTTCTTTTTTTCCTGTTCAGTTTATCTATTTTAATTAATTGTATTTTGCACATAAAAAATACTCTCATAATATTTATAGGAAACAAAATATAAAAATTTTATTGCAAAGGAACATAATATGAAACAAACACTGACTTCATAAATCTTAACGTATCTCAAAAGTTGTTGAGTATCGACGCCTATAATGCTACATTTTCATAAACAGGAGAACGAAATCTAGCAATATGCAAAGTTTTGAGAAAATCTGAGACCCCATGACCGCGTCTTCTCCTTGTTAGATTGTACATGAACTGTGGAACCGTTCTATAAATTGCTATTTAATGGAATGTATGGTTTTATAAAAACCGGGGTCCATATCATTAATATTTTTTAATTTAAAGAATGTCGTGTGTATCGCAAACTTATGGACGTCCCGATTGTACAAAAATCCGCAGTCTAATAACAAAAGTGATCAAATCATCTTTGGCAGAGTCATTACCTCAGCAGCTGAGGGTTAACAACGCACTTAACAATTACTTAACAGAGTTATAAAATTATTCCTAATAGACTGTGGATCTTCGTATAGATTCCGATTTTCACTACGGTTTTACAAGTCCCCTTGAAAATGCCACGAGTGTTCGTTATTGTGAACGATTCTCTCGCGTTTTACTAGTTCAAACACGTCGGAGCCGCACAAAAATCCACAGTTTGGTAACAAACAAACATAACGAAATTATCACCGACCAAAATTTCATCTGGGCAACGTGACGAACCCAGCAATCAACAGAGTTACAATTCTCAACACATTGATTGCCAATCCAGCAACCTCGAAAATTCCATAAAATCGAACTAATTTATTTAATGAAATAAACAACTGAAATAGTTCAATCTATGATACCGAGCAGTGTCTCAATATGCTTGCATTTTCAGGACATTAATCAAATTTGGTACAACATATATAGTCGATATATATATATATATATATATATCGACTATATATATATATATATATATATCGACTATATATATATATATATATATATATATATATATATAGCCGATATATATGTATATATATATCCTCAGTATCGTAGATTGAACTATTTTATATATATATATATATATATATCGACTATATATATATATATATATATATATATATATATATATATATATATATATATATATAGCCGATATATATGTATATATATATATCCTCAGTATCGTAGATTGAACTATTTTATATATATATATAATAATAATAATAATAATAACGAAAAATTTCATTTTTAAATTTGGATAAATAATTCCGGCATGGCTGACATGACAGCCAACGTGTTAGCCGAAACTATTTCCCATAAAAAGTCCGCGAAGGTTCGCACAAATTCCCATTCCCACGTAATTGATGGTTTTACTAGAAGCACAATCTATTAAAAGACTGTACGCAGTCGGGACATAGTGAAAATACCATCAACCTCTTTTCACGCAAACGATCTCTCTTGCTTTACAAGTTTATACATGCTGCCGCAACTGCACAAAAATCCGCAGTCTGGCTATAAACGTAACGAAATTATCACCGGCGGAGGGTCGACATCGTGTCACACTCGGCAATTAACAAAACAGAGTTTTACATTTCCCGAAAAAACCAGACAAGTGTCGCTCGACGCTCGCTGCAATCGCTGAATGCAGCGTGCACACCGTTTCTCACGCTTTCTCGTTTCACAGGTGTCCGCGAAGAGAAAGATTGCCCGCTCTCCCTTCCTCTTTCTCTCTCTCTCTTGCTCTCCAATCAAAAAAGGTTTTCAAAATTGAAAAGCCGGACGTTCCCCGGAAAATTCATGCAGCGGGAAGTGTGTCCGTGTACGTGTGTATGTGTTAACGTAATAAATTCATATGGAGAGGGTTGCTCTGCGCGCGAAACAGGTCGCGAGATTCGAGCCTCGGTATTGCTATACTTGTAAATCACAACCATCGGAGTATTTAATTTAATAACTAGACGTGTGTATATATATATATTTATATAATATATTTTTCAATACATACGTTACGTGTACTTCTAGCGTAGTGTTTCTCTGGATCGGGCGACCAGGCCCAATGTACACAGTGTTCTCCATTTTTACACGTAGTTCCTCGGAGGATCCCGCGGATCTAGATCGCGCCCAAGATCGCGCGTGAACGTACAAAAACGCGAGAAATCCTCGGCCGGGAGTTTGTGGAATTTTCCAAAAATATTTTCTCCGTCAACGCTCCGCAGTGCTCCGCAATGCTCCGGAGAGATAGGCGCGGACAGAAATCCGTTTTCATGTTTTTCGACTGCAAATTGTATCCGAAAGAATTGATATGCCTGTTTTTATCGTTGTCGATATTCGTTAGGGGGATGAAAAATTGTGATAGCCGATTTTTATATTATTTTACGATGCTTTTACGATACTTTTACGATGATTTTACGATCGATATGGAACGAGGTCCTGGAATTCGGATGATTTGCATATGATTGAAAATTCGACGGTTTTTACGTACTCGTAAATGACGGGAACTGTAGATTCTTGCCTTGTTTATTGTGTCATGAATACCTTCTGCTAATTTGTTAGCGATCTAGGTAAAAATTCCATATTTAATAATCCTTGAGAAAATTTACCTTTAGGAATTTAAGCATAGCTTTTTTATAGTCTTGTGACGTTAAGGGTGATTTTATCTTGCGTATGTGGTTATTGAACATGATAATGCATAAACACGATATAAATTCTTCGAACATATATAACTTGCCTGCTGCAATATAATTTTTCATATTTTACAAGAGGACACGTTTTGTAAAATATAACAACTATGAAGACTATCGTGGAAATAAATGCTTGTAGCGTTAAATTATAATACTTTGGTTTTGCAGGGGTTTGATAATAATCGGTAGACTGCGGATCGTTATGCGAAATAAAAATTGCCTGCATCAATTACCAGAAGGGGGGAGTTACATAAAAATTTATTTCTTCTATTAATAATTTGTATAGATTGTACATAACATACCAGTAATATTAAATTCATGTGACGTTTCTTTTATATTGTATATCTACTCATTTTTGCTGCAAGCGCATAAAGTTCGCTAATAAAATCAGTACATGTTAACACTTTGGCTGGCAAAGCAACAACTACAAAAATTCCACAAAATCGAAGTAATTTATTTATTAACCCTTTGCACTCCGAGCAATTTTTAACACGACGCCAGCTTCTCTTTCGATGTCGCCTCAGCGGCGACAACGGAGTGCTAAGGGTTAAAATATCTATTGAAACGTTATAACGTACGGATACTGAGTAGTCCTTTAACCTTCTTATGTTTTCCAGATATTCACCAAATTTGGTACAACGATAGCGTAATAATTAATTTCTAAATATAGACAATTAATCCTGTCATTCTTATATGGGTGAAACGGCAGTAAACGTTTTAGATATTGAGTTTTGTCCACCCAGCACCGTTTGGAACACTGTGCAACGTTGAGGGACGAGGGTGAGTGGATGACCGCAGATGGAAAAGATACGAGGGATGAATGACTGCACGCGTAAAGATCCGCGGGCGTCCTCCTCGCGGAAAATCAACCCCTGCCGATGCGGATGTAGTTAGTGTAGTGTTTAATGTATTATATCATGTAGTATAATAATATATCTACGCACTCCCGAACCTCCTGTCCAAGAAGGCCCGTGAAGGTTCGCGTGTTGCGGAGACTCAAGCGCGACCTTTGCTATCCTCCGGAGTTTCAACACACAATATTTTCTTCCGACCAATTTCGCTGGTGTTGGAATCGGGTTCGGGGGGGGGGGGGGGTTGTTGTGGGTTGGAGACGCGAGAGCTTTCGATGCCGCTGTAAATATAGGGGTCATCTAGGGCGGTCATTGCGCGTCACTTGGATCTTTGCTCCCTCGACACGTGAACTGTACACTCGTTTCGAATTCTTTGCTTTACGATCATCGAACTCGTATAAATTTCCTTTGTAGAAGATCATCGATCAAATTGTGCGAGAAGATTCGATTAAACTGTACTTTGAAGGACCAATTTTTTTAAACTCTTTTTTATGCAGTTCTATAGATTTCGACGAGAAAACACCGAACATGAAAGTCTTATTGCCAGGAGTTCACTGGTTCAGAAGTTATGCGCATGTGAAGTTGAGCACTTTTTTAGCATTTTTGACGGATTGAAGCGCCGCCATATTGATATTCTTGCTGGGTGGTATACGTAAGATCGGCGAAGTAGTACCGAGTAGTAAGTAGTACCTAACCCCAGACCAACTTGGACTATTTTACACGCGTATAACTTCAAAACCAGTGAATTGTCATCTAGCGCATGCGCTAGTACTACTTAGCCGATGCGCTGAATACCCACCATCTATCCAGCGCATTCAACAGTCGTACCTCTACCACTCAACGAATATCCAATATGGCGACACTCTAACTTGTCAAAAACGCTTAAAATTGCTCATGTTTACACGTTTATAACTTTTCAACGAGTAAACTCCGGTAACCAAAACTTCAATTTCGTGTACTAAAATTTACACGTCTATCATTTTCTCCTCAAAATGTGTAGCATCTCATACAGAAAACTTGAAAATTTTTGGTCCTCTAAAATACAGTTCAGCCGAACATTCGATTAACCCCTTCAAGTATCAGATTCTAGACTGCGGGTTTGATGCGTTCATAGCAAAAATAGGCGAGTAGAAATTCCATACAGTGGAAATTTATATGAATTGAAGAATATAAATACGTCTCTCACGACTTAATAAAACCTCTGAAGAGGCAACTAAATTCCTACTTGATTCCCACGTCTTGCAATTAATGCAAACAATTTTTAATTTGCACAAAGATTCGTAGTCGAACTATTACATCGAGTGGGACTCGTGATGAAGATTTCTAAAGGATTTCATTGAATATGTTATTCGTTTCCTTCAAATTGAAATAAATTCTGTTTTGTTGTTATCGATACATCTGAGAATAAAATGGCAAACATTAGATATAAATTTTCTTCCTCCTTCAAGAAATTTTGGACGACAAAAAACTTCTAATCACTGTAATCGTAAAATAAATTGCAGTACCTAAGATTAACTTGTTGCACTACTTGATTCATAATTCACTAGGAGAAATAGAAAATTCACATCTATTGTATGACTACGTTTTTCCAATGGCTAAATATTAACTACAAAATAGAATTTTATTTCTCTATAAAGTGAATTAATAATAGACGCCTTTAACAGATTGTGTTAGATGTCTTCGCCACGAGTCTAACTCGATATTATAGTACAAGAAGTTAGCGGAAGAAGTTCTTGCAATAGCGTTCATTTCATTTTATAAAGAAAAAACTGATCGTTCACCCATTTAATAAAAATATACCTCGGCCACCTTACAAGCTTCTAAGATATTTTGTTATCTCCTGATAATCTCAAGACTCGAAAATGGAGCAACCGTCGTTGTAGAATTTGTTTGTCGGACTCCAATTCAGTTTAATACAAACAATTTGATGCGGAAACCAATATGATCATTTCCATTACGTACACGGTTGAATATGTTTCAGTAAAACGTACGGTCGAATTGTTAAAGACAATTACGGTTTCGTAATACCGTGGGCGTCCGGCGAAGTTGAATTTCCCATGATTGCATCGGTGCAATAAAAATAACAGTAACGATTCAATTAATGAAGTTTCCACGGTATGCTTGACATTCAGCGGCGGGGCAACAGCTCCGCGCGAGAAGTTTCGCGAATGACGGCCAGTAGGGAGCAACAAATACCGTATGCATAATTAACCGGGAAGCCATTTTGCAGCCGGCATTGAAACGACATTATACGGTCTTTGAAACGAGCCGTTTGTATCCCTCATTGTTCTCGGTAACGCCCCGGCTCGAACAATAACACCTGGCGACATTATAATAAGCTGGTCAGGTGAAAGGCGACGACGAAAGATCGGCAAAAACTCGGAGATGATGCGAAGAAACAGGTCGAGTAATTACCGGAAGTGGATGCGGCTCTCGAGGGACTTTAATTACAGAAAGGGGCGAGCGAAAATGCGTTAACCAACCGAAATGTCGAGCAAACCACATCGATTTCAATTTGACGCTGTGTTCACGTCGTACATTGGGCTATTCTGCCCGAAAAGCGCGCAAAAACTATTAAAACATTATTTGTAAGTTCGAGGACATAATATTATACCTGGTATCTCACCCGATTTTGACATTTAGTTTACGCCACTATCATGATATTTAGCGAAAATGCGTTAACCAATCGAAATGTCGATCAAACCACATCGATTTCAATTTGACGCTGTGTTCACGTCGTACATTGGGCTATTCGGCCCGAAAAGCGCACAAAAACTATTAAAACATTATTTGTAAGTTCGAGGACATAATATTATACCTGGTGTCTCTCCTGATTTTGACATTTCGTTTACGTCACTATTATGATCTTTAGCGAAAATGTTTCGAGTCAATTTTCGATTGCTTCCGGGGGATGATATTGTAAAATTGTTAGCTGTTTGTAGATGGACTCGTAAAGGTCATGTGAAGGTCAACCTTGTTCCTTTAAATTGGGTGATACATTTGTTAATGCAATGATCGATACAGCATTACATTCTCTATAAAAAAATGTATTAATCTATACATATATCGAAACATCATTATTTTCAAAAATATCTTGATTTAAATATCGCTCGCCTTCATTTACAATAAGATAGGTTCAATATCATGACTAGACAAAAGATTTTAGACACAAATCCTTTAAAACATTTAAAAATCGCTAACAAGCGTATGACGTTTCCGGAAGTGGTTAAGAATAAAACTAGTGTCATAAAATATCTCAACATTTATAAATAACAAAAAAGTATTGATTCATGATTCCTCATACATTCTACTATATCCGGTAACAAAAACGTTTTACGCAATATTTTAAAATTGACATTTTGCTCTTCACGGTAAGTACCCCACTGTGCGTTGGGGGAAAAACGTTCTCGTCAACGCGAACACGCTTGAGGGGTCGGTTACGCGAACGCAGCGAAGCAGCTGTTGGAAAAACAACAAGTGAAATGGGGGACGGCTCGGAAAACTGCGGGGAAAAACTGGGCCACAAGCAGAGTCACGTGCTCCGGCGAATCGAAGAATCTACAGGCGGTCGTCCGTTCGATTTCCGGGCCACGGCGATGTAGGGTGGGTTTAACCGTTCGAGTGGCCATCTCGGGTCATCCTGGAAACCCGGTCGCAGACTCCGAAGCCTCGTTTTCCTCGGCAACTCGAGATACAGGCGAGTTGTTGGCCGATTTTACTGTGACGCTACTCTGTACGGTTCGTTTGACGATATGAAATTTTTCCGAAGTGTCACGGGTCGGCATGGGTTCGTTTGATCGCAGGAAACATCCTCTCTGTAGGTCGCCCAAGGGTCATATGGGTAATTATTCAGAGTGATCTTGCTCGATCATAGAAAACATCTTTTCTGAAGATCATCGCGCAAGATGGACTGTTCATAATGGTTCAAAATATTCAAAATCGTGATGAAGATTTCGAACAGAATCTACCAAGTACTTTTCAAATTAAAATTCGAATCTTCCAAATTTCAAAAATTCAAAAATTCAAAGATTCGAAAATTCAAAAATTCAAAAATTCAAAAATACAAAGATTCGAAAATTGAAAAATTCAAAGATTCGAAAATTCGAAAATTGAAAAATTCAAAGATTCGAAAATTGAAAAATTCAGAAATTCAAATATTCGAAAATTCGAAAATTCAAAAATTCAAAGATTCGAAAATTCAAAAATTCAAAGATTCGAAAATTCGAAAATTCGAAAATTCAAAAATTCAAAGATTCGAAAATTCAGAAATTCAAAGATTCGACAATTCAAAAATTCAAAGATTCAAAAATTCAAAAATTCGAAAGCTCGAAACTTTTAAAATTATTCATGTAATTTTGTATTAACACGAATTTGTTTTATACATTGTCCACAATTTTATCCACGAATTTCATTTTTTTTTACAGAAAATTATAGTCTCCTGTGAAGAAAGTCGTAAGACAAGGAGTTGATGATCCAGAAACCATAGGCAGTTGATGGGTGAGTCTTTATCGAAACACCATTTTAATTTTTGCTTGAACGAAGTGTCAGTGTATAGATAATGTTCATTTAACACTAAACCTACCAAGCATTAAAACTATCGGCGAATTTTCCCTTATAAAAATGGCAACTCTAGATTTATTCAGATTGTCCGTAATTTCCAATTAAATAATAGATGCTTGCACAAGCAAATTTATTCCATTATTTTACATAAACGAATTTTTACAATTTCAATAATTGCAACATATAAAACTGGTCATGTGACCGTGGTAGGCTTAGTGTTAATTTGAACAGTTCCAATTTTCAGTTAGTAGGTAAGTTCCCGTTTTATTTAGACGTATCTTTATTGCAAAAATGAACAATCATCCTAAAGAGCATTGTTACTTGAATCTCTGTCGACCGACAATGTTCTGGGGAAAAATGATACTTTGATTGCGCGGGATGTATCGGTGTGGTAGACCGGAAGTCGTCGCGTTAATGGCAGGAAACACGTGTTGGATGACACCGGAAGTAATCAGGCGGAAGCGCGACCGGTGTCCTCCGAGAAACACCTTGATTGCTCGGCGCCACGTAACTAGTGTAATGTCGCGGGGGCATGCTTGCTCGTTGGCCGGCTGCCAGCTTGTTTCTCATCGATGGAAACTTCGTTCCGGGTGAAACGACCGTGAAACGCGGCCTACCGTGAACAGAAAAATCCTGTTTCGGGCTGATCTGCGTTCCCGTTCGCTGATCGTTCGCCGAAACCCGGGACATACGGTTCGGTGCAGCGTGCACTGTCCTGGAATTCGCTAACGCCCTTTTCCGTCGCTTTGGCACATAACTCGATGAAAAACGAGGTGTTTAGGACATCACCGCCAACTGCCCTTAACCCTTTGCGGCCCAATATGTTCCCTTTATTTTACTTTAGAACTCGCCACATACTTCTTGACATAACCTATGTAGAACAGCTGGGAAATAACATATATCATTCAATTTAATAAAAACGGAATTGACCTTCATATATCCTCTACGCGTCCATTTACAAAACGAAACTATTTACACGAGATTACACCACTCTCGAAATCAAGCAAGTTTCTATGTATGTATTAGGTTCTTGATTACAAAATGTACAATTTTGAACAGTAACTTTAAACAAACATAACTTTTATCCAAATATATTTATTAATAAAAGTAAGGACCATTGTGATCAACGTATTCTGTCAATGAATTTCAAGGTTCTGGATGGTATTTCGGTAGAAATTGCGTTTCGTGGTCATTTACGTTCTTCATTTTCAAGACTGTCATTTACATTTTTTAGTTTCTTTTGCCATCAACAAATAGTACATCGATTAATGAATGAATTTTAAGGTTCTTGATAGTATTATCACGGTAGAAATTGCGTTTTGTGGTCATTTACGTTCTTCATTTTCAAGACTGTCTTTTACATTTTTTAGTTTCTATTGTCATCAACAAATAGTACATCGATTAATCGTTACATATTGATAAAAATTCACATAATGCTATCGTCAGTATGTTGCTATTGCAAATCAAATTTGTTTACTAGAAAAATTAGACATTTATATTAAAATTCAAGATAGGATCTTAAGGATCAATTTCATAGCTCAAAGTGATGTGTAATAAACCTGTAGACTGTAATAGTATTTCTTGATCGAAACGCTTTATAACATTTTGATTCCAAAACCGGACATTTCATACTCTCAAATTCTTTTAATTTTTCAACGGTTTCGAATCTCACTTACTTATTTTCAAATATAAACGCATGAAACCCACAGTCTAATTATAACGATAGACGCTGGATTCGTGTGTCAAGCACGTCTGATCAAG
Source organism: Sphecodes monilicornis (assembly GCA_913789915.3). Classification (NCBI taxonomy): domain Eukaryota; kingdom Metazoa; phylum Arthropoda; class Insecta; order Hymenoptera; family Halictidae; genus Sphecodes; species Sphecodes monilicornis. The sequence continues at coordinate 23,611,330 of OU565287.1, forward strand.
TATTTTCTGCGAATCTGTGGAGGTACACGAAGCTAACAATCAACTCGAAACAACCACCGTGAATAATAATCGTCCATTGAAACACGTCAATACAACTGTTAATATTGTGGACTGACAGGTCGCTAACTATCTCCAAGGGTTTTCTGGGGTTCCACAACAGTAGCTAACCGCTTTGGTTCCCCGTGGGAGCACGCCTAAGTGCCCCGAACAGCTCTAATGACAGTTAAACGCCGACGCTCGAGAGTGGCGACTAATTGGCCTGCCCTTAATCGTCGATCGTGAATTCGGGCTCCGTCCGCTCGCTGACTCGGGCCTATAAAAATGAACGTACTCTCGCGACGATCCTCGTGGATTAAGGGGTGGAGGGGGTTGGCGAACAAGGTGCGCGGGAGTAATTTTACGATCGCACCGGAGGAACCGTAAAACTCGAATTCGAATCAGCGACGAGCGTAAATATTCACAGCCGTGTTAACATACTTGCCGCTGGTAAAAAAAACGGTTCGTGGGCGGGAGAAACACTCTAATCGAATGTATAAATAATCCGTTTATTTATTAGGGTGGTCGAGGAGAGCTCGCTCGGTTTTCCCTGGTAATCTCTAGAAAAACCGAACAAGCTTCTTGGCCGACACAGTATCATTCGAATTATGCGGTACGCGTATAAAGAAATATTTTTTGCAAAGGGTTCATGTGGTCGCATTAACCCTCATCAACACGGGAAATTTTTTTTTACGATTCTGCATGAAGAGTAGTATGAAGAAGTTGTATGAAATTTTCGTTTAATCTCAAGGATATTAATTCAACTAAAGTAGATTTGAGATGTCGCAAAAGATGATGGACATATAAATTGAAAAATATTGAATATTATGTGAATAATTTTGAAATAGCCACCCGGGTACCACGTCGTGCGGATGGGGGTTAAATATGAAGTCATATAAAGAAATATTTTTTGCAATGGGTTCATGTGGTCGCATTAACCCTCATCAACACGAGAAATTTTTTTTACGATTCTGCATGAAGAGTAGTATGAAGAAGTTGTATGAAATTTTCGTTTAATCTCAAGGATATTAATTCAACTAAAGTAGATTTGAGATGTCAGAAAAGATGATGGACATATAAATTGAAAAATATTGAATATTATGTGAATTATTTTGAAATAGCTACCCGGGCACCACGTGGTGTGGATGGGGGTTAAATATGAAGTCATATAAAGAAATATTTTTTGCAAAGGGTTCATGTGGTCGCATTAACCCTCATCCACACGGGTAATTTTTTATACGAATCTGCATGAAGAGTAGTATGAAGAAGTTGTATGAAATTTTCGTTTAATCTCAAGGATAGTAATTCAACTAAATTAGATTTGAGATGTCAGAAAAGATGATGGACATATAAATTGAAAAATATTGAATATTATGTGAACTATTTTGAAATAGCTACCCGGGCACCACGTGGTGTGGATGGGGGTTAAATATGAAGTCATATAAAGAAATATTTTTTGCAAAGGGTTCATGTGGTCGCATTAACCCTCATCCACACGGGTAATTTTTTATACGAATCTGCATGAAGAGTAGTATGAAGAAGTTGTATAAAATTTTCGTTTAATTTCAAGGATACTAATTCAACTAAAGTAGATTTGAGATGTCAGAAAAGATGATGGACATATAAATTGAAAAATGCTGAATATTATGTGAATGATTTTGAAATAGCTACCCGGGTACCACGTCGTGCGGATGGGGGTTAAATATGAAGTCATGGGCGACCACATTTACGTTAACTCTCGCTCGCTCCTCAGAAATTGTTGCATAACAGAGTCACAGATTTCAACCATTTTTGTTTCACACTTTAAAGCAACCAATTTTGTTTCATTTACAACGTCACATTTTAAAGAAATATGTACATCTTACAACACAAAGAAATCGATCGTTTTAGAATATATAAGAAATCTAAATCGGTGAATTTTCATCCTAACGTATAAGAGTATAAGTTAAATTATGTTTTATATATTTACTGCCAAACAAGATTTGCAATGTTTTTGATCGCGTTATATAGCGGTGTATTGTATAAACCATACTTCCATTTGAGAGTTTTAGAAAACGAATAGCTTGGATCTGTTTGTTGTTCGTGAACGATAAACAGGTGAACTAGTTATTAGCGAATCGTGACTGAGTTTATCCGATTAGCCGTCATTTCGAACAACTATTGGCCGACACTGGTTTGCCAGAGGAATCGATATTGCGATTCTAATAGGTTTGAAGCTCTGTGAATAATTAATGCTCACCGCCGCTCTCCGAGAGGAAAGACAAAGGGGAGGGGGTTGCGGGAGGGATGAAGATTGGCCGAGGTGTGAAAGGAGCCATTTGGACAGCCGAGGTCGGCTTTCACATCCGCCTAAAACTATTCAAGCGTCGCGCGTGGTCCTCTTCTTGGACAGGAGTTCGCGCCGGGTTTTGGACAGTGCCACGAATAAAGTAATGTTCTCATTTGTCTATCCTAATAATTAAAAATCTTGTGTTGCTCGTAGCACGGCTACGAACGTGTTCTCACAACCTTATCACAACCTTATTTATAGAGTGCCCTGATGGCGAGCTCGAGTTATTTTTTATCTTTTTCCTTTTTATTTCTGTGAATAACTAGCGCTTCTTCTTCGCACTCGCATGCTCACACACACACAAAATTTCTCTCTCTCTCTCTCTCTCTCTCTCTCTCTCTCTCTCTCTCTCTCCCATTCGCTTTTTCGTTCTCTCATTCTCTCTGGCACTTTCTCGCTCTAGCTCGACGGAATCCACGTGTTGCCACGCGATACGATATCTGCTCGAACGTGCTGTACGCGTCGTTTCTCGTGTCCCTTCTTCCCTCTCGTTCGCCTTGCGCTCTTTTATTCCCCCTGCTTTCTCGCCGCGTCCTCTTTCCCCGCGTTTCATTTACAGACGACAGGTGTTCGCTCGTAAATCGGTAACGAGTCGCATGATTCGGCACCGCGAGCCACCATTGCGCCATCGACGCGAAACAAATGAGAGCGCGTCGATCATCGCGCAGAAATCTGTCTCGTTTCCGGCCTCCGACTGCATCCGGACGGACGTGTGCGAGTGCAACGTCGCAGCGGCTGCGGCAGCTGGATAATATTGCACCTACGGATCATCGATGTTCGCTGATCCATTTCTCGTAATTTATTTGGAAAGCAACTGCGAATAATTCTACGATCAACTACTGGAAAAGCATGTAGTAGTCGATAGTGAGGAAAAGAATTCTAGTTTCGAAGAATTTGGTTTCTTTGTTGAGAAAGATATTGACTGCTTTATATTCATGTTCTAATATTCACGATTGAATTACTGGAAAATAATGTGCTGCAACATTTCGGAACGTCCCGACGCTCTTGCACATTAACGAAAGCATTGTTAAGAAGTGGAGGCTGTTGCAGAAAAACAATATAGCGTACGATACAGCGGTTTCCGTACTCTATTCGTTGAAGCCACATTTCTCTCCGGTTTTTTCGCAGTTGCTTTCCACTCTGCAGCCCTTAACACACAAAAGACTGTAGCCGGGTGCGAACCACAGCACCGAAACCAATTCCCTAACATTCGAAAGGATTGTTCATCCTGCTGCAACGTTTCCACGCGGCGCATCCCAGGTAATTTTTCACAACAAGGCGTGCAGAGCGTGACGGAGGGTTCTTCGAAAAACTGTAATAAGCCCAGCCCCAGCGCAGCGTCGGCGAAACATTCCTCCGGAAGCAAGACACGTTCCGAACGCGTTTTCTCTTGTTCTTCGAATCCGTGTGCAGGCCTTGGCTCGCCGAGGCCAATCTTCCAACCGGGCAAAGAGTCGATCGGACTCGGTAGAGATTTGATAAACAGTTTATCAACCCTCTGAAGATCGAAACGGAGTCTCTGCACGCTCGAATCGACGTCAAAAAGACTCTTTGATGAACGCCGACGCACGCCGAGGAGCACGGAGATTGAATCTTTGTATTCCGCTCGCGTGGAACGCATCCGTTCGATGCAGGATCCGTAGCAGGAAAGAGGACGTCAGCCATCTTGGCCAGAGGATGTCCCGCGACCATTGGAAACCGGCGTTCGAGCTGAAGATCTTTTGGAAGCGGAGCCGTCTATCTTGCGCTCGCGTCTCTCTTCACATCGAGAAATTGTCGCACCTCGACGCGACGGCTGTTGTTTTTAAATTGATATTTACAGGACACCCTCTATACTCGCACACAAAGGCATACCGTCGTGCAACGCTTCCCTTCGCTCGAATTCTTCACGCCTCGAGCCTCTGTACGCGTGCACCCTCGTCAACAGCGTTTCTCCTCGACTTTCCACGCTCCTCTCGCCTTTCTTTCATCGTATAACACGCGCACAGCGCTTCTCGCCTCGACGCTCCGGAATTCTTTTGTTATTAATATTCACAACCATAATATTTGCGATTGATAATGAACGGGCTGGCTACCGTCCTCCGCGGCCGCCAGACGAGCGAGACCATCTCTCGCTCGATGTCGTTGCTGGGGAAAAAAGCACTGAACGCTTCTCGGCCCCCGTTTCTCGAGGGACAACCCTCCGCCTCGCCCTTTGAGATTGGTCGTTTGAAATCGCCGACAATTAATGCCAACTCACACCCTCAGGCGACACTATGGCACTCGCGATAATGCCCTTCGAACCGATCATGCGTGTCACCGTCAATGGACTGTGTAATAGGAGAGCATTGCAAAGGCTTTTGTGAACATGTTGGACATCTTTTAAAGGATAATAGTAGTGGTGTGCGAGAGCCCGAAAATGTCGAGTCGGTACGAGAACATTTTTCGAGATCGGGACAAGCTCTTGAAAATTTGGGGATTCGCGATTATCTCGAGATTTTCGAAAATTTCAGGATTCTCAATTATGTCGAGATTCTCGAAAGTTTCGGGATTCTCGATTATATCGAGATTCTCGAAAATTTCAGGATTCTCAATTATGTCGAGATTCTCGAAAATTTAGGGGTTCTCAATTATGTCGAGATTCTCGAAAGTTTCGGGATTCTCGAAAATTTAGGGATTCTCAATTATGTCGAGATTCTCGAAAATTTAGGGGTTCTCAATTATGTCGAGATTCTCGAAAGTTTCGGGATTTTCGAAAATTTAGGGATTCTCAATTATGTCGAGATTCTCGAAAGTTTCGGGATTCTCGAAAATTTTGGGGATTCTTGATTATATCGAGATTCTCGAAAATTTTGGGATTCTCAATTATATCGAGATTCTTGAAAGTTTCGGGATTCTCAATTACGTCGAGATTCTCGAAAATTTCGGGATTTCCAATTATGTCGAGATTCTCGAAAGTTTCGGGATACTCGAAAATTTCGGGGTTTTCAATTATATCGAGATTCTTGAAAGTTTCGGGATTCTCGAAAATTTCGGGATTCTCAATTACGTCGAGATTCTCGAAATTTTGGGGATTCTCGATTATATCGAGATTCGCGAAAATTTCGGGATTCCCAATTATGTCGAGATTCTCGAAAGTTTCGGGATTCTCGAAAATTTCGGGGTTTTCAATTATATCGAGATTCTTGAAAGTTTCGGGATTCTCAATTACGTCGAGATTCTCGAAAATGTCGGGATTCTCAATTATGTCGAGATTCTCGAAAGTTTGGGGATTCTCAATTACGTCGAGATTCTCGAAAATTGCAGTATTCTCAACTATGTCGAGATTCTCGAAATTTTGGGGATTCTCGCTTGTATCGAGAGTCTCGAAAGTTTCGGGATTCTTGAATGTCTCGGGATTCTAAAAAATTCTAGGGTGTTCAGTACTCGATTAACGTCATGGGACTCGCTTCAAAATCGATCGCGGTATGAAATTAATGATATCCGAGGCATTTCCGAAAACCACATTATAAAATTTATTTATTGAATCTTCTTTTTTCTTCCTTAATTCATTAGTATAGAGTTGTAAATCCCTAAACTTTTGAGAATCCCAAAACCTTCGAGAATCTCGACACTTTCGAGAATCCCGGAACCTTCGAGAATCTTGAACATTTTCGAGAATCTCGACGTAATCGAGAATCCCGAAATTTTCAACAACCCCTCTCGTCTCAATATCTTCCCGACCCGTCTCGACCATCATTCTCGCACACCCCTACAAAATAGGCAACCATTTCAGTCGATTTTTTCAAATCTTGACAAAGAACTTTAAATTTTCTTTCATAATTAATCTTCTTCATCTCCTTCTTCGATGGGCTTTGATATGTAAGGAGGATGTTGAAACGGGTGTTGAATATAAAATTTTTGACATGTAACGGCCAAATGGAAAATTGCCAACATTTTTGCAAAAGAACTTAAAGAGTAGCTCTGTAAGACAACGTAACCCGTATCTTGATATCTTCAACAGTCTTTGTTTAATAAATTATAAAAATTGAAAGTCTAGCAGCAACCTTGCGGAGCTTCCAGGAAGATTTCTAGAGGAGGTAAATCGGGAAAAATGCTTTGTTTCCAAAGGAAAAGGGGGTTAAAAGAAGGGGACGTTTCTGTTCGAAGATGTTTGCGCTTTAACGCGTTAAAGACGCAGCCTTGACTCCGTTAACGGAGACGCTCGATTGATTGGCTATGTGGCCGTGAATCGTTTCGACGGCCTTCCGACCAGAAGAAGTCTATTTGAGAGGTGCGGGGGAGGGTTGATACCTCGAAGCATCGGATAGCTGACATTAAACAAGACGTTCTTTCTCCTCGGGGCTCTTCGAGGAGAATCTTCGGAGACAGGCCTCGTCGGTAGTAGGGTAACCATCCCCATTGTTCCACGAATAAATCCCCGTTCGTTTCGAAGAGGACTGTCGTTTAGTGCGTGTCCACGTCCTCAAGAAGCTAACTGTTGGGCTGGGCGTGGACGAAACGCGCGCGATACACCGTATCTGGAGATCTAACTTCTAAAACGTCTTAACTGGAGTCTTGGTCGATTTCGTAGAAAATTTCCTATCCGTAAACACAAGCGGATATCGGCTCCGCTCGTGGGGGCTGGCAGCGCGAACGACAACTTCGCTGACCATCGTTCTGTCAGCCATCGGCGCTCTGCCGTCCGGACCTTTTCTAGATAAACCCTCCATATTCAAATCTCGAACCAGTCGCTGAAGACAATATTAACCCTTTGCACTCGGAAGTATTTCAACTCCATAACCAAACTTTTTTTTTTCGATCGAGAATATTTTCGTCCTATATAATTTTTTCATTTTGAAGAAATGAAACTGATATAATACCTCATAGAATACTTAAATGTTTGGTAACTAATTTATTGAATGTCAATTTAATAATGTAAACAATATTTTGAATATAGCAATTTTTAATGGTGCCTCAGAGTCACCACTCGAGTGCTAAGGGTTATAAATATCTTCGTTATACGCAGCCCTATGACAAAACCCTCGAGGACAGTCTAATAATTTGACAAGGTGTAATCAATTTTTAAATATTCGTCAGTATGGTGTACTGATGTCGTCCCCGAAGGATTAACACGTTCAGCGCCATGTCACCCATATCTGGGTAACGGAATTATTTATACAGAATTGAAAATTAATTTTTACGTTAATAGATTGAGTGTACAAAATTTCCTTACGATCTGAGGAATAGAAGAGGTTTGAAACAGTAATTAATATCACAAAACCAAACTTCTTAGTTTTTGTTTTATTAAATATATTGCTTTGATTTTGTGTAATTTTTATGATTGTGGAGTAGGCGTTGAACGTGTTAAGTAATGTAAAATAATCAGGTATAGTGGCTTCGTAAACCTGAGTGGTGAAGAAATTTGTTTGTTTGCTTCTAAAGAGAGAGACCAATGATCACGTGGATGATTGAGGATTAACTAGAGCAGGCAGTTCCAATGTATTCCCTTCCGAGAACTGCAAGGTCCCCACCATCGAACCTCTTCCCACTACTACGTACAGCCGTAGAGTTAGTGAGTGCTACGCGAGCCACGCGGCTCTCATGGTGGGAGCTTCCCACCATTATACTGTCCGCCCATCAGGAGATGGCAGTGATTTTCGACAGTGGGGTGCAGGGGGACTGCGAGACCCCACTCTAGACGCCAGGCTGCGGACCCCACTCTTACGCTTACGTTCTGACGGGAACGGTCGACATAGGCGCTCAACGTCACCACATCTCTCTGTCCCAGTCACACTAATACGCGCGTTCCCGTCTTTATCGAGTCAATAGCTGTAGACGTCTAGCGCGCAGAAGGGAGATCACGTTGTACCTACAAGTTTCTCACTGCCATCTCCTGATGGACGGACGGTACATTATAACGATGAAGTCCAAGAGTGGGGGAAGAAACTAAGAGGGGAAGGTGCCTCGAGCAGTGATGCCAGATCGGGCAAATCGAGAGGAATACAGTTTACCGCCTCTCTGATGACCAGAGTAATATGTCACACGTTGCGCGGCACGTCACGTGACTAGTCTACGGTCTTAGTGGGGGACGTTGGAGTGTGCTCAGGTAGTGGAATGGGATAGTGGAAAGAGTAAAGGAGGAGAGGAAAAAAACAACCAATTCTGGTTGTTTCTGGCATCACTGGCATCGTGCAGTGATGGGAATGTTGACGCTTTTCACGCGCATGCGCGAGTTTCGGCAGCACCGAAGCTACGTCCGAAGTTTGTGGGATACTATTGGGGCGAAAGTAGTGGGTTTGTTATTATATATTTCGTTTAAAGTTATTTTAGTACCCTTCCCTTCCTTATTCTCAAGATGATGAAGAAGGGTAAGTTATATTATATTGTACATAGATACATATATATATATATATAATATGTATATATTACATTTTAATACATATATAATATATATATATATATATATTATATATGTATATATTACATTTTAATACATATATAATATATATATATATTACATTTTAATACATATATAATATATATATATATATATTACATTTTAATACATATATAATATATATATATTATATATGTATATATTACATTTTAATACATATATAATATATATATATTATATATGTATATATTACATTTTAATACATATATAATATATATATATATATTATACATGTATATATTACATTTTAATATATATATATATATATATATATATATATATTATATATGTATATATTACATTCTAATACATATATATATTATATATGTATATATTACATTTTAATACATATATATATATTATATATGTATATATTACATTTTAATACACATATATATATAATATTTATGTATCTATGTACAATATAATGTAACTTACTCTTCTTCATCATCTTGGGAATAAGGAAGGGAAGGGTACTAAAATAATATATTTATATCTATATATATATATATATATATATATATATATATATATATATATACGTACACATGTTGTACATTCATTTTTCAAAATCAAATCATAATAAATTTTGCGAAATTAGCGGGGCGACCAAGGTATTTTTGTGCTTGACTGAGGCTAAAATTGCCGCGCATGCGCGTAAAAAGCGCCAACATTCCCATCACTGGCTTCGAGTAACTCCGGAGCTACTGGTTGGAACTGCCTGAACTATAGTATCGAGTTGTTTTTAGATCTCTAGCAAGCATCAAACAGAAATTCCTCATTTTTTCGTAGATATTCTCACTGTCTTCGGTGACTGATCCTGCGATTGACCTAATCTTCGGCGGCTCGGCAGGACCCACGGTGGACGGAACGATCCATGGTTTCCTCGGCGATCGAGAACTCCGGTCCGGTTACCTAACGATCCACTTCCGGTCCAGCTAGTGCTCGTGATTGCGGCCGAGTTCGGCCGAGGGGACCCGGTACGATCGCGCGGTCGCAGCTTCAATTTCCTCAAGATCCGGTATCCGCGCGTTGTGTTTCCTCAGCCAGCTCGCAGGATTAATGGAGCAACTTTAATGAAACCGGGCTCGCGGTTGCCACTGCGAAATTAGACTATCGCGTCCCCTGTCGTCGCAGTTAATCTTTAACGCGACGCGTATTTGTAACCGGCGCGCTCCCTCTACCCCGTCGAAGCTGGATGAGCAAACGTAAGTCCGCCGGAAAAAGATATAAGAGTGCAGGCGAAGAAACGGACGCGATGAAAAATCCTCGGGTTTTTCGACTGTGTTAATTCGTCTCGCTGGAAATTGCGCCTCCGGTGTTACGACACGCGTTTTGAAATAAAACTATCGCCATCGTCCAGCTGGGAAAATTCCGACGCGTACACGATTTTGCAAAGTGGACGTGAACGATCGATACTCCCTGCTAACAGATTTTCGACTAAAAAGAATGTATGAATCAGATTTTGAATTTCGCGCTTTGTCACCTTTGCCCGGAAGAAGCGACTTTAACAGCTGTCTCAAAAATTACATGAAAACGATCAATGTTTAATCGATTGAATCCTAGCATCGCAGAATTCTTATTATTCTTTTTTTTTTTTAACGTAGTGTTCATATTTCAGACAACGATATCGATGGAAAATACATTTTTCATCTCTCTAACGGTTCGCTGGCCAAACTCGTTTGAGACTGTTAGTTCCATAAAAGCTAGATGCATTTTTAATTCAACTTAATTGTTTGATGGAAGGATCCAATCTTTATTAGCCCACCGCTGTGACCCCATTAAAACAATATCAATCATTCACGGCCACCGTGCAATTTCGAGACGATTGTTTCACCGGAGATTCGAAATCCAAACGATCGCGGCGATCCTGCTTGATATCTCGTGGAACGATCATTTCGGAGGACGCTATGATCGATCGGTCTTCTCGCAATGGTTCTCGGCCGAAATTCCCGTTGTACGACCGCGGTAACCAGGATTTCCCGTCGTCCCTTGAAAATAAACGGGTTTAGTTACAGAGAACGGAGCAGAGCAGAGTCGGGTTTCATTGAAATTCTCGGTAATTTGGTTTGCGCTGGGTCATGGGAGTCCCGAAGACCGCCCGATCGTTCCGTCGACATAAACTGAATGATCGTAGGCACCGTGACCGAGAGCCGGTCTCCAATTCCCATAATTCCCTGGGCCCGGCGACTACGGGTACGTTTATGTTGGAGCTGCGGCAGAAGCTGCCAGAACGACGACGAAAGCTGTTCATCGGTCGATCGCTGCTTCGATGCAAACGAATATATTTGTACGGTTCGCTCTCATCGTTCCTCCGATTGTTTATCGCAGCTGTTACACGTTTTCGTTGGAGCTGCCCTTTGGAGCCGTTGGAGCCAACCGCAGCTCCGACTCGAACATACCCTAAAGTTGGACCGTGTTTCTCTCGTCGCCGAGGGACCTTGGTCGTTTACCGCGGCCGCGAGCGAAGCAAGAACGAGAACGAGGAACAACAGTTTCCTAGCCGCCACCGAGAGAGACGGTTTTCTCGAGACAGGAAGCCGGCGAGAGGACATCGGCCGGTGTATGTTCAGCGTATGCGTAACAACCTCCTGAACGCTCTCCTGTAGTCGAGGTTGAAGATCGTATAGATGAGCGGGTTCAGGGCGCTGTTCACGTAACCGAGCCACGTGATGAAGTAGACTACGCGGTCGGACGGACAGCAGGCCGGGCAGAACGGCACGATCACGTACATGAGGAAGAACGGCAGCCAGCAGACGACGAACACGCCCATGATCACGCCGAGAGTCCTCGCGGCGCGTCTCTCCTTCGACAGGGAGATCCTCTGTCGTTCCTCGATGAACTGGTAGACCGTGGTGGTTGTCGGGAGCGTCCGGCTGCTGCCGGCCGTCCTCCTCGAGGAGGAGGTGGTCGCGTGTCTTCTTTCCTCGCCGATCGTCACCTCGGTGGGTTCGTCGTCGATCAGGGAAGGTTTCGCGTGCGCGCGCGGCGTCGATTTCTCGTTATGGTTGGTCTCGGAGCTGACGGACTCCTCGTTGTCGTCGGCCTCGCGGTGCCTTGTCGACTGAACGGCGCCCAGTCTGCTCTGCCTGGCTCTCTCGCGCAGCCTCCTTCTCGTTGCCAGGAAGATCTCGAGGTAAACCAAGCTCATCAGCAGCAGCGGGATGAAGAACGAGCCTAGCGACGAGTATATCACGTAGCCTTGCCTCCTGGTCAGCTGGCAGGGCGTGCCGGGTTCGAGCTCCTCGGGCCAGTCGTTCCAACCGGCCAACGGCGGCGAGCTGATCGCGCCGGAAAGGATCCAGACGCCCGCGATCGTGCCCAACACCCGTTTCAGCGTGCGTTTCTGCGCGTAGTTGATCGGGTCTGTGATCGCCCAGTACCGATCGAGCGCGATCGCGCACAGGTTCAGGATGCTCGCGGTACAGCACAACACGTCGCAGGTCAGCCACAGTTTGCACAGGTGGATGCCGAAGATCCATTTGCCCAGCAACAGGTACGCCACGTTGAACGGCATCACCAGGATCGCCACGGCCAAATCCGCAACCGCTAGCGAGACGATGAAGAAGTTCTGCACGATCCGCAACGGACGATAGGTGAACACGCTCAGGATCACCAAAGCATTGCCAAGAACCGTCGCCAGAACCAGAAAGCCCAACGTCAAAGAAGCCGCCGCGGCCTCCCACACCGGCAAGTTCGAACCGGTCTCCTCTTCCGGAGGACCGCAGCCGGACACCTCGTAGTCCTCGGTCATCGTGCCCCCGGACTCGCCGCTAGAATTCATGGTGTACAGCCTGACGGCCGACCCTGGAACAATAGATGTTCGTTAGCGATCGATCGATCGGACGACGAGCCGCAACCGCGCGATTCGATACTCGGGATCATTCTAGTTAAACCGCGGTCTGAATATCGTTGTAATTAAGCGAGCGCGATATCCTTATTCGATTCGGTTCACGGGCGAAGGGAACGGTGTGCTGTTTCATTGACATGGAAATTCATCAACGTGACTTCTACGTCTACGAACTTCGCTGGTAATATTTACTCATCGACGAGTTTAGATCAATGGTTACTGTATGTGCGTCGCGGCGTCGGCAATTAGGTTAGCGACGATCGAACAACGCGGAGGAACTTCACCGAATATGAAGTCCTGTCGAAATGTATGAATGTACACTACCAGACAAAAAGATAGCACCACGCGTGTGCTATCTTTAAATTCTCGTGTTAAAATTATGCTAGCGTGAAAACTCTGTGTGGTATGTAAAACATACCTTTTGCGAATATGTAAACAGAAAATAGATTGGCTTCAGTTCAATGACTTCTCTTAGTTGAAACGGAAACACACAATCCAACGCAGACAAAATGATAGCACACTTGAAAAATAAAGATATATATTTCATACAACACAACTATATGTTTCATGAAACAAAAGTATACATATTTCTTATAACAATATATACACCAAACTACATTTTTTTAATAATGTGTGGAACCTACTTTGTTTCCTATGACTTCCACCATCATTTTAGGTAAAGAATTATATAGTTCTTTAATTTTTGCCTGATCTAAATTTTCCCATTCAGTTGTAATGCAAGTTTTTAATTCATTTACATCTGAAAATTGTCGACCTTCAGCATACACTGCTTGCGAAAGCATTGCCCAGCAATTTTCAATGATATTAAGGTCGGGTGAGCACGCCGGTCATTGAAGAGTGGAAATATTTTCGTTTAAAAAATATTGCTTAACAATTTTAGCAGTATGTACTGAAGCATTATCTTGTTGGAATATATGTATATGGTGTTTTAGCAATGCGTTCTCTATATGTAGAAATTTGATTTTTTATTAGTTCGACATAACAGACGTTATTCATTGTGCCTTGAATAAACTTAATTTCTGTTTTTTCTTTATATCCGACACCAGTCCAAACCATTACTCCACCTCCATGCATTTGACGTCGAATTTTTGTTAGTGGTTGCTTACGAACATCGCGATAATAATATGTACATCCATCTGGTCCATCAAAATTGAACCTCTTTTCATCCGTAAAAATTACTTTTCTACAAGTCTTCTTCTAAAGTAGATCCTATCGATCCTAGGTCTCCATTCACTTATAAAAAATTGTTGAAATTACAAAATTATAGGATCGAACCTTGCGCCGAAATCATAAGATTTATCAATGGAGTCATCTAACGTTTGCACCTCAAATATCTTGGTTGTTTCTAAAGATACGTAAAATATGGTAAGGACAAAGTTGAATGGTACGATGGGGCTGACACGATGCCTAAAAAAAAATTTTGTTTTTATGTCATTTTTTTTTAGAGATATCAAGGTCACCTTGACATTTTTAAATGGACACACGCTTTTTTAAATACCTACAATGAAAGTCCTTTTCATTACGAATTCAGTGACTATAATTACTCAAGGTCATCCAAGGTCGCGGACAGAGATAACGTATAAGATTGAACATCGGTACATGCCTGTAAACGGGCTTTGAAGGAAAGTTGAACTCTGTCCGTGACCTTGAATGACCTTGAGTAATTATAATCACTGAATTCGTCATGAAAGGGACTGTCATTGTAGGTGTTTAAAAAAGGGTGGTTCCATTTAAAAAAGTCAAGGTGACCTTGATATCTCTAAAAAAAAATGACATAAAAACAAAATTTTTTTTTAGGCATCGTGTCAGCCCCATCGTACCATTCAACTTTGTCCATACCATATTTGACGTATCTTTAGAAACAACAAAGATATTTGAGTTCGCGTTCGACACGAATCATTTCACGTTTCAGTTCGTAAACATAAACAGAGAAGACAGTGGGTCTGAACTGATTGAAGTCGTTTTAAGTTGTGACCGTGGCCGCGTTATCGGCGGCCACAATTTCAAATCTAACCCAGACCTACTTTTCGAGATGTTGAAACTTTTTTGCGAATATATCGGAAGCTAAAGCTGAGCGGCGGTAACATGTATAGGAAAAAGTTGTTCAGAATGATGACCTTGACAACATATTTCATCAAAATCGGTGAGGAAGCCCCTAATGTAAATATTTACCAAACATAATTATTTTCACATAACCTCTCAACAACTTCCGTTTGGACAAATAATTTCAACTAATCCGTATTTCTATTAAAACGAAAAGCCCGACACTCTTGTTCCCGACGACAGCATCCGAAAATGTCGTTCACGCATAATTCGATCGTAATTACGAGGATAACCCGATTTGGGACGGTGGAGATAATTTATTAATGGTGGTATTCGTATTCATAGGGATCCGAAACATCTTGCAAATGGAGCAGACAGTGTGGAACTTACATGGTTGTAATATAGAGGAAGTGAATGCGGCAGAGGACGATTTACGAGTGCACCACTCGCAGTAGCGACACGTTAAATGGCACTGGTGATGTAAACCGGACATAAATCCCGGTGGCGAGAGGACGAGAGAGGCAGACAGAGAGAGAGAGAGAGAGAGAGAGTGGGGGAGAGAGAGAAAGGAGGGTTTGGTATAGGAGCCACCGCCGAAATTCTGATGTCACCCCGATTAAGGATTACGCGGTTCGGCTCGACTCGGCTCGACTCGGCTCGACACGCTTTGATCTGCCGCGCGAGAAATCCCGCGGCCTTGTACCCGTGAATCCCGGAAAACCCGGAAAACCCGAGAGCGGATGAGGACGCGGACGAGAGGGCTTCGCGAAAGGAAAATATGTGGCCAGGACTTGCGTGGCACTTAAACCCACTCCCGTCCTATTTCCATTATTTTCCATGTAACTTCTCAAAGCCGGCGATTGCTTTGCGACAACGGGGAATATAGGTTTCTTCTTGCTCGCGATCGACGCTGAAAATTAAACGCGTTCCCCGTGATTAAACGGCACAGCAAAGGAACCGCGATTGTATACCACTACTTTAACCCTCGACTGTAACGAATCGATCTGCCCGGTATTTTCATTCGTCTTTTTGTTAATCGACCGAGTTCTGATTTGTTTTTAGAATTTAATATACTCTTGGCAGTCGAGAAAGTAAATTTAATAAGGCTTTTTGGTAATTTCCTGTTAGTGTCAGTGAGAGAGATATTGATGTTTGAGTTCAGGTAATTTCCTGTTAGTGTCAGTAAGAGAGATATTGATGTTTGAGTTCAGTTTGTAACACGTTCTGGGAAGTTCTATTAATCCTTTGGTTCTTTCTATTTTCGTCTAAATGTTTAGACGTCATATGGTTAACCCTTTGCAATCCGATGTGCTTTCTCTTTTTTTTTTATTTTACAACTTGCTGAAACATTGTATGAATCAATTGTATTCACATATGTACACTTCGCCAGCCTCTGTAGAACAACTCAGAGATACTACAATTATTGTTACATACCACAAAATTATAACATTATTAACACTAAACCTACCAGCGCTCGTCAAATGATCGTTTTCAGATTTTTTTATTTTACAGTTATTGAAGTAATGAAGATGCTTCCACTGGAAATGATTATACACACTTTTTTAATCAAGTATAGGTTATAATAAAAATGGCACAAAATCTAACGAAATTAAATTGTGCCATTTATATAAGGGAGTACATGGTAGTCACTTTTAATGGTCGGTAAGTTTAGTGTTAACGAATGTATTGCAAATCAGTAAGACAAGTCGTCGGCGTAAAAGTTAACGTCGAGTCTGGCTCTACATAGGACCGTAAAGCGTTAAACACTAAACCTACCACCACCGGTCAAAATGACCGGTGCCAAAATTTTAATTTTACAATTACTGATATTATAAAAATACATTTATAAGAAATGATTGAAAAAATATCTTTAGTAGATCGCATATTACAATCAGAACCGCAGAAAGTCTAAATAAATTCAATCTTGTAATGTTTACAAAGCAATATGCGCCACTTACTTTTAAGGCACGGTAGGTTTAATGTTAAGGGTTAACAGCAACTTCTGAGGATACCACACAATTAACAATTACGCGATCTATCTTTCAATGTAAATGGATAAAAAGAGGTCCTGTAAACGTGGTGGAGCTGGTATCCGTTGCGAATGGAGTTATGACAGGTCAATAAAAGAACCTTAAATTTGTTCGACCCCTGACTATCGCAGACTTTAACCGAGGGCAGCCATTATCGAAGAAGGGGAGATGAAAGGAGTTACCAGAAAAATTGATAGTCCTCAGAACTGGCGTTTCGGAGTAAGTAAAGTTCCATTTTACTCGTTGTATAGGGACTTAAATGGAGCAGGAACAAAATTGATGACCCTCGAGGTTACAGAAATCTTATTTCATTTGGCCCCGAAGTACCCAGAGGGTGCAGCAATCCAATTGATAAAGGAATATTAAAAGCTACCTATAGGGATCAGGAACCGAGTTGATAAGGTAAAATTGATAGCTCTCAAAGCTAGGGGTTAATGTTCCTTTTTTATCCATTGTAATCTATGGGGTGTAAATACAGAATTGATAGTCCTCGAATTTCGGGATGGAAATTCTGTTTTATTTGTCACCGAAGGACCCAGAGGGCCGGAGATTCAATTGATAAAATAATATTAACCAGTTAAGTGTGTTTGACGACTATATCCGTGATGAAGAATTTGATATTTAAATTGTAATTTTGGCGAAAACTAAATTATATTCGTAAATTTTAATATATTTAAAATTTTTAGAGGTCAAGACGAAATGAAACAAGCAAAGAAAAATTATAAATAATTTGAGTTGGATTCATAACGTCATCGCATGATTATCGCGACACACACTGGTGCGCGCTTTGCAAAAAGATCGCCACAGTTAACTGGTTAATTGTCGTGAAATACTGAACGATAATTGTCGCAAAACAATCCCTCATTCCGCGGGGTATACCCCGATAGGGGCCGTGAAGCTAGAGAGGCCTCGGTCGCCGAGAAGTGTAACATAATACGGGTCGAGTATATCGGTGAGATCACTACTAATCCAATGACAAAACTTCTTTATTCTTTATTATTTTTTTATGTAACTTTCAAAAACATATTCGTGGCATTTTTCTAATGAAAATGATACCAAATAAGATATAATTCCAATGGTATTGACTTGAGTAATGGATGATGAAAGTTTCGAAAAATTATTGTAAATATGATCCGAATTACATCGTGTTTGGTATTATTTTAATAAAAAAAATGCCACAAATATATTGGAGAAAGTCTCATAAAAAAGTAAGTGATAAAGATCGGCTGTCTATTCATCACTAGATGTAAGAAAAAATAATAATTCAAAAACTAAAGAATTGATTATTTTTTTATGAAACTTTCACCAACATATTCGTGACATTTTTCTAATGAAAATGATACCAAATAAGGACAGCACGTGGGAAAGAAAGAGACACGGAGAGTCGCAGTCGGCGGCACAGTTCAAAGGCCCACGTGTCTTCACAGTGTAATGCCAATAAAAAAAACTTTTTTATTATTATTTTCCCTAAAAAATCTAAGGCCGCTGCAATGAATCCTCGACCATATCAAAACCTGTCTGAAAATCTTCAAAAAGCTTGACTGGAAGGTCCCCGTTAGCAGTGTATTACCGATTCATGTGACGTTAACATATTCACCGGTAGGAAAAAGCGGGGCGAATCGAAGTGCGGTCGGATATGCTTCGAGAGTCGCTCGCCTAATCGGTGGAAACGGTAAATCCTTCTTTTTACAAGCGGCGGATAAGGACAAGCATGGAAACACGGAATGCTCGGCGCACCGAGTTTATCCAGAAATTTCTATCGTTCCGCGGCGTTGATTTAAATTTCTAATGACCGGTGGTGGAGGGAGTATCGCGCGCGCCCAAGAGAGATTGCATAACTAAAGGGTGGGCGGCGGGGCGTGTGCGAGTAACAGTATCGCGGCGTTGTGTGTTGCTGCCGCGTCGAGTCGAATACCACGGAATTTCTACGGTGAAAACGGAGGAGAGGATGGGAATAGCGAGGGGAAAGAGAGGGAGTAGGGAGAGGGAGAGAGAGAGAGAGAGACTATTCGATAAGGCGCTCGCGAATTTCATGGTAACCGTGCCGTAACCGCCGGCCACTGTGTGCTACGCTACTCGAGACCGCAGGGAGCAGTCGCGCGCTGAAACCACCTCGACAATCGTTTAATCCCCCCCCTAAACAGCGTACAGCGCTTTCAAATCTTTTGTTTTTCAAAGCTGATTATTCCACCAAACCGTTCCCGCTCGAACGGCATCCCCCGAGAATGCCTTTGCATCGGATCCTTCTCCTTTACCCCCGTTCACCCCCTCTCTACCTCTCTATCTCTCTCCCCACCACCTTGCTTCCTTCCTCGACTCGTTCACCTGAATTATTTCGCAGCCTGGTTATTTGGCCTTTCCAATTAATTTCGATGGCAAACCAGCGATCACCGTGAGATAACCTGCACACAATTCTTACAGACTTTGACGCGTCGCACAGTGCGTTGAAGAGTTTCCTGACACGAATGCCGAAGTCGTTTTTCGACATTATTCTACATTGTTCTCAGTTGGTATGAATTTTGATGGAAAAGGTATCTGTTCAGGTTTGTTAATTTTTTTATGATGTTATGGCGGCTGAAAAGTGTGTGAGAGGAGGAAAAAGGAGAAGGAAGCGTTTCGTCCTAGACCCGCTAGAGGACTCGTCAGTAAGGCTATCTAGCGGACCCGTGCCTTAGACGCGGGATGTCGTAAGGACAGTGTAGGACGGTATATAAACAAACAGAGGAAGATTCAGGTAGTAGCGGGAAAGGTGTTGTAGTAATGTCCCTCTGTTGACGAGCATAGGAAGTAGCCGCCACAATGTAATCGTAATAGCTGTAGGAAGGATTTCGTTAGAGGGGAATACAGTTTACCACCTCTCTGATGACCAGAGTAATATGTGACACGTTGCGCGGCACGTCACGTGACCAGTCTACAGGCATAGTGGGGGACGTTGAAGTGTGCTGAGGTAGTGGAATGGGATAGTGGAAGGGGAAAAGGAAGAGAGGAAAATTTTATATGACAGTGATTGTATATATAGTAGGTCTCTGCGAGTATAATGTGATCCAACTGTTGTTTAAAGAAACTGTACATTTAACTCCACGTAAGATACTAGGGTGGGGCATTTATCCTGGCCACCTGGAATATCTCAAAAACTAAACTCCGGAGAGAAAAATGTTTCAAATAAAAATTTTAAGTCAAGGAGGGGGCCGATGCAGCAGTCATATCCATTTTTAATTTTCACAATGTTTGCAAGGTCATTCCAAGGTCAACTTTATTTTTTGAACATTTTAATCGATAGAAAATGTCTTAACTAGACTGCGGATTTTATACAGAGGCTCTAAATAAATATAAACTTTGTTCTTCCTCTAATAAATTATAGACGTGAAAGAAGTTCTAATCACTGCAATCACAAAACAAATCGTAGTGCAACGGATTAAACAACTTTTCAATCGTACTATACCGACCGTTTGCCTTCGAAAGCCACCAGAAAATGTGGTTACGCAGTTTCGTTTCTATTTGACGACTGTCGGTTGCCGAATCGCAAAAAAGGGTTAAAGTTTGTTGGATAGAGCTATACCCGCGCACACCGGATTAGCGTCTCGTTTAATCAACGCGTTGCACGAGCTAGTTTATGCAGCAGAAGTAAAAGTATCCTCGAGGCTCGCCATCATCGCCATGGAAAAACTTGAGGAATTTCGAGGTACTGCGAGCGAACCCCCCCGCGAATTAGCTCCGGAATGTATTGCGACGCGTGCGGCTTCTTGCGGGGATGCCCGAGAGCCCAGTTTGTAGCGAGGACAAATATTTGAGCACGGTTTTCGCGAGCTATTTTGAACGCGATTAAATTCCTGAATGGTAATTAGGCGTCTTTCGAATTGTCGTTTATTTTCCGACTGCGCGATGTCAGGGTTCAATTTTTATCCTTGTACACGGCAGCGACCTAGATAATGAATAAAATGAAATTTTAACCACTCGCCTCGCCGGTTATTAATTTTGTTCCATCAATTTTGTTCTGGCACCCTTCTAGGGCCCTGGGTAATGAATAAAGTAGAATTTTTAGTCCTAGCATTGCAGCTCATCAATTTTCCACGTTATCAGCTTGGTTTCTACACCCTCCCGGTCCCTGTGTAATGAATATAAAGGAACTTAAACCTCCAGCTTCGAGGGCCATTAATATTATCCTATCAATTTGCGCTCTTTAGGTCCTTATGTAATAAACAAAATAGAACTTTAAAATCTAGCTTTAACACCTTGGCCTCCAACAACGAGCGAGACTCGTGGTAAGAAAGTGCCAAAAACAGTAAGGACAAGCCTGACTCGTGGTACTTCGTTCGGACCAAACGTGAACAACGCGAGCTTGGCTCATGGTACTTCATTCGTCACAAACAACACTAACATGAAGATTACTAATTTTCTACGAGTTTTCTCAAAACATTATTAATTTAGGCTCGACTGCGTTTTGGAGAACTCCGTGTTCTTAACTTTTTTGAACTTTTTTTTATGTGATCCTGTAGACATCGATGAAGACATTCCGAAAATGTGTGTATGGTTGTTAGGAATTCACTGGTTTATAAGTTATACGCGTGTAAAGATTGGGCTCAGGATTGTGGATTGTTGCGGAAACTTAAGAAATGTCGTACTCATCGGTGCGAAATGAAAATTTATAACAATAATCATGGAATCGATCGTTTTCGGTGTCCAGTAATTAAAATATACAAATTGACATTCTTAAGTTCTTTTAATCTTCTTACCAGTCTGTATGCTCTCTACTTGATTCTTGCCGCAAATGCACAAAATCCACAGTCGAGCAACAATGGTTCCAGCAATGACTTTTTGGATCTTTGTCGAGGGCCATGCCTCGGCCCAGCAGCATTAGCGCATCGATCGAAATGCAACGTGGCATCGTAGTCCATTAATGTTTCCCACGCGATATCGTATTCGCGATCTTAAAGCCAGATTGAATTCCCCGCGTTTCAACGAGCCCACGCTATCTCCATTTCGATGGAAATTATCGCTGCCAGTTGTTCTCGCCTCCGAACCCGGTTCAGCGATCGCTGAAGCACCATTTCAAATCGCGAATAATCCGCTCCAATTCGAATCGCGTGCGCGCGCTCCCCTGCGACTTTCGAAAATGAAATTTTTTTTATTCGAACCTCCAAAACATTATTTCCGTGCGCCCTACTTCGATAACGCGATGTTTTAGTCGACGGGAGAATCTCCGAAAACATTGCTTCTATGCATCGAAGTTCAAAGCGGAAATATTCCATTCGATGTAAAAAGCTTTTAAAATATTGTTTCCTATAGAGAGAAAGAAAGGTTTTCGAAATGTTACGTACCCGGCGCCAAATTTGAATGTAAAATCAAGGTATTATTCGATCAGAAAAAAGTGTTCGGTGTGGCAGTTTATTCGGTGAATATCGGGGGGCTTTGTTTTGAGATCAAAGTATCCCGTATCTTTTGGATCTGTGTTACTTTGCTTGATTTATACGGGAGCTGCTGGTTTGAATGCGTTTTTTCGGACTTTATCCATCCCCGACATTTTTCAAGTTTAAATCCAGTTACGTTTTTGTTCGACAATATCCCGGGTACTTTTTTCTATTATATTTTATCGAGATACACATTACTGGACTGCGGATTTTATGCGTTTATGAGAAATATGGGTAGGTGCAATTTAACACTAGAACTACCGAGCATGAAATTACACTAATATACATTGCTTTATAATAATGACAAGATTACGTTTATTTATATACATTGCTTTATAATAATGACAAAATTACGTTTATTCATATTTCGTGAAATTTTTATGTTAACCCTTAGTACTCGAATGGCGACTCTGAGGCGCCACTACAAATTGCTACACCATTATTCAGAATATTGTTTACATGATTAAATTTGTTTACATGTAATAAATTACTAAACATTTAAATATTGTATGAGGTACTATATCAGTTTCTTACCCATATAATGAAAATAAATTATGTACAATGGAAATATTCTAGGCTAGAAGAAATGTTTGGTTTTTTAGTTGAAATAGCTCCGAGTGCAAAGGGTTAATATGTGCTTCGATAGAAAAGTAAGTACAGTATTTGGTAATTATAGAGAAAAGGTCTGCGTACTCCGATTTTGATGAAATTTTAATATATTATAGATTTCGACATTTTGAACAACATTTTCCTTTTCCAATATAGGGGGGTCGCTTTTAGTTTTCGATATATTTGCAAAAAACTATCGCTAATACTGTATTGAATTTTTCGTATTCCTGCACACTCCGCAGCAACGTGAACCTGTTCCGGGGCCGCATCTGTTTATTTTTTGTTTGTAAACACGTTGTGGAGATGAGAAGCGGCAATACCATTTTATTATTGTAAAGGAATATACACATCAGTCTCATTTAGAGAACGACAGTTCTAGCATTTAAGCGAAAATAGATCCAGACACTGTTTAACACTATTTTAGTTAACCATTCGAGCGCAGTATCAGTATGAAATGTTGACATAGCGTTTTAACACTATGTTTACGGAGCACTAAAATTGATTATTTTACATTGCTTTATAAAAATAATAAAATTGTATTTACTTAGATCTTCAGCGATTTTTATTGTAATATGTACACAAAAAAATAAATCTAATAATTTCTCACGAATGCCACTTTACACTCTTAATAATAGTAAATTAAAAATGTTTGAATCCGTCATTTTGACGGGTCCCGTAAATCTAGTGTTAAAATCACCATCAAAATAATTACTCAATTTCGGACAATGAAACACAAAAGCTCAACGTATGCCTGAGAACTGGCTAAAAATACGATATAAATGATGAACAAACGGGGGTCTGAATTGACCCAGGGTGTGAGAACCGTTCCCAAAGAATTTCAGAAATAAAAGGAATTTTCGATGGGTCCACTTCAAAGCTGCGAACGAAAAAATGGAATTCGATGGTGCAAAATAAATCGGACAGTGGAAGCCACTTCCGGGACCGGTTGACCGATAAGGCGGGGGTAATCCTCGGATATTCTCGGATATCCCCGGACGTCAGCCCGATTTCGTATCACCGTCAGCAGCTGCGTCCGCTGCAGGCGGATCAATCTTATCGAATCGCATAAACATCGGATATTGCGATCCAATAAAGGAAAGTGAATTTTTCGGCGAAACTTCTCGAGAACGGCGCGCGACGCAAACGGAAGTTCCCGGGCTCCACCGTTGTCAGAAAATTAATCGGACACTTGAAGCCACATTGATGGGCCTTGTGGATCCCGCGGTTCCCGAGATAAATCGACGCGAGTAATCCCTGGACAACTCCAAATGTATCTCCATTTCGACGGGATTTATCGTCGACAGTTTCGAACCCACTTTCGAACAGATCGATGCCCCTTAGTGGACCGTATCAACAACGAGACGGAGACGCGAAGGGAACAGCAACTTCCGTTCAAGTTGGTCGGTCCCGATATTTCCAAGAAACTGTCTGTCGAGCGGATATTTAGTCTCCTAACCTTTATGTCAATAACCCACAATTCCTACGTTGGTCAATGATGTTGCGCTTTGTAGTTTCAACGAATATTTCTATGTCACAAATATTAATTAATCTGTGATCACCAAACGAGAAATATGAGAATTTTGGGAATTTTTTTCTTGCATTAATTTTTTTAGTAGACCGAAATTAATATATAAATACTTTTCGTTTTTTTCAATTTAATTACTGTTGTAAATTGCAGTGAATCATTTTGGTCATAAATGCATAAAATCCGTAGTATAATGATCACTCAATTAGACTTTATAATAATCTTGCTATTGGTTAATAAAAATGTTAAAGAAATTAAACAGTTATTGACATAAGGGTTAAGAGGGTATTTTGGGTTTGAATTTCCAAAAAATCAAATTTTATGTTTCTTGCATTTTCTTCAAATATAAATGTTCTTAAACATGTGTACAAGAGGATTTGTTTGAATTCCTAAAATTAATCTAGTTATTCTAGTTATATAATATAGATATTCGAAGAATGCAACTACGACATGCAATCATACCGTAACGGGAGATATATTTTTCTCTTTTTCTCTTTCGTTGAGATTTCGCGTTGGAAACTATAAATGTTCATATAAACTACGATAGAAAAGAATATTCGATAGGTTCAATTGATATTTCGATCTTTATAAGAGGTCATAAGTAGACTGCGGATTTTTATGCAAAATTGTCTGTACCAATTGCCAGACACAGGAGCCACGTAGACTTTGATTTCTTTTCTTAATTATTTTATGTAGTTGGAAACAATAAAACAGTATTTTTAAATCCTTTAAATATATTCACTATTTTGCATTTGGTCTAATAAATGCAGAAAATCATTTTGCATATATCGAGGTTCTATCAAATCTTCAATTGAACTCTAATGTCCTCCGAATTATGTAATGTTTGGGCTCGTTTTAATCAGAAAAATGTCACGAATATGTTGGTCAAAGTTTCATAAAAAAAGAAAAACGATTAAAAATAAAGATGTTTTGTCATTGAATTAATATACAGTCTCGCCGACAGACCGATGATTTAAAAACCTGGCTTTTGTATAAACCCTGGACCTCGCTTCTCTCGAGGATAGATCTCGTCGGTGGAGGTGCGAAAGAATAAGGAAATTCCCTTTGCTCCTGGGAATTTCGTATTTAAATCCATTCCTGCAAGCTTCTCGTAGAAGGTCGGCTGAGTTTGGAGGCTACAGTACCGGCGAAATCAATCGGACTCGATGAATAATCGATTTTATTCACGTCCGACTTCTGAACGATATTCGATGGGACGTGGAACGATTGTTCGCGAAACCGAACATTTTTGATTTAAGTTTGCAGTTGTGACTCGTCGATACAGATTAGACGACGAAGTTATTTTTAATGCGAATATTAAATGTGGCCTCTGAAAGTTTCCTGTTTCAACAGTCTTTTACTTTGCAAGACGGGCTAAATCTCGCTGACGCGGTCGTAAGGTATTTTAGAGTAATTGGGAAGCTCGTTTGTCGTGTACTTCTATTATATACGTAACGAAAGCAGAGTTTGACTTTAATTGATTGAAATGTTCAATTTCATTGATTGATATTGATTCAATCGATTCGGAAGGAATTATCGTGATTTATTGCAATTACCTTTCTCAAACAGTAATCGTTGAGTAAAAATGTTAATCGTAGATCATTAGCTGAATATTTTCGATCCAAATTGAATTGAAATTTTAATATTTATTCACAATCGTAATGGTAACAGTATAGTACAATTGATCATGAATTAGTTTATTAATGATAGCGATATAATTCATATTCAGGAATGTATTACACGATGAAACGGATCTGAATACTTAATGCAATTAGCGATCACATCATTTATTTAATCGCCGATCCAATCAAATATTCATTTTAATTCATTTTAAACTGTTTGCGAAATTCAAAACCGAACCAAATAATGCATTTAACCCGCTGATTTGTGAAAAAAACTATCAAGAAAATCCGCGTTAATAAAAATGCATCTCAGTAAGTCCAAAAATAATGAAATACCTTAGCATCAATATTATGGCTAATGAAATTGGTGGTCCACGTTGAGATACCGTAGGTCCAAACAGTGATGCCAGATCGGTTAGATCGAGGGGAATACAGTTTAACACCTCTCTAATGACCAGAGTAATATGTAACACGTTGCGCGGCACGTCACGTGACCAGTCTACGGTCTTAGTGGGGGACGTTGGAGTGTGCGCAGGTAGTGGAATTGGATAGTGGAAGGGGAAAAGGAGGAGAGGAAAAATCAAACAGTTCTGGTTGTTTCTGGCATCACTGAGGCTACATTAGGAAGCCAGTTTCTTTGATTGGACAGATGACTCGAAATTTAACAATGCAATTTTCAGTATTTTAAATTGTGTTCATTAAAAAGTAAAATTTACTTTAAGATTAAAACAGTACGATTCTTTTATTCATTTCTGTAAAAATTATTTCGATCTCTCTCTCTCTCTCTCTCTCTCTCTCTATATATATATATATATATATATATATATATATATATATATATATATATATATATATAAAAATTGTTTAAGGGGTCCAAACGCGACAACTCTCCCCTATATCCGAACAAAAGCCATAAATCTTTATTTGCGAAGTGTGCGAACGAATATGCACGGGCTATATGGTAATCCACGAAAATGAGAATTTGCATAATGTTCCGAAGCCCGGTAATCGTTGATCGTCAATTATTCAGCGGACATTAATTTAACTATATAATGAACGTTGTCATACGGCCGAACGATAGTTACAGAATTTGGACAGGGTAAAATGAGGAAAATGGAGGTTTCCGGCGCATTGTGCATTCGTTCCGCGGCCATCTTTGCTCCTGTTGGTGGGCCGCGCTCGTCATGAATAAAAATCGGCTTCTACGAAATGTTCGTCGCGCGTTTTACGCGTGCTTATCAACTTTATTTCATCCGGCATCCGAGATATCTACAGATACACGAGAACAGATATTTGGAATTTTTGGGTAATATGCGGTCGGCACGGCTAAATTCCATCTGTCGTCCGTTACACGTTTCACGGCAATATTCGTGGGATTCTGCAGAGTGCGAAAATGAAATACGCGATTCCTGGCCCGATCGCGTCCCAGGCCATTCGCAAAAATTCATTCGGCCCCAGCTTTGCGACACGGACACTGCCAAAGATCCCACGCGGAGATATATCGCCGCGCTCCCTAACGGATTAATACCCTAATGGCTGCACAGAGACTCCGAGAATTCTCCAATCTATTATCTATTAGAGACGCCGCCATTGTGCGCTTCATTTGTGGCATTTTATTTAATGAGTAATTAAATCCCCTCGATCGCCGATACCAACAAATCACGATTATAATCCTTAACCCATTGACTGCCAACTACGAGATATCTCGCAGTGGGTGTTGCAAGTTTAGATTGTTTACAAATGGCTATTTGAGTTAGGAATTATTAGAAAGGATGAATGAAAAATGTATATAGTGTAGAGAACATGTTAATTATAAATTTTTATTATTAAAATTATTAACTATTAAAATACTATTAATAAACTATTTAATATCAGTAACTTAATATTATTATATTTTCTAAAACTTCATGTTTCCTTTAAAATAAAACCGTGGCCCCCAGGGCAAGACGCGCTAAATTTGCGTGGCAGTCAATGGGTTAAACCGCTATCGAGATGCGTTTGGACACATACATTGATTTTTAGTAAATTTTTTATTATCCCGAAACGTTCCTCTCACGTGTTTCCTTTGCAATTTTTATTTTATGAGCAATTAAATCCCCTCAATCGCCGGTACCATCAAATCACGATTATAATCCTTAAACGACTATCGAGATGAATTTGGTTATACTCATTGATTTTTCGTAAATTTTTGTCTATTTGAAACATTCCTCGAAGTGTTTCCTTTGCAATTTTTATTTTACGAGCAATTAAATCCCCTCGATCGCCGGTACCAACAAATCACGATTATAATCCTTAAACGACTATCAAGATGCATTTTAACATATTCATTGTTTTATAGTAAATTTTTAATTATCCCGAAACGTTCCTCTCGCATGTTTCCTTCGCAATTTTTGATTTAATGAGCAATTAACCCCTTGCCATATTTTAACGCGTCAGACTCGTGATGAAGATTTTAAACAAATTCTCACAAATATGAATGTTATGCCCTCCGTTTTGGACGAAATCAAATTTTATTCGTTTGTAATGAATAATTAAGCATTGAAAGAAATGTAGCCATAGAAAAAAATATAAATTTTCTTTTCTCTTCTGAAAATGATATTTTTGGAGGTAAAGAGGTTCTAATCACTGTAGGGGCAGAGGGTTAAACGTTTGTCAAGACTTTAACACTAGGTTTACGGTGCACTAAAAGTGACTATTTTACACTATTGTGTAAAAATAACAAAAATGTGCCTATCTAAATTTTTAGACATTCTTTTTATAATATGTACCCCAAAAAAAATAAATGTACTGAATAATTTCTCATGGATGCATCTTTTCAACCTCGATAATCGTAAATTAAAAATATTACAACCCGTCATTTTGACGGGTCCCGTAAACCTAGTGTTAAGGGAGCGAAACAAAAGTTTCAAGACTCTTATCTATTCTACTCAAATTTTGGTGCACGATCAATTTTATTTTCACTGGAAGATTTAATACTACATAATATTTGATTCTACAAAATATTTGATACTACATAAGAATTGATACTACATAAAATTGCAGAAAATTGTCACAAAAATTCGCTTGAGCCGAAAAAGAATAAACAACCATCAGTATAACAACGAGGACTGAAAAGATTTTCTTCCGACCATAATTTTATCTCGCCCATTGAAGATCGTGAACGATATAATTGTCTTCGGAAATAGTACGTTTCACCGCATTATAATTTATTCATTTCAAATTGACAATTTGTATTCAAATAGAATTCGGTTGATTTTGGGTTTCAATAGTTTAAAAGCGTTATGCATCCCAATTAACGCGGACATGGCTAATGCGGTACGTAATAATTAGCGGTTGAAAAATGTTTCGGACGGTATCTACACACCGAATACTCGAAAATCATATCGTTAATGATTAAACTAATTCGTGCCACGTCCTCATATAACATAACAGCTCTACGAAAGGAAAAAGCAACAAATTAAATTGCCGGAACTGGTTCACAGTCCCTTTGCCAATTAAATGTCAAGCCTCTGTGCTTCACTCAGCCCAATTGGATCAGTTTCCGAGCGTCCAATTAATTCAACTTTAACTGCACTTAACCTGTCAAGTCTACAAAAATTCGTCAACTTTTCTATTGCCTTCGTTTCGAAATAAATCGATGACACGTGCCAGCGTTCGTTAAAATTAAACCACGCGTTTGATCACGCGTTGATTGGCCTGTCGTTCACTAGCGTTCATGCTCGAATTTGCTAAATTAATCGTCACTGTATATCTTAACATTCTAATGTATATTCATTCTATCAAATAAATTATTCACCATTTTCAATCTATTACCATATTAAATTTAAAATCCATAAGAATGTCGATTTTACAACATTGTGTCTCTTTTTGGATTGTTCATTTTTAACTGTCGAGTAGAATAAATGAAATTAGCATTGCTTTAGAAGTATTAATATTGTATACGAAAGCAGCAATCTGTATATGGACTGCGCCATCTTTCAGTACACTTTGTTTAATTTATTAACAGTACGTTTGTGATATAATGTTGAGACGTGCTTATTATGACCGGCTCGAATTTCGGTTTGGGTCTACGCTACTGCAATTATTGATTGCACATGCACCTTTTAAGGTACATACTTTTAAAAACAATAAGATCACAAGGATGTAATACTCCTCGAACCGTTCATTCTTTCTCTCTAATGTTTTTCCGTAATTGTACATGCAACGCAGATATACCCTGATACAATTGCGTGAACCACCCTGTATACATGAAGTTATCTTCAGCAGCGACAGAGGACCATTATAGATGAGGGAGCAGTGTCGCCAGATCAACCCAAAACTGGGTTGATTTTCCTCTCCTCCTTTTCCCCTTCCACTATCCCATTCTACCACATGAACACACTCCAACGTCCCCCACTAAGTCCGTAGACTGGTCACGTGACGTGCCGCGCAACGTGTTACATATTACACTGGTCATCAGAGGTGGTAAACTGTATTCCCCTCCATTTAACCTATCAGGCGACACTGTCAGGGAGTTCCAACGTATTCCCCTCCGAGAACTGCAAGGTCCCCACCATCGAACCTCTTCCCACTACTACGTACATCCGTAGAGTCAGTGTTGGGATATGGTGCAACATTTCCCGCTAATGACAGTTCTCCCCTACTTTCCCCACAAACATAAGAAGTACGGCACGTTCCTGCATTTAGTCGCGCATGCGCGAAAAAACCGAGATCATACACCATCACTGCCCGGGCCCTCGCGGTGGTAGCCGATCGACTAACGCGCTCACCCCAGTACTGGGATATGGTCCATCTTTTCTCGCGCATGCGCTGCGATTTTGGCCTCAGTAAAGTAAGATTCTCGATAAAATGGGGTACCTTGAGCACCCAGCAGAATTTTAAAAAATTATTGTGATTTGATTCTGAAAAATAAATGTATAGCATGTGTATTTATAGAAATAGGAATGGAAAAAATTCAAGTCGCAGTCAAATGTTCCGTGTAGGATCAAACAGAATTCGATATTCTGGCGGAATCGAGGTGTCCAACGAAGAAACTCAACGCCATCTTTTCAATTTACAATCAAATTGGGTAAATGTTACGTTAAGAGGAGACACCTCGGATGACTCTGACCTTGACATATGTTGTCAAGGACAACATTCTGAGTAACTCTCAAGAAGTTTTAGCCGGCGCTCGTTGTTTATTAAAAAGTTGTAAATAAAAGAAGTTTTCAAAATATAGCAGGTTATTTTAAGTAATGAAGGCTAAAACGATATACTGTATTGACATATGTTATCAAGGTCATCTTTCTACGTAACCTCCAAGTGGTTATAGTCGTTGCTCGTATTTTATTAAAAAATTATGAACAAAAATATACCGATATGCTACCTTATTGTAATTTGCCAGTATCTACATGAATGTGATTTTGGATTTGACATGTATGTATGTTATCGAAAACATTCTCTGAAATTGGATAACCTCAAAATGATGTTAGCTCTGGGTTACGTCTGGGTCACGGACTTAAGGACTGTGCATTATGCTGCGGGGGTGAGGCGAAAGACGGAAGAGGTATCAACTTGTCGGCCATCTTGGATGGCAAACACTGTGGTGCGCTCTATATAGGCAGTGTTGGGACATGGTGCAAGATTTCAGGCGCATGCGCGGCGATTTCAGCCTCAGTAAAGTAAGATTCTCGATAAAATAGGGTACCTTGAGCACCCAGCAGAATTTAAAAAAATTGGTATGATTTGATTCTGAAAAATGAATGTATAACATGTGTATTTTTGTATATTTTGTAACTCGTAGGACATGTCCTGAAGTCTTTTTATTCGGAACAGATTGTTTCGATACATTCCCGCCAATATAACTGTCTCAGGGCTCCACTACCTCTGTCATCATGATATAGATACATTACTGTTTTGGCCGCGCATGCGCGTGAAATCTTGCACCATATCCCAACACTGTGTAGTGAGTGCTACGCGAGCCGCGCGACTCTCATGGTGGGAGCTTCCCACTACTATACATTATAACGATGATGTCCAAGAGTGGGGGAAGAACCTAAGTGGGGAAGGTGCCTCGAGTAGCTCCGGAGCAATTAACGAAGACTGTTTAAAGCACATTAGCTGTAAGACTGAAGATGTACATAACAAAAGCGTCTATATTTTTACACATTTTATATAACCTCAAAAAATGTAATTGTTGGCCATGCAAGAAAATGTTGTTTCACACTTTGATCGCCATGTCACCCATATCTGGGTGGCGGAACTATTTATACAGAATTGAAAATTAATTTTTAGCTTGGTAGATTGAGTGTACAACATTTCCTTACGATCTGAGGAATTGTTGGAATATATGGTACATTTATATAGTATGTATATTATAATAGTATGTGTAGTACGTGTGATATAAAGCGCGCGAGAGACAGTGTGAGAGTAGACACGTATACACGGCGTCCCCCTCCAGTGTAAACACGTGTTAGAGAGAGAAGTTACTGTATCACTAAGTATAAGTTAAATAAAACATACTTAAAATTTAATCACTTAAAATATCCTAAAATCCTTTCGGGAATGGAAGAGGTTTGAAACAGTAATTAATATCACAAAACTAAACTTCTTAGTTTTTGTTTTCTTTATTTGTTATTTAACGTCGCTTCAACTGCCAAGGTTATTAGCGACGGGGGTGGAACAATGAGATTTGGTACTGTAATCGGTGAATGTACAATGGGTGTGTGTGGGTGTATGGACGTGTGCGTGAAGGACCTACAGTTTATAAAGGTGGGCACCGAACCACCTTGGGCAACGCATATAATATCACATAGAAGAATTTCCAGAGGTGACGGCGGTGGGATTCGAACTCACAAACCACAGTGTTTGTAGTCGCGCGCTCTATCCACTGAGGCACTGCGCGCCCGTCTTTGTTTTGTTAAATATATTGCTTTGATTTTGTGTAATTTTTATGTCGAGTAGGCGATCAACGTGTTAAAAAATAAATAAAAAAGGCACGGTTCCGCTAGATAGCTTTACCGACGAGTCCTCTAGCGGTCCCAGGACGAAACTTCCTTCCGCTTCCTTTTCCTTTTTCCATCTTTTCATTATTCAAAAACCTGCCATCTTCAAATTCTGTTCAAATCTGTCCTCGCCGTTTTCGAAACAGTGTGTAGTTCCTTACGAAAATCTGCAAAACGTTGGGACACCCTATTATTGCAAGGAAAATGGACTCGACAATCTTCTTCCCCGAGGAAGGAGTTTCGGTGCACCGATCCGGTCCTTCAATTATACACGATACACTGTTACGGCAGAGATAGCGTTCGCAGGAAATGCAGGAGATACAGGAAACGAAAAGCTCGAAGAAACCAATCGACTCTCGTGGAACGAGGACGACGGCTAAGGTCGAAGAGATTCTCTCCAATTCGGGAACACGGTCCGGATCCGCGGAGAGGATCGAATCAAACGGATAAACCCGGTGAACAGTCTTTCTGTTTCCCGGATGCAACGATCCGAGGAAGGGCTGTGGCCGTACACGGTTCTCGAATTCGACTCGATCGTTTGGTTTCCTCCCCGGACCTCGTTCGCTCCTCGGAATCGTCTCGAAACATAACTCCGTGTGCTGGTTAACTACCCTACACCGAGCGATTCACGAGTCTTGTTTTACAGAGTTAGGATAACTACCGCCTTTTCCTGCGGGATTCATTGTACTAATTGTTGCCTATTTGCAGGGGAGATAATGGCTTCCTGCGAACTGCACAGGATTGTTTACCGACGAGCCTGGCCTGAATATTTGTTCAACCATGTTGCTCGTTCCGTGGCAATCCTGGTGTTCGAAACTGTATAAAAATTTATCAGAATCTTTTTGTTTTAGATTAATTTAGCTCGTTATTTTTATCATTAAGTATATAGGAAAGGTCTGCGTACTCCGATTTTGATGAAATTTTAATATATTATAGATTTCGACATTTTGAACAACTTTTACCTTTTCCAATATAGGGGGGTCGCTTTTAGTTTTCGATATATTTGCAAAAAACTATCGCTTATACTGTATTGAATTTTTTGTATTCCTGCACGCTCCGCGGCAACGTAAACCTGTTCCGGGGCTGCATCTGTTTATTTTCTGTTTGTAAACACGTTGTGAAGATGAGAAGCGACAATACAACACACACCCACTCACTGCTTAACAGGCACCCAGTTTTTCTAAAAAGAAGGTTCTCAAATTATACAATATAAAATCAAATCAGAACAATACAGCATACCAAGACAGCACACAGACGTCTTTAAGACGCCTTTGAGACGCCTCTTAGGTGCCTAACAGTACCACTGATCCCTGTCGTAACATCTCCAAAGTCAAGTTGTTCAGTCTCGGAAAAGACGCCTCTAAGACGCCTTATTTCAGACGCAAAAAAGACGTCTCCCAGAAGGCGCCTCTGAGACGCCTTATTTCAGACCCAAAAAAGACGTCTCCCAGAAGGCGTCTCTGAGACGCCTCAAAGACGCCTTTTTGTGACCTAAGACGCTCAGACCTAAAACAGACGTAAAAAAGACGTCTCTAAGACGACTCGTGCTGTCTGGGTACATGTATTATCCAACACACGATACCACACACACCCACCCAGTGTTTCTGAGACGAAGGTTCTCACATTAAACAATATAAAATCAACTAAAACCAATACCAATTTGTTTTATAATCAAATGCGATAATATAGTACATGTACGCTGTATTGGTCTCAGTTGATTTTATATTGTATAATGTGAGAACCTTTTTTTTAGAAACACTGAGTGCGTGTTAAGCAATGGGTGTGTGTGTGTGGTATTGTCGAAAAAATAATAAGGTTTTAATTAATATTTAATTCATATTTTTATTTATAATTTTAAATATTACACTAAACATTAGCAACGTATTACCGATAGTTCTCGAAAACTAAAAGCGACCCCTCTATATTGGAAAAGGAAAAAATTGTTCAGAATGTGTTACTCCATAACATATTAAAATTTTATCAAAATCGGAGTACGCAGACCTTTTCTATATAATTACCTTTCTATCTTATTGCGTTACTGGAAAGGTTTGAGTTATTGTAATTTGAACGTTGTTATAAACATGTTTGTAACAATCACAGTCTTTAAAGCGAGGCAAACAAATTGATCAGTACTTTTTACAGGAGAATTAGCTATGGATAGACTGAGAATTTTTTGAAAAATAAAAATGGCATGCGTTCATTGCAAGATACACGAGAAATGAGTGCAACAGATATGAATGAAACAATATTCTGGAATTCTTTCAATATTTTTACTATCCCGCGTTGAAACTATTTATTTTTTTAACACTTTATTATGTACGAAGATTCAAAGTGATAAACGAAGGAAGGGAATATAGGAAGAAAGGAGAAGGAATGGACAGTAATGACAAATAAAATGGGAATCGCCTGAGGCCGGATTGAACGAGGCTGCAGGCAATCAGTCGCGCAAATATTAGTCGAACCATTCGAAATTAACCCTCTCGGAGGCTATCGGAACAGCAATTTGGATCGACTATGGATCCCGCGAAAGCTGGACAAAATTCTGGACCAATATTCGTCACAATTTCGAACTTCGATTTAGTCCACAATTCTTCTACGAGAAGACATATGTATTGGGTTGTAACATAAGTTCGTTCAGTTTTTGTTGGTTGGTAGCGTGACATTGTATATTCGACTCGTTAACAACTTCACGCAATCGAGTGTCATACGTCATTTTATAGGTTAGATTTCAGTGATTATTTCTCGTAAAAGTATTTTACAATTGGTCACATCTATAGTTGTTTACAAGATTTTTCAAATGTCCGGAGATAAACAACATTTTCGACATATTTTGCTCTTTTATCACCGAAAAGGTAAAAGCGCGTCAAAAGCATGTAAACAAGTAAAATATGCGGAAAATGTTGTTTATCTCCGGACATTTGAAAATCGTGTAAACAACTATAGATGCCACCGATTGTAAAATACTTTTACGAAAAATAATCACTGAAATCTAATCTATAAATTGACGTATGACACTTGATTGCGTGAAGTTGTTAACGAGTCGAATATACAATGTCACGCTACCAACCAACAAAAATGGGACGAAATTATGTTAC
Source organism: Sphecodes monilicornis (assembly GCA_913789915.3). Classification (NCBI taxonomy): domain Eukaryota; kingdom Metazoa; phylum Arthropoda; class Insecta; order Hymenoptera; family Halictidae; genus Sphecodes; species Sphecodes monilicornis. The sequence continues at coordinate 23,647,299 of OU565287.1, forward strand.
TACACAATATATATGTTACGTTACAGATTTATCGTTAAAATTGAAGAACCGGGCGTAGAACTAAAAATGTCGACAAAATAAACGCTCCAAGGCGAATTCCCCTAACGCCGGACGGGGTTCAATTGCAGACGATAGCTATATTAATACCCAGATAGCACGAGTCGTCTTAGAGACGTCTTTTTTACGTCTGTTTTAGGTCTGAGCGTCTTAGGTCACAAAAAGGCGTCTTTGAGGCGTCTCAGAGACACCTTCTGGGAGACGTCTTTGAGGCGTCTGAAATAAGGCGTCTTAGAGGCGTCTTTTCCGAGACTGAACAATTTGAATTTGGAGATGTTACGACAGGGATCAGTTTGCTGTGCAATGATTAAAATACTGGTTCTTAAGTTTCCTGTTTTTTGGAATGATAATGAAAATATTTTTTAAAATATCATTTATTATAAAAACATGGATGATAAAAGTAGAGGAATTCCTTATATAGACTTTTACTATTTAATTGTTTTTTTTTTCACGGAATTAAATACAAAAGGGTAATATATGCGAAACTGATGAGCTATTGTCCACGATTCGAGAACAATAATTAATTAATAGTACAATAATTAATGTAAGGTGTGTATCTGCGCCGCTGCAATAATAAAAGTGAGTGCGCCAGTTTGGGGCGGTCATTTTTCTACTTCCATTCATATGATTTTAACGAATTATCTGAGACAACCGTAATATATCTTTAATGTAATGTGGCGGCTTTCTCCTACGCTCATCACCAGATGGACAGAGACGCCTTTCCCGCTAGTACCTGATCCGTCGCCGATTCATATATATACCGTCCTAAGCCGTCCTTAGATAGCCTTACTGATGACGAATCCTCTAGCGGGCACAGGTCGAAACACGCTTTATTTCCCTTACGTCCTTATCCATACATTTCAGCCGCCGCCAAATTGGAGACCCCGACGACGAGAGCACAATGCAACAACTGTAGCAGGCGACAAAACTATAACCAGGAAGCCCCCTGGCAGGTGCCAACAACTACTACCGATCTTACTCGTCTACGCCGCCGCCGTCGATATGACTTTTTTTTTAAATTTTGAAACAGTCGTCTTTTAGGCGCCCAAAAGACGCCTAAGAGACCCTCAAAAGACGCCTCTTAGACGTCTAAGAGGCGCCTTAAAGACATCTGGGAGACGTCTTAACGACGTCTAAGAGACGCTCAAAGGCGTCTAAGAGGCGTCTCAAAGGCGTCTTTAAAACGTACCGTTTTGTAAGAAACGACGCTCCAGCGACGCTCCAGCGACCGCTGAGACGTCTTTAAGCCGCCTGAGCGTCTTGCAGCAGACGTCTCAAAGGCGGCTTTGAGACGTCCATGTGCTGTCTGGGTAATAATATTCGACCTTGTGGTTCGAAAGAGTACTGAACGATGGATAAAAACCTACAATATTGCGCGGCGAAAAAATTCGATGGCGGTTCGCTGGGTGGTTATTTAATTATGGGAACCGGTATTTTTGATTGCGAGAAGAAGATGACGAACAGACGGTCCTGACGGCGTTCGACGTCAAAGGGATCGAGATTTCAGCAGATCGAACCGAAGAATTCGGCGGGTTCGATGTACCGTGGGATTAAATGTCACCGATTTCTGTGTCTCTGGCTCGGTGGTGTCGCGCTCCTGACAATACCGAACGCACTAACGAGTGCTCGGGGGTGGCCGGGGGTGAAACGCTTAAAATGGTAATGAGCGGAAGAAGCGGTTTCTCGATATCGATCGAATGGATGCGCGCGTTACGAACTTCTATAGCTGGCGAGCGGAGCCGAGCCGGGCTGATAGGCTGATTGGAGTTCGAGGAACGGGTAAACAATTGTTTGGATCTCGCTCGCTCGAGGGAGAGAGAGAGAATCTTTCGAGAGGGGGGGGGGGGTAGAGGGACGCGGGTGAAATCGAACGTGAACGAGTCGCTCTCGCTCTCGCGGAGGTGGAACAATGTACAATTAAAAGAACTTTCCGTGTATGTGCCCCGCAACTGGAAAGGAACCTGTTCCCACTTCATCACGGATCGCAACGACGAAAACAGGCCTTGTGGAAATTACATTCCTCGATGGGTAAGAATACGACCATCGATGTCGAGAACTTCCGGTTGGCCGAGCATCTTGAGAGGAAACGTAAGAATAAAAAGGAATTGTAACGGTTTCGAATAGATGACAAAGCCTAGCGTTTAATTCTTGCGAACTGGTAACGATAGGGGGGGAAGGGGGCATTTGTATCTCGAGGATTCAATTGATTTGCGATTGATGTACACGCGTTTCACAATTGAAGCGTGTAATAATCTGTTGATGTTCGATTAATCCTTTGTACGCAATTTTCCTCGTTAAAGGGGAACATGCAGTTCTGCGTGCGATTGAATTTGAACGATGAAACTTTACGAACAAAGGTTGCTTATTCCTGTAGAAGTGCATAAGAAGTGAACTGAGAGCTGATTGATGTACGTCGAAGCATGCAAAAGTGGCTACATAATACAGCACACTTTTCATTCGATCGGTTCAAGTAGGATTTTAGACGAGGAATGGGCATAAAGCTCGTAAAAGAATGTAACTATCCAAGTTGAAAGAAATCCCACTTATAGTACAACCAGGTTTTAACAGAATTTTAGTCGAAGGAAGGGTAAATATCTTACAATTGAATTTAGAACGTCTCTCAGAATAATCTCTTTAAAGAGAAACGTCAATAATGAATCCGAAGCTGCTCGACGAAGACCGAGGGAAGTTGAAACGACTTCAGCAGCCGGTGCATCTGTCATTCGATCGGCCCTTCCAAGACTTCAGCCCGTACTTCACAGACAATTTTCGAAGCCCACGGCAACGGAAGCCTGTTATCGACGGTCCTATCGCGGAGAAGCATCGATAACAAACTGCGATTTAATTGGTGAATCTCGATGAAGTCTCCATCGGGATCTCTCGGTAAATTTTCGTAACACGAAGCAAGATCGTCCCACCGCGTCGCAGCGAAGCATGCTAGGCAGTTAATTCGCGCGTCTCGAAGTGGGACGCGACAGGTAAGCACACCTGTTATCCAATCAGCGCATGCGCGATTCCAGTCGCGCGAACAGCCAATATCTCGCGAGAACTCTGAGAAATTTCATCAACGATGCTATTTCCATGCAACGATACACCGTCGACGAGCTGCGCCGATGTTCCCGAACCCTGGAGAGAATCCACCTCTGGATTCCAGCGCGCGCCGGACCGAATAACAAATATCTAGCGAAGAAGAAACTCTTCGGGATTCCGCGAGCGATATTCTGTCAACTTCTCACTGTCACCTTCTCAATGTTGGTGTCGCGTCGCGTCGTCGACGAGCTCGGATCGCATTCACGGCGCTTTGAAAATGGCCGACATACGCGAGCTAGTTGTACAGGATGATCGAGAAGAAGGTCCGATATTTATAGGCAGTGATGGATTAACCAATAAGCAAGAGAAGCAGGTGCTTAGAGCATCGGGAGAAGGAGGACACCATAGAAATTTTCTGTACTTTACATTTTTTATATATAGTAATATGTGAGAAAATCCGAACGATGGAATGTCGAGAGTGAGCCACGTGCATCTCGACGGCGCAACGCTTTCTCTTTTGGGAGAAGGTCCAGGACACTTGAGGGTGCAATAAACAAAGACAGAGAACACATTATTGATTACAAGATTTTCCTCACCTCCTCATCCCCTTCCACTATCCCATTCCACTACCATAAGCGCACTCCAACGTCCCCCACTAAGACCGTAGACTGGTCAGGTGACGTACCGCGCAACATATTACATACCGTTACATATTACTCTTGCCATCACAGAGATGGCAAACTGTATTCCCCTCGATTTAACCGATCTGGCATCACTGCACAACTCTGATCTTGAATAAACCTCGCTCTCCCCGAGATTTGTAACAACGACCAGACTATTTTTATATTATATTCCTTCCTGCACCCCGGTTTTCTTAAAAATATCACATAATAATATTAATGATCTTAATATTATACTACAGAGCGTCCCGCGACTCATGGTCAACCGATTAGGAGGTGATTCTACATGTAAAAATGAGTCGAAAAGAAAGAATAAAATGTTTTCATTCTAAGCTTCGTTATCGAGTAAATCGAATTCAAAAATTCGTCGGGATCGCGTGCATTAGTGTATATGTACAGAGCAGTGTCGCCAGAAACACCCAAAACTAGGTGGATTGCCCTCTCCTCCTCTTCCCCTTCCACTATCCCATTCCACTACCATGAGCGCACTCCAACGTCCCCCACTAAGACCGTAAACTGGTCACGTGACTTGCCGCCTGTCGCGCAACGTATCACATATTACTCTGGTCATCAGAGAGGGGGTAAACTGTATTCTCCTCGATTTAACCGAGGCGAAAGCCGATTTTTATATAATGGTACGCGTATTCGCTGAATTTTCATACTCGATAATTAACAAAAGTTCATTGAAGCAAATTGGTATTTACTTTAAATTAAATGACGTACGAGAGTTAAAGAAACTGTTCTTTTATTCAATGAGAAGAGGGCGCGCAGTGGCTCAGTGGATAGAGCGCGCGACTACAAACAATGTGGTCGTGAGTTCAAATCCCACCGCCGTCACCAATGGAAATATTCTTCTATGTGATATTATACTGCGTCGTTGACCATTGGTGGTTCGGAACCCACCGTAATAAACAGTAGGTCCCGCTGAAAAGTAGGCTGAAATAGGCTGAACATTAGCGTTAGGTGAGAGTGGACAAAGTGGACAAAGTAGAAGAAGAGGGAGAATGGTAAAATGGATTTGAAACCCTGAGGGGACCCAAATATCAGTACCTATCCTATTCAATGAGAAAAACTCGGAAGACGTCTGCACGGTTCGTAAGCCAAAACTGAAGTGAGAAAATAAGGAGAAAGTCTCGGGCGGAAAACCCCTATTGGGTCCACTCGAGGAAAACAAAAAATAGAAGCGCCCATAGTTTTATTACTGGGGCCCTCTTTCAAAGCAAGGCTCCAGACCTTTGGTTTCTGACCTGAGGACTGTTAAAGAAAACAAGGACACTGTCAGTAACCTTCGACACTCAGTTTATTTTTGCAGCCACACCAATCTATTCCAACATTCATTTTAGAAGGAAAGGATTGCTTTTAAGACCTAAGATGATCAGACATCTTTTATTCTTTTCGGTGGGCACTATAAGGCCCATAAGTATCAAACCTTTTCATTAATCATCCTGTATACACAGTGTTATCTGATCGGTCGGTGTGGCGCGATTTCAAGCGTTATTCGAGAGCACGCGAGTGCCCGTGATCTCGAGAGCGTAATTGTACCAACGTCGATGATAGCGTCTGCACGCGACCGTTGTCGATGCACCGAGCTGGCTGCGAATCCGCCGGGATCCGATAAGTGCATCGAACGATGCACCCGTTATCCGAACGCATCTCGTGAATACCGCCTCGACGAACTTTCGGATCGGACGTATATACCAGGTCAACCCATTAGTCGCTTTTCACACGAACTTTGCACTTAAAGGAACATTTTAGGGCTGGAAAACACCATGAAGAATGATCACGGTGACTTTATTCAGTGGCTGAACACACTTCAAGGTGGGCTCTCGTGTAACAAATACAAAAATAAGTGATTTTTACGATTTTTTTGTTGTTTTACAAAAACTGTTTATAGTGTCGGAGTAAAAATTTTTGACGCACCAGTAGATAACTTCAGACTATAAGAAAAACCTTTTTTTTTATTAATTTCGTGACAATTATTACTATCCTGCGGACTTTTTTAACATAGAAGCTAATGTTGGCGTACAGTGTAACAAGTATCACAGTTATTTGGAAGCGGAAAATGAAGAATTACCGTAAAGTTCGATTATTTACGCCGGTACTGCGCCAAGATGGAAGAAAAGATATAGAGAATTGCAAAAGTTATGGATCTTTGAAGGAGAGATAAGAACACGGTGCAAAATATATAAGAACTCGAAATAGCTCGCATGGCAGAACGAGCTGCAAGAAGAGAAACCTTATAATTTGATTATTTACGCTATTACTGCGCCAAGATTTAAGAACAAATATAGAGAATTGCAAAAGTTCTGGATTTTTGAAGGAGAGATAAGAACACGGTGCAAAATATATAAAAACCCGAAATAGCTTGCATGGCAGAACGAGCTGCAAGAAGGTTTTAAATCTTGAACATCTACTTTTCCGTTAGGAAAATTAATCTGATATCGTGAAAAAAAGAAAATTATACATAAGAAATTAAATTGAAATTGTTCTACTATCAATTAAATTGGTTCAGCTGCAAGAAGTTTTTAAATCTTGAACATCTACTTTTCCGATAGGAAAATTAATCTGATATCATGAAAAAAGAAAATTATAAATAAAAAATTAAATTGAAATTGTTCTACTATCAATTAAATTGGTTCAGCTGCAAGAAGTTTTTAAATCTTGAACATCTACTTTTCCGATAGGAAAATTAATCTGATGTCGTGAAAAAAGAAAATTATAAATAAGAAATTCAGTTGAAATTGTTTTACTATCAAGTACATTGCGGTTGTAAATATCGCCACACACGCTCCATCTTGTCGCCCCTGTTGCTTATGCAGCCATAAGTTGTGCGCCACGATGTGGATTTTTCTCGTCTTGCATTGCAACTTGTGACTGCGAACAAGCAAAATGGCCGACAAGACGGAACGTGGGTGGCGGCCATTACGCATTTATGACAGAAACGAGTAGATAAAATATAAAAAAGTAACAACATTTGGAAATATCCTTTTAGCTAATGAATATATGAATCTGCATAAAGATCAGAAGTCTCTAACCAGACTGCAGATTTCATGCATCGATGCCAGACACGAATATACCAAATTCGAAAGACTGATAAGTAGAGACTGCTGGTCTTAAAGCAAAATACAAATTTTCTACAGCAATTGTAGAAAGCAGGGATCAAGTACAAATTTGTTTTCTTTTTGTGTTGTATTCCGTGAATTAATATTTTATTTGTAAGATACAACGGAACTTAATCGGAAACACGTTGAAAATATATTGTCCGTTAGCGGAATATACGGGTAGACTACGACAGTCGAACGAAGCGAGTGTGTGCTTTGGAGAACAGAGACTCTGAGAATCTAACCTGTTGAGGGAAAACAGGGTATATATGAGTTCTAATTTGAATGGTGGGGAGTTTTAGGAATTGTAAGGGCTAGATTGATAAGGTCAGAGTTTTGAAGGTGACGTGGCCAGGCAAAGGTTCGAATACGATGCGGCAAGGACACAGAGGTCGAGGATGAGGCAGAGTTTGAGAATGATTCAAGGATGAAATCATGAGTTTGTGTAGTATTTTGGGTGGAAAACAGGAAGCCGGGAATGTATGTAGAATGAAATGACGTTGGTATACAATATTTAATTACTATAAACTGCAAATCATAATATTTCAAATTCTTTTAAACAGTCTGTTTCTTAACATTCGCACCTACTCACTTTTGTCATGAATGCGTAAAAACCGTAATCTAATAATAACATCAGAAGGATTAAAAACAATCTCCATAAAATTTCGAATGTATTAAACTTATTAAGAGATGATATCAATTTTTTCTGTGGCTTTCATGTCTCGCAAAGGGAGCTAGAAAATGTTCATTCCCCATCGAAAGATCCATTAATTAGATCCCTTGCTGATCGAAAACTTTTCTCTTTCAAGTCTGTCCACGTTTTCGGGCTAATTGACCACTGCGGGACGTTTATATACACAAATCGCGATAACAAACGACAGGACTTATGGGATGACCTAATATTAACAGTCCGGCCGCGTTCGAGCCGTGTCAGCCGTTGCAGATTTCAGATCTGCCGCTAATTTACTGGCGTTTCGGTGTGCTTCCATGGTAAATAGCTTTGCTGTCGTGTCGAGGGGAACGGTATCGATCGAGCATACGCTATCGACGGCTCGGATCGCAATGCCGATGACGATGACGATGACGGTGACGATGACGCTAGATCGGCCGCAGCCTAAACCGAATCCATTAGCGTACGTGGTGCAAGCTGTTTCAACGGGTTTTAGGATGGGTTTCGGTAAAAGGGGGCAACGCGGTCTTGCTCGACGAGCAGCCTCTCGAATCAGGAAATGAAATTTCGACCGATCGAAAACACCGATGACTTTTCGCGCCACCGGGAAATTAATTTCTGATGCGAGGCCGCTTTTCATCGTTATTGTAGAAATAAACGAAATTTTCGACAGGCCACAACCATCGACCCTGACGTTTCATTTTCGTCGGCGGAATTAGTTTATTATTTCGTTGCTGGTCCCGTTGAAACGAGAGACTTCTTGTCGCGTAATTACTGCCAATGAATTCGATCGATCGAACTGTTTTGTAGAGGCCGCACGGAGTATTGGAAAAGGCAGCCTCATCGTTTCTGCAGGGCCGGCTCTCGTTGTCGACGGACTTCTGATAACGATATCACTTTTCGCGAGCGAAACTTCATTCCATTAAGTCGCCGCTTTCTGACTATCTTTTGAACCGTTCCTGCTGACTCGCAACTGCTTCGTCGTATTTTACCGCTGCATCTATGGACCATTCATAGTAAATATTTCACATTACTTTGCGAAAGTAACAAGAATATAGTTAGTTTAGTTTATTCTCTGTGTCAATGGACCTGAAAGGGACACGGGGTTTTTAATTCCATTGCCCTCTATATTACACTTTTCATGTTTTTGACGTATTAGCAACTTATGTACGACTGCCAAAAATTTTCTACCCAGCGACTCAAATTCAGAATCAACTCGAACACTGCTCCCACATCCGGAAAGCACACAAGAAGAAATACTATCGAATTCCTTAAAAAAATCAATCACTTCCACAAAATCTAATGTCATCACGGAAGTTCGTCCCTAATGACCTGGATGTTGATGCGACGTTAAACTTTATATATTTATAAAAAGAATATATTTATTCAGATTTTTAGCGATTTTTACCTGTTTTACCAGACCCGTTGACATGACGGATTTCAGATTCTTTAATTTAGAATTGTTGGGATTGTACAGATTGTGCACTGTCGCGATAAATGCAGTCTCATTAACACTAAACCTACCAAGCACAAAACCTTCAAAAATAAAACGCCTTAACACTTTGGCTGCCAAAGCAAATATTTTAAAAAATTCCATATAATCAAAGTAATTTATTGAATAAAATAATGATTAAAACGTTGAAATGTATAACACTGCGTGGACTTTCAACCTTCTTGCATTTTCCAGATGGTAACTAAATTTAATACAATGACTATAGTGTCGTAATTATTCATTTTTAAATATGAACAAATAATTCCGTCACCTGTATATGGGTGACGCGGCAGTCAACGTGTTAAAGAAGTGAAAATATTCGAATTTCTTTAGACTTTGTACCACTTCCATTACAATATGTGCTTAAATCAAGAAGTCAATTCAGTCATTTCCTATGAAATCGTTTTTTGAATTTATATAATTGTAAAATAGAAAACCGGTCATTTAAACCGTGGTAGGTTTAGTGATAATAGACTGCGGATTTGATGATAAAAATGTGTTGATAAAATGCGAAACAGTTAAAAAGTATTTAACAATGCACATATATTATATTCAATTTATTAAGATCATTGTTCCGTCGCAAAAACATCCGTGCTCAGGGACAAACGCGCATCCGAGATCAGGTAAATCACTTGGCTACGTACCGACCATAGGAACCATAAAGGATTCGCCCAAAGTACAACTGATAGATAGATGTTTCGAAGGCCCTGTACAGCGTTTAGCTACGACAATTAACCCTCTGTCTACCGTAAAAAAAACTTTCATTATGCGATAGAAAATTTATACCACAAAACGTAGTAAATATAAAAAAAAACTTTTAGCTTTAAATAATAAAAAATAAGAAAAGTAACAAAGTCATGCAACGACAAGATCCCAAGAATTTAAAAAATTTAAATAACCGCAGTATCTACATACAGTCGGGTCCAATGGACCCGCTTGGTAGACAGAGGGTTAATAATTATAACGTATAACTTCTGAATCAGTGAACTCCTGGCAATAAGACTTTCATTTTCGATGTTTTCTCGTCGAAATCTATAGGACTGCGTAAAAAAAAGTTAAAAAAAATTGGTCCTCCAAAAGAAAGTTTAACCCAGAACCATAGTCTACTTATTAGTTTGAAAAGGTAAAACGAATTAGTCACTTTTCGTTGGGTTGTTCTAGCTCATACTGTGTCTTCGAGAAAGTACAGCTCCAGTCACGAATTGGATTTTACGGTCTACTATATAGGACAGTTCGTCCAAGGATCGTTTCTTCCCCCTCTAATTTAACGTGTTAATGATCCACTGGACGAACGAATAATTGTAACCGCCGATTATAGGTGTGAATTAGAGTGCGAGAAAGCTGTCATTAACTTCGAGGGTTCTCTCGAAAGACTTCGAAGAGCACCGAGAGTCGAACCGCGACTCTTGATCGATCAACAAAGAATAGGAAAGCTCTCTCCAAAGGTCATCGGTACCTGTTGGAACGCTTTCGGCAGATTCTAAGCCCTGAAAGAGTTTCTCGGCGACCTCCGAGGATTCGCGATCGATCTCCAAAGACCAGCAGTGTCCTTCCAAGGAGCATCTAGGCCGTTTGAAGCTCTTTAAAGCTCCCCGGTGGCTTTGCGAGCTCTCCTTCGAGCTATCGCAGATATCGTATCTCTTTGGATCTGCCGGAGAAATTCTTAAACGACCAAAACTTGAAAGAAAGTTCCTCTGCTTTGGGGCGCTTTGTTTTCATCGAGGAAAAGGGATCCTTCCGGAGGATCACAGAGATCATAGCCGTGGTTCCAATTATAGTAAATCTTCGTCGAGAGTATATTTATGAAACATATTGATTCAACAGGATTTTCATTCTGTCAGCAACTTGTTATCTAACAAGAAGAACCAATGTTATAGCCTAATTTATTCCAAAACGCACTGTATGTTACGTGTATAATTCAATATATTTCAAGCGCATGGATATCCGTAATCGTGATCACTAGAATTTATGCATTTATGCATTTATGACGAAAGTGAGTAAGTGCAATTTAATGGAGATTAGAGATTAAGACAATTTGGAAATATCAATGCGTTAATTTGAGAGTTGATTAAAATCATTGAACAGAAAATGAAATGTCTGTTTGACTATATCGTTTCCTACAATTTGTATAGACAATTTTTATCTTACATAAAGATCCGCAGTGTAGTAATCACTATATCACGGCTTTTAAGCATTCATGACAAAAGTGAATGCACGTAATACAAAACTGTGAAAATACGCGACTTAATAAAATTATTGGCTGAACTGTACTTTAGGGGACCAAAAATTTTCAAGTTTTCTGTATGTGAGGCTACACATTTTGACGAGAAAATGGTAGACGTGTAAGTTTTAGTACACGAAATTCAAGTTTTGGAGAGAAGTGGAAGGATTGAGGAACGAAAAGGAGGTATGGAAGGTGGTAAACAGAGAAAGAAGGAAAAAGATGAGGGGGGCGGATGGAATTGGTAAAGAGGAATGGAAAGAATATTTTATGGGCCTACTAGGGGGGATAGAGAAGAGGGTAGTACGGGGGTCAGGGAGAGTAAGAGGTGTGGACGGGGAGAGTGAAATAGGAATAGACGAGATAAGGAGAGTGGTGGGGAAGTTGAAGGACAATAAAGCGGTAGGGAAGGATGGGATACCCAACGAAGCGTGGAGGTATGGTAGGTAAGGTAGATATTCTGCAATGAGGTATGGAGGGGAGAAGGTTGGCCAGAAGAATGGAAACTAGGAATAATTGTCCCGATTCGGAAGAAAGGGGAAGGGAGAAGGGTGGATGAGTATAAGGGAGTGACGATAATGCCAACCCTGTACAAAATATATGTATGAATGAACAAAATAATACTTTTAAAAGTGCTAAACTTTACAAGCGTATAACTTTTGAACCAGTGAACTCCAGGCAATAAGACTTTCATTTTTAGTGTTTTGTCGTCGAAATCTATAAGACTGCATAAAAAAAGTTTAAAAAAGTTGGTCCTCCAATGTACAGTTGAACCAAATTATTAAAAGGAGAAATTGTCATATAATTAACGTTCCTTACAAATGTCATAGAAAATTTGTATTTTGCATAAAGATACGCAGTCTAACATTCACTATATCGCGGTTTTTAAGCATTTACAACAAAAGTGAATGCACGTAACACACAACTGTAAAAATACACGACTTATTAAAATTATTAAGAGGAGAAATTGTCACGTAATTAACGTTCCTCACAAATGACATAGAAAATTTGAATTTCTCAGAAAGATCCACAGTGTAGTAGTACTCACGGTTGAATCAATCACCAGTCGATATATACGATGCTTTATATTTGATAAATGGGAACGCAGGGTAAACGTAAAATGGACAAAGATCAACGAGTCCTTCTCTTATCAGTTGGACAGTCGCAAACCAGTTTCCTATTTACGGTGGCTCTTGGCTGCGATCTCTGGCCCCATGAATCACCAGGTATTTACTGAGAAATCGCTTCATCTGCCGTCCCCACAATCCGCATGATTTATGCGAGGCTCGGCTTCAGCCTAGCACCCGCGAAAATCCCAAACAAATTGCCACGAATTCTTGCGCAGGCTGTTTCATCGCGATCGTCGCGCGTCCGACGCGTTGAAGCGGCAATGTTCCAGCTGAAGGTGAAACAAAGTGAGAGAGAGAGAGAGAAAGAAAGAAAGAAAGAGACGAGGAGAGAGGTCCGAAGAGATTCGCGAGGCAGAAGGATTGGCTCCGCGAGGATCACCGACGGTATCCCCGCTGATCCGCCGGGGATCGTCGGCTGAAGAAGCAAGATCCTCCCGGTGAGTTTCGTCGTCCCTGTTCAGCGGAACAGACGGAAATGAAACGGAACCTCGTTGGGAACGAACTAGCACAGCAGGAGTGGCTTTTGATACCGTCCCCCGAGAAACTTCTACTCGTCAAAGCGTCTCTCCTACTTTAACGCCGGCATAATTGCGCTTTCCGGCGAGCCTTCCGTTGTACCGTAGCGACGGCGCAAGCCTGCGTACTCCGAGTCCCAACCTCTAGGCTCTGTTGCTCAATTTTTACAGTGTCCTTCGCTTTCTATCGCTAAATTTGCAGATTCTTCGGTACCGTGAATTTCAAACGGATCTTCCAACCCTCTGTGCACACGACGATTTTTCAAAATATACAAAATATTTTCCCCCGAGGACGTACTGCGCGTCACACGAACCCTATATAACTGAAATATTTTTATTTCAAGCAACGAAAATGTTACTCATGGGATTTGCTAGATTTAATTTTCCATTGATGTCATTTTTAGTTTTGTGAACCGAATGACTAATATTTTTATTCTTGATTTTAATAAAATAGCAAATTATAGGTATAGAAGTAGTAAGGTTCATTTATCTTAAATCTCTTGTCTTCATTTATCATATCACATTCGTAGTAGGCACAGATAAGAAAGTTAAAAATCACGACTTTCACTATTTTCTTCACCACTCTGACCAATAGCAATTTTTAAAAAACTGTTTTAATCTAGTAAACTAATCCTTCTAACATCTCAAAGAAACTCAAAGGATTTGGACCATTTAAAAAAAAGTTATTCGGTTTTAAAAGGTGTACACCAGGGACTGGCACGGTAGGTGCCCCTCAAACGCCTGCTTCTCCCACCAACCTCTCTTTCATGCCCGAGGCCTGCGCATTGTTCGCAACGGGCGAAGCACTTCCGTCCAGTGATGGGAACTCCGTGGGCGCTGGTCGAAAATACTACCACCACTCTGACGTACCGTCTTCCCCTACTATGCTTCTATCGCGCACGCGCTACACACAAGCGTACCTTTACTCTGTCCGTGTAGAATAGAGGTACGCTTTGTGTAGCGCGCGCGCCATAGAAGCAAAGTAGGGGAAGACGGTACGTCAGAGTGGTGGTAGTATTTTCGCCCAGCGCCCACGGAGTTCCCATCACTGCTTCCGTCCTCTATGGCGGGTATGGGCGACGCTGGCTCAAAAAACACATGTTACTGCTTCTCCTCTTCGCCTGCTCGGCGAGGCAATCCCCACCATGTCCACTCGGACTCTTCCGTCAGCACCGTGAGTAACCTGCCGGCGGCGTAGCATCGTGAGGCCCGTGCTGAAGGGACAGTCGGAGTGGATGTGGTGGGGACAGTGATGCCAGAAATGTCAGCTTTTCGCGCATGCGTACTGCGGCGCGCGCGGAATCCAGTAACGTATACGCGCAAAAAAAGAGAAACTTCTAGGGGACGTGCAGGGACCTAGCACTGCCATAGACGAAATTGAAGATAACGGACGTTATTTTTTATTTACTTATTTATTTATATAATTAGAAAATATATTTTTGTTATTTTGGATACTGGAAAGGTTCATTGGCAGTTTTCTTTTGTCTTGTAACAAATGTTGTCATTCTTTATAGATTCTGCCAGATAAAATAAAATTTTATATTATGTTATCCTGTATAATCCGAACTTTTTTAGGTAAAGAGTGAATGTTGAATGAAAAACATTATTTTTAAAACAGGGCCTTAAAGAGCTTTCAAAAATTTGAAATTAGTACGGTACTGATGCCACGCGCGAATACGCATACGCGAAAAGCTGACATTTTTGGCATCACTGGGTGAGGACTGCCTTGCCGAGCAGGCGAAGGAGAGAAGCAGCAACATGTGTTTTTTGAGCCAGCGTCGCCAATGCCTGCTCTATGGTAACGGCGGATGCTGGTGGGGGACAGTGGGCGCTATGGTGGGGACGGTTTTGTCTCAATTGAGACAAAAATGCCCATCCTTGGTGTACACGAACACACTTTGTACACCCACCGTAGTACTTTCTAGCAAACATTTACTAAATTCCTAAATTATTCTTCTTTTCTCCGGAAAGGAAAGCGAACTCTCGCGCACGGCAAAAAAGTTAGCAGAGCAATCTCCGCGTAAGTGAAACGTGCATTATTGAAATTGCACTTAACAAATTTGCCCATTAATTTCCTGCAATCCGTGAAACTGCATCTGCGGGAAGCAATTATCCGATCGGGGACATTAGAAACTTTTCAAAGGCAGTTCTCCCTTACTGGGAAAGAAATTCCCGAACAGACTCTTCGGAAAAATCGTGACGCGGAAGCAGACTCGACCTCGTTTGATGGATTACCCGGCCCGAAATTTCCCGGAAAGTTTTCCAATTTAATTCACCGGGTCGCGATGACCGTTTTAAATCGACCGACACCGGTCCCGCTCGTTTGTTCTCGAGTTCGACCAGCGAATCGAGTCGCGTTTGTCCGCTGGTAATTTGATTAACATCCCAAATTATCGTTCGATCGAGAAAATTCCGGAAGAAAAGCTCGCCTCGTCGACTGCGGACGCTTTTTTCAACCCGTTCGTTTGTTCGTTGGATTCCATGGGCGAACGGTGGATCGTGCTTTAAACGTAGCGATTTGTCCGCTTTGGAAAATCGTCTTGTTTGCGCGCGAACGTCCTTGGTAGCATCTTTGAGTTTCCACGATCTCGCTGACTCACGTTTTTTCGGAGAAATTCGCCTCGACTTTGCGATTTTTCAAGCTGCTTTTTGTCGCTCGAGGTCCTCCCTGCAGGGAGATTCTTCGGTGGAGCGTTTACTCGCTGCGATTTTCGCTGCGATTTTTGCTTCGGAAAATGAGGAGAGGAATGCGTTGTCGACACGGTTCCATTTTGATTTAGACGTTCGAAGTATTTCACGGAAAGTAAACTATTAAAATTCTGCTGATTAATTTAAACAGGGAGCTGTTTTACGCTAGAACTACCGGAACAGTCAAAATCACTGCTTTCTATTTTTTTCTTTTCTAAATATCGAAATTGTAAATATATTTGCAGGAGTAATTTCTTAGTAAACTTCTCTATTGAAGTGTATGTTTAAACAAAAATTGTACAAAGTCTGAATAAATGCAGACTTGTCGTTACTACAAAGCAATATACACCAGCCATATACACCAGCAATATACACGCATTAAGTCCTCGGTAATTCTAGTGTTATACCTCCGGAAGAGGGGGTACGCGGTTAGGGAAGAGGGGGTACGCGGTTAGGGAAGGGGGGAATGAATAGGGATGTGGTAAGGGTGAACGGTAGTATAAATGGAATATTGTAAATATTGTAATTTGCGGCTTTTGTAAATATGTTCTTCTCTCGCTTTATTTAATATAAGTTTAGTTTTAAGTTAGGATATAAGATAGTAATGTGAGGTTAGGATATAAGATACTAATGAGGTTAGGTTATGAGTGAGGTGAAGGGGTGAAGAGGAAGAAGGTAAAATTGTATAAGGATTGTAACCCTAAGGGGAACAATAAAGTTATATATATATATATAAATATAAATGAAACCCTTGTCTTTTGGAATAAAAAAGTTTGTCGATTTTCCAAAAAATTTAACGAAACCGTAGAACAAACAAAAAAGAGATAACGAAGGAAAATAATTGAACAAACTATGTTTGTTGTTCGCGATGTAGAGAAAGCGGAGCCGAATAAGGTAAAGTGACTATAAAAAGACTGCAAACGGTGTTTCTAAATAGCATGTTTACGCGGCGCATGAGTGACTGTATCGACAGCCATTGCACCGGATCGACAGTGACGTACGCTTGCCAGCAAAATAATCCAGCCACTAACAATTTTTGCTCGAAAGTTGTCACCGAAGATAACGTGTACGCTTTATTAATTCTATTTCTGCGTGTTCCAGTCCGAAGTTTTCCAATGCAAACGCCGATGCATCCCTTTAAAAGTCACTATAATCCCTCTATTTTCAATCTATCTTTCAGTTGATTAAAATTTAATCGAAGAGACTCTGATGACCCGCAACGATCCACAATGATCAACAATACAGTAGTAAATTCAGTTTACTATAACATGTTCATTGCAGAATCGTTGCAGTTGTATAAAAGATAGATGTTCTTTTCTTCCATAAAAAATTGGAGTGTAAACAATCGAAAATTCTATAATTGTAGCTGTAATACTTACAAGTAGCTATTATAGCTACAATTATTAAAATTTTCGATTCTAGACTGCGGATTTGATGCATTTATAACAAAAATGTATAGATGAGATACAAAATTTGTGGAGACATTAAATGACTCTACGGGTGCTATTACTAGAACGCGGATTTTATGCATTTATGACAAAAATGAGCAGGTATAATTTGAAACAGTAAAAACATTAGCAGAATTTAAATATACTGTAATATTATTTTCAACATATGAAGCATATTAGGAAAGAAAATAAACTTCTATTTCTCTCCAATTTGTTGTAATCAGGTAGACAGTTCTTTTTTTGCATAAAGATCCGCTGTTTAGTTATTACATTATTTTCAACTTAATAAGATGATTAAAAGAAGGAATACATATTAATGTTTCTTCTGTTCCCCACAGTTGACCTGGAAACTTTTTATCTTTCATGAATGCATTTTGTAGCCTGCGGATTTTACGCATTTTATGTTACAAAAATTTGATGATGTAATTTAAAACAGTGAAGAATATTAAAAGAATTTAAAAATGCTGTTATATTATACTTTCATCCTGTTAAGCATGATGAGAAAGAAAATAATGTTGTTAGTTCATTCCAATTTTTGCTGCAACTAGGATGAAAATTTTTTTATCTTATCTTACATATTTTATTTTTGTGCTAAATATAAATCTTTTTTTGTTCACTTCCTTTCGCAGAAATGTTAATCAAAGGACATTAACACTAAACCTACCACGGTCAAAATGACCGGTTTTCTATTTTACAATTATTGAAATTAGAAAACGATTTCATAGGCAATGACTGAATTGACTTCTTTATTTAAGCACATATTCTTATGGAAACGGTACAAAGTTTAAATAAATTCAATCTTCTCAATTCTGTAAGGCGTTTTATCTTTATATGTTTTGTGGTTGGTAGGTTTAGTGTTAACACTAGGTTTACAGAGCACTAAAATTGATTATTTTACATTGCTTTACAAAAATAATAAAATTGTATTTACTTAGATCTTCAACGATTTTTATTGCAATATTTACACAAAAAAAATAAATCTATTTAATAATTCCTCACGAATGCCTCCTTACAATCTTAATAATCATAAATTAAAAATTATTGGATCCGTCATTTTGACGGGCCCCGTAAATCTAGTGTTAATATGACAGTAATTACAAGTTCTTAAGTTTGGTTTTACTGTTTCGTGCTTCATCGTAATAAATGCATAAACTCCGCAGTTTAGTTAGAATGTTTAATGAGCGAATTATCCTGGAAGAAATTGTGCGATCGAGTCTCCGCTGATTATGTTTCGGGGACACGATCATAGCCCCTCGATTTTCCATTAGGCAAGTTGGAACACAGGCATCTAGCCCGGATAGCTGCTTAATTACCCGAATCGCGAGTTTAACGTAATCACACGCGTGGAAACTTTCCGGCGAGATCGTGCTTGATAATCTGATATCTATTAAAGCTTCAATTACCGTATTCGGAAGCCCATTTGCCCAATTGGTAAACAAGTAACACACTCGGGGCACGCGAGCAGACCTTTCATTCGCAACAGCTGCACGCACGTTCTGCGGTTCGATCGATTGCAAAAACAATTTTGTAAGAAATCGGGTTTTTGCTGCATAAAATAAACCATCAGTAAAGATTCAGGTTGAATTTCATTTCAATCATGTAATCGTTTCAAACGCTACACTATGTAGGGTAAGGTTGCTTAGGGGAGAGTACGATTTCCGTGGCCCCTCGTTTTGAGGTTATATTTGTGTTCTTGGGGTTATTTCAAGACGAAAATGTATATATAACATGGTGTCAAATTCGCCTGGTTTAGTCGGTAAAGTAGATTTCCTGTTTTTTATAAATTTGCAAATATCTCGGTAACTATCTTCTTTTTGTAGAAAATGAAATTTTATTCGCATAATCTTTGCATTGTAGCTGTCATCCAGAATTTGAACTAGTAATGGAAAAATCATGTGAATAGAATGAGTTGTGGTTAGGTCGTGGAGGGGGCGGAAATCGTACGATGGGCCACGGAAATCGTACCACTTGAGTCGTACCACTTGAATTTTGAACGAACTACGGTGACAGCAGCGCATACATCGGCAACGAAATATATTAATATATGTATTATTGTATATATAATATAGTATATATAATATAATATATTGTATATATAGTATACAATATAGCATATATAATATAATACATTGTATATATAAATATATGTATTATTGTCTGCCATAAACCAGCATCATTATAAATCCTGTCATCAAGTAAGTTTATTTCAATTTTCTTATAATTTTCTGCATATGTTTGGTAGTTAATCTAGCAAGTAAATTATTGATATACATCTGAGTCAACCAAGTTGCTTTACGTATTATTGTCTACCATAAACCAGCCTCATTATAATTCCTGTCATCAAGTAAGTTTATTTCAATTTTCTTATAATTTTCTGCATATGTTTGGTACTTAATCTAGCAAGTAAATTATTGATAAAATTATGTTCCTTATTAAATATAAATTCAGTAGAATTTACATAACCGTTTGGTTGTAACGAAATCGTATTGATTCTATTCAATGTTAGGTTATGTTTACTTTTAAATTTAACTTGTGCCGTATCTTAAGTCGTACCCATATGAGATTCCTAAGTCGCTCATAAAGAAAACATAAAAATGCGGCAAGTAAATGAAACGCAGTAATCAATAAAAAGGAATTGGCATTAAAAATTAAAAAGAAGAAAAGCGATTGGTTTTGTTTTATTTGTGGAGAAGATCGGGAGGAAAACATGATTCTGGAGTTAACAAAAAAACGAAGAAAAAAAAAAACTTGTATGTGATGTTTGTACTAACTGAATACCTCTGTGTCATGTAAACAGATTAATAAAAAATACATTTTAATTATTATTGTTGCTTAATTGAATTCTCAGGTACAACTTAGGTTATAGGTGGTACGACTTAGGAAACCGGTTGCTTTAGTCGTACCGATGTAAGTTTTTAAAGATTTAGTTTATTTTACGTGAAAGCATATAGATTTTCTAATTTCGTTATAATAAATAACAACAATATTAAAACAAGTTTTGAATAACAGATTTAATTTTTTTTTAATCTATTTATTTAATAAATCCTAAGTTTTATACGGTATTTTTTTTAAGGGGTACGACTTGAGTAACCTTAACCTATTATGTGAAACGATGCGTTACTCGCCTATTCAAGAATAAACGCAGGATGATCTCAGAAAATAGTCTCCGAGTGCAAATTGTAAATCTTGTAGTTTGACCTGAAAAATATGCTCCACCGTGCAATGTGCAGCACATTATTCGCCCCATCGTGAACACAGTCAGGAAACAAAAAATCCCTTAGGGAATATTAAAAATAAGTAATATATGTTTTCGGTGTGTTTGCGATTTTTGATACGCTGGAGAATCTCGGGATGCTGTGTACAATTTTTTTCCCTTTGCTAACAACATTGGGTTGAATATTGCACTCGCGAATAAAGGAAAACGTAGTTCTCTTGCGCACCTAAGGACGCGGCAAAGAATGGCAACGAAATTGCGTTTGAAGACAATTTTTCTCTTAGCGTTTTCGAGAACGTTGTCCACTAGAGATTTTTATCATTATGAGAAAAACTGTTGATCGCATTTCGCGTAGTCGGTAAAAGATTCTTCAGAAATTGCTTTTGAAAATATTAATTCCAAAAATATCGGACTTTGCGCTGCGAACGAATATTGTACACACGGAAAATTAGTTCGTAACGAGGACGAAGCGTCCGAACATTTGCCTTGAAAAACCGCGAATTACATAAACATTGACCAAAATGTACGGCATTTTTTGTCCGCGAGCGTAATGCTTTTTTCGCCCATATTTCACCGTTCGAGAATCGGTAAAAATTGTACGCATTGTCCTCGATATTTTGTGGTGCGTATTATGGTAGAAGAATAGGCCGTAAAAAATATCGCGAAAAATACCAGGCTTCGGTATGAAAATTTTGGCGACCGTTGTCAGAGGTCCATGGGTAAAGTGCTGCTTCGAATACCAAACCGCGTGTACGATGTCAATAATAAAACATTTCATACGATGTGAAAAGCTTTTAAAATAGTAACTGCAATTTTTTGCCGGCAAATATTCATCCGAAATCGTGGCAGCCTGTTACACAACACCGTTCAACTGCCAAAACATTTTTCAAATTCTTCTTTAGTGTAGCTAAAAAATTTTCAGTGACAAAAAATTTGTACTACAATTAAATAAACTCGATTTCCATCTCACCACACGAATTTAAATTTAATTGATCGTTGCGACAACGACACAAAAGTAAATTATCGCGAAATGGCAACGTAATTCCAGAATAAAACCGGTGAATAATACATAATTCGCTGGGGAGACTTTCTATGACCTTCAATGACCTTGTGTAATAGGTCGTTGAACTCGTTCTAAGATCCTCTATCATGATACGGAAGCAAAAACATACTGATCCATTCAAAAAAATGGAGATGACCTTCAATTGTCCGAAATACCTCCACCTGCAAAAATTCTATTGTCGCCACCGGATGGCCCCCTTCGTACTGTGCAATTTTATTTCAGCAAATATTTCTGTGAAACTTATAGTTTCGAAGATACCTGAGGTGCTAATAGGCACGAGTACTACGATTTCCGTGGCCCCCGTTTTGAGGTTATATTTGTGTTCTTGGGGTTATTTCAAGAAAAAATGTATATATAACATGGTGTCAATGGGCCTGGTTTAGCCGCTCATTTTTGTTAAAATTCATTCTTTGTTCGAGCGAAATATTTATTATTCATCGGTATATATTTATTCTCGAATTACGTTGCCTTTCCGCGATAATTTACATTTGTGTCGATGTTGAGCCGATTAATTAAATTTAAATTTGTGCCGTACGATGAAAATCGAGTTTATTTATTTGTAGTACATATTTTTCGGCACTGAAAATTCTGTAGCTACACCTGAATCGTCCGAGGGAAAGTCGGAGTGGACATGGTGGGGACTGACTCGCCCAGCAGGTGAAGAGAAGAAGCAGCAACATTATCTAATGTTTTATATTTATCATAGAAAAAATATTTATTCCACAATATGGGGGACATACATTTCATATTAATATTATTAATAAATTAATAAAATAAATTATTATTTAGTATTGGAAGTAAAATATTTAATTTTAATTTACTTTGAATATATGTAGTGCGTGTTACTTTCTCGATATAAATTTAAATAATTATATATATAATAAATTAATCAATTCATGATCTTATATAATAATACGTAATTGATTAATTAATTCATGTTCGTATAATGTAATTAGTTAATGTTGATACACTATTACTTTATATCGAATAAAAGACACGCATGTATATATTCAAAATAAATTATAAAGTTAAATATATTACTTAAATATTGAATAAAGATTTATTTTATATTCGAATCCAATATTTCATTCGTAATACGAAATGTGTATGTCCCCCATATTATGGAACAAATATTTTTCTGTGATAATGTGGTAGACATTTATTTTCAATATCGACGTTCGAAATCTAATAACACCAAGAGCAGCAGACAGATAGGGAGGGGGTGCTATTTTTCCCTACTTTCGCAAACAGTGGCATCCTCTGCCTCGCGAAAGGGAATTATGAAAAGCAACGTCGCTTATATCTCCACGTGCGCCTTTTACCGGCAGAAGTTACACTATTCTGCGTAATAGGAAACAGGAGGAAAAGAGAAAAACCGGCTAAAAAGGGCGCAGAGATATAACTCGCTCGCAAAAAGACCCTCGCTGTTACATTTTCGCACAATGGATCCGCGCTTCTAAATTATTTAACGTTATTACCGTACTAAAGAGCAATAAACTCCGACCGGCAAATGATTATACATGGCCTACTGAATGCAACCCCATAACGCTCATAACACCTGCAACTTTATAAGCTCTTTTAATTCGACCACCCCTTCCGCAAAATTACGTCTTCTACTTTCCGTCGAGTATCGAACCTAGCATGCTTGTTCGTAATTAATATTGACAACGAGCGAGGCTCGCCTGCGAACGACACTGGTTTTTGTATATCGGTCATACTCATACCTCTTTTTTTTCTCGGACATTTTATACATATATTATACGTACAGGGTGAAAATTATAAACCTTTACAGACGAATATTTCCAAAAATATTGATTTTATACGCAAAAATGTTTCAGATGAAAGTTGTTCAGTACCGAGGTGGACATCACGTGGTGGGACTTTTATTTTTCACGGTGGACACTCCAAGGTGAGGTGAAGGTCAACTTTCTTTTTTTTATGATTTTTTATCCACCACCAAATAGTGCGTTTTAAGATGAGTTCAATTACCTATGACTCAAGGTCATTCAAGGTCAAACTTGCAGGGAAATGCAGAAAAGGTGTGATCATTTTATTTGCGACTTCTTTCCAGCTGTACCGTCGAACCGGAAATAGCCGGAATGCTTAATCCCTCGATCAACAGACAATGTTTTTTTATCCACCACCAAATAGTGCGTTTTAAGATGAGTTCAATTACCTATGACTCAAGGTCATTCAAGGTCAAACTTTGCAGGGAAATGCAGAGAAGGTGTGATCATTTTATTTGCGACTTCTTTCTAGCTGTACCGTCGAACCGGAAATAGCCGGAATGCTAAATCCCTCGATCGACAGACGATCCCGGATTTTTCGGTGCAATAAAAATTTTCTTCGCAGCGCGACCGTAGAGCTTCCAAATAAAATTGAATTTGAATATCGCACCGGATCGTGTCGTCCATCGCCAGGCTTTTTCAGGCCGGTCGATCATTATTTACCGCTATTACTAATTGCAAACACGAGCCACCATTTAATCAATTTATTGCGCGACGATTTTTAAAAGATTGCCTCTTGTGCGGCTTTAACAGTCACTTCATGCTCTCGACTTTTTTAATTCGTGTCGAAAAAAAATGAATGAAAATATTAAAAAGTGTTGGATATTAATAGACTAGCTTAATGATGCACCTTAATATCTCTGTTAACATACATTTTTTCTTACGAATTATTGGAATTAATATTATATTTTTAGTAAATTTTGTTATAAATGTCAGTATGCAGTCATTTGTTTAAAATGATTCAATTAATTTCTCCATTGGTTATGTAAATGTGCAATTTTCTTCTGGAAAAGTGAGGTAATATTCGAATAATATTGTTCGCATTGTTTGAGAATAATACAACATTGTATAATATATCTTGCATAATTAATACTGACGCAACAATAAATATTCATTTTCCCCTCAGCAGGAATTGCGGAAAGACAATACGACGTAACAATAAACAGTTGGTTCCGTAAAGTTTTTCGTTGACAGTAAAGGGACGGAATAAAATTTATAGAACGTTGTTTGCATTTTCAGAAATAATACAACGATGTATAGTGCCTATTGTTTCCTCCGGGATAAGAACAAAACGTGGTCTCCAGAATTAACAACGATAAAATAGCAAGTGTTTTTTCTTGGATATCGATTGGTAAAATATCAATACGGTAGAAAAATAAATAGTTGCGTCCGTAAATATCTTTCTTTAAAATAAAAGAATGCATAATTATTGTTTGCATTGTACGTAAATAATGCAGCGATGCACAGAACCTATTGTTGACCCAGGAACAAGAAAAGACTGTCTCGCAGAATTAAATAATATAACAATGCAATAACAAATACTAATTTCTCCTTTGATATTGTAATGTTTTAGAGGTTGGTTTTATCTTTCGAGTAAACAAATAAGAACTGTGAGGATGTCAAGCAATAATTTTAAAAATTTTCGAATGTTTTTAACGAACTTTAAAATTCAATCAGTATTCAATCTTGTTATTGTTATATAGCATTATGTATCGGTTGCGTTTAATGCATGGCAGTTCCAGTATTGAATATCTACAGTAGCGGACAAAAGTTTAAGACCACATTTTCAAACTAACTTTTATAAAATTATAATGTGTAAAAATCTTGTTTAAAAATTGCTACTGGTCGAAGTTGTGAAGAAAGAAGTGAAAGTCATGATTTTTAATTTTTTCATCTATATCTATAACGAAAATTTAATTCATGTCTTCTGTAAATCTAAATGAATTGCGTACATGTACAAAATTTCGCATTGAAAGATATAAAAATCTTTGAATTTCGGGTTTAAATAGCATTTTCAAAATTTTTGCCATTAATCGATTTCCGTTGATGCTTCGTTTGTGTATGTATATAATTTACATAGATCTGCGTATAGGCACATTTCAAATTTTCATTGTAGGCACAGATAAAAAATTTAAAAATCGTGACCTCAACTTCTTTCTCCAAAACTGTGACCAATAGCAATTTAAAAAAATATATATTGCACACACATTGTCTAATAAAGTAATCCTTATAACATCTAAAAAAAAAGGGCGTCGTTTAGGAACCAATTTTAATAAAAGTTATTCGTTTTGCAATGATGTCAATGGCCGCTAGTGTATCGGTAACTGCCGATAACATAAATCAATTACTGATAGTTTTCGGCAGCGATGATCACCGATGATTATCGATGCTGCCATTGATAGTTCTCGACCACTAGTTAATGAGCGTTCGCTGGAACGTGTTCGCGGCAGATAATCTCCATCCATGCTTTAATTAGCACGCGATTAGGCTCGTGTAAGCGGAAGTTATACGTGTACGGTCCGCTAGACATAGTTCCGGTTGCTACGGCCGGTCCGAATAACTGAATTCGTTCGTAAAATCATAGCCGTGTGAAAGTCACACCTTATATATGCATTAACACGTAAAATAATTATAACCGAGCAATAGTTTCGACAGAATCGACGTCCATCAAATGCAGCGGCGTGTGCACGCCGAAATCATGAAGCCTCTCGCGTCAAGCGAAATATTCATTTGTATAATCGATGAATCGATCGGAATTTGCGGCCGGGGGCCGTAATTGATCGGAGCTCGACAATGCCCGCGAAAACCAACAATGCACCGCCGTGAATGCCGCGAGAACGATACCCGAAAATGAACAACACGATCGAATCAATGGACTGGATTAAATAATCCCCCGAAAATTCACGTTATTACGAGTTCGAGTCGTCTGCCGAGAGGACTCAAGCTTTTCAGCGATTATGTGAACTATCGGCGAGTCGCGAAACTATTCGAGAGTTCCGAAGTGAAAAATTGCACGCTTAACCCTTTGCGGACGCGTGTCGACTGTCGGTCGCCCAAGCAATTTTATCGTGCTGCGACTGCGAATAATTTTTAACACTAGATTTACGGGGCCCGTCAAAATGACGGATTCAAAATTTTTTAATTTACGATTATTAAGAGTGTAAGGGGGCATCCTTGAGGAATTATTAAATAGATTTATATTTTTGTGTATATATTACAATAAAAATCGCTGAAGATCTAAGTAAATACAATTTTATTATTTTTATAAGGCAATGTAAAATAATCAATTCTAGTGCTCCGTAAATCTAGTGTTAACGTCTTTGTTCAGAATGATATTGAAAAATCGATCGAGAAACTTTAATCGCTGAAATTATTAGATTACTTTACTGAAAATGTGACTTGTTGGTTCACGATTGAAATTGTTAGTGCTTGTTAGATATTCTTTTAAAGAAATTAAGAGTCGCCTCATTACGAGCTCTTGACCTGGCTTGAAACACGATGACGGAAACATGCTTAACACTAAACCTACCACGGTCAAAATGACCGGTCTTCTATTTCATAATTATTTAAATTAGAAAAACGATTTCATAGGAAATGACAGAATTGACTTCTTTATTTCAGCACATATTGTAATGGTAGCGGTACAAACTTTAAATAAATTCAATCTTCTCACTTCTTTAATACTTTGACTGCCAAAGCAATGGCCTCAAACATTTCATAAAATCGCAGTAATTTATTTAATGAAAAAACTATTGGAAAATTAAAATTTAGGACACCGAGTAGTTCTTTAACCTTCTTGCATTTCCCAGATATTAACCAAATTTGGTACAATAGTTATTTTTGTGTATATATTACAATAAAAATCGCTGAAGATCTAAGTAAATACAATTTTATTATTTTTATAAAGCAATGTAAAATAATCAATTTTAATGCTCCGTAAACCTAGTGTTAAAGAAATTATTACTCTCAAAAAATATCAAACAAATTTATACTGGACACAACACGTTTCCCTTAACATAATTCATATGCTTTAACTATTCAATAAACAATTTTGTTTTATAACAAAAATTTATTCGACCCATCAAGAAGTATGCTAAAAATAATTTCCGTCCGCTAAGGGTTAAAATATGGGCGACTAAACACGCATTACGAAATGTGCTTTCGTTTCCTAACACATAGACGGTTGAAAAACTCGCATCTTTTTGCAGATTCATGTTTTCTTTGTAGGAAAAAACAAAAATAGAGAAACGGTCTCTTCGTTCTTACACACTGGCAAATAGAAAGTTTTTACTTTACGATTTTTTAATGTATTTCTTGAACGCATATGCAATTGTATGTTGCGTAAGTTATTCACGTTTACAATACGTACTTCTAGGGTATTATATACAGGGTGCGGCCGAATAACATGTACAAGCGGGCAGAGGATAATTCTACATGTACAGGGTGTAACGAAATGTTTGGTCTTGACTGCCATAGACGTATTCTACACCTTCGGATCGATGAAGATCAGAAAAAATTTTATTCTATACTATTTTCTTATTTTTTCATAAGGAATCACCTCGTATCCGCTTGTACATGTTATTCAAACGCAGACTGTATATTTGGACGAATGTGTTTATGCCATGCATTTCGTTATAAATACCGATTATAAATTATGGATTTTTATGCAGAATAAAATTTGTTTCCTCTAATTACAATACAAAACAGGAACTAAAACGAAGTTTCTATCTTCTTTTAATTAATATTTATATACTATTGTTTAATTATCTTAATCTATCTTCTGGTTTAAATTGCAACTACTCGTATTTCTTATAAATCCCGTAAAATTCCCAGTCCAGTTATGAAGATTGTTTACGAAGATTATTTATGTCATAAGAGATGTTCAATATAAATGAAATAGTTGGAATGAATTTAGGAATAAAATAAATTTGTTGATAATTTTAAAAATAGAATTCAAGCTATGGAATATAATGATTTCGTAATTCGTAATGCTACTCGAACTTGTTAAGCGCCAAGCCATTTGATTTCACAGCGTTCGAACGCTTTCGTGATTCGGTGTGTACGTCGACCATTGAATCGACAGGAACGAAAACAAAGTTTCTACTTTCTTTTAATTAATATTTATATAATATTGTTTAAATATTTTAATCCATCTCCTGGTTTAAATTGCAACTACTCGCGTTTCTCATAAATCCCGTAAAATTCCCAGTCCAGTTATGAAGATTGTTTACGAAGATTATTTATGTCATAAGAGATGTTCAATATAAATGAAATAGTTGGAATGAATTTAGGAATAAAATAAATTTGTTGATAATTTTAAAAATAGAATTCAAGCTATGGAATATAATGATTTCGTAATTCGTAATACTACTCGAACTTGTTAAGCGCCAAGCCATTTGATTTCACAGCGTTCGAACGCTTTCGTGATTCGGTGTGTACGTCGACCATTGAATCGACAGGAACGAAAACAAAGTTTCTACTTTCTTTTAATTAATATTTATATAATATTGTTTAAATATTTTAATCCATCTCCTGGTTTAAATTGCAACTACTCGTATTTCTTATAAATCCTGTAAAATTCCCAGTCTAGTTATGAAGATTGTTTACGAAGATTATTTATGTCATAAGAGATGTTCAATATAAATGAAATAGTTGGAATGAATTTAGGAATAAAATAAATTTGTTGATAATTTTAAAAATAGAATTCAAGCTATGGAATATAATGATTTCGTAATTCGTAATACTACTCGAACTTGTTAAGCGCCAAGCCATTTGATTTCACAGCGTTCGAATGCTTTCGTGATTCGGTGTGTATGTCGACCATTGAATCGATTCAGATTCGCGAGCGTTGGAGCCCGAGTCACGCAACTTCCACTCGAATCTGCTTCAGCCTCGCTCGCGACTCGAGCACTGAAAACACGCTCTCGAAGATCAAAGTTGAATGGATCGTACAAGATTTCGAATCGCTACGCGTGTCTCGACTCGATCGTTCGGATCCAGAGCACTGTAATTCTCGAATCATTTCAAACTCCACTTCGGAGGATTCCATTTTGATACTTCCGACGAGTCTTCTTCGCGTAGAAGGAAACTAGTTCGCGAGGATTCACCGGTGATACCTTGCTTGTTCCAATTTTCAATGCACTCCAACTCTCGAACGGATGCATACTGTAACGGTTCGCGTTCAAAAATAAAAACATGTAAAAAAAATTCAATTCAGTATTATCAATAGTATTTTGTGATTATCACGAAAACTAAAACTTAATGATAACCCTGACAACATATTTCAACGTCATCAAAATCGGTGAGGAGGGTAAACTTCTAAATAATTTCCCATTTCGTTCTTATACAACGAATTGGCACCTAGTTTCTGTATATCCCTCCTAAATTCATGCTCACCAGCGCGCGTGTAGCCTAGTTTCAGGCGCACCACGTTCGCATAGGCGTTGCGAGCGAGGGGCACGCTCGTCAACCGGTTTCGCAGGTGTGCAACACAAGTACCGGAAGCGGAATTGTTCCGAATGAGGCAGCGTCAGGCCCGACGCGAGCTTTCGTTGAAAAGAAACTAGAGAGGGCTGTTGCCGTAGACTGGTCGCAGGTTTCGATGCGTGCTTTGCCGGTACACGAGTCGCGGAAATGAAATTCCCGCGGTTATGGTCGTGTCGGGAGACCGTCGGGTCGCGAACTATTTGCGAGACACGTGCAATTAAACATCGTCGGCGAGCGTGCCGCTTGTTCGTGTTGATTTATCGCGGCCGGGCCACCGTTATGAATCAATCAGGCTCGTCCTGCACGCAGGATCCTCGTACGAGCGTTCTTGTCTCGTTTGTCCTGGCGGACTGGATCGTACTGGCGGCGACTGTCGGCGAACAGGATAACCGAAAAAGCCGACGTGGCACGCGCGTATGCCCCCGCAATTCACTCTGTACACGGTAATACATATGCGCAGCTGTTCATGAAAATAAGGACCGCTGTTTGTCTTCGTTTCTGCCTCGTGGAACAATGAAATAGTAACAAATTCTGAGCTGCAGCGGCTTCAAATAGTTATTTATTACCATAACACTAGATCCACTTGGTATTAGCAGTAAACCTACCCTGCATACAAACTGACTTTCAGATGTTGCTTTATAAAAATCACAAGATTTAGTTTATCTAGACTTTTTCTGCTATTTGTATTTGTGAGAATG
This sequence comes from Sphecodes monilicornis, assembly GCA_913789915.3. NCBI lineage: Eukaryota > Metazoa > Arthropoda > Insecta > Hymenoptera > Halictidae > Sphecodes > Sphecodes monilicornis. The sequence goes on from OU565287.1 coordinate 23,677,579, forward strand.
GATAATAATAATTTATTCGTAGTGAAACGATTTGTTAGTAGTGCATACACACTACTTCTTACCTATCATAGTATATGTGTGTTTGATTTAAGAAATTTATTCAAACATTTCGTTAGAATGAGTCTTCCTAATATCAACAATTCTAAAATAAATAATCTGGGACTGTCCGATTTGGTCAGCGCTGGTAGGTTTAGTGGTAAAAGAGGGTTCTGTGACTCGTCTCCTGTTTACCTCCACATTCGAGTTACTCTTTGCGATTAAAGATCACAAATTTGCTTTTATAAGACCATCATATCGACCTCCAGCAATCTACAGACCTTTCTGCGCATCGTTTTGCAAACTCCGAGTGCTCAATTCTGCTTCGTTTATTATTACAAGGTCGTTTTCTTGCGAATAGATTGTGCAAGTTTGCTTTTGGAAAATTACCGATTTTAGGATCTAAAATACACATTAAACGGGTTTTTGTAATTTTACCTTTAAGTACATCCCTACAAAGGTGACCCATATTTTGGTTTTGCTTATAATGGGTTTGCATGGATTCTATGTAGAGGTGTGCGGACGTCCAAGATATCGGACTCGGGCGGGCTTAGAAAAACTCGGGCGGTCTCGGGCGGGCGTCCATTACAAAGTTTAGTAAACCAGATTTTTTACTTCCATCTATAAGTAATACAATGGAAATTTCAATGAAAAAAAAACTTCAAATTATATTTTATTTTTTTTAGATTACCAGACTTTTTTAATAAGACGTTGAGCAACGCGGAAAATAAAACGTGCAATTTTGATACGCACAAAAATCGAGAAATACAGAGCTATTTTTCGGAAGGTGTATTATCACGAAAAATTAATATTTTAATTGCAAAATATTATCTGGCAACACCTATAACCCAGGTAACAAGTAAACGATTGTTTTCGCTCTCTGGAAATATAGTAACTGTAACTCGTACGAGATTGTTGCCTGAAAATGTGCAGGAGCTGTGTTTTTTACGTGCGAATAAAATATATAATATATAACTATATTTAAAACTTATACTATACAAACAATTAATTAAATTTAAATTTATATTAAAAATCAATTATGATATAAATTTTGTATACACGATGAGCTGCTTGCATAGTCGGACTGCTCGAAGAGGTTAAAATGTCGAAATTGTTGGTCTGGGTCCGAAATCGCAATTGTATCGAACTGCCCGGCTGTCTCGGACTGTCCGAGCGTTCGTTTGTAACGGACGCCCGCCCGAGACCGCCCGAGTTCGAAGGATCCGACCCGAACACTCGGACGTCCGAAACATAAGACAGTCTGCACACTCCTAATTCTATGGCGATTTTTCTGAGGTGAGCCGATTAGGCATACCGCCCCTGATGGCAGGAAGATCCGAGTCGCGCCCGACGGAGGGTTAACCCTTAGCACTCGAATGGCGACTCTGAGGCGCCGCTACAAATTGTTACACCATTATTCATAATATTGTTTACATGCTTAAATTTGTTTATATGTAATAAATTACTAAACGTTTAAATATTGTATGAGGTACTATATCAGTTTCGTACGCATATAATGAAAAAAAATTATGTACAATGGAAATATTCTAGGTTAGAAGAAATGTTTGATTTTTTAATTGAAATAGCTCCGAATGCAAAGGGTTAATGGTTGATAGGTTTAGTGTTAAATATCGTATAACTGTGTAATTCAGTATACTATCTTAACAATTATTTTTCATACTGTTTACTCGGCTAATGCCTAATCTCGGATCAAACGAACCCACCCCATTGCTACCCGAGCATTTCCTCCTTTTCTCTCTCTCTCTCTCTCTGTCTCTCTCTGTCGGTGTCTCTTTCTGTTTGCCAAGCGACGCAAGTCCTAAATCTGTTTGCTTTGCAGGGAGCAAATATTGGGTGTAATCTACTGTTTTGAAACGCAACAGAGGATTACGTGTATATAACACTTTTCCGCGAACGCGGGTTAGTTGGGATCGGGAACAGGGAATTTTTCCGGAGAACCGGTTTAATTAGAGGTATTTGCTGCCGCCCCGGCAAATTTAGTCTGTGAATTAGAACGTTCCTCAATTTGCACGGTCCTGGTAAAATTCGCGCGAGTCCACGACGATTTACGGCGGAGGTAACCCGGACTAGTTGCGGACAACTCGGAAAAGTGTACCCTGGGGCGGCGTCCAAGTCGATGACGAATGACTTGATCGCGCGCCCTCTCGTTTCAGACACCCCACCTAATTATTAACACTAGAACTTCCGGACAAGTCAAAATGACTGGTTTCTAACTTTTTCTTTTACAAATATTGAAATTATAAAAATGTTTTCCGGAGTAATGTTTTAGTCAAATTCTCTATTAGAATACATATTTAAACAAAAGTAGTACGGAAGTTGAATAAATGCATTCTTGTCGTTATTAGAATGCAATATACATCAGTCGCGTTTAGCGCTCGGTAGTTCTAGTGTTAACGAGGAACTGGCGAAGATCGAATTTCAGCCGACACGATTTCCGGTGCCTCGGATTCGTTCAAAATTTCAAACCTTTAAATAAGGACTCGGATCCACGGCTCGAGAAGTTACCATAATTCGGACAATTTTGACGGCGTTGGTATTTAACCCCTTGCACTACGATTTATTTTATGGCTGCAGCGATTAGAACTTCGTTGTAGTTCATAACTTCTTAGAACCGGAAGAAGAAAGTTTGTATTTATTGCATGCTTATATGTATTCTCCAATGGCTATATAGGGTGTCCCTTTTTGAGATTTTTGGACGGTTTGGGTGGTAGATGATTGCACGTTATTTACATAAAGACGGAAATTAAAGTATATTATTTAATATTTTATATCTGTAACACTATTAATAATTTTGTACATATATTAACACTTTGCCGTCCGGCGACACCACAGTGGTGTCGCGCACAAAGTATTGCTCAACGGCCGGCGACACCACAGTGGTGTACTGGACGGCATAGTGTTACTTGCGCATTATTTAATATTTAATATTTACTATTTACTATTAATATTTAATATTTAATATTTACATATGTATATCTTCCAAATTTCATGAATATAGGGGGCAGGATTGAAAACTCATGAGAGGTAACGATAAAATTAGTAAAACTTGAAAATTTATAATCACCCGATAACCTCAAGAACGGCCGGCGCCAAGCGAAGAAATTTTTACGAGACGTGCGGACGGCAAAGTGTTAAGAACTAAAGTTTGAACACGTTCGACTACATCGCAATACGTCGAGAGAGTTACAGCAGTGTGACATGCGCACTCTTATATTCATGTAGCCAAAAAGATGGCGCCACGTGTGTCTGGCTTTAATCATTTCGCGGTCAAGATTATGACATTTACCCTCGAATATTCAACAGCCCTTTTAAATCGATTCCCACGAATATCTTTGAAATTATTTATGATACTGGAAAATATTTCAAACAAAATGTGAATGGTATCGAGGGGGGGCATGATTTGATGACAATAGTTTCATTGTAGGCGGAGAAATAGAGGACATATGAAGGTCAACTTAATTTTTTTTATTAAAACCATATATTTTTTAACACTTTGATCGATTCAGCTCGCAATTCCCTGCAAAAAATTATTAGCCTGTTTATACCGAAAAACCGTTAGTTTCGGAGATATTTTAACTTTTATTACAAAAGAGTACTCAGCTCCAATGTAGCTATCGTATAAATTCAAAAATCGCCAAAACTAACGGTTTTTCTGTATTAATAGGTTAATAATTTTTTGCAAGCAATTACGGGCTGTGTCGATCAATGTAGTAAAAAATATATGGTTCCATTGAAAAGAATTAAGTTGACCTTCATATGTCCTCTATTTCTCCGCCTACAATGAAATAAAACAAAAAATTATTAACCTATTAATACAGAAAAACCGTTAGTTTTGGCGATTTTTGAATTTATACGATAGCTACATCGGAGCTGAGTACTCTTTTGTAATAAAAGTTAAAATATCTCCCAAACTTACAGTTTTCCAGTATAAATAGGTTAATAATTTTCTGCAAGGAATTGCGAGCTGAAGCGATCAATGTATTAAAAAATATATGGTTCTAGTAAAAAAAAATTAAGTTGACCTTCATACGTCCTCTATTTCTCCACCTACAAAAAGACTATTATCATCACACTATGCCCTCCCTCGATACCATTCAACTTTTGTTTGGAAACATTTTCCGATAAATAATTTCAGAGATATCCGTCGTGATCGATTTAAATGGTACATCCTGCACAAGCACAAGAACAAAACAGAATTCTACTTTGCTTTAAAGGAAATTAGCAACATACGTATTTAGTATATTCTGTTCGAAATTTTTATCACGAGTCTGGCTCGATGTTACAGTACAGGGGGTTAAAAATTATCGAACATGTAACCTTAGTACGAGGAAATAAAAAATAGTGATGCGTCGAGTGCAGACATCAATTAAAATTTGATTGAACACTGATAGCCGAACTATAGATTTTCTGTCGAATAATTTTATAATCACTGAATTTACGAAGACGCCTTCGTTGGAAATTGTTGAATAAATTTCTCGATCCAAGCACATATTATTATAAAAATCGCGGAAGATCTAAATAACTGCAATTTCGTAATTCTTATAAAACATCGTATGCCAGGTAATATCAGTGCACGGTGTAGGCTCGTCGTTAAATTTTGTGTCGCGTGTCGGACGCGTTATTAGAAGGCAAAAGCGGTTAAGTATGAAAACTAGCTGGTCGCGGCATGATCCACGCAAAGGAATAAAGAGCCGGGTCGGGCCGGTGCACTATGGGTAACGCAGTAGGCCGGTCCTCAAGTGCTTAGGTAATCGTTTCTTCGATAGACGGGCAAAGCTGCTCGAATAATTGCAACGCACCACTCCTCCGGTGAGTTACTTACTGTTAGTGCGCGCACTCGGTATTCAGCCAACGTCCGTTGCACTTAACGTCTATGGCAGTCACGACGGTTTAGGGTTCAAATTGCGTTACACTCCGTGTAATCGAGTTACCGGCCTGAAATATACCGGCCTCGATAGTTTCTGCACAAGCCTCGGCCTGGGCTATCCAAAACCTACGTTTCGGTTGTCAGAAACGGAGAAACTTGCACCGAAAACCAACAGACGTACTAACTCGCCTACAAAAAATTGAAGACTGGCCAAAATTACAGATGAACGACAATTTAACACTTCTACTGAAAGCTTATTAACACTAGGTTTACGGAGCACTAAAATTGATTATTTTACATTGCTTTATAAAAATAATAAAATTGTATTTACTTAGACCTTCAGTGATTTTTATTGTAATATGTACACAAAAAAATAAATCTATTTAATAATTCCTCACGAATGCCTCCTTACACTCTTAATAATCGTAAATTAAAAATTTTTGAATTCGCCATTTTGACGGGCCCCGTAAATCTAGTGTTAAAATGCTGCGGATTTTTATGCAAAAGAAACATCGTTTGCATCGGTTACAATTAACAAGAGCAAATCAGACATCTCGTTCTTCCTTTAATAATTTTGGTAAAAAAATTTTAATCTACCGCCTGTTTTAAATTTAATTTATTAATTTTTCCTGTGAATGCAAAAATATCCGGTGTATAATTATTAATAAGCTTTTCAGTAATCGTGTTGTGCCAAATTGAAGATTAAAAGTCATCGTTTACACCAGGGGTGGGCATTTTTGTCTCAATTGAGACAAAACCGACCCCACCATAGCGCCCACTGTCCCCCACCAGTAAGCGCCGTTACAGTGCGCAGGCGTCGCGCATGAAAGAGAGGTTGGTGGGAGAAGCAGGCGTTTGAGGGGCCCCTACCGTGTCCATCACGGGTTCACTCGATTATCCAAAATTAAATTATTAGATTACGTTATTGAGGGCGAGTTGTTGGTTTATGGTTGGTTTCCGTTGTCAATGAAGGGACTAATCAAGAATCTTCAACCATGGGCCAAAGACTTCTATAAATTGTAGTATAATCGCCGGTAGATAAGGCTAAGTCATCGGTAAAATATGCAATAATTGTCACAATTAATAGAATACAGTCACAATTAATACAATACAGTCACAATTAATAGAATACAGTCACAATTAATAGAATACAGTCACAATTAATAGAATACAGTCACAATTAATAGAATACAGTCACAATTAATAGAATACAGTCACAATTAATAGAATACAGTCACAATTAATAGAATACAGTCACAATTAATAGAATACAGTCACAATTTACTGGAATTTAGCTAGTAAGATAAGACGGATAAAATTGAGAAAAATCGAGCGCTTCGGTAACGCTAGCTCACACTGTCGAAACTGTTGCAACAGAATCGTTTAATAACCGAGAAAATGGCCAAGTCCGAAAGAAATTAGAGTCATTAAAGAGAAAAGTTATTTGAAAATTCTCGGCCGAACAGAAGCTTCGTTTGAGTTCGCCGGGGCGGCGTCGAGCGAACGCGAACTGTATAATTTGACTGTTTAATTAAGGAACCGTAATTTCCGAGTTCGACCAGCTCCCATCGATAACTAAATTAAACGGTGAGGAAACGGCTACGAAAGGAAAGCAACCACGACCCGCGAATCCTCCAGAGAATCGCGGAAACTTTACCCCCGGAACAAATGAAACAGATCAACCCGCTTCGAAGTTGGTATCTCTCCTGCGAAACTTCCTCGGAATCAAATCGCAATAACGACGAAATTGTCCTCCCCGCGGAGCCTCCCACCCTCGCCTCCTCGGCAAATATTTTTTCGATCAGACAATCGAAACGCGATTACCGTCAAAATTCCCGCCGTCGCGCTTCGGGTCCTCCCTCTGGAAGAGATACGATCCGATCGTTCGGAACCGAAGGGGAGCGGATTAATTTTGTTTCCGTTGACCCTCGCACACGCCACACGAGTTTTTGATACCTTTCAAGTCGACTTCCCCCAAAGGTAAAATGAACCTTCAGATATTATTATTGGTAAATATTTACATTAGGGTCTTCCTCACCGATTTTTATGACGTTGAAACACGTTGTCAAGGTCATCATTCTGAACAACTTTTTTCTATACATGTTACGGCCGCTTAGCTTTAGTTTACGAGATATTCGCAAAAAAGTTTCAACATCTCGAAAAGTGATCGGAGTAGGTCTGGGTTAGATTTGAAATTGTGGCCGCCGATAACGTGGCCACGGTCACAACTTAACCCTCTATCTACCAAGCGGGGTCCATTGGACCCGACTGTATGTAGATACTGCAGTTATTTAAACTTTTAAAATTTTTGGGATCTTGTCGTTGCATGACTTTGTTACTTTTCTTATTTTTTATTATTTAAAGCTAAAAGTTTTTTTTTATATTTACTATGTTTTGTGGTATAAATTTTCTATCGCATGATGAAAGTTTTCTTTAGGGTAGACAGAGGGTTAAAACGACTTCAATCAGTTCAGACCCACTGTCTTGTCTGTTTATGTTTACGAACTGAAACGTGAAATGAATCGTGTCGAACGCGAACTCATTTCATTGTCAGCTGTGTTAGCATACAGAGTATTAAGCATGAAACTATACGAATTCTTGGATACCTGCAACAATCAAGAAAATATATAATAGCCCAGTATATAAATATATAAATATATAAATAATATATAAATAACCCAGACCTAACCTAGACCTACACCGATCACTTTTCGAGATGTTGAAACTTTTTTGCGAATATCTCGGAAACTAAAGCTGAGCGGCGGTAACATGTATAGGAAAAAGTTGTTCAGAATTGTTGACCTTGACAACATATTTCAACGTCATCAAAATCGGTGTGGAAACGCCTAATGTAAATAATTACCTTATTATTACTTCGCGGATCTTTATGTAAAGTAGAAATTGTCGGCGTCAATTACAAGAAATAGTAATGATACAGACACTCCTTTTCTTCTTAAGGTGAGTTGGTTATTGATGTAAATGCATGACATCTGCAGTTATATTATTTTCAACTTATTGAAACTATTATAAGAATAATTATATTTTCACCCAGTTCCATTCCCTATGATCGACTTGGATAATTTTCATTTTACAAAAAAATCCGCAGTCTAAAGATTATCATTGCTGTGAGTTTGCCTCCTTGAACAGTATTATTGAAAATCTTCAGACAATTAATCTGTTGTAAGTTCTGAAAAAGAAACATTACAACAATCAACCTCATCTTAAAGCTTGAGAACTCTTCGCCTCAAGCACTTCGCAGTACATCATTCATTTTCTGCAAAGATACGGTTTTCTTCGAGAATGGTGCAAATTGAAATGTCTTTAAAAACATCGAGAAACTTCTTCCGTAACTGAAATTGAAGCTCCTACAGCAGTACCGGTTAAAACAATACCGACATCCTCGTGTTCTTGATACTAATGCACGCGAACATGATGTACCTTCTGAACCAATTTTCTCGAAAACGTAGTTCTAATTAAGGAAACGTTATTCTTCGTATATTTTTGGTTCAGCGCAGCGTTTTTAGTTACACAGTTTGGTTGTACAATTTGATTCCCCTTAGATATCGTTCATTTTTATTGATTAACACTAAAACTACTGAGCTTTAAACAAGATCGATGTGTAAACAGCGGATTTTATGCATTTATGACAAAAATGAGTAATTGTTGGATTGGAACAAAAGTTCGTAGCATTTTCTTATTGAAATTGGAAGAAAGAATGCAAATATGTTCAAATGCCATCTATTGAAAAACGCTACGAACTTTTGTTCCAAACTAATATAATTTAAAACAGTAAAAGCATCAGAAGAATTTCAAGATACTTTCATATTATTTTCAACCTATCAAATATGTTAAGAAAGAAACTAAATTTCTATTTCACTTCAGTTTGTTGGAATTCCCTTTAGATATCGTTAATTTGTATTGATTAACACTAAAACTACTGAGCATTAAACGAGATCGATGTGTAAACAGCGGATTTTATGCATTTATGACAAAAATGAGTAATTGTTGGATTGGAACAAAAGTTCGTAGCATTTTCTTATTGAAATTGGAAGAAAGAATGCAAATATGTTCAAATGCCATCTATTGAAAAACGCTACGAACTTTTGTTCCAAACTAATATAATTTAAAACAGTAAAAGCATCAGAAGAATTTCAAGATACTTTCATATTATTTTCAACCTATCAAATATGTTAAGAAAGAAACTAAATTTCTATTTCACTTCAGTTTGTTGGAATTCCGGTTGAAAATGTATATTTTGCATGAATATCCGCTGTCTATTGATGTATATTCCTTTATAATAATAAGACGATTCAATTTATTCAGATTTCATTGGATTTTTATGGTAACATATGTACAATATACAGGGTGTCCTAAAAATGTTGTAAATCCTTGAAATGGACGATTCCTGAGGTTATTTAAAGTAACTTTTTCCTTTGCAAAAATGGCCGCCTCGGCTTTGTTAAGGAATTATTCATGAAAAAACACGGACCAATCACAACACCGTTACAGCGGACGGGCTCCGGCTCGGCCAATGATAACGTCGCGCTCAACGGGATCTGTCACCGAGCCGGAGCGCGTCCTCTGTAACGGTGTTGTGATTGGTCCATGTTTTTCATTAATAACTTAATGTACTTGAGTAAAGAAATATACTAAAAAGTTTCTGAAGAAAATATTTCTATAATTTCACGAGTTGTAAAAGAAAAAAATCTGAACTCCGCCATTTTGACGGGCTCGGTAGTTCTACGCGCAGTGTTACGATAACACGTACTTTCTTGGGTACCTCGAATGCTCGCGAACCTGACGAATTCGCCGAATTTAACCAAAAATCGTAGTCTCGTTTCAAGAAACGTTATTTTATTCATATTTTGGTTTCGTTGTGTCATTCCTGATTACGCTAGATTGCAAGTACCGTGCATATTAAGCGCAAGCTCGAAGGCAAAGGTTGCAAATAGAATCGGCGCGGTCCTATTATCTTGTGGTTCTTTCATCCGGCTCGTTTGGTGGGACATTATTAATTTTAATGTTTGCAAATGGCGGAGGAAGGGCCTCTCCTCTTCCGTTAATAACTGGATCGCATCCCGCCGAGGCGTAGCGGAAAAGTCTCCTTCGATTAGAAAGTAATATTACCTGAATGGATTAAGGCGCCCAAGGGGCTGTCGACAGGGACGTCCGCATCGAGATTGATTACGGGAAGAGAACATTATTAGGACGGTTTTCTTTTCGTGGGAACGCCTGTCGGCGTAATGGAGACGTCGCTCTCTCACCATTCTCTTGCTCGCTCTCTATCACTTACCCTCTTTCTCTCGCGACACAAAGGGAACGCCGTGGAATTCTTCCGCAGTCGTGGAAATTAGCTCGCGACGGACGACGTCTATTTAACGTAATTTCAGGGTAATGGCTCTGCGCGATCTATTGCAGTTGTTGCCATGTAAAAAAAGAAAAAAAAACTCTGACTCGCAAGAGCAGTTTGCTAATTATCGCGTAATCTCATTCGGGGGACTCGCGTGCCGAGCAAGAACCCGCTTAATGAGTCCCTTGGGAAGCCAGAAAAGACTCAAGGACGATCGTTTCGATCGCGCTGACAGCCTCATGCTCACCTCGCTTCGCCTAGCTTCGCCTCGCACCGCTCAACTTCTTTCTTTCTTTTTTTTTCGAGACCGAGGAATCGTCTCTTCGAGAAAACGTCATTCTTTACCGTTCATCTCGCCGCCATCTTGAACCACGGAATAAGTCCCCCATTAATTCTTCTTGATCTCGGAAGCCAGCCGGTAAGTCTCAATGGAAATTCACTTTGATGCTTCCTCGACGTCGAGAAAGGACTTTCCAACGCTTAATCAGTTTCTTAATTAACGATTCTGTTTATCCCAGGATTATTGACTCGAGCCGAAAGCACTCGTAGAAGCTGCTCCTCAACACAAGTTATCATTTCCATCGGCTTCATGAATATTCGGACGACGAATATGTTATTCATACGATGTGGCAATTTTTTAAGGTAAAATACCTGTTACCCTCGACAATTTTAACACGTCACCGAAATGCCAGAAGTTTGAAAGAGTAGAATATCATTAATGAAAAGACCATTTATTGTGAACTCTGTAATAAAAATGTGAAATTCAACAATGTGAAATATTTCAAGTACGTTTGCATATTTTTCGTACATATTTACATATTTGCTTATTTTTCGTGCATAAATGTCATATGATTTTTTTATCCATGAATAAACATCCGGAGTGTAGCTATTACAATCGTGAACCATTTCGTTTGAGATTGTTACATTCCATATGTTTTCTGTTTTTTTTTGGCACATCACAATTATTGGAAATCCTATCCGCTTCCGGTAGATGAAGTGTTGAGCAAAAAATTGTTATTTAATTCGGTTGTCAGGTATTTGACAGACACGCTATACAGGGTGTACGCGTTAAGTTATGTCACCATTTTTTAGGCATTTCCAGTAGTGCAATTAAAAATGTTGTAATGAAAGTTCATCAGTATTTGGTGAACTACATGTTCGAATATTCTTAAATCTGGAAAAATACTTTTTACGTAAAAAAGTAAAGGTCACCTTGACTTTTTTAAATGGCACCACATGTTTTGGACGTCATAGGATTGTTGCTGACGTCGAGACGAATTCAACATGTATTATACTATGACCTTGAAATGACCTCAAACTCGAAAATTTTGTGCAAACGTAATTTTAATGATCAATTATTTCTTACAAAATAAATTAGGTTATATCGGATGTTCGAACTGCGATCCATCTTCTATGATACAGAACTCCGCCCCTTGTATTAGACTTCTCGTTGTCGCCATTTGTGGAGTGCAGTTCTGTATCATAGAAGATGGATCGCAGTTTGAACATTTGATGTAACCTGATTTATTTTGTAAGAAATAATTTTTTTGTACGAAATAATTTTTTTGTACGAAATAATTTTTTTGTAAGAAATAATTTTTTTGTACGAAATAATTTTTTTGTAAGAAATAATTTTTTTGTAAGAAATAATTTTTTTGTAAGAAATAATTTTCTTGTAAGAAATAATTTTTTTGTAAGAAATAATTTAACATTATATGCACAAAATTTTCGAATTTGAGGTCTTTGCAAGGTCATATTATAATACACTATTGCATTCGTCCCGATGTCAGCAACAATCCTATGATGTCCAAAACATGTGGCGCCATTTAAAAAAGCCAAGGCGACCTTTACTTTCTTACGTAAAAACCATATTTGAGATTTAAGAATATTTATGAATATGTAACCGACCAAGTACTGATGAACTTTTGTCTAAAACATTTTTTGATTGCACTACCGGAAATGTCTAAAAAATGATGACATAACTTAACGCGTACACCTTGTATGTATATCGAACGATTTCTTTCGAAACCATTCAATATTTGTGAAGAACATTCTTTTGTAGGTGTTAGTAGTCAGAAGTTAGAACATTGGTGTTGGTGACGATCGATCGTCGGCAATCAGCTGGGACAGTCATACTGAGCCGACGATCGATTTGCTATTAACAACCCGATGTTCTTTTAGTAAATATTAATTCGTCAGCGAGATTCAGATTGTAACAAACTGTCATATGAAAACTTCTATTAAATAAAGCTCGTATACTTTTGTACGGTCAATGATTTGGAAAATATTTCAGCGTCACGTAGCTCACTGTGTGCGTTGCTAAATGCAGGATAATCAGAGTTCTGTTTGTTAAAGCCCAAAAGATTTCGGAGCTGACAGTAGCGCGTATTAAAATGAAACCACTGGACCGAGTGGAATGTAAGTGGTTGGTTTAGCAACATTTTCGTCAGCTTTGCAGGAAGAGTCGTCCGGCGACCCATGCGCAACGTTGCACCGAAGTTTGCCTTGGCGATACAAGAGCCTTACACTGTCAACCTGTCCGTGTAGGTAATCCTGTGGGGGTGGCAAAGCCGCTACCTGCTCGAAACACCGAACAGCCCGAGCTAACTTGCCACGTTTCACGATTACAACACACAGATTAACCATACCCCGAACACATTTACTCGGATACAGCTGTAGTATTCCGCTATTAGGCTCCCCGCTGACATACCGGGTCTTTTATATCGTCAACAGAGCCACCCGCAAAATGAGAAACCCTTCGCATCACCCGAGGATATCCTCAGAAAGGAGAACACAGAAATAATTGCGTACCTCTTTGAGTCTTCTCCAGTGAGAAAAGTCTTTTATACTGTTAACCCCTTGTCTTGCGATCCTATTGCCGACTACCCTCTTTCCAGCCACTCTATTCTTAACTCTTTGCTTTTCGAGTATTTTTCATGCCATCAGCAATTCCGACATTTGAGAAATTCTCCTCCGAGAGTAATGAACTAAGAAAGTATTAACCAACGGACAAAGCGGAAATGTCGTCAATTTTAAATAAGTTTCAGTTCAAAAAGTTTTCGCCGCGTGCAAAATGAATGAAAAGTACGCATTTTTATTTTCGAAGAAATGTTAAAGTTTTTACGCAACCTCTTTCTCTCTGTGGTCATTACAATTTCGCAATTCCTCTGAAGATTGCATATTCACATTAGAAAGAAAAACCGGAAGTTCGCCCTGAGTTGGAGGGTAGAAAGCAGCGTTCGGATGTGGTAATTTCGGTTTGGAATCTCCGACTCGAGATTACAAAGCTGGGGCTGATGTAAATGTCTCCAAATGCAAAATTCCGACGTTAATATCTCGGTGCGCTAAGAGATTCAAATTTGCAATTCGAGTTAGCATTACATTGCCGCATGCGAAACGGTGGTTTCTAAACTTTTCATTCGACTTTTTATTCAACGAACCTACAACACCGTTCGTCAACTTTAACACGCTTTTTCCATCACGATACAAACAGTGCTTGTTCGCAAGAAACGCAATTGAAGTCGGGAGGATAACGGCGGGAGGTTCGAATCGCGAGGAACAGCCGGTTTTGTCTGCAACAGCCCGATATTTATTATCCAATCCAATTATCGCAAACGGCTGGGTGTTAGAGGGAGTATTTCTGAGGGAACCAGCGAGCGGGCTCGTCTTTCAGCTTTTCATTTGATAGTTTAATGCCTTGTCACGCCGGGGAAAATCGATACGGTAAACTAATATCTTCCGGCGAAGCCGTGACCGTGTTCGCCAGTCGAGGGAACGCAACGGGAAGAGAGGCCGAGTCATAATTAGTTCTTAATACGACTTGCAGAGCGCGAGCTGGGAAAACCTGGCCCGGGATTCGGAAAGTTTCGAGCAGTCCTTGAAAATTTCCGCGAGGCGGGCGCGAACCAAGTTCTCCGCGTGACCCTCGCAGCCAGCCCGAGAATCACGTTCAGGAGTGCATGAATGCAGAAACATACTTGCCCCGCGTCACGCCATGCTTTGCCATATCACGCCAGGCCACGTCAAATGGAATGCATTGATTATGCAGACTTATCTCACGCTCCGCGGAGCGCGTGCTCGCGCGAAACCATGTTCTACACCACGTTCTACTGATCCCGGCATAATCGAGACGGATTTGCCGGTAAGACGCGAGGGCCACAATTGAAGGTGGAACAACTGGTTCCTCGTCGCCATACGTTCCCCAGTAATTTGGCCCAACTTCTTCCGCCGAATTGCACGATTCGATAAAAGAATTCCACTCTCCAAGTTGTTTCATCGAATTAGATGTGTCCAGGACTGTATCGATGTATTTCAGGCAGACTTTTCGAGCGAGATACCCGGTACATTTGTATACGTTCACGTAGATCTTGAAAATCTCAGCGACTTTTGTTGAAAAAGTTTTTTAATATCTCGCACGGTTCCAAAGTTATAGCGGTTTGAAAGTCGTGTACCAGCGCCCCAGTCAGCATGACCGCGTGACCGCGTCTGACGTCAGCGTGACCGCCCGTGACGTCAGCGTGACCGCGTAGCCATGTCGCGTATGGACAGTGCGAACCGCTATAACTTTTGAACCGTGCAAGATATTGAAAAACTACTTGAACAAAAGTTGCTCAGTTCTACGAGAAGAATCCGAATATATAAAAATGTACACCGCGTTTTGTTTAAAATAGTCAAGTTAGTCCACGTTTTTCAAGCTTGAAGCTGATCTAGAAGATCCTCGCTTACATATCGCGAAATCTGCTTTTAGGTAATACAAATACCGACGCGTATCCATTTCATCGAAATTTCCTGCAAGTTACCACGAACCGAGTGTGGCAAAAGTCATGCAGCGATCACAAAAGCAACCACCCCGATTCCAGCGTCTAATAAATATTTAACGCCCGGGCTGCAACCCGCGAGACTGCATAACCGGTTCGCAGGTTGATTCATGTTTTCTTAGTGCAGCAATTTCTCCGACCGCGATGTACGATAAATTAAACAAAAGCGACTGCCCGCTTTGCCCGCGCGCCGGCATTGTCGTGCGACAAGGGAGAAAAAGCGACGGATTTTCTCATTCGCGTCGCGAACGACTACTGTCGGTTATTTTGACACGTTTACATTTTACATTCGCCGAAACGCCGCGTCTCGTCGGCGCGAGGATATAGAAGGCTAGCACCATTTTTCAAACGCGGCAACTTCCAGATGAGAAACGTGTACCATCTTATAATGGCGGGGTGCGAGGGGCGACGGCAAGGAGAATTCGGAGAGCGTGGAAACGAGGCAAGATCGTCTGAGGCCGAAGAAGGAGGACGGAGAAGCAACATCCGAAGACTAGAGCAAGATCAACTGCCGAGAATCGCAATGGCGGGAAAGCCAAATATACCGAGACCCTGAGGAACACCGCCGGGACGCTGCCGCGAATGTTAGATATTGACTAGCACCGCGCAAGTCTAACACTACAGAACCCATTCCTTTAGGATTTGATGGACGAATGAGTGCGTGTATGCGTGTACATGCGTGAATGCTAGAGAACTCTACGAGCGAGACAGCGTGAGTGAGAGAGCATGAGCGGGAGAAAGACGGAGAGCGTGAGTGAGAGAGCATGAGCGAGAGAAAGACAGAGAGCGTCAAGAAACAAATGAAGCGGACGACCGCGGTGTGGATGCGTGCGAGAATGAGGAGCGTTAGTCGAATTATGAACATATAAAGAACCACACGAAACTCTGTTTTAATAAATAAAAATAAATTTTTAAAAATACCACGTTTTTAAAACGGTCTAAAAAGTATAAAATAATAATAAATAAAAAAAAATAATTTGAAAAAAATAAAAATAAAATGGACTAAAAAGTATAAAATAATTTTTAAAAGAAGGGGTAAAAAGTATAAAATAATTTGAAAATAAAAACAAAAATTTGAAATTGTGAATTTTGAATAGCTGTGGAAATACTTGTAAGATTTAAAACGAAAAACGTGGGGCGCATGCAATAGATAATTGGTGCATGAATAGTTCACCTAAATCACTAAAAATTGTATTGCTCCGCAAATGATATAAACTGTTGTGTGAGTTTTCTCAACGGCTGCTACTCCCTACACTCCTTACTATTATCTTGCGCCCCACGTTTATCGTTTTAAATCTTACAAGTATTTTCACAGCTATTCAAAATTCACAATTTCAAATTATGTTTGATTTTTAAAATTTATGTTATGAATTTATTTTTTTAATTAATTTTCTACAGCTATTGTCCGATATTATCGTGTGACATAGTGGAATAGGCCTTCAGGGGATACCACTAATAAAAAAAATTGACAATAGTACTTCGATGGTAATGTGGAAACCTATTGAAACGAGTGTCGCCCCTTATCCGCCACGTTCATCTGTCTGTTATGATCGCCCCTGAGCCCATCCGAGCACGTAGGCGACCACGGGGAGCGAGACGCGCGGCCGGGTCGAGGAGGCGTAGCCCTCGGAAAACGGTCCTCGCGAGCAAATAAAGTCAAACCCTGTGGTAAACAAAGCGATGATGTACTACCGATCGTCTATCATATACTGAGCTCCGTCGGGGCGAAGTGGGTTCGTGGAGTGGGGACGAGTCAGAGTGCGTATGTATAGTAAATTAGAGAGCGTTGTCGCGCGGAGTGGGGATCGCTGAACGCGATGACCACGGTGTAACGGTAATAACGGTAAAAATATTTAATTGTTATTTCTCTTAAACGGATAGACTTTTAAAATTTTTTTTTAATACTGCATTGTCATCCAGTTCTGAGCTACGTTTCCAATTTCAAGTCTCTAGCTCATCGGGAAGTTAGTTAAAAATCAATTGCAAGATTTGTACCGAACAAACAAACAAACAAGAAAGCGAGTTAATAAAAACGTGGTAAAATATATATCTTCTTTTGGTTTTCTTTTTATTATATCAAAAGTTTCTTATTGTTGAGAAGTGCATATTATCGCCGGCTCGTATTTCGGTTTGGGTCTACGCTACGGCTGATTTTGTACAAGTGCCATTGTCGAAGGGTTCCTCTAACTCTTGGAAGAATTTATTGATTTATGACCCGGGTACGTCTGGAAACTATCAGTTGACCCTGGGAAAGTCAGCCCAGCCGTACCGCTCTCAATGGCACTTGACGTAGCGTAGGCACACGCTTAGCGCCAAGGGGGGCCTGTGGCCCAAAGCCTAAAATATGATTTCCGGTGAAATCACGGGAAAGCGCGTGTTGTCTGTTTGGCGACACTCGTCGCAACGTATTTTCGTCTATGGGCGTTGCCCTTCTTTTGGGATATCACTTGTAGCCTCCCAATAATATTATCAGTGGCTGGGGCCTCCACTATGTTACATTTTGTGGAGGGAGTTTTTCACCCCCATGAGCTTTCTTTACTTCTCGTGCGTGAGTTGTAAGTCAGTTGCGGAGTAGAATCCATAGATACAACATCTCTATTATACAGTCCATTATATTCAGTTTTATTAAAGCTATCCGAAACCCAATTACCTTATTACTTATTTACCTCTCTTTGAGGCGTGTTTCTCAGCGGCTCACTAATTATTGTTTGAGCATTGACACGACACAACACTTATTTCAAGCGATTCTAATCTCACATTCCTGCGAACGAAAATAGAACATACTCGTGTGCGACTCTTCGAAATCCTTCTTTCACCGTCAGCTCGTCGATGTGCTGTTAAGCGAGCGACAGCCTTCAGTCACATTCACAACGAAAAACCACAGAAACGAAGACGACGTAATTTGCCAGCATTTCGACTGTTCCCACCGGTTCCAACACCAAAAATTAGTTCGAAATTATGCACTAGGAGTAGTCGGAGTTTCCCCGAAATCGCGATGAAAAGAATCCCAGCGAGTAGACAATGAATTTAAATGAACCGGGAACTTTTGCAGTCTCGGGAGAGGGTAAGTTCGTAAATTCGGCCCTCTAAAAAGTAGAATACAAGTTATTTACGAGCGACGGCAACAGCCGAACAAGCGAGAGAGTGGGATGTAAAGGGGCGGAGAAGCAAATCCGGTTGAAAAGAAGCGATACTTCTTCCGCCGAGTAATTTCGTTACTCTCGATACACACGCGATCCTTTCGTGAATCCTTGCGCACCGGACGCTCGGCGCCCGCTCTCCTCTTTTATTTCCCTTCTACCCCCCCCCCCCCCCCCACTGCTCCGTTTACTCTTTTCACGAGACGCGATGCCCACTCCATTTGTCAACAATTCACGTTCCACGGACGTCAGAACGTTCGAATGCGAACAGGCCTTGGGACACGTACGCAGAGACGCTAGATTTTTGCAGATCCCCGGCAGTCCGTGTTCTCTGAATCTCCCTGGACGTTTGAACATCTGTGCCTCGCGCTGTTGCGCCTGGGAATTGCGGCTGTCTTGCACAGTTTATAATGTCCCGGCCAAGTTACCGAAGTTCTTGCAGCTGCCGGCGACGTGATTTATCGTACTTTTAACAGATTTCGCGTGTGTCAGCCGAACTTTCCGTATCGCGGCCGCGCTCCCGCTTGTTTGCTACCATTCCCGACTTCTTCAACCCCCTCCCCTCCATCGCCCGACTAGAACGGACGATTTGCCTACACGGTTTCACCGAGAGAGATGAAAAGTTTTCTCCTACTCGCGAACGAGAAGATCGTTTCGTGCTTCCTGGTTCCAAACCGTTTCGAAGCGTTTCATAGTTGCGTTGAAATGCTCTGTTTTCTTGGACAACATTCCATAACCCGGAAAATTACAAGTGATACGAAAAAATGTTGACATTGCAGTGTGGGATCAGGACCTCCCAGACCAAATACTGTATGGAGATTAGGAAAAGTAGGAGGGTTCCGTGGGTATGTGTAAGAATTGATCAGCTACAGCCGCGAGGGTCCCGGGTTCGATTCCCGGCACGGAATTCCTCATTGTTCCTAAGATTCTACATTTGGGGGCTCGTCCGGAATGGGGGGACCACCGATGCCCACACTGCTAGAGAGGGCAGTTAGGATGGTATTCCCGAAAAGTGACGAAGTTGGCGACGAGTTGTGTTGATGGCGCTGAGGCCAAAAAGCCGTTGGCGCTGCAACGGACATTCGAGGGCGAATGCCGGAGCAGGATGGCCGAGTGTGGGATCAGGACCACCTCCCAGACCAAATACTGTATGGAGATTAGGAAAAGTAGGAGGGTTCCGTGGGTATGTGTAAGAGTTGATCAGCTACAACCGCGAGGGTCCCGGGTTCGATTCCCGGCGCGGAATTCCTCATTTTTCCGGGGGTGTCCCACTTGGACGCCATCCGATTGGACGCGTTCCTTTTGGACGCGGTGCCGATTGGACTCGTCGTTTGGACGCCATGCCGTTTGGATTTGTGACATTTGGACGCCGTAAATTTTATAATCATTGCTTTTCGAATTCTACATATGGTGATATTTTATTGTGAAATATATGGTTAGATCTGGGTTAGGTCCAATCCGTACGGAGTCCAATCGGCACGGTGTCCAAACGGCACGGCGTTCAAACGACACGTGTCCAATCGGCACGGAGTCCAAAAGGAACGCGTCCAATCGGATGGCGTCCAAACGGGGGTGTCCCATTTTTCCTAAGATCCTACATTTGGGGGCTCGTCCGGGATGGGGGGAACACCGATGCCCGCATGGTGACAGACGACGAACGCAGTGAGCAAGCGTTGCGAAGACGGTCGCACGTGAGCGAAAGGACGACGAAGCGAAGTAAGGGGCACATCCAGGCAAAACTGCTAGAGAGAGCAGTAGGATGGTGTTCCCGAATAGTGACGAAGTTGGTGACGAGTTGTGTTGATGGCGCTGAGGCCAAAAAGACGATGGCGCTGCGACGGATATTCGAGGGCGAATGCCGGAGCAGGATGGCCGAGTGTGGGATCAGGACCTCCCAGACCAAATACTGTATGGAAATTAGGAAAAGTAGGAGGGTTCCGTGGGTATGTGTAAGAATTGATCAGCTACAACCGCCAGGTTCCCGCGGTCGATTCTCGGTGTGGAATTCCTCATTTTTCCTAAGATCCTACAGCAGTAACCTTGGGCTGAACATCCGAAGACGTCCATGCTCAGAATTGGATGAAATTTTGGAAATAGGTTCGTTTTTGACTAAAATGATGATTGTCAAAAGCATTTTTAGCGACTCGAAAATAATTTTTTCACCATTTTAATGTCACTCTCTACCTTACCGACAACATGTTTTTACTATTTTAATGTCACTCTTTACCTTTCTGAGAAGAAACGACTATGGATAAAGATTTAAAGCGGGCGGAAATTATATTAGTCTGAGTTAGGTTTGGCTGGATGACTAAAGTTGTTGTTAATCTGGAAGTGGATTTAGTTTAGTAATAAATCGTGGAAAATTTTTGGAAAAAAAAGGTCTCGGTTAGGTCCGGGTTAGGTCTGGCTAGGAATTTGTGTGCGAAACGAATTAACACTAAACCTACCAAGCATTAAAACTGTCAACGAATATTACCTTATAAAAGTGACATCACTAGATTTATTCAGATTTTTCGTAATTTCCAATATAATAGATGCTTAGACAAGGAAGTTAATTCCATTATTTTTCATAAACGAATATTTATAATTCCAAAAATTGAAAAATATAAAACCGGTCATTTGACCGTGGTAGGTTTAGTGTTAATTGAATTAATAATAAAGGTATGAAACCATGTGGTCAGTTTACGACTTTGTCGGTAAGATAGAGTCGCCAAAAATCCTTCAGACAATTATTATTTTAATCAAAAAGGAAGCTATTCTCAACATTTCATTCAATTCTGCGCATGGACGTCTTCGGAAGTTTAGCCTAACCTTGAAAAGCTCTGCAGAGATTACAATTGAGATTTCGAGTGTGTGAAAACACTTTTGTGCAGATGTAACAATGTAGTTTTGATGTAGATGTAACCGGAGGAGGCTGGTAAGAGGTATTTTTCGGGAAATAGTAAAATACTGATAGAATTTTCACGACAAGTTATAAAACTCTTCTCAACTCCACTTTCGCAAACTTCATTTCGTCATCTGCAGATTAAGTGCGCGTTGTGCTAAGTAACGCTATCCTCAATCAAATGTACTTAGGCATAGCGCCAGCCGTTTCAAGCTACAATAATACATAGTCCTCAATTGAAAAATTATACAGTCGAAATGAACCTTCGGAATAGCCGGAAGTATGAACAGCTCATCAAGAATGTTGCATTCCCCTTCGTTTGCGTCCGTATCGTTCGCGTTAATTATCTGAATCCGTGCCGTCTAATCTTATACACCAATTGCTATTAAGCGAACGAAGAAATGGGCGTATTTGCTGAAAATTGAGAGGAGCCGTCCCAAGAAACAGAATCGCAGGATTCATCGTCGTGGAAACGGCGACTAAACGAGTCGTTTTATCGCGAAGTGATAGAATCGGTAGTTCTAGTTTTAACACTAAACCTACCTACCATTAAATGTGACTACCGTGTGCTCTCTTATACAGGGTGTCCCATTTAAGTTGAGATCGTAAACAATCTCGAAGACATGTGATTTAAAACAAACAAACTGACACGTGTCCTTTAGTGTTTCGAGTGGGGAGTCAAATGGCACTGCTAGTTTTTTAATGCGTGGGCGTTTTCAAGGTTATTTCAAGGTCGGAAATAACTTTTTGTAGGTTCAATATTTCTTAAGATATTTCCCTGATTTTTCATGATTATGTCAAGGATAATTTTCTTCTGGAAGATTTTTTATTTCATTTAAGAACATCATAATAAATGCTCGAATTTTTTACCCTCAACTTTTAGATACGTAGTAATTCGTTTAATAAAAGATTCATGAATACACAATAAAGTTCTTACACACTTACAAAAAAATGTTTCAAACAAAAGTTGTACATTTTTTTACGTAGAATATGATTCCGACATAAAAAATATGGGTTTATGATAAAAAAGACAAAATGACCTTGATGTAACCTTGAAAACGACCACGAATTAGAAAACTAGTAGTGCCCATTTGATTCCCCACTCGAAACACTAGAGGACACGTGTCAATTTGTTTTTTTTACATCATATGTATTCGAGATTATTTACAATCTCAACTTAAATGGAACACCCTGTATAAATGGCACAATTTAATTTATTTAGATTTTGTGCCCTTTTAATTATAACGTATACTTGAATAAAAAAGTGTGCATAATCAATTCCAGTGGAAGCATCTTCATAACTTCAAAATTATTATTATTTATTATTAAAGAATAGCCCCATTTTCTATTTTTCTTTACCGAGCACGAGTAAAGAAACAGCAGTGTATCAGTCTCAATCTCAATTGTTATAGCATTAAAACGAAATTTTCCTTTCACTCGACTCGCTTGCAATTCATATCAAAAATTTTGTATTCTGCATAAATATTTGCGAGTAGAACTTGTAGCACAAGGTATCGAACCACAGAATAACATCCTGTACATTTCTATTACAAAATGCAACGCCCGAGCAATTAGAAAGAAGACAAAGATCGTATAAAAAGAACAAACGGCGGCCAAAAGGGTCGTGTTCGTTAGGGGTGCGCTCGCTAAAGACAGGGGTTATCCTCCCCGACGAGCACAATCGGACAATTTGTGGATCAAGAGACGACGACTAAACGATCGAGAGAACGCGAAAGGGGCAGCCCAGGTGATAAAACGAAGAAGAAGCAGCGGCTCGATCATCGCCGACGATCGTGGAGAACGTCGGACGATGGAGGATCGTAAAACTCGATCGCGAAAAGCGTTCCGCATTGACGGGGCCTTTCTCTCGCTGGATGTCTCATTTTGCCGAGGAGGAACGACGGCGAAACAACCGAATAATAGCGGTCGGTCTCTCGCAGCAAGCACGCTTTATGAATTCCTCGGTAGGGGCGACTTTCATAAAACATTCACGTTCTCGGAGCACAAGAGGGGCAGAAGCGAGGAGAGGGGAGGGGGGGGGGGAGAAGAGAAAGAGCGCGGAGGTTGCATCAAGTCAGTGTATCGCCGCCACGCGGACCATAAACATTTCTTTTCTTATTCTCGACGGGTCCTGGCCGCCTCTACCGTTTCGAAATTACGCGCCCGCGCGTTAGGAAAAATCCTCTCGCCAGTTTTCGTATTCCTCGTGCTCCCTCGGCCGTAAAAACAGCTCGCAGGAGTTGGCGCGGGGGCGGATGTGCTCGCGCTCACGGGACCAGAATCGGCCCGGTCAGGCAACCACGCGGAAGCAACAATTTTTTTAAGAGAAACACGCTGAGGAAAAGTTGGCTCCACTCTCTCACTCTCTCTCTCTCTCACTCTTTCCTTTTTCGCGGGAGAGCCACCCTCGTCGTCGCGACTCGGATGATCCGCCGGAAACGATCGCTCGCGGACGCTCCAGGGAAATGCATTCGCCAGCCCGGCAATCTTTTCTAAAGCGCCAACCCAGACCAGGCCAGGCCTCAGCCACCACGCCAAGTATCTGTCCACTCTTTTCGGGAAATTGTGTATTATCTAAATTGCGTTTGCGGAGCATGGCTGCCCCGCCGCAGCGCCAGAAAATCGGCTGATTCCGCTGACGACCACGGTCTTCCTTATTGTAGAGGCAGCACGAGGAAATACGAATTTTGGCGATGGTTCCACCGGCTAAGAAAAGCTCCGAGAATGTCCTCGTGAACGTATTTCGCGGATATTTTCTTGGCAGGTTGATCTTATGCGATTTGATACGTCTTCGTGCTGGATATTTTTAAATTTTGTACGAAAGGAACCACCGATAATTTCGAATTACCGGAAGCCAGATCTCGTGGATATATTTTACGATTATCTCCGGTAAGATCTTCAAAAGAAAATTGTTGCTTCGCTCGACTATATTCTTGAATTTTTAATGCATAAATTGGCGAACTATGTTCAATATAAAATTAACCCCTCGCTGGGGCTGGGGATGTGACCTTTATTCGCTTGGTACACGCATAATTAAAGAGATCTCTGCGAGTTTAAAATTAGGGAAAGTATGATCTTGTAAATGCGTATCTCGTGAATATTTCCTTGAGAAATTACTCTCCTATTACTCTACACAATTTCATATGAAATGTATTTAAAGCTTGTATTTAGAGAGACACGATTTTGTGAACGTACTTTATGAATATTATCTTGGCAAATTGCTCTCATAGCATTTCATACAATTTCACGCTCCATGTATTTAAATTTTATATTTAAAATGACGCTCGAGATTTTGATATTACGGGCAGCAGGATTTTAAATCCCTTCCGTAGCTTTCAGTATAATATTTGTTCCCTAAGATCAGAATATGTTTTCCTCTGACATTTTTGCCATTAAAAATGGAGGAAGTTTAAGATGCTTGCATTAAATAGGATATTCTGTACAACATGCATATTGCGGGTCCTTAAACAAAAACAACAGATTTGTACTAGTGGACACGGTAACAATATTTCAAAGAAAATAATGATTTTTTTAAATCGCTTTGGAACATTTTATTCCGAATAGAATTAAATCAGATTAAAGTCCCGAACACCATTGTATTGTTTGGTCGGACACAGTGATTACAAAACTGCGGATCTTTATGCAAAATAAAAATGTTGTAAACCGATTACAACAAACATCACACAAAATTCCAATAACATACAAATAATACAGTCGTATTCTTCAAATCACAGAATATTTTCACTGATTTGTGTTTCTGTGGTCCAGTGTCGCATAGCGGGTACGCTACACACGAGTACGAAAGATCGGAAGCACTTACAAGAAGAAGACGCGGTCATGGGGTCTCAGATTTTCTCGAAATTTTGCATATTGGTAGATTTCGTTCTCCCGTTTATGAAAATATTGCATTATAGGGTTAGATACTCAATAACTTTGGGATATTTACAATTGAAATTTCATTATACCCGTTTAGTCCAGTTTCAGTTGAAGTTATTAAGTGCCAAACGACGTGGTGGTGACGTACTAGGTTGGTACTAGGAAGGTCAGGGTTCAAATCCCTTAATTGACTGGATTTTACAAATGAAAAACTTATAATATCTATAGGAAACATAATATTAAAATTTTCAATGAAGAATATTTCCAATTCATTCGTGAGACAGTTTCTTCCTACAGTCATACAAATAACGGGTATAATGAAATTTCAATTGTAAATATCTCAAAAGTTACTGAGTATCTGACCTGTAATGCTATATTTTCAAAAACAGGAGAAAAAAATCAATCGGTGTTCGAATTTTCGAATCCTCGAATCCCGAGTTAGGGGGTCCGAATCCTCGAATCCCGAGTTAGGGGGTTTGAATTTTCGAATCCTCGAATCCCGAGTTAGGAGGTTCGAATCCCGAGTTAGGGGGTTTGAATTTCCGAATCTTCGAATCCCGAGTTAGGGGGTTCCAATTTTCGAATCCCGAGTTAGGGGGTTCGAATCCTCGAATCCCGAGTTACGGGGTTCGAATCCTCGAATCCCGAGTTAGATGGTTTGAATTTTTGAATCCTCGAATTCCGAGTTAGAGGTTTCGAATACCGAGCTAGAGGGTTCGAATACTCGAATCCCGAGTTAGGGGGTCCGAATCCTCGAATCCCGAGTTAGGGCGTTCGAATCCTCCATTCCCGAGTTAGGGGGTTTGAATTTTTGAATCCCGAGTTACGGGGTTTGAATTTTTGAATCCTCGACCCCGAGTTGGAGGGTTCGAATCCCGAGCTAGAGGGTTCGAATACTTGAATCCTGAGTTAGGGGGTTCGAATCCTCGAATCCCGAATTGGGAGGTCCGAATTGTCGAATCCCGCATCCCCTCATCTCCCTAGGATCCTAAAATGATACAGTCACGGGTCCAGGCGTGAGTATCAACGTCGAAAGCGCGTGCCGCTGTGTTCTATTCATCTTGCGAAGGGTCTATTAGTCTCGTGGACTGTGGGGTAAAGGGACTGGCCAAACTTTCGGAATATTAAGCAAAGCTCGCCCCTGCGTCCCCTTAAGCTCTGTCCGCCGTCTTCGTGGTTTTTGTCGGCGTGCTTTGCTGCTCCCGCGAGATAGTAGCTTTTTAGGCCGCACGGCAAACGGCACGGCAAGGCCAAGCCGACGAGGACGCGGCTTTAGAAATAAGAACATTGTTCCTAGTTGATCTAGCCACGCAGCGGGGAACAAACCCTGGCTAAGACGACTGCGCGGTCAGCTCAGCCGAAAAAATTCGAATAAGCTGCTGCTAGCGACCCTAAGCGGTCACCGAGACTTCTAACTTGCAACGAACGATCCCGAAGTTCGAACCAGATCTTAACAAAACTACGGGAGGACGTAGTTCTTGAAAAAATGCTAGACACATATTTTTTTTTAGTAGCCATCGTTGATGTTCAAGATGTGGAAAATGGCCACCAAAGTTCGCATCACCAGATCGTAATGAAACTTCGAAGGGCCGTTATTAATAAAAAATTTATGAGAAAATTATTTTGATTTAAAATGTGCACCATCAAGCATGTGACTTACATCTGTACTCGGATAAATATTCTTAATGCTAGACTAGGTGAAACGAAGCCAGGAAGACATTTATCCCGTAAATCTTAAAATGGTCAAATACAAGCAAGACACTCAAAGGTACCGAATTCATGGTCTCTTGTAAAGAACGAGAGTTTAATTTTTAAGAAGTCTTTCCATAGAATGTCGATAGAATTTTCCAGCATCAAATGCCATTTTTCAACTCCGGGAAAAAATACATCAAAGCTTCAGGGACGCTTAACAACGCACAAAATGGCCCTGTCAAAGTAAATTGCTCGGAGAGCCTCGTTACACGAGATCTTTCGATCAAAACGAAAATGCCAATTTCAAGAACACTTCTAACAGAAAGGGACCGACTGGTTTTTAACCCAGGAACGCCATTTTGAACGCTCGAACAAACCTAGCAAAGCGACAAAGGCATTGGTGAACGCGGGAAGTGGTCCGCACAGGGCTTGGATTCGAAAAGCGCGTATTCTTTCGTTCTCCCGATGATTTCTTCTTCACGCAGGCTCGTCGGATCATTTTCAGAGATGACAGTCGCTGTAGAAGAGGCATCGCCGTTTTTGATGTGTCGGGATTGTGAACTGAATATTTCAGCAGCCTCCGCTCAGCTGTGGCGAGAGAGTTTCTAGATGAAAGAGAGCATCGTTTGGCGAGGCATCGCGCGTGTTTCTACGCGAAGGAGCCCGTAAACAACGCGCGCAGCCCGCCAAAGACCGTTCTACCGGAGGTTTTTATTTATAAGAAGATCGATACAATGTGTTCCGTCGATTACATGGAAGGGTGAACGACGGGGCGGGGTTAGGTTCCCCGAGCTAGGGGGAATCTGTGCGCGTCGAGCACAGTGCGGTGTTTCAACAATTTAGCGGGGCAAAATTGAATTTGAATAATATTCCAGACACGCTACGCGTACAAATAAGTTCTTCCCACGCAATATAAAACGACGTTGTAATGGACTCTATTTAAAAGTAAAATAAGCCGCTTCAGCAAAAACTGAAAACAGCAGCGTAAAAATGGTACCCTAAAATGATGTACAACAGGGTGGTCTGCGCAACTTGCATACGTTGAATATTTCTGTTACTTGTAATAATACAGGAAGATGTTATATACAAAACTTGCATAGTATAGAGGGAGAAATATTGTTATATGAATGATTTTTGTGAAGGCTTCTCAAAGATTTCAAGGTCACCTTCATTTCTTTTAATGGAAAGACATATCTTCTTTATCATCGATCGATATAGTATCAAATTCTGTGTGAAAACGTATTTATCTTCGTATGTACTTGAGCTAATAATTAGAAATTTGTTAATTAACTACCCATTTCAAAATCAAGTCATAGAAATCGGCAAAAAGAGAGACTAGAGTTAAAAGCATCACCATTTCCAAATTCAAGCTACCACACCTTTCAAATTCAAGTCACAGAAATCGGCAAAAAGAGAGACTAGAGTTAAAAAATCACCATTGCCAAATTCAAGCTACCACCCCTACCAAATTCAAGCTATCATCCGTTTCAAATTCAAGTCACAAAAATCGGCAAAAAGAGAGCTACCATACTATCTAACACATGCGCTGAACACCCACCATCTACTCAGCGCATGCGCCGAACAGACCTGCCTACCTCTACCACTCAACGAATATCCAATATGGCGACGCTCTAACCGGTCAAAAACGCTTAAAATTGCTCATCTTTACACAAGTATAACTTATAAACCAGTGAATTCCTAACAACCATACACACATTTTCGTAATGTCTTCATCGATATCTACCTGATCAAATAAAAAAAAGTTAAAAAAAGTTAAGAACATGGAGTTCTCCAAAACGCAGTTCAGCCGAGACTAGAGTTAAAAGCATCACCCCTTCCTATTTCAAGCTACCACTCCTTTCAAATTCAAGTCACAGAAATCGCCATAAAGAGAGACTACAGTTAAAAGCATCACCCCTTCCTAATTCAAGCTACCACACCTTTCAAATTCAAGTCACAGAAATCGGCAAAAAGAGAGCTACCATACTATCTAACACATGCGCTGAACACCCACCATGTACCCAGCGCATGCGCCGAACAGACCTGCCTACCTCTACCACTCAACGAATATCCAATATGGCGACGCTCTAACCAGTCGAAAACGCTTAAAATTGCTCATCTTTACACGATTATAACTTATAAACCAGTGAATTACTAACAGCCATACACACATTTTCGTAATGTCTTCATCGATATCTACCTGGTCAAATAAAAAAAGTTCAAAAAAGTTAAGAACACGGAGTTCTCCAAAACGCAGTTCAGCCGAGACTACAGTTAAAAGCATCACCCCTTCCTATTTCAAGCTACCACTCCTTGCAAATTCATGTCACAGAAATCGCCAAAAAAAGAGACTACAGTTAAAGGCATCACCCCTTCCAAATTCAAGTGACAAAAATCGGCAAAAAGAGAGACTGGAGTTAAAAGCCATCATCATTGCCAAATTCAAGTTATAGTCGAACCATTGGGTGCTACCCATGCGAATTCGGTGCCGTGAGACTTCAGAGAGTCGTGACCAGAGTTTCACGAGGCAAGAGGTTCTAAATAAAATTTGTATCTAGGACTATAAATGCTTTATTCAATTCCATCAGGATTCGGACATGACCCAATGTGTTAGGAGGATCGTGTCGCTCGCACGACCGTTCATAATTTCTTTCGCCGGAGGATCGTTTTCGAGAAACGCTGACGTTCGGCATTCCGGTGAGAAGCAATAGAGTGCCGTCGAGGCGGGTCAACGCATTTACGTTTTTCTCTTCGTCATCTCATCCGTTTTCCATTCGTCTTTGTCCGTTTGCTTGCGAGGGTGCAAGGGGTGTTTAGAGTGCGAGAGAGAGGCGAGAGAGAGAGAGAGAGAGGTGCGAGGAAAGGAGAGGATGAGTTTCTCGTGGTCTCCGCGTGCTCACTCCCCTCGCCTGGAGGAGTACGCGCGCACCCTCGAAGCCTTGTCCTATTTTTTCTTCCCCGGACAACCCGCTTTATAATTCTCTCCGGCGATACACGGACTTTTGAGTTTTTGACTAGAAGAAGACCTTCCATTCGAGTCTTTCTCCCTCTCTTTCTGTCGCGGTGAATGCTGCTTATCCGATTTAATATTCTTCCCCGACCGGTATTAAAGGGGATGGAATGGGGCGCGACACCCCCCGAGAAAGGGTAAATTGAATTTCTTTAAGGAAATATGTACACGGGGTCGGAGTATTTCGGTCGTGGCACAGTCGGATATTTTAGCAATTGGACGAAATTATCGCGTTGAAGGAATATACATTTTCAATGGTCTTATCGGTTTTTATATTAAGAGAAAACATCGTATTTTAGGAAAGCGCAAATAAGGAGACTTTTATTCCCTGTAGTGAAAATGTTGTCGGTGTTTTACTGCTCTCCGAAATATTTTATGATCTATAAACGGAGAAGAATGTGGAGTTTGTCGATAACGCGACATACGTTGAGTTTGAAGATGGTAATGATAATAAACTACGTAGATATTCATTTCTTTTCTTGATAATTTTAATAAGCTGGAAATAATAAAACAGTAACTTGAAATTCTTTAATCGTTTTTACTTTTTTACGTTTGATGTAAAGGTCTTCAAACTCTAGTCTTTCTTCCTAGCGATCTGTGAAACTTGAATTTGGTAAGAGTAATAGCTTCAATTTAGGAGTTGTAGATTCAATTCTGAAATAGCGATGGCTTGAATTTTGAGAGGTTAGTAGCTTGGATTTGAAAATTATGCTGGCACTTGATACTTCAAACTCTAGTCTCTCTTTCTAGCGATTGAATTTGACAGGAGTAATAGCTTAAATTTAGAAGGCGTCGTAGCTTCAATTCGTGGGTAGTAATGGCTTGGATTTCGAAGAGGTAGTAGTTTGAATTTGGAAAGAGTGTTGGCTGTTGATACTTCAAACTCTAGTCGCTCTTCCTAGCGATCTGTGAAACTTGAATTCGGTAGGAATAATAGCTTAAATTCAGAAGGCGTTGTAGATTCATTTCAGAAATAGCGATGGCTTGAATTTGGAAAGTTTGCTAGTTTATATTCGGAAGGCGTCGTAGAGACTCAATTCAGAAATAGTAATGGTTTGAAATTCGAAGGGGTAGTAGCTTGAATTTGAAAATAGTGATGGCACTCGATACTTAATACTCTAGTCTCTCTTTCTAGCGGATTGTTAATCTTGAATTTGGAAGGGTAACTTGAATTTAGGGTGGGTGGCTTGAATTTGGAAATGGTGATGGTTTAATGGTTCAAGCTCTAATCTCCCTTTCTAGCAATTGAATTTGGTAAGAGTAATAGCTTACATTTAGAAAGAGTTGTAGATTCAATTCGGAAATAGTGATGGCTTGAATTTGGAAAGTTTGCTAGTTTATATTCGGAAGGCGTCGTAGAGACTCAATTCAGAAATAGCGATGGTTTGAAATTCGAAAGGGTAGCAGCTTGAATTTGAAAATAGTGATGGGACTTGATACTTCACACTCTAGTCTCTCTTTCTAACGGATTTTTAAACTTGAATTTGGAAGGGTAAGTTGAATTTAGGGTGGGTGGCTTGAATTTGGAAATGATGATGGTTTAATGGTTCAAGCTCTAATCTCTCCTTCTAGCGATTGAATTTGATAGGAGTAATAGCTTACATTTAGAAGGAGTTGTAAATTCAATTCGGAAATAGTGACGGCTTGAATTTGGAGGGGTGACAGCTTGAATTTGGAATAGGTGATATTTCTGTTGACGACATCCTCGCTATCTACAAATGTGTCAAGATTTATGGGCGGATATGTACGCGATAAGATGCTAATACTTTGCACACTTTGCCCCGAGGTAAAATTCGATACCGCGCTGTGTAAATAAAAAGAGTGCAATCGATTTAACTCTGGAGAGCAAGAAAGCCGAAAACGATCGCCATCAAAAATATTGGCACCCTATTCACTGTAAAAAGCGCAAAGAATAGACATGAACGAAATTAAATACCGTTCTGTCGGAATAACAGAGAAATGCACAAAATTGAACGTATGGAGCAAACACGGGAATTCGGAAATAATAATAAAACAAATACTTGTGTTCTATTTACGGAGCAGGTGAAAATAAAATGCTGATAATGAAAATCAAAGAACAGACGAAAATAAATATGCAATAACAACGAACACCATAAGCGAAAGAAGCAGATTAATTAACAGGTAAATAAGTGAATGACGCGTAAATAAATCAACTCTGTTTTCGAACCAACCCCGATATAATTACCAGAGGCAAAAACGGAACGAGTTAACAACTCCGCCGTTTTACGATTTTTCCACTTCCTATAGATTGTGATACCGGGATCAGTGTTGCATCTATAATCCTTTAAAAAGTTAGAGCTTTTATTTAATAATCATCTACGAATGAAATTTCCTCAATTCAATTGCTTTAAGAGATCCGTGGATATTGCAACCCCTAAACCATTGATTACAACATTGCATATATCTCCGCCATTTTACGAGATATCCACTCTCAAAAAATTGAGTTAGAAAACTTAAAGCTTCTTCTGTAGTCCTGTGAAACTTCAGAATTTTTCGTTCAGTAATTACTCACGAAAAAAATTGTGCCGAAATTAGCTACTTTTGGAGACCCGACAAAATCGCATCCCCCAAAAAATAGATTAAACATTACCGAATATCTCCGCCATTTTACGAGGTAACTACTTTTCAAAAATTGAGTTAGAAAGCTTAAAGCTTCGTCTGTAGTCTTGCAAAACTTGAGAATTTTTCGTTCAGTAATTACTCACGAAAAAAATTGTGCCGAAATCAGCTACTTTTGAAGACCCGACAAAATCGCATCCCCCAAAAAATAGATTAAACATTATCGAATATCTCCGCCAATTTACGAGATATCCACTCTCAAAAAATTGAGTTAGAAAACTTAAAGCTTCTTCTGTAGTCCTGTGAAACTTCAGAATTTTTCGTTCAGTAATTACTCACGAAAAAAATTGTGCCGAAATCAGCTACTTTTGGACACCCGACAAAATCGCATCCCCCAAAAAATAAATTAAACATTACCGAATATCTCTGCCATTTTACGAGGTATCTACTTTTCAAAAATTGAGCTCTTCAGTAGCTGGAAAATTGTGAATTTTTCATGGAGTAATTACCCGCTAGAAAACTTCCAAAATTCAGCTACTTAGAGAATGATAAAGTTAGGACACTGTCGAGAAAGCAGATTGTAAGAAAATTGCCGTCGGTAAAATTAGCGCGGTGACTTCTATCCATCCTAGCCGAGACTAATTAATTTCCCATTCCATTTGCACCGCGGTGGATAAGCCGTTTCGCAAGTTCGGCCATTGTTTCCTTCGTCGCGTGATTAATCGAGCCGCGTTTTAAACTGTCCGGCGAGGGTTGTTACATCGTTGTTATTTGCGAGGGTGTTGGACTGGTTTTCCGGCGTAGTTTCCGTCGTAAAGCGAGGACAGTCTGCGAGATA
Organism: Sphecodes monilicornis; assembly: GCA_913789915.3. NCBI lineage: Eukaryota > Metazoa > Arthropoda > Insecta > Hymenoptera > Halictidae > Sphecodes > Sphecodes monilicornis. The sequence continues at coordinate 23,710,690 of OU565287.1, forward strand.
CTATACACCCCTTAATTCGCCGATCGATTCGTTAATAAAGCGAAAATGAGCGTCGTCGGCCACGGAACATCGGCGTTCGAGAGGGCCCCGGGTTTGTCTTTGTCGCCGTTGCAATCGATAGAGCTTAATTGACTCGAACATGAGAGACCGAACATTCGTACGTTCCGCCGTGTTACATCAGCTTCCTCCGGCCCTCCCACGCCGCGCGACAAACCGGGTCACGGTTTCGACTGTCCCGAAATTTTGCGATGGAAACGCTCCTTGGTAACTGGATCGCGCGCGCGGTTTCCATCACGCTCCGGGGCTTTCGCCGACGGAGGATCCAGAGAAATCTGATCGTTCGTCGAAAAACGATTCGTCCGAATGTAGCCCGTCATGCTTTTAACTACACGTCCGACCAATTGCTCGCCTCACCATTTTTGTTTTTTTTTCGGCAACCTCGAAATTGCATCTACTTCGACTGGAGCTCAGTCGTTGTTCAAACATTTGAACATATACACACCAAGATGATAAGGCATAACCTCAAATTTTAACCGTATCCAACAAGGTCATCCGATGTGCCTCCACTAAACGTAATATTTATCAAATAAAATAACGTTGATTTTATTTGTCTTGCATAAGATGCAATTTCTGCTTGTGAAAATCTCTGATCATTTCAGCATCAACCAAATTTACAATATATGCTGATTGCTTTTTTTAAATAAACGAACCATCACTCACCGACTTATGTAGGTTATGATTGCAACTTCTTCCGAACTGTAGTTCGAAAGTGTCCCGAGTGAAAAACGAGTCGATCGAGTCCGATAATCGGTATGAAAAGTGTCGGTGGTGCTCCCTCGCGATACCGGAAGTGGATACTTCTATTACCGCAAACAGAGGAGGAACGCGTGGGCTCGGATAGACGATTGGTTGCACAATGGTCCATGTAAACGGGTTACCGTGACGAGTGTCCCGTGATTTAAATCATCGAATATGCAGCGCTCCATTATCCACGCTCAAACTGACGAATTAAACCTCCAATTACCGGGCCGATTAATGACCGTCCACGCGGTCAAGCATCAGGGGAATTTTTCAACCGGGCGCCGCAACGATTCCTCTTTCTTTTTTTTTACCCTCGTTTGACGCGCAGTCGTTTGGGCCATTTTCATAAAATGGTTGGAATTAGTTCGCTAATTTTTCATGTCGCGAAATTTAAAGTTAGGGTCTTCTCGATCGAGAACGCGAACCGTAATAACATTATTTCTGCTCTCGCTAGACTTGCGAATCCACATAAAAAATGACCATTTAACGCGTCATTAGCAAGAAATGGAAACCATATAGAAAATTCTTTTCCTCTTTATCAATTCTAATGGATTAAAAATAACATATTCACATTGTTAACACTATTCCTACCACGACCGGTCAAATCACCGTTTTTAAAATTTCGATTAGAATTTCCTACATACAACGTAATTGAATCGCCTTTAAACTTCACGACTTTTCCTCAAATATACGTATAATGCATTTTTCAATATTCACTTCTTTTTTTATTCTTTATTTTCTGCGAAAAATTTGTAGTCTGTCTTACCTATCACGACAGGTCATTTGACCGGTAGAACGATTTATATCTTTCTGTAATAGTATTCTCACAAAGACTCAATTCCGAAACTATAAAGTCGATCAAAGTCGATAAGTCCGACCAAATGGCCAGAAATTACACGGTAAAATCTATATGTCGGAGATGGCCTTTACAGGTATTTTTCAATATCCTAGACTTAAGATCGGGTTATACATATCCGAAGTTCGGATCAGACCGAATATTGTTACCCAGATTTAAATGAAAGTATTCGCAAACAGAAATCGGCGTCCGACTATTCAACGATTCTTTTTCTTCGAGTCTGGGAGGCCATATATCTCCAGCGGGTGACGGCTCCCTGCTGTGCGTGGCACAAAAAAAATTATTAAAAAATTATTATTAATTCTATATATCCTTTAGGTAAACCATCGGTAGGTATCCTTTACATTGTAAAGTTTACAATATCTCGAACGCTTCTCAAGTTACCTCAAAGTTCGGACGGAAATATATAAACACCCTAAAAACGCATCCGATATCGGACGGATGTATATAACTCGACCTTTAGCCGGGATAAATGCATGGGTTTTATATAAAGAAACCATGGGAGAAAAAATTTCGATACAAGAATTTTTATTTCGATTGGCAGAAGAACTTGCAGAAAGAGCTACAGCTAGGTAAAGAAGATCAACCAACATTCGTTACAAATACAAGTACAGGATCTCGTGAACGGAAAATATGCCAGATAAGATATTGCAAAGACAATAAGACTAAAAAATCTGTCTAAAATGTAAAAAGTACGTATGTGGAAAATGTACAATCGAGAAGCCTATTTGTAAAAAATGCGGTGAAAACGAATAAAATGTACATTATACACTTCTGAATAAAAGAAACTATATTTTTATACTGTCAAATTGGCTATTATCTTCATTCTATATTAAAAAATAGAAGCTGTGCTAAAGACCGGTCATTTGACGGGTCGCGGTAGGAATAGGTATACGTGAAGTGTCGGTAGGAATAGTGTTAAATTCATAAAATTATTCCGTAGATAAATTAATAATTCGACCACAAACGAAAATTATATTCGTCGATTACAACATATAGGAGCCAGATAAAAAGTCCTTTCTTCAACCATTTTCGCGATACGAAAATATTGCAGAGTTACTCCCGAATTCTCTTGATAAACGCGTAGAATCCGCAGTCTATTAATAATGTGTAATCACCGGCGACATTGTCCAGCTTTTTGGAATTTTGGTCCATCGTGCTGCAAACATTAATGAGAAGTAACTCTCGACGATTAATCATCCGGTTTCAAAAAAAAAAAAACCAGGAACATCGAATTAGGGTGGTCAGGCCCGGCTAACAAAAAATTGAACAGTGTGAAGAATCTAGCGCGAATTGTCGTGAATATTTCAATTGTTCCGTGCGTTTCTGCAGAATAATTTATTTCTGATTGGTCGTCGATGTTTCAACGAGCTGAAATTGTCCGAAAACGTTATGGGATCGATGGATAGCGGTCTTTTTAACGCGACAGGAGAAATAGCATTTTTCCGGTAGCATGGCCATGCGATTTGTGACAGACATCGACTGCCCGACAGGGCAATATGGCGGCACGGCGCGTCGATGATGATATACAACGTGTCAATTCCTGACGAGGCTGCTCGAATTTTAAACAGAGTCAGAAACACGATCGTGATCCTTTGATCCTCCCCTAACTCCTCGTTGCCTCATGTCGAACACGCTGCGCAGATTTCGCGCTGCGGTTGACGCTAGATCCACTGATCAAGCATGTTCGATACGTTGACTGCGACGCGTTTGACAGAATTATTCGTCGATTTTTAGTGCAATTCTTTTTTTCTCGCAATGCAGCAGCGAATTCTGTGCGTTTATGGCGAGCACGGGTCGATCTAAAGTCCGGTGGTAGTGGATGAACGAATAAACATAAAGTAAGCCTATTGCTCAGGGCATCAGGAGAAGGGAGCCACCTGTCTACACGGTATTAACACTTTGCCGTCCGCACGTCTCGTAAAAATTTCTTCATATTTCTGCATATTTTAAATTTTTATTATGGACTATGATAAAGAAATTTTGAAAAGTGCCATTTTTATCTCTTCATGTAATTCCTACTAATTGCAATTTTTTCAAAATCTTTTTTGCACGTGATTTACTAAAGCGATACTTCTAATTGCTCAAAAAAATGTCAAGTCGTTTGGTCAAATTTTATGAAAGTTATTCTGATTTAAAGGGCGAGCGAACACTTTTGTGAACCACCGTATATGTGAAAATTAAATCGACAACTCTCAGCAATACGAATGGCGTTCGTATAGCTGACAGTTGCTCGCCCAGGGAAAAATTGAACGTGTCCATTAGCGTTTTTCATCTTTCTGTTTGCTCTCCGAGAGTTTTCCATGGAGCTCTCCGATAGCCCTCTCAATACCGCGTACACTGTCAAATTTGACTCCCGAGAGTAACTCGCGAGTTTAAACTCTCAGATGGACACGTACCCTAAGGCAGGGCCTGCTAGATAGCCTTACTGTAAGAAATGCACGTTCGTTCACAAGTGGCACAGATGGCCTCTCGACTCTTTAGCGTATTTTAAGAAGAGGCCTTCCCTTTTTCCGTCGTTTCCAAATGACTTCAGGAAAGGGGGTCATAAAGTGGCACGCGAAGGCCCCGAACGGACAGAGTGGGTCCTGCAACACGTGCAAGTTATCCAGGCATTTCGCACTACCCTTGGCCTGCGTCAGGTCGAGAGGCTATAAATTAAGGGGCCCCGCTTAGGGGCACTGTGAACGCGCTGCTCCGGGGGTCATACGTTTTAGAAATTCACTAAGACGACTGGAGGGAGTGACTTTCTCCTCCACGGATCAGGAAGACCCTCCTCCCTCAAAGTCGTCTAGCAAATAGGGTGATCTTTCCCCCGTTAACGGATACCTCCGCCCAGTTTTTTCCACATTAAATAGAGCTGACCCCGGACGAGAAGGAGGATTCTAGTACAGAGTTTACGGGTGCGGACTCAGAGTTTTAGATTTTCTGCGAAACTTATAGTTCACGAGTATACGCGACACGCGGATAGTGTAGTCAATAGAAAGTGTGACGGTTTCCATTTCTGTATGGACAAAAGTAATAAAGTATATTTTCTTGTGATTTCGGATCCTCGACTGTTTTTGTGAAGTGCTTCTTTATATTTTACTCTCACCGTTCCTTTAATAAAATTAACACTTACTGACGAATCCTCTAGCAGATCTGGGATGAAACGCTGATTTCACGAATTGACACGTAGCACTAATCATTGAACTAGTTACCCAATATTAATTTGGCGGGTAATACGAACGGTGATTTCGGGATCGACGCGTCCATACGATTGGGCTTGAGATTTACAACCTCAAGCGGGCACGAGTCAACCGCGCGTCGTGCTCAAGATTCGCACCGTACGAACAGATTTCTTCTTTTTCTTAAATCGTTCGAACGTACCTAACCCCTAACAAATTGATAAGATAAAAAAAAGTCGATGCTTTAATCTCCGGATGGTAGGAAGTAAGCAAGACGAGCACGGTTAAAACAGGAACAGCGTGTGGGTAATCACGGCCGGTAATGCTGGTGATTAACCGGACGATCGGTTTTGCATATTTATGAGAAGAACAACGTAACGAAACGAATGAATGCTGACGTCTGGTTTATTGCCTTAGTCAGTGATTCTCACACGTAACTAAATTCATTTTTGCTTTCTGGCTGACGCATTGTTACTAACAATCCAACATATATCAATAACAGTTTTTCCATATTTCGATCGACAATTGTTGATACATTTTCCTATGTTATTGGCGCACTGGTACGATCATATATGACAAATTAGGCTGTTTTGCAAATTTACATCAAGTTTTCCGACGTTTCGATCTGGATTTAGATCATTTTCAAGAAAAAAGTTATGTTGTAATTGCGTCTGTAAGAAATTTGTTTTTGGTGTGACAACCATATATTAATTGAAAAACAAATTTCTTACAGACGCAATTACAACATAACTTTTTTCTTGAAAATAATCTAAATCCAGATCGAAAAGTCGGAAAACTTGATGTAAATTTGCAAAACAGCTTAACTTGTCATATATGATCGTACCAGTGCGCCAATAACATAGAAAAATTTATATCAATAACGTATCCAATTTCAACGGAGCAATTATTTCCACAAATAACGAATATACAGGGTGTCCCACGTAAATGGGAACACATAAATATCTGTCGTATTAACAGTCCTATCAGAAAACTTCAGAGGACAAAGTGACACTATTGCAGGGGACAAATATAATGGTAAAGAAAAAAATTTTTTATATCCTGTTTTTTAATAAAATTTCAAGGTCACCGATGTTTTTTTAAATAGAATAGTATATTTTTTTACGATAGCATGATAGACAATAAAAAACTGAATTTAGTGGATACCACCTTTTTGACCTTGAAATGACCTTGAGCAAGAATAATCATGTTGGAGCGGATAAAATGTAGAAGTTTAAAACTTACGTGTTTCAGCAAAGATTACGCGTTGTTTACGGCGGGTTGATCTTTACATATCATAATAAATGTTCGAAATGTTGACCATCCTCATTTATGCAATATTGCAATCTTGCATTAAATTATCTGTAGGCATTGTCGATTTCCTGAGACGTAATTGAAGCACATGCTGCAGTAATCCTTTGCCGCATATCCTCTGGCCTTTCACCTTTCGAATTCGAATAATGCAGAAGGAACAATGTACTTATTCTAACCGATTAACCTTCTGTTAACGATCTCAATGATACATACTCTAACATACGCTGTTTACTGTGAAAAATATTTCAAACATTTATTGTGGTTTGTGAAGGTCAACCCGACGTAAACAACGCGTAATCTTTGCTGAAACACGTAAATTTTAAACTTCCACATTTTATCCGCTCCAACATGATTATTCTTGCTCAAGGTTATTTCAAGGTCAAAAAGGTGATATCCACTAAATTCAGTTTTTTATTATCTATCATGCTATCGTAAAAAAAAATATACTATTTCATTTAAAAAAACATCGGTGACCTTGAAATTTTATTAAAAAACACGACATAAAAAGTTTTTTCTTTACCATTATATTTGCCCCCTGCAATAGTGTTACTTTGTCCTCTGAAGTGTTCTGATAGGACTGTAAATACGACAGATATTTAGGTGTTCCCATTTATGTGGGACACCCTGTATAAATGCGTTCGAGTCCGCGATAGGTGATTCGTGGATATTCACCGAGTGCAAACACATGAAAAAGAGAAATTCGCCCCGAAAATGGACGTTCAAATGAATTTGGGGCGAAAAGAATCTGTTTCTGAGGGAACGTTCAGACTTCTGTCACCATTTGCGTAATTACAAGGAATCCAAGGACGCGACGCCGACTGCATTTCAATATGCGTTCGTGAGTCCCTATCTACTGTCGGACACTTTCTTTTCATTCTGGCGCGCAGAGTCTTCTCGCCGACAGGAAATCATTTCGCAGACAATACTCACGGTGAATCCCGGCGTCGCGCTTTCAATAGTCGTCCAGTCTCTCGCTGTTCTGTTCTGCTATGTTCTGTTCTGTTCCGTTCTGTTCGTGTGGGAGGCGGCGAAAGTGAGAGAAAGAGGGAGAGAGAGAGAGAGAGAGAGAGTCGCGTGACCGCCGCGCCGCGCGTCACATTTTTGATTTTGGTCGTCCGTTTCCGGTAATCAGGGCCCTTCGATCGGGTCAGACTCGACGGCTGCGTGGCCCCTGACGGATCATCAATTCCTATCGCTGATTATGTCGCCTGCGCACACCGAAAACAGAAGAAGAGAACCGTGAGAAATGATCCGCGAACCAGCAACCAACTACAATCAGTGTGAAAAGCAAATGTAATTTCTTTCGATCGAAATTTGAATTACAGTCACTTTCATTAATATTCGTACACTTTTAAAAAGACGACAACTTGTTTAATATTGGACCATACGACTTGGACTTTTTTGAGATGTTAGAATAATTAGTTTGCTACATGACGTGAAAAAGAAATTATAAAACAATTGCAATTGGTCGGTATTGCAGAGAAAATACTAAAAGTTGTGTTTTACAATTTTTTTATGTGGCTTATGTTGAAAATTTAAAACATCCATTTTGTAGATCTGTATCATTTGTATACATTTTCAAATTTTCATCCAATTTGGATTACGTGGAAAACAGCGACAGGCATCGAATGATGTAAGAATCCTTCGATTTATTAGAGTTTAAGGCTGAAAATTGTGAAAAGCTGCAATTTTTACAATCTTCAAACAGTTGTAGCTCATTGCGACGTTTGCCGATTTTGGTGAAATATTCAGTGTGTATACAGTAGACACAGATCTACAAAACGTATTTGTTGAATTTTCAATATGGACATACATAAAACAGTTATAAATAACAACTTTTAGTATTTTCTTTGTAATTCCGACCAATTACAATTTTTTCAAAATTTCTTTTTTTCAACGTGTAGTAAACTAATTGTTCTAACTTCTCAAAAAAAAAATCCATGTCACATGGTCCAATATTAAAAACGTGATCGTCTTTTAGAGTGTACGAATATTAATGGAAGTGACTGTATATTGATGAAACTGATTTCAGCGCAAAGGTTCGATCTAGTTGTTTGTAAATGTTTCGCCATCCATGATATAAATGTAATTTCTTTCGATCGAAATTTGAATTATATTGATGAAACTGATTTCAGCGCAAAGGTTCGATCTAGTTGTTTGTAAATGTTTCGCCATCCATGATATAAATGTAATTTCTTTCGATCGAAATTTGAATTATATTGATGATACTGATTTCGGCGCAAAGGTTCGATCTAGATCGAAATGTGAAAAGTATTCGTACACCGTTGAAAAATGAATAAATTTTTTAAATCTGTACCAAATAAATTTAATTTTTTTCATTTTTAGATGTTAGACAGATTAGTTTATTAGACAACGTGTAAAATGATTTCTGTTTAAATTTCTGTTAATCGCAATTGCGAAGAGAAAAATTAAGATCACGACTTTTAAGTTTCTAGGAGTTCAAGCACATCTGAAAATAGATACTGTGCTTAAAAAAAAATATTGTGCACACCCTTTAAGAAGGATATCATTGTTTTTAAGTTTTAGCAAACGATGAGCATTTGATATTAGAAAAATTAATTTACGGAAAGTAATTTTATTTTATCATCACAATAATTATAATGAATCCAGTAATAAATATTGAAAATATTCATCTCTTGACAATGTAATAAATTTTACAACGTCACGTTGTTGATTCATATTTCCAGCTAAATGAATACGAGGAATACCTTCATTTATCAGAATTTTCAGTTCCAAACAACAGCTAAATCAAAGTCCACTGAATGTGAGAATCATTTATTTTTAAACGTAAATCACTGTAAACCGATACTAATAAATAATAAGGCATCGTATTACAGTAATAAATCAATGTTCTACAGGAATTTATACAACCAATGGCAACCTGTAGTTTAATGGTAGAACACTGATGAATGTAAACCTACTGAAACTGAAAATTTAAAACATAAATAAATACGTATGCAAAATTTCGATATTAAAAAACTCATATTTCTTTTTTTGTAAACAAGTCCCTAAAATGACCAAAAAGAAATGAAATTGTAGACTATAAATACACCCTTAAATAATTTTCGCAAGCTTAACACTAAACCTACCACAGTCAAATGACCGTTCTTATACTTCGCAATTATTGAAATTATAAAAATTCATTTAATGAAAAATATTGGAATAAATTTCTTGATCTAAGCATCTATTACAGGCATGTAATAGATTACAGAAGTAGCTCACTAGAACGCAAATTCGAGGGAGACGCCTACTTCTCCCGCCTGCGCGTCTCGCTCCCCGTAGCGACCGTAGTCCTCCAAGCTCCTCAGACCCGTGCCTACCGCTTGCAATATGTACCGCATGTGGCGCGTTGGGGCGACTCACGGACCCACGGTAGGCACAGGTCTGAGGAGCTCGGAGGACTATAGCCGCCACGGGGAGCGAGTCGCGCGAGTGGGAGAAGTAGGCGTCTCCCTCGAATTTGCGTCCAAGTGAGCTACTTCTGGAAATGCCTGATTTATTATATTGAAAATTACGAACAATCTCAATTTTATGTTAGAGAAGATGTTATCTGCGCAAGGTCCGATCTTTGTTACTTATCTTAGCTATGGATAAATTCGTGTACTCCCAGTCCTTAAGAATTTTAACCGTTTCCACACCAAACATCCTTGACATTGACGGAAAAAAAGTCTGGTTGTTTATAAATGTTTCGCCATCCATGATATAATTGTGATTTCTATCGATCGAATTTTGAATTATGTTAGAAAACATGTTATCTGCGCAAGGTCCGATCTTTGTTACTTATCTTAGCTATGGATAAATTCGTGTACTCCCAGTCCTTAAGAATCTTAACCGTTTCCACACCAAACATCCTTGACATTGACGCAAAAAAAGTCTGGTTGTTTTTAAATGTTTCGCCATCCATGATATAATTGTGATTTCTATCGATCGAATTTTGAATTATGTTAGAAAACATGTTATCGGCGCAAGGTCCGATCTTTGTTACTTATCTTAGCTATGGATAAATTCGTGTACGACCAGTCCTTAAGAATTTTAACCGTTTTCACACCAAACATCCTTGACATTGACGCAAAAAAAGTCTGGTTGTTTGTAAATGTTTCGCCATCCATGATATAATTGTGATTTCTATAGATCGAATTTTGAATTATGTTAGAGAAGATGTTATCGGCGCAAGGTCCGATCTTTGTTACTTATCTTAGCTATGGATAAATTCGTGTACTCCCAGTCCTTAAGAATTTTAACCGTTTCCACACCAAACATCCTTGACATTGACGCAAAAAAAGTCTGGTTGTTTGTAAATTTTTCGCCATCCATGATATAATTGTGATTTCTATCGATCGAATTTTGAATTATGTTAGAGAAGATGTTATCGGCGCAAGGTTCGATCCTGCGCAGATAACATCTTCTCTAACATAATTCAAAATTCGATCGATAGAAATCACAATTAATCTCAATTTTAGTGTTCCTATTTAAAAATGACATCATTCACCGATACTTTTAATGCTTGGTAGGTTTATTGTTAAACTAATACACCGATGTTCTCAAATTCTAATGAACTGCGGATCGCATGGTCGATTTCCGTCGATGTCCTCTTTTTCCTAAAAAGCTAGCTATCGTTTTCCGGAAAATGCCGGTCCTCTAAAAGTTAAAAGCCTCATCGAACAACAGGAGAAATCACTGCCGGAACTTTTCTACGCGAGTTTGGTGGATCCCACGGAACAAATGGCTGAAGATGGTCGGTTATGAGGCAGGATCTCGTTGCGCCCTAGAAGGGTCAAGTTCGCCGAGGCGATTGGTTTAGCGTAGTTCCGTATATCGGCGAACGACGCGACGTCGAGCTGTTTCTACGCCAGTGGCTCGGAAATTTCGTTTCGCCTTCGGCTCCGATGCAGCCGAATAGGATTCCTCGGCGGCCCTTCGTCGTGCAGGGGAGTAGCAGGGCCGTGAAGGGCCAGGAAAGGGGCGAGGGAAAATTTAATTCGGGTCTTAACCCAGTTCCGGAAGAATGCTCGCCGAGTAGGATCCCGAAACGACCGTCGCGTCGATACGGTTTGCATCCGGCACGAGGACGTGTCGAAGTGGCTCGTACCGCCAAACCAAACGCACTCGAGGGAGAAAGATGGAATCTGACTGTCTACCGCAGCCTCGAGGCTGCACCATCACCCAAGTCAAAGGGGAAATCTCATCAAACTCGCCGCGACTCTGCCACTATACTTTTCATTCCGATCGGAAAACTCGGGGAACCGTTCCGACAAGCTATAATCAGATCTACGCAGCAGGACGAGCCACTGAATGGCTTCGAGATACACAGTGAAAGTAAGAACGTGCTTGGGGCATCGTGAGAAGGGAGGGCACCATAGAAATATTCTGAATTTTATATCTTTTACATAGTAATAATATTGCCAAGTTTTTATGCATTAAATATACATTTTAGTAAAATTATGGAAAATGTCTAAGGAATCGTACAGGTCTGGGTTAGTTTGGCTACATTGCGTTGGAGTGATCCAGTATAACCCTAGTAGCATTTATGGTTGGAATTTCGTTGGGTCTACGTTGCAGTATTCGTTGGCCAACCGTTAGAAATGTCGCTATTTTTTTCGTTGGGCCAACGATCGCGCGCCAACGTAGTGCCAACAATCATACCCAACGTGGAGCCTGCGTCGCTATAATACGTTTGTTCTGATCTTCTCTTTTACGGTTGTTTTCACAGAATATAATAAATAATACTTAAACAATGTATCTCCACGGTAAAAATTGGAACAAAGAAAATAATTTCGTACCCTCGTCGGACTCGAACCTGGATCCTCTGCGTAGTAAGTTGATACGCTACTGCCGTAACTATAGACATTTCGTGGTTGCATATGCTATGATTTGGGTTACTAGATACGTCGACAAATGTGAATCATAATACATAAAGGGTTTCGTTACGGTATACGAGCACTAAGACCTCCGCATACTGTCGTTCTAAAAGCGAATGCAACACCCGTACCTTCCCCTTGTCAAATGGAGAAACTTAAAGAAATAAATAAACTCCAAGGCTGCACACAATAAAACTTTGGTGCATCAACTATCGCGCAAAAATAACAAATTGTGAGTATATTTAGAAATATGAAAAAAAATGAATTTGGAATATAACATGTTTTTGGTTGCAGCAACATTACATTTCTGGTGTCTGTTAGACGATATATTTAAAGGTTGGCAAATTTTCGTTGGGCCAATGTAGTATCACCGTCGTAAAGCACGTTATTTAACCGACCATAATATCTGTAGGCCCAACGTTGGATATTCGTTGGCAAATTCACATCATTTTTCGTCGTCGGCCCTACGTTGGGGATCTGTAGGCAAAACCACTAACCATATCCCAACTAACTCCCAACCGTTGGCCACTGTTGGCCAACCATAAATGCTACTAGGGTAGGGCCTCTAATGGTCTTAATCCGGCAATGGTCGTTCCGAAAGTGTTGAGGAGCTAGATTAAAAACAGTGAACCTAAAATAAACCAGAAAAGAAAAAAGAACGAAATTTGAACACCCTCGTGGATCCGAGCATCGCATCCATATTGGAGAACTGTGTGCAGAGCTGGGCATTATTTCAGATACAATATTTTAAAACTTATTTGAAATATTACTTGAAATAAAAAGTTATTTCACGAAAATGTTTTACTATTTGAAATATATTATGTTATATTTTGTCCAACAATATAATTTTAGGAAATTATTATCTATTCTTTTATTTCGTGAAATACATCAGTTCAAATAATAAAATAACAAGTTATTTTCTTATTTGAGATAAGTATTTCAAATGTCAAATAACATGTTACTTTATTATTTCATACAATAAATATTAAAAATATATTATAAATGAAAATATGGTTCGAGTTCTTTTAAATCTTTATTGTTACTCATCAATAATTTATTTTCCAAACTAAACATAAATAAGGCGAAATTTCAACTTACAATTAGTATCATACATTTCTCTTAATTATTTCAAATGACTACGCCAAAATAAATTATAATAAAGTTGTTATTTAAAATAAATGTACTCAAATAAATTCCTCTCAAATAGTTATTTCATAGAGTTTATTTGAGATAATGTTATTTTCAATAATTAACTTATTATCTTTATTTGAAATAAAATTTGCCCAGCTCTGCTTTGAACCACCATTCTGACGATTTACACATTCATTCTGATAATTCTCAATTACTGGTTAACGAAATTCTCGCCGTAGACTATAATCTAGTGAATATCAACAGTAATAGATTTGATGTCCAATGCCATTCATTTTATAACAATTATTTTCAGGCAGTACAATGGTGCCGATCACCGATGACCACCATGGCGTTCTAAGTTTTAATAATCTGGCCTCCTGTAATTGATTTTGAAATATTCCTCAGCCGAGATTAAAGATTACACAGCAGTAAATATAATATATCGCGACATTACTGTACTGTCTCCACGGGGATCGACGCAGGAAATATTACAGTAATATTACAAATATTACATTAATATTTCGATGTACAGTTGAAAGGCTTCCAATAATTATCCTCGCGAGCGAAAGGATTAAAATTAATCTTCGTCCGGATATTATAAAAATATTAATCCATCACGCGTTCCCCGTGAAACGCGATTTCACCTTTAATCCGAAGGATCTGTTGCACGACACTCGCCGAATAAGCAATTGCCATTTTGACGGCGGGCCATAAAAGCGGAGTGTATTACCGATCTCACGGGGAAGACATTGTATAACGTAAAAGAAGAGTAAGACTGATAGCAGCAGATAAAAGATTGGAATTAAAGGAGGCGGAGCAGTTCGGGAAACGAGGTTTTTAACAGGACCCTCTTGGGATCCTCGACAGCCGATCCTTTTCTTGAAGCAAATGGATTGCGAAAGGACGATCTTCGAAATCGTCTCTGATTACGTGCGCCGGCAGTATCTTTCTCCTGCGTTTTACAGCCGTGAAACTCGAAAGTCCCGCTCCCTTTACGAGCGGACACGCGTCGATGGGGCAATCGAACGTCCGATCGAATCCTCGTAAACCGTACGACGTTTTAGTGAATCCTCGTCAACGTCCGACGTAGCGTTAACGTCGCGAAACTTTTCGCGAGATTATCTTCCGACTCGGATATTACCGTCAATTTGTTACTCGATTCTATCCGATGTACAGAGTTTAATCCTCGCGAGGTGATATTACCCTATTCGTTTTTGTTGGGGACTCCGCTCGAGATTTGGCCGCCGAGAGCTCTAGAAGGTCGCCGGAATCGTACAGCGCTGTGCGTGTAGCCGGAAGATGGAAGATGGAGGCGTAGGTCAGGCATGTCCAGAAGTAGCTCACTTGGAGGCAAATTCGAGGGAGACGCCTACTTCTCCCGCCCGCGCGTCTCGCTCCCCGTGGCGGCCTTAGTCCTCCGAGCTCCTCAGACCTGTGCCTACCGTGGGTCCGAGAGTCGCCCCAACGCGCCACATGCGGTACATATTGCGAAGCGGTGGCACCAGCTAAGTACATTGAGTTTCTTTATAACTTCCTTCCTTTTCTGCCAGTTCAAATAGTGATTCAAGGGCCACGGATATACGCCTCCATGTCTATCTTTGGTTACATTGTTTAATGTTTCTTCGTCGACCCAACAAATGGGTAGGCACGGGTCTGAGGAACTCGGAGGACTACGGACGCCACTACGGGCGGGAGAAGTAGGCGTCTCCCTCGAATTTGCCTCCAAGTGAGCTACTTCTGGACATGCCTGGCGTAGGTTAAGCGCGGTTACGCGAATGAATAGAAGGAGAAGTGGACTGTATTGATGTGAATTAACTAGGTATTTAATATAGAATTCTTTGTGAAACTATATGTACAAAATGAGACGAACAAAGTATAAATGAAAGTAACTAAATAAGAGAAATTATGAGACGTTGTAATTAACGTGTGAGAAATGACTCGAAAGGAAGCAGTCACCGAAAATGGAGCGTTTAAAGATCGAGTGAGAATCGACTGCTTCCTAGAGAGACTTGAACCGCAGTGGCCGTTGCCAGGGATTGTCGCGCTCCTCCGAAATTTTGGACAATGCCATGACTGGCTAACCTAATTAGCATTTTTGAAGAGAGGGAATGCGTGACAATCCTTGGGACCGGACGACTGTACAAACATTGCGTAGAAAAACTGTGCGCTCGCAGTCGAACAGGTGCGAAACAGTGCGCACGGTTTTTGTCGCGGACGCAAAACTAGAGCGAAGCGGCGAGGCCGAGGTCGGGCGCGGGTTCATCCAAAAACAAATCTTGATACATATGTTCTTATTTCGAATTATAAATTAATACAAGATTTATGATTGAATTAATCCCGAACAGTTTTATTACCTTTGCATTCTTCAAACAGAAACCAATTTTTTCGCCTTCAAGGTCACTTCAAGGTCATGGTGCGTAGGTCGTTGAACTCATATTGACGCCGATTACCACATTGCATTATGAAAAATACATGTTAATATGCAAAAATAATACGATGACCTTGAAAAAACCGTTAAAATTACCTTCAAAGGTTTTTTTATTTCTTTTATTTTTTATTAGGTGTTGGAGTTAAAATTAACATCGTGTATATATAACCTTAGGTACCGCCCATTTCAAGGGTTTTGAACAACATTTTTTGAGACGCTATAATGCGATCTTAAAGTCTTGATATAATGCCAAAATAATTGTGAACAACTAATTCTTTCATTGGGACCACTGTGGGATGGTTCGATGGTGTTTCAGAACGCAATTATAACCGCATTCATTTTAACCAGTTAACTGTGGCGATCTTTTTGCAAAGCGCGCACCTGTGTGTGTCGCGATAATCAAGCGATGACGGGTATAGTCGTCAAACACAGAGTATTTTTTTTATTTGCTTGTTTCATTTCGTCTTGACCTCTAAACATTTTAAACATATTAAAATTTACGAATATAATTTAGTTTTCGCCAAAATTACAATTTAAATATCAAATTGTAACAAAATTTTACGCATGACGGATATAGTCGTCATGACACAAAATTCTGCCACATCTCCATGACGGATATAGTCGTCAAACACGCTTAACTGATTAATGAACATCGACCGACGCAACGTTGCATACAAGTTCCATGGGAACGAATGAATTCAATAAAGATGACAGACAAATGACCATTTCTATCCTCGATAGAAACCACCGTAAAGAATAATAAATCGCGAGATCGGATGGGATGAATCGTTGCATGCCGTCGACTAATTACACGCAAATAATCCAATTTGCGGGTGTAACAGACTGATTATTAATGCGACCGGTTTGCCGGTACTCCGCGCCGCACCGTGTTGTTTCGACAGGAAGTCATCGAGCAATAACGGAGCAAATAAATTATCAAACGGTGACCGGCGGCGGCCGGTTTGTTTATACGTTTTGTATCGGAAATGCGCGCGGTCTGGTTTACGTACGAAATTTTCTATTACCGGCGTCGTCGATTCGATTAATCAAAGCGGATCCCGCGGAATATCCATAAAACGAGCAGGCAAATGGAATTTGTTTCCCGTTCCAACCGCGTCATCCTATGGAGCCATCGCGGGGGATATCGACTCGATTCGATTCGATTCGATTCGATGGGATACGGGATACGGGATGCGAGGAGACTGCCGAAACGTGTAGCTCCGCAAACCGATGCGCATCGTTTGCCGGATAACGCAAACATCGTTGTTGTGTTTTCCAAATTTGCTAGCGTGCACGCGAAACGTGCGAAATCACTGTGTTTCGAGGCGCGAGAGCTTCGCGTTCGAGAGAGGGGACACACCCGCGAACCTGACACCCCGATATCGTTCGCCATACGATTTGTCAATTTGCTCGGCTCGTTTTTTCCACCGTACTCTTTCTCCCTCTCTCCCTTTCTCTCTCTTTCTCTCTCTCTCTCTCTTTTTCTTTTTTTCGAGACCGTCCTCCCGTGTCCCGCAATCACCATCGCCGAAATGAATGTTGAATACACGGCGGGAATCACAGTTTCGCATTTTTCTGCACACGACCGACCGACGACCTGTCGCACACGGATCGAAAAATTTAACTACATACGTCGAAAAGTCTACTCTCTCGATCTACACCTGGCGAAAGGTATAGAACCTCATTTAGAAATCGCATAATTTTCTTAAAATTGAACCAAACGAGTTGTGATATTTTCAGATGTTTAAAGAATTATTTTACTAAATAACGGGTGAACAAAATGTTGGAAAGATTGTTATTGGACGGAACTGCGAAGAAAAGAATAAAATTCGTCTAATGAGACAATCTTTTGTTATGGTGAAATTGAAACATTTTACGGAAGGTTAGTTACCCAGGGATAATTTTCTAAAATTGGACATAACATATACAACGACCTAATAATATTCTTGTAATCTTATTCGAGAAAAAACAGAATAAAATTCATGGCAACCCATGTTCCTATTAAATCGAATGGAAAACCGAATACAAAATTATTCTCAAATATTCTATAAATTGAAACGCCTCTAAACTCTCTGGAAAATTCTTCTAACGATATAATAGTTTGTTACCGCGAGATGGAAACATTTTATGGAAGGTTAGATACCCAAGGATAATTTTTTAAAATTGGATATATCACATACAACGACCTAGTAATATTCTGATAATTGTATTAAAGGAAAAGCAGAATAAAATTCATGGCAAACCATGTTCCTATTAAATCGAATACAAAATTATTCACGAATATTCTACAGATTGAAGCACCTGTAAAATCATTGGAAAATTCTTCTAATGATATAATAGTTTGTTACCGCGAGATGGAAACATTTTATGGAAGGTTAGTTACCCAACAATAATTTTCTAAAATTGGACATATAATCTACAACGACCTAATAATATTCTGATAATCTTATTCGAGGAAAAGCAGAATAAAATTCATGGCAACCCATGTTCCTATTAAATCGAATACAAAATTATTCTCGAATATCGTACAGATTGAAACACCACTAAAATCATTGGAAAATTCTTCTAACGATATAATAGTTTGTTACCGCGAGATGGAAACATTTTATGGAAGGTTAGTAATTTCCGCGAGAATCTCCGAACGTTCGACAGCTTTCGAATACAACGCCCCACGTAACCAAAGCAATTAGTCGAGAAGCGAGAAGCGAAAGGGTTTCCGTCGATGGAGAAACACTTGGGGATTTTCGGGTAGTTTGCTGTTTGTGCAAGGTGAAATTGACCGACGCGTTTCCAGATCGGGACGGATGATCAAAAAGGCTCATAGCTTGGAGCCTCGAATCCTCTTAGGAGAGCTTGGAAACGCGTTTCATCCACGCGAGCGCAAGACGTCCGTCTTGTTTCAAAATTCCCTTTGATATCCGGGACGCGTCATCTCTTGGACAACAGTGTGGTATCACGAATGCATGTCGACGACGTGGAAGCTAAAGGAGTTGTGGTTTCTGTCGGGGCTAATTTGTCCCGAATTCGTGACAGAACGGAGTCACCGATTGGCCGAGGCAAGACGACCAAAAACGTTTTTGATTAGCTTTTTGGTAGATGAAAACTCTCTCTCTCTCTCTCTCTCTCTCTCTTCCCGTCTTTATTCTTTGTCAACCTTGTGAAACATTATAGAGTTGGGGAGACAGGGGCAAGTTGATACAATGCAATTATCTGAACACTCTGTATAATAGGGTGATCCACTGAAATGTAGTCACATATGTACACCTCCTTTAGTTGCGTTGATATAAAAAATAGAGTGAAGTTCTTTTTAGCACCCACCTCCGATTGGCTCCCAACTTACGCGAAATATTGATTTAATATTGCTTTAATAAAGGTAAATATAGCTATGAGGTTACCCATCTCGAATCACATTGACCTTGACATATGTTGTCAAGGACAACATTCTGAACAACTTTTGTCAATATATCTATCCGTCGTTCGGACATAGTTTCTGAGAAAATTGCAAAAAAACTATTGTTAGTACTGAATTGAATTTTCCATATTGCGTACGCATATTTCCGATTTTCGTATGCGTAGTCTCCGCCCCCTCCGCAAACCGAACCACAACTCATTCTATACGCATAATCTTTGCATTGTAGCTGTCATTCAGAATTTGATCTAGTAATTAAGACTAAACTAACCCAATCCTAACCTAACCTAATCTGGCCACACCACAACTCATTCTATTCGCATAATCTTAGCACTGTAACTGTCATTCATAATTTGATCTAGTAATTAAGACTAACCTAACCCAATCGTAACCTAACCTAATCTAGCCACACCACAACTCATTCTATTCGCATAATCTTTGCATTGTAGCTGTCATTCAGAAGTTGATCTAGTAATTAAGACTAACCTAACCCAATCCCAACCTAACCTAACCTAACCACACCACAACTCATTCTATTCGCATAATCTTAGCATTGTAACTGTCATTCAGAATTTGATCTAGTAATTAAGACTAACCTAACCCAATCCCAACCTAACCTAATCTGGCCACACCACAACTCATTCTATTCGCATAATCTTAGCATTGTAGCTGTCATTCAGAATTTGATCTAGTAATTAAGACTAACCTAACGCAATCCTAACCTAACCTAATCTAGCCACACCACAACTCATTCTATTCGCATGACTTTTCCATTACTAGATCAAATTCTGGATGACAGCTACAATGCTAAGATTATGTGAATAGAATAAGTTGTGGTTAGGTCGTGGAGGGGGCGGAGAGGGCCGACCGTATTTAGAGTATAATTAAAATTAAGAATATACCCATTAAATGCCTGAATAAAGTTTATAATAAAAGAAATTAATTTTTATAATGTACTTATCTTACTTACAATTATAAAATTTAGGCCATGTGCAAACATAATATGAACCGGTTATTTTGAATGTGGTGTAAGTAGTTTTAGTACTAAGTAGTACTTTTCTTTCACGATCCTAAAAAATTAAAAATAATATATATATCGGACTTCTTAAATTCTTTGAATCTCTGTTTTAAATTACATCACCTCGTTTTTCTCATAAATGCATAAAATCCATAGTCCATTAACGAAGATCATGAAAACACGACGCTTTTGTTTCTCATCTCTAACACCTGATTCCATCAAGCGGAGATATAAAACTGGAAGGGGAAGAAAAAAAAGTAGTTGATGGCACGTAAAACGCAATGAATGTTAAACACTTCGGAAACAAATTACTGCTTCGAATCGGAGCCTTCCGTATACGCCTGGTGCAACGGCGCCAACACCGATCACGATCAAACCGGTGTTCGTGTGAACAGATCGTACGTGGAATCAATAATATCGTGCATATTCCTTTTCTCACAGCCTTATCCCGCTCGGTGTACTCTGTTGAGCCAACATTTCCGTGCAAATGTAACGCTTTCATTGGCGCCGGAAAGCCAGACTAAAGCGAGGCGCTGGCAGCAACACGATAAAGCTATTAAGCGGAACGATGTCAGCCTGACAGTCCCTCCACGATGCATTTAAACCCGGTCATATTTGTCGCGCGGGTTCTCATCGCGAAATGCTAACCATTTCCCTGTGTGCACTACGAGTCGGTGCAAGAATCTCAATGGCGCCTCGCGCTCGAGGTTTATTGCCATCCCTGCCAATCCGCCACCATGGGCTAGCCTGCCTACTTGCCAGTCGCACGCCAAGACAAATTCGATAGAAATTTCGACGTGAAATGGATTTTAATCGCAACCCACACCGCTCCACGCCGCGCCTATATTGAATCCGAGCCCGACCATTGCAGCAAATGGAATCCTTTTGACGGTTTTAAAGCTGTGTGATTAAACCACGAAACGACCCGTCGCCTCCCAATACCGTGCCTAATTCACCGTGAACAGAAACAATAACGTCGACCCGCCTCCCGAAACGTTCTTTTCACGATTGAGCACACAAGCAACGATCCTGGCTAAACGAGCCGAGGTACACTACAGTATTTCGCCGTAACTCCAAAAATCAATTCCGAAATCTTGTCTGAACTATACTGTTCATGCTTCCTGAGGTGGACGAAGGGAAACACATTAACACTTTCATTGCCGAACAGTTATCCGCAACAAAAATCTACAAGAGAAACTATATAATTTTTGCTTTCCGAGGTAGCTAAATGGAAACCCTGACACGTTGATTGCAAGAACGATCACCCCTAACAATCCCATAAAATTGTAGGATCTTAGGAAAAGATCTTTTTTTTCCAAAAATTTTCCACGGTTTATTATTAAACTAAATCCACTTTTAGATTAACAACAACTTTAGTCATCTAGACAAACCTAACTCAGACTAATATAATTTCCGCCCGCTTTAAATCTTTATCCATAGTCGTTCCTTCACAGAAAGGTAAAGAGTGACATTAAAATAGTAAAAACATGTTGTCGGTAAGGTAGAGAGTGACATTAAAGTGGTGAAAAAATTTGTTTCGAGTCGCTAAAAATCCTTTTGACAATCATCATTTTAGTCAAGAACGAACCTATTTCCAAAATTTCATCCAATTCTGAGCATGGACGTCTTCGGATGCTCAGCCCAAGGTTACTGCTGTAGGATCTTAGGGAAAATAAGGAATTCCGCGCCGGGAATCGAATCCGGGACCCTCGGCGGTTGTAGCTGATCAATTCTTACACATACCCACGGAACCCTCCTACTTTTCCTAATCTCCATACAGTATTTTGTCTGGGAGTTCCTGATCCCACACTCGGCCATCCTGCTCCGGCATTCGCCTTCGAATGTCCGTCGCAGCGCCAACGTCTTTTTGACCTCAGCGCCATCAACGCAACTCGTCACCAACTTCGTCACTTTTCGGGAACACCATCCCTACTGCCCTCTCTAGCAGTTTTCCCTGGATGTGACCCTTACTTCGCTTCGTCGTCCTTTCGCTCGCGTGCGACCGTCTTCGCAACGCTTGCTCACTGCGTTCGTCGTCTGTCACCATGCGGGCATCGGTGTTCCCCCCATCCCGGACGAGCCTCCAAATGTAGGATCTTAGGAAAAATGAGGAATTCCGCGCCGGCAATCGAACCCGGGACCCTCGGCGGTTGTAGGTGATCAACTCTTACATATACCCACGGAACCCTCCTACTTTTCCTAATTTCCATACAGTATTTGGTCTGGGAGGTCCTGATCCCACACTCGGCCATCCTGCTCCGGCATTCGCCTTCGAATGTCCGTCGCAGCGCCAACGTCTTTTTGACCTCAGCGCCATCAACGCAACTCGTCACCAACTTCGTCACTCTTCGGGAACACCATCCCTACTGCCCTCTCTAGCAGTTTTCCCTGGATGTGACCCTTACTTCGCTTCGTCGTCCTTTCGCTCGCGTGCGACCGTCTTCGCAACGCTTGCTCACTGCGTTCGTCGTCTGTCACCATGCGGGCATCGGTGTTCCCCCCATCCCGGACGAGCCCCCAAATGTAGGATCTTAGGAAAAATGAGGGATTCCGCGCCGGCAATCGAACCCGGGACCCTCGGCGGTTGTAGGTGATCAACTCTTACACATACCCACGGAACCCTCCTACTTTTCCTTATCTCCATACAGTATTTGGTCTGGGAGGTCCTGATCCCACAAAATTAAACTAATTGAATCAGTCTAATGAAAAGTTCTGAAATCCAAAAAGTGCAAAATCCTACGTCGAAACGAAAATCCGGGGTGCAAGCACCCCCGTGGTCCTACGAGACAGAGGTCCACGTCCTGCCAAACAATGGCACAATCGAACACCCTGCGCGCGGATCCTCCACCGAACACGGACTAGCTAAGAAACAATAAATCAGCTACGTGACGCAGCTACGCGGACCGGAACGCGGAACTGGAATGCGAGTTTCGTTCGCTTTCGCAACCCCTTCGGCGAAACAGCCCCGATCGTGGCAGGTCGCCTGGCAGTCCCATGTTTTTCTGACGATTAGCGGCGGTGTACCCGTTGTACCCACGCTCGCGTAATAATGTAAACGTCCACCTTTTGTCCCAGGAGCGGCAGTCCGAAAGTACGGACTCCCGAGTTCGCTAACAATAACGGAACCGAACGCTCAAACTTTACCATGGGAAATTACAAACAACCGCGACGATAAATTCCCCAGGAGAGAGGGCCAGAGTCTGGCCGCTTTATTTACGTTCGCGCAGGGCCGAGATCAGGATCGAGCAGATACAACGGGGCCAATAAAGGTGATATACAAGGGGCAAGAGAGTGCCGCGCACCATAGGACACGCGATAACTCTCGACCGTAATGAAGACGCTAACAGAACGATTCCTGCCTACACGACATAGTTGTCCGCGACTTTGGACCCAAAGCAAGTCTGTAATTGTAGACAATTAGAAAATATTCTCTTAACCCGTTGCATTACGAGTTTGTGGCGGCTACCTATTATGCTCGCCAACAGATGGACAATGCGACTACATCTTTCCCGCTACTATATAAATCTTCCTGTGTTTCTATATGTTAGAGACAGACTGTTTATGAGAATAATAGAAAACAGATAGCTCGACGCTATTCCGCTTTCGGTTAATTTATACTAGGGTCAGTGGTTGAGGGTGGCCTCTCAAGGCGTACTTCCGTCGACGAAGAAACCCGAGATGATATTGCATTATGAAAAATAAATGTTGTTCGGGAACCCAGGACGAGAATTTAGGGGAGTCGACTGTATGGGAAATCGGATCGGGTACGAACACAGGAGGGAGTTCGGAATTTCAAAGGAGTGAAAAGCGTGAGGGAAGGAACGGTACATAACGGCCGGGAGAGCGAAGGAAGAGCAGAAAGATTCACTTTTCACGTGCGTAACGGAATATATAAAGTTTATTTGACGCACTCGCGGAATCGACAATAATATGGATAATCAAGTTGGCTTGACACGATCGAGATGAGCGTGAAGTCGGATGCCGAGAAGCAAAAACGAAAATGATTAAAACCAAAGATGGGCGCGAGTGTGTATGTGTCAACAAGTATCGAGCACGAGACAGAGCACGAGTAAGAGCGAGACAATAACGGCTATGGTAATGAGGCGATCACCGGTGATTCCCATCGATCACGTGATTACATATCGGCTTCGCGCGATTCCAAGAAACGCTGTTAAATATCATCGGAATTATATCATATTTGGTATCATTTTTATTAGAAAAATGCCATAATGGTCATCGAAGTCCCATAAAAAAATAATGATTAATAAAGAAGTTGGAAATTCGGAATAGGTATGTTTACATTTCTCGGTGACCGAGGCCTCTCGAGCTCGGCTGTCCTTCTCTACGTTCGGCAAACCTCGAACAATGATATCCCTCCGGCATAATTGTCCCTCCGTAGACCCGTGTTGTGGACAATTATCGATGTAATACTGTAATACAAATAATCCAAAAGGCCATACAATAAGCAGGTCTCAACAGTCGTATTTGTACGAAATGCGTTTTCGTTTGACTGGTTGCTCTAGTTAGCGCGAATCTTCTGCTATCAGCAGACTTTTGCTTTTGTTGGAATATTTTAGAGGAACTCCTACGCCTTGGGTGTGGGGCACCAGGTTAAACCATTTAGAACTATAATAGTTTTAACACGTTCTCCTTATTGTCTCTACGGAACTCGCAACTTACGACTTTGCTCGCTCTCAACTCTCACACTTTTGACCCCACAGCCCTTGCATTCGTTCCTTCCTCCTCTGTTGCACTCTCTCTCTCTCTCTCTCTCTCTCTATCAGTCTCGCATCCATTCGGAAAACTCAGTTTCATCTTCAAGAATAGATTACAGATTTTTCTGTACTTGTGAAGTATTTGTTTTTTATTGATTGACCAGCAATGAAATTTCGGGTGCCCAAGGTTTGCCAGAACCTCCCCAAATCAGGAAAGCGATTCCACGCTAACATTTCAGATGTTAGCCAGAGGAATTGAGCAATTACCGTCGAACGGACGCGCATCGGACATTAAGTAGTCACGGTATGGCGAGGGGATTTGTCAGGCGCAAGTAGTAATGGATCGTCAATGTCGGACGTCCCTAGGTTACAACGTCGAATATGTCAGGTGGACGGCCGTCGTCGAGGGACGTATCGCGTGACGTCGTTCCCGAGTTACTGGCCGTTTATGATAAAACGATACTTTTACGGGTCGGTCGAAAGTTCGGGAACCTTCTGACTAATTCATGGCCTTCCTGTTCATTGTCATGGCTGCGTTATCTTTAATGCCGGTGGTCATTTCACTTCAATTTGTCTTTCTAAGTTGCTGCACGTTCTCGTTGATGAGATACAGAACTGTGAAGATAATAGATTTATAGTTCCTTGGTTAACCAGTTAACTGTTTTTGACGAGTATACTCGTCATGAAAAAAAGTCCAAAATTTTGTGCTATGACAAGTGTATTCGTCATGAGTAATAAGTAGTGACAATTTGCAGTTTAAATTGCAGTTTTAGTGAAAACTAAAATATATTCGTGAACTTCAAGATGTTTGAAATATTTTGAGGCCTGTCGAAATAAAAGGAACAAATAAAAGTTTATAAATAATTAATGTAAAACAGCCGCATATAGTATGAATTATTTGTCGCAAATGTATCGTTGTCTTTTATTAGTCATCACAGAAGCAATTACGGATTTATACAGGGTGCGGCGCCAATTAGTCCCCACGTTTTATCAGCCCGTTCGGATGGTCGGACAGAAAAATGTTTCCTACCAAAGTTAATCAGTATTTAATCGACAAGAAATTGCAATTTTTAAAACTTAAAAAAAATCGATTTTCAACAAAAAAATCAAGGTCGCTGTCATATCTTTTAATGGAACTGGGTATTTTTAACTTCATAATACTATAGGCAACGTCGAAACGAATTCAACGACCTGCTATACAATGACTTTCAGATGACCTTGAAAGATAATATCGCCATGAATCAATTGACAGAATGTCTCCTTTCGTTTTTTAGAATGACGATCCTGCATAATTGTCTGGAGCACCGGCAGTAACTGCGAAGTGTAGCGACCACAGTGTGGCTGAATTTTGCAGAAAATGTCGAGTATTGACATCAGGGTTAAACGAGCAGTCGTCGCAGGGATAATTACAAAGTTGCGGCGTAATTTCCCCGAGAAGAGGGGCCATGATTTCATCGCGAGAACGAACCACACGATAATAATTATTGCACCGGATCCTTTGTCCGGCGGAAGCTCTTCGGCCGGCAGCGGCGCGCTTTGGAGAGTTTACAATTCAACGGCCGAGAGTTTCGAAATGCACTCGGCAACGGAATATCTCGACGAAGAAACTTTCTTCGTTCTCTTTCGGCCGACTTCTCGTTTGTTCTCCCTCCCCCCTTTTAACCCTTCCCTCTCCGAGTGTTTTTTGTTGGTTAACGCGCAAAGTAGATCGAATGACTAATTAATTGGATTTATGGGACACGCGTGGCCATCGCGGAAAACACTTGTTCCCGAGGACACGAGCATTTCCTCGTTGTCGGCGATCGTCTTTCCCCGTGCCGGGAAATTGATGACGTCGGAATTGTGTACCGCGGCTCCATTTTTCAAAAGCCAATCTCTCGCTGTCTCCGCGTCGCTGCGAAGCAAACATGTCCCATGGAACGAAACTGTTGTATCCTTTTAAGTCGATTTCAATTATCCAACGAGCCTCCGCGTCGGCTGCGTCCGCAGGATCGCCGCCATTACCCCCCTGTTTGTTTTATTCGTTTCGCGTTCCTCTTCTAAACAACGTGCCGCGAATATTAGATACTGTTTCACCATTTTCCACGGTCCGACGAATGCTAATATTATAATAACGATTTCCAGCCAGGGTAGAATATAAATTGAACGCGATCGGACGCGCGGAGTTTATGTGAGCGTGCTAGCACCGTCCGCCATCTTGCGCTTCACGTATATAACCTATTTCAACGACCGACGACCCGAAGTCCATAAAAATGAACACGAAATTTTGGTGGACATGAGCAAACAACTTTTAGATCAATACAAAATCCCCAAACAATTTGTTGAAATCGCGAACAACAAGCTGATAAATAACAAATTGCGAGAAATAGTACTTTGCATATAACTTCTGCGATAATCTATTGCTGGTTATTTGGAGCGGGAGTTAAATAATTTTTAAAATCTGCACCCGATTTTGCACAAAAGCAAATTGCTGTTAATAAAATTGGACGAGCGTTTAAAAGACATCATCGAGCATCGACGAATGGTGATTAGCATTTTGACAGGGCGCTAGGAAAGCGTAATCGAGAAGATAGTGCACGAAGCGACGCAGGGATGTTTTTCCTTTCCGGTTTTCAATTTTCCCGGGGGCCTCGTAAAATTGTTCCGCGAGGGGGCTAACGAAATAATGAGGTTCCTCTGTGCACCCCCATCGGAGGGCGGTTTCATGAATATAAACTATGCTGAAAATATATTTATACAGAGCGCGGTAGGGTGGGTTCGAAGGGATTAGAGGGACGGTTTTTCGCGCGACGAGGTACGGTCGAGAAATTTCGTAAGGAACGCGGCGCCGAAAAATTGATAAACCGTGCGATATCCGGTCGCGAGACGCTCATCCAACTCTTTTATGGTCGGCTCGGAAGAAATACGGGGATCGGCGCGGTACGCGACCGTCTGTTTTCTTTAGGTGCACTCGATCGGACGAAAAATTGCACCGGCGGAGTGAAAAATCGTATCGACGCTCGAGAGCTAGCGGAAGGGAGGGTGGCCCAGCATATTCTCGCGTTCCTCGCAAGCGGAATCTCGATGGAGATGGAAACCGAATGGAAAAGGATCTGCCAGCGAGTAAACTTGTTTGTTCGACTATTCCTTATCCATTATACTCGCTACGAGATTTCCGAATTGTCGGCAACAGCGAGTTTTCCCGTATCGCAGCGAATACCTCAACAATATTTTCTTTTTATCTACACAACCCGAATGGAAAATTTGCAAGATGAACACGATGAGTTTATGTAGATACTTCGTTATTAATAGACTGCCGGTCTAAGATGCAAAATAAAAATATTGCGCATTGATTACAAAACACTGAAGCAAAGCAAAAAGTTTTTACTTTCTTTAATAGTTTCAGCAAGTTGAAAATAATTCATTGCTCTATCTAAACTTTCTTAATCTTGTCAATATTTGATATTGTACACAACCCCAATGGAAAATCTGCAAGACGAACACGATGAGTTTATGTAAATACTTTGTTATTAATAGACTGCCGGTCTAAGATGCAAAATAAAAATATTGCACATTGATTACAAAACACTGAAGCAAAGCAAAAAGTTCTTATTTTCTTCGCTACTTTTAGCAGTTGAAAATAATTCATTGGTGTCTCTAAACTTTCTTAATCTTGTCAATATTTGAAATTGTACACAACCGCAATGGAAAATATGCAAGACGAACACGATGAGTTTATGTAAATACTTTGTTATTAATAGACTGCCGGTCTAAGATGCAAAATAAAAATATTGCGCATTGATTACAAAACACTGAAGCAAAGCAAAAAGTTTTTACTTTCTTTAATAGTTTCAGCAAGTTGAAAATAATTCATTGCTGTATCTAAACTTTCTTAATCTTGTCAATATTTGATATTGTACACAACCCCAATGGAAAATCTGCAAGACGAACACGATGAGTTTATGTAGATACTTTATTATTAATAGACTGCCGGTCTAAGATGCAAAATAAAAATATTGCACATTGATTACAAAACACTGAAGCAAAGCAAAAAGTTCTTATTTTCATCGCTACTTTTAGCAGTTGAAAATAATTCATTGGTGTCTCTAAACTTTCTTAATCTTGTCAATATTTGAAATTGTACACAACCCGAATGGAAAATCTGCAAGACGAACACGATGAGTTTATGTAAATACTTTGTTATTAATAGACTGCCGGTCTAAGATGCAAAATAAAAATATTGCGCATTGATTACAAGCCCCAGAAGCAAAGCAAAAAGTTCTTACATTCTTTAATAGTTTCAGCAAGTTGAAAAAAATTCATTGTTGTCTCTAAACTCTCTTAATCTTGTCACTATTTGAAATTCTATCGATTTTTGTCAGAAATGCATAAAATCCGCATTCTAGTTGTTAGTAGACGCAAGCTCAACTCGATTTTCCACATAATTTGAACAAATGAAACACACAAGTCACGGTGCGTTTCAAGACTGATTTCCATCCCTTACCTGCGCGCGTCCCCTCGCCACAAAGTTTTGCTTTCCCAGGGAAGATGTGATTCTACGCTCGATAAACGAGTCGTGTAAACTCTGGATCTTTGGAAACTGCGCGCTGTATGTTGAGTTAGGTGATCGCGTAACTTCAGGGTCGCTTGTGTCTCCGAATTTCGGAGGAAGAAGAATCTCAGCTATGTGCATAGGTAGCCGTCGATATTGACCGCGTTTGTTTGCATTCTCGAGTAAATATACTTAAAGAACGAGCCTCGGGGGAAAAGAGAGAAAGACGGAGAGAGAGAGAGAGAGAGAGAGAGAAGGGGAGTGAGTGAGGGTGGGAAAAGAGAGAGAGGAAAAATAGTGCGATTGCGCGCTTCGCGCGTCGCTCGAATGGCAAACAGGAGGATGAATTCGACGCGCGAGAGAGATCCCGCGAATATTTGGAAATGGAAATATCCGTCTGCGTATCCTGCAGCGTTGCGACACCGACGTCTAGCTCCTTTTTTCACTTTGAACCTCTCCGACGCTCTTCTTTATTAACACCTCGCACCCGGTCATTTTTGTTGGATCACATATGTACATACCATTTACTCGAACGTGTCAAATAAACACATCGATTGTGTTGGGCGTTTTATCAAAACCATCGGATATGTGTTTATTGCTTCTACGTTTTCAAATGGAAATCAGATGATACTAGCATAAATGTCGTGCATGAGTAACAGAAAAATATAAGATCTACTGCAACCCCTGGCAAAGACTAAGGAACCCTATGTAGAAATCGCAGAATTTGTCAAAATTGAACCAAATGAGTTGAGATTCGTTTTCTTGTTAGAAATATTAGTTTACTAAATAAAGATTATACAAAATTTTGAAAAAATTCGTGTTGATCGGAACTGCGAAGAAAAGATCGGTTTTGCAACTTTTTTTATCTAAGCCTGCAGTGAAACTTTCATCGATGCGTTTGCAGATCTGTGCGAATTATATATGTTACGGTAAATGTGATTAATCCGGTGGTTATGTATAATTACCGGTTATTATATATAATTGTTACGGGTAATGTAATGAATCCGAGATTATGCATAATTTTTAGTCTTAACCCCTTGCCTTACGATTTATTTTACGGTTTTAGTGATTAGAATTTCTTTGTAGTTCATAATTTCTTAGAAAAGGGAGAAAATGTATATCTATTGCATGTCTATATGTTCTCCAATGGCTGTACATTAACAATAACAAAATAGAATTATATTTCGGTTTAAAGGAAATTAATAACATACATCTTTATTAGACTCTGTTCCGAATCTTCATCACGTCTCTCAGACGATATTGTAAGCGAAGGGGTTAAGTTTGGTCTGAGCTGCGTAAAGTATTGGTAAATGAATTCTTGAATATTTTGGACCTAACCTAGATCTAACCCAGACCAAACTTAGTGGTGATTATATATAACAACCGGTAATTATACATAATCACCGACAAGTATATATAATCACCGTATTAATCACATTTACCGTAACATATTTTACATGGTGAAAATTTCATCGAAATCGTTTAACTCTGTTCTCTAATCGTTCTAACTTCTCAGAAAAGTCTAAGTCGTATTGTCCAACATTAAAAAAGTTATCGACTTTTTACGTATGACCGAATATTAACGTGGGTGATCGTATTTGTATTTTGAAACTAGTATCTGCGTCTAGTATTGCATATATGAACGTCGCGTCATCGGGAACTCGCATGCTGTCGTCAGAATACAAAGCTCATTAAATCTGAGAGCTGGAGTTCTTGCCTCGTTAGAAACAGTAGGGTGTAAATGTTTAAAACCGTGTCGAAGACGTTTTGAATCGCGCAAGGTGTTTCGGATCCTTGCGAGAACGGTTCCTGTGGATCAATAGCGACGAGACCCGTCGTAAATTCGCGACGCTATTATTATCGTTCTCCATTATTGTTCCTTTGGTTGTTCCCTCTTCGTCTGCAGCTCGGTCGCACGCTCGCCCCCCCCCCCCCTCATCTCTTTCTCTCTTGTTACGCTCATTAAGCTCTCTCAAAACACTCCGGGGCGAAACTGACTCTCGTCACGCGCCGCCTGCCCTTAAGGACTCTCAGCCCTTCGTGCGGCCCTCGAAACTGCGCTCTTCACCGCGTGTAAGCGGGTTCGGTAATCGATCTTTACACTATAATTAAAAGTGCGCCGGGCACCGTCATTTTTGCCACTGGCGACTCATTTAACAAACTCTACACACGTTTAATCGATTCCCGGCTTTCGATTCGGGAAACGGCGAAACGTTTTATTTTTCGCGGTATTTGCGTTTGCACAAGCTTTCTTAACTCGTAACTAGACCGCGGATCTTTATGCGAAATAAAAATTGTCGTTTGTAAGAAATCG
Source organism: Sphecodes monilicornis (assembly GCA_913789915.3). Lineage (NCBI taxonomy): Eukaryota > Metazoa > Arthropoda > Insecta > Hymenoptera > Halictidae > Sphecodes > Sphecodes monilicornis. Next base: position 23,742,250 of record OU565287.1, read on the forward strand.
GAGCCAAGTGGATTATTCTTTTTTTCTCTAATGCTTTCAATCGATTGAAAATAATATATATTGGTATTTTTAAATCACCCTAAATTTCTTGCCATTTGAAACTCGATCTACCTAATTTCGTCATGTATGCGTAAAATCCGCGGTACACTCATAACATTTTCTACGACGTGTAATTACATTGTACTTCATAATATTAACCCCTTGCCGTATCATTTTCTTTACGGCTACAATAATTATAACGTCTTCATCCCCAAAAATGCCACAGAGGAGGAAATGAAATTTATTTTTTTGCACGACTACATTTACATCAATGCTTAAATATTAATTACACAAAAGTACAATTTTATTTCGTCTGAAAGGAAAGGTATAACTTTCACCTTTGTTAGACTTTATTTAAAATCTTCATCACGAGTCTGACTCGTCATGGAATTCGGCGGCTATTGTTCTACCGTCGACAATGTCGTCAAACGGTTATCGTACTTGTTTAGATACGCAGTTCAAACCGCGTGTTGTCGTTGCTCGACCGCCTAGCAACAGCAAGGTGTTGTACCGGCCGAATTCCACGGCTTGAATCCTTCAAACTGTAACGAATCAGAAGGATCATCCGATCCCCTCTGAGCCAATCGCGACAATTTCCGCGCGCCGGGGAAAAGCTATTTAAGGTCTTTCCCTGGGCGACGCGCTCTCTTCTTCTGCGTGCTCTTCTGCGTTATCTTCTGCGTGCGATTCATAAGTGACTCTTCTTCGCGACTTTTCTTAGCATTCTTTTTCGTGCTCGCGATCTTCTTTCCGTTCGCGCAGCGCACAGTATTCTCAAGCTCGCGTTTCGACTCGAGTTTCCTTGTGTGATTCGCGCCCGGCTCCGTTGCGTTCTTTCCGTCGCGTTGTCCTCGGGCTCGCTCCGATCTCGCGGTCGCGCCCACTCTTTCGCGGCAAGATCTCCGTCGTCGCGGTCAACATTTCCGTCGCGGGCGGCACGCGTTCACGTGCAAGATTTCCGTCGCGGCCCCTGAGAGAAGATTTCCGTCTCTCGCGGCGGAGCGAGTCCGGTTTTCGGCACAGTGTCCCGTTGTAACGGTTAGAAACCGAATTCAATAAACGCATTTGTGCAATCGGAGTCCAAACTCACGAGTTTCTCTCCTCACACCACCTCTCCTTCCGCGCGCGTTCTTCCTAGAGCGGTTCCGGTGTGAGGCGCCTCCGAATTCGCGTTCGGTCGCCAACAACATTGAAATTTTGAAACATAAAGTCTCTGCCAATACTTCAGAGATTATTTCCAAAAGATGATAACCTCATCGCGTTAACCGTTATATCGATGATATGATAACTTCACTTTTCCTTCGCGTTTTCATGGTTTCGAACCACAAAGCCTTCAAAGACAGAAGGGGATAGAACAAGAAAAAGGAATAAAGAAGAAGAAGTAGAAGAAGAAGAGGAAGAAACCACAAATGAAAACGCGGGGAACGTGAGGCGGACACTCCGAGCGAAACTTCTCCGAAAAGAAGAGTGGCATAACAGCAAAGACGAACGCTCGATTTATTATTTACGCGGCGAAACAAGAAGGGAACCCGTAGAAACGGTGGATGTCTAAGACGTTCATTTACGATTCACCGAGATACGAGCCGCGCTTTTTCGCCTTGCTCCCTCCTTTCTCTCTTCGGCACTTTCTCGGCTGCGAGAGAGAGAGAGAGAGAGAGAGAGAGAGAGAGAAAGGGCTGTCCTTTCTCAGAGAGATCTGGGCCGCCGCCGAGGGGATATACCGTCAGGGGATGAGAGCCAAGTTTCCCAGCCATCGAGTTAGGTCGTGGGGTTTCGTTAGAGGAGTTCCGGGAACTCTCGCCCTGCCATTGAAAGGATCCTAAACAGCGGAAGCCGCGCGAAGCACGTATGATTTCACGCGATGGACACTGGCTCGCTTCCTGGAGTTGATAAGGAACGCCTATCGGGTCCCGGATAGCTAGCCGTTCGTCCTGACAACCTTTTCGATATGAAATCTTCCGGCGAGCGCATAACGCGAATGATAACCTCCCGCTACGTGTAACGAGAAAACTCCCGGACCAAGTCGTCGAGAAAAGCACAGCATCTTCGTGGGATTCAGAGAACTTCCGGCTGATAACGGGCTTAATTCAACCGGTGTAATTGAATCGTCTTCTTTGCGTTTCAATTAGCGTTATCGTGGATCCCTTTTCGAGCTTATACAGAGCAGGAATCGGAGGCAGAATGTAAAGGCTCTCGCTGAAAATTGGTTTAATCTAGCCGACTGATGTCAAGGATTAGAGGGAAAATTGGGAGATAGATTGTTGTTGGGGTCGAGCACCAGGTGCACCGGAAAGCACAGATTCTGAGCGAATCTACATATATTTGATTTGTTATCCGAGTCGCGTAGTATAAAACACAAGCTACCAATGTAAATGAACAAAAATTAAATGATGAATCGTAAACACGATGGATCATCTCATGTAACATGTGTTTGCAATACATTAGGTTGTTAAATATGAAATTTTAAAATGCAAATGGTTCGAAGCGTTTCGATCAAGGAATGCTATCACAACCTATGGGCTCCATTATACATCATTTTAACCCTTTGCTCTCGGAAGTATTTTAACTCCATAACCAAACTTTTTTTTTCAATCAACAATATTTCCATTCTATATGATTTTTTTCATTTTGAAGAAATGAAACTGATATAATACCTCATAGAATACACAAATGTTTGGTAACTGATTTATTGAACATCAATTTAATAATGTAAACATTATTTTGAATAATGGTATAGCAATTTTTAGTGATGCCTCAGAGTCAACACACGAGCGCTAAGGTTTAAAATACAAAGTTGATGTTTAAGGTCTTACCTTCAAATTTTTAACTAGATATCGAATTTTACTTTTTTATTTGAAAAAGACTAATGTGGTTGAATCGCACGATCTTGGTGGCCAATTGATGTCTCCTCCTCGTGAAATTACGTGTGTACATTACACTTTTCCTTATTTCTCTTATTTAATAATTTGTACACGTTGCTGCACTGATAATTTGAAGTTGTGTTGAATCGTTTCGCAGTGTTTTAGATAAGCTTGTAGAGTAGATGCGGTTGGGTTTCGGATTTCCGGGAAAGTAGTCAGGAAATGGTTATCTCTCTCGTTCTCTCCCACAGGTGCAGCGAAGTGCGCGATCCGCGGCAATCAACCGATATTTATACCAAGGCGTTGCTAACCTTATCAATAACGCGTTACTAGGGGTCGAGAAGCTTCTCGCGCCATGATCTTCTAGAACAGGGATGGGCATTGTGGCGGCTACTTCCTATGCTCGTCAAGAGTGGGATATTACGACAACACCTTTCCCGCTACTACCGGAATCTTCCTCTGTTTGTATACAGGGTGAGTCACCTAACGTTTGTACCTCAAATATCTTTGTTGTTTCTAAAGATACGTAAAATATGGTAAGGATAAAGTTGAATGGTACAATGGGTCTGACACGATGCAAAAAAAGAAAATTTTGTTTTTATGTCATTTTTTTAGAGATATCAAGGTCACCTTGGCTTTTTTAAATGGAACCACCCTTTTTTAAACACCTACAATGATAGTCCCTTTCATTACGAATTCAGAAACGGGCTTTGAAGGAATGCTGCACTCTGTCCGTGACCTTGAAGGACCTTGAGTGATTATAGTCACTGAATTTGCAATGAAAGGGACTATCATTGTAGGTGTTTAAAAAAGGGGTGGTTCCATTTAAAAAAGTCAAGGTGACCTTGAAAATCTCTAAAAAATGACATAAAAACAAATATTTTGTTGGTACCGTGTGAGTCCCACTGAACCATTCAACTTTGTCCTTCAAACATTTGACGTATCTTTAAAGACAACAAAGATATTTGAGGTGGCAATAGTTACTGCCTCACCCTACAATGAGAGCCCCTTTCATTACGAATTCAGTGACTATAATTACTCAAGGTCATTCAAGGTCGCGGACAAAGTGCAACATTCCTTCAAAGCCCGTTTACAAGCATGTATCCATGTTAAATCTTATACCTTTTTCTCTGTCCTTGACCTTGAATGACCTTGGACTAATTATAGTCACTGAATTCCTAATGAAAGGGACTATCATTGTAGGTGTTTAATAAATGGTGGTTCCATTTAAAAAATTCAAGGTGACCTTGATATCTCTAAAAAAATGACATAAAAACAAAATTTATTTTTGCATCGTGTCAGCCCCATTGTACCATTCAACTTTGTCCTTACCATATTTTATGTATCTTTAGAAACAACAAAGATATTGAGGTACAAACGTTAGGTGACACCCTGTATATACCATCCTAAACTGTCCTTACGACATCCCGCGTCTAAGGCACGGATCCGCTAGATATAACTACTGACGAGTCCTCTAGCGGGCCTAGGACGAAACGCTTCCTTCTCCTTTTTCCTCCTCTCACTTAACAGCCGCCATAGCATTTATGTCTCAATTCAGACAAAACGTCCCCACCATAGCGACCACTGTCCCCCACCAGCATCCGCCGTTGCCATAGAAGAAGGAAGTGCTTCGCCCGCGCGAACAATGCGCGGTCCCTGTGATGCCAGAAATGTCAGCTTTTCGCGCATGCGTATTCGCGCGTGACATCAGTACTGTACTAATTTCAAATTTTTGAGAGTTCTTTAAGACCCTGTTTTAAAAATAATGTTTTTCATTCAATATTCACATACTTTCTTTACCTAAAGAAGTTCGGATTATACAGGATAACATAATATAAAATTTTATTTTATTTGGCAGAATCTATAAAGGATACCAACATTTGTTACAAGACAAAAGAAAACTGCCAAGAACCTTTCCAGTATCCAAAATAACAAAAATATATTTTCTAATTAAAGAAAAAATAACGTCCGTTATCTTCAAGTTCGTCTATGGCAGTGCTAGGTCCCGGCACGCCACCTAGACGTTTCTCTTTTTTTTCCGCGTATACGTTACTGGATTCCGCGCGCTCGGCAGTACGCATGCGCGACAAGCTGACATTTCTGGCATCACTGCGCAGGCCTCGCGCATGAAAGAGAGGTTGTTGGGAGAAGCAGGCGTTTGAGGGGCCCCTACCGTGCCCATCCCTGTTCTAGAATGTTCGCGAAGTTTCGGCCGCGCTGGATAGGCGCGACTCTTTTGTCACGCTACGAGGATGCTCGTTCCTCGTCACGCTACAAGCTTATATAATTTTTCGAGAGACGATTTATCAATTTCCAAATTTTTCGGATCAACGTTGAGTATACTATTTATTTAAAGCAGAGTGCCATATTTGACAAGGTTAACGAGCGCAATAAATTACTTGTACGGACTGTTAAGTCACAAGAAGAAATCGCTGGCCATTGCTATCTAACGAGTTTTATCGAAATCGGTTCGTGAAACTCGAATATGTTTTTATAGCGAGTAGCGGTCGCTTCGTGGTCGGTTCGCAAGATCTCGTTCAAGATCTAGAACGAACGTAATAAATCTCGATAGCCGCCGCCGCCACCGCCTCCACCGCTTTTAATCCTCTCCTGACCTGAGCTCGTTTCGATATCGAATGGCGGGGCTGTCTTTCTGGCGCGCATAAATAACTACACAGGTTGGCCGGCAGCTGCTGTGGCTCCTTAGATGGTCTGTGAGAAATAGATCCGGAATCGTTTGGTTTCCCCGTTTAGCCGCATTTTATTCCCGACTCGGACGCGAATAATGGCTGATCATCATTCATTAACGAGCCGGGGGTCCTTCGGTTAATTGGTAATTCGTGCACAAACACGCGCGCTCTTTAACGAGGCTGCCGTGTGCAATCTCGTTAGGGGATTTCTTTTTTTTTATTCTCCTCCTCTTTTTTTGTTGACTAATTGACGTTGCGCGAACGAGCCTACACATGTCGCTTCTGCGAGCATTGTAATTACAACGGGCCTCTGCTGGAGAGATACTTTTCACTGTCGGGGAGCTACTTTTCTTTGTTAAAGAGATACTTCCGCCGCTAGGGGGGTTGTTACCCATGATACAGAGACCCGTTCCCCGTTAGAGCACTGCTTTTCCCTTCTAGAGCCTAATTTACCCCGATGGAAAGCCGTTTTCCTCACTGATGGTCTTATTTTTACTAAAAGAGTCGTTTTGAGTTAGTTTCCCAAGTCAAAGACCTATTTTGTCAACGACTACATTGTAATTACATGGCGTTAGTGTTAAATATATATAAATATATAGTTATATAAACAAAGAACAACTTGCAAGTCACTAAAACCCATCAATAATGTTTGTAACTTTTATTTACGATACAGTCCTAACGACTAAGTTTAGGGCGTAAGTATGTTACTACTTTTATGTAGAGCACAACAAACTACATCGATTGGTGCAGTCAAAAATGTAGGTTTCCATTTTTAAAGAAAGTGCAGTTGCATTCTTCTGATGCACCGATGCACAAAAGTGCATAAAATTAGTTGCGTATTATACATCGCCCGACGCCATTAAACTTTTTCTTATAACATTTTCCTCTATTCCCAACCGTTTAGGAGGTACAGCCTGTTCCAGTTGCGTGGGACACCCTGTATATGTGGTCTATGTTCCCAGTGAACGACTTACTTTCTTTTTCAACGGCAAGGGTGTTTTCTCCTACAAGAGATCACTGCTTCGACAACAAAGCCATCTCCCCTGTAATAAACCCAGTTCTATTCGCCAGATAGCCTGACGGTGCGTATCTTCGTCATGTAAACATTCCATGATAGAGGCTGCTCGCACGAGACGAGGAAATAGCTCGGAGCTACACGGTAGATTCGCAGTAAACCCGACAATCCCATAAACCTGGGATTCGGTTCAGCGTTCAACAAAGAGTATCGCATCAACGAGAAGCCAACACCTGTTCCTGCCCGCTGGCAACTCAATCTGCGTTAGATTCTCTTTTGGTCAACTTGCGATCATTTTTGAAGGTCCATAGCCAGCAACTCTCCGTGGAAACGGTTCCGGTTTACGGCTTCATCGAGTTTACAGCCGGGCCATGCTGTTCCCTCGTCGAAGAATCAAATCTGACTGATACGGGTTCGTCCCGATGGTACCGGGCTAAGATTGCAGGCGGGCACACGCGTGCAATTTATTCCGCTGCATCTGCGGCGACGGGTAAGAGACCCACTCCGGAAGCCGAGTCACGTAGCCTCGTCATTAAAATGTATTCATCCCCCGTCCCCACCAGTCTCTCGTTAACGAATTACAAGTCATCAGTCGAAGGCCCCCCTCCCCCAGCCTCGACCTGCACACCACCGTTCAACCACGGGAACATCCGTTCCGTGTGGCAACCATGAGCAGCCGGCCTGCGCATCCGAATAATGGATGCAGAGCACACGTTGCAAACGACGACGGGGTTCGTCGTCGACGACCAGTTCCCAAACTTGCGGACACGTGACTACACCGGATCAACGTTTCCGATCGATAAACCTTCGTTCCCGGAAGACGACGACGGGCTTACCGTCGCGGAACGCCAGTTCAGAGTACCGTTAATTTTAATATTATAAAGGGGATTGGGTACTGATATTTGCCCCCTCCCCCCCCCCTCTCAGGGTTTCAAATCCATGGTAATTATTTACATTAGGGTCTTCCTCACCGATTTTGATGACGTTGAAATATGTTGTCAAGGTCATCATTCTGAACAACTTTTTCCTTTGGTGACGTTGTTCTGATTAAAATGATACCGAACACGAAATAATTCGGATCATATGCAGGTGTATGGTCATTATGTATAGGTCAGGTACATAACATCGGTGAGGCAACAGTAATGCAATGACGACATGTAATGCAATGACCACGGGTTCCTTTCCTTATATGGCGAACCGACGGTGAAATACACGTCGGCCAGTCCATTGTTCAAGGTGGCGACCCGGTGGTGAAATACACACCGGCCAGTCCACGACAATCCTTCCTTTCCCAAGGTGGCGACCCGGTGGTGAAATACACACCGGCCAGTCCAAGGTTCCTTTCCTATATGGCGACCCGACGGTGAAATACACGTCGGCCAGTCCATTGCTCCATACCTTGGCGAGGTGGCGACCCGGTGGTGAAATACACACCGGCCAGTCCACAGGTTCCTTTCCTATATGGCGACCCGACGGTGAAATACACGTCGGCCAGTCCATTGCTCCATACCTTGGCGAGGTGGCGACCCGGTGGTGAAATACACACCGGCCAGTCCACGACAATCCTTCCTTTCCCAAGGTGGCGACCCGGTGGCGAAATACACACCGGCCAGTCCACGACAATCCTTCCTTTCCCAAGGTGGCGACCCGGTGGCGAAATACACACCGGCCAGTCCACGACAATCCTCCCTTTCCCAAGGTGGCGACCCGGTGGTGAAATACACACCGGCCAGTCCACAGGTTCCTTTCCTATATGGCGACCCGACGGTGAAATACACGTCGGCCAGTCCATTGCTCCATACCTTGGCGAGGTGGCGACCCGGTGGTGAAATACACACCGGCCAGTCCACGACAATCCTTCCTTTCCCAAGGTGGCGACCCGGTGGTGAAATACACACCGGCCAGTCCACGACAATCCTTCCTTTCCCAAGATGGCGACCCGGTGGTGAAATACACACCGGCCAGTCCACAGGTTCCTTTCCTATATGGCGACCCGACGGTGAAATACACACCGGCCAGTCCACAAAACCAAGTCTCCTAATTATATAACCTCGGTCACGCATCACCCGCTTAGCCCTCGGCTCGTAACAGAGCATTCCAACCCCGAGGGGAGACAATAAAATACTACACTATATTACCTCTCTTTGAGGCGTGTCTCTCAACGGCTCACTAAACGTAATTTGAGCACTGACACGACATAACAACGAATTTACAACGCATTTGGGTTTAGAGTCATTTCGACGTTTTCATTTCAACAGTTTGTTCGCTTAGATATAATGTGTTTCACATGTTCAGCCTGCAGCATATGAACAGCATTATTTCGTTGGTTCTATAACAATAAAAAGCAACATTAGACAGCTTTTCACAATCTCTCTATGTGTACGCGCACTTTGAGGAAAGCACGAAATTTATTCATGTATGTTTGTGCGACAATAAATGCCCAGCGAATTTCACAAAATCTGTTCTTGCAGACTTTCAGAAGGTATTAGAGTATTTTGGTTCGCCATTAGTGGCAACAAGTCAGCACAGATTGTTTTTATCCATTTGTTTGCTGTACAATCTAGATTTTGCCCGCTTTTAACATTCGGAATAAAAGGAAAAGGCTCGTTCTTCGTGGAACCGGCATAAAATTCTCATTCTCTCTATGGAATAAAAATGTCCGCATAGAAACGGGACGTTTTATAAATGTCAAAATGACGGCGCTACGTCACTGGGGAAACAACCAGCGTCGACGGAAGTTCCGACTCCGCTGGCGGGTAATCCACTATTTGTTTTAATAAACCGGTAACGATCTTCAAATTCAAAACACGGTTCCTCGCTTCTCTTTTGAAAAAAAAAAAACGCCTGACGGGTAACCCGAAAAATAATATCACTGAAAAATGTTCACGTTCTGTGGAAATGGTCACAATTGCCGCGGATCTCTCTCAAAATTCGCGCTTTCGCGAGGTAATCGACGGAGACAGGACTCCGACAGTGATCGAATCAGCGTGCTCCTGTGCACCATAGAATTCTCTCTCTCTCTCTGAAGAGCAGAAACACCCAAAACTGGGTGGATTTTCCTCTCCTCCTTTTCCCCCTTCCACTATCCTGTTCCACTACCTGAGCATACCCCAACGTCCCCCACTAAGACCGTAGACTGGTCACGTGACGTGCCGCGCAACGTGTCACATATTACTCTGGTCATCAGAGAGGTGGTAAACTGTATTCCCCTCGATTTAACCGATCTGGCATCACTGCCCCAGAACCGTAGAGGAGAACAGTCGCCCCTGTCTTTAAAAAATATATCTAACATATATTGTAATCTATACGCATATTTCTTTAAACAATGTTTTATAAACTGGCATGCACGATAACTAAAAATCCAGTAAAGTAATTAACTTCAACTAAAATTATTTTTATTTATTTATTTATTTATCTATAAACGGACCAATGCCCTCTTACGTAATGTTCTACACGATAGAAAAAAGAATTTACATAAAATAACAAAGAAGGGACATGCACAAAAACTATGGTACAAAAGGTATGGTAGTATCCGATAATCCTACGTAATTGTCTTTTAAATGTTTGTAAAGACCCACTAAAAAAATTAATGCGATTACAGAGAGTGCTACAGTCTGCAATAATGCGATTTATTGGATTAATTAATCCATATGTAGATCCGGATTTAACCCTTTGCACTCGGAGCTATTTCAACTAAAAAACCAAACATTTCTTCTAACCTAGAATATTTCCATTGTACCATAATTTTTTTCATTATATGCGCACGAAACTGATATAGTACCTCATACAATATTTAAATGTTTGGTAATTTATTACATATAAACAAATTTAATCATGTAAACAATATTCTGAACAATGGTGTAGCAATTTGTAGTGGCGCCTCAGACTCGCCATTCGAGTGCTAAGGGTTAAGTGTTTGAAATCCTGCTCGTCTAGATCTCAATATACGTTTAGATTTTTGATTTTTTATTTAGAATATTTTCTTAAACAATATAAATTTAACCCGTTAAATTAGATTATCGTGGATGTTTGGTAAAAGTCACGCATTCACGAGTTAATCGACGGATATAGGACTCGCAAGGAAGCTCTCGCAATCTTAATGGAGATCGCCAGATCGCTATCGAATCCCTAAGGTATTCTCTATACGCCTAAAAAGTCTTCTTGCATCAATTAATCTACGATTTTCGTCGTTTTCACTCTGCTAAATTAAATTATCATTGATCTATATAATTGAATGTCTCATGGATACAAATTCACGTATTTTATGGATCAATCGGAAACAGGATGGTACTCTACTAATTTATTTTGCAGCACAGTTCATTGCTAATATATTCGCCAAAATGGTTTTCTCTTCTTTTAATATATCGGCTTGACAAAAATTTCTTCTCCCACAAAATTAAATTACGATTTTCACAGTTTTCACTCTGCTAAATTAAATTAACGTAGACCTCGGTACAAATTCACGTATTTATAGGTCAATCGGAAACAGGACGTTACTTAACTAATTTATTCTGTAGCACGGTACGTTAGTGATATATCTGTCGAAGCAGTTCTCTGTCGTTTTATATTGGATTGACTGAAAAGTCTTGTCTGTTTATATTTCATTAAATTATGTAAAACGTAGCTGTTAAGTCTTTTTATTGTACTTCTTTGTACGATCGACATGTTCTCATCTATGGTATCGATTTGATATAATTTTGTATGATTTTGTATGATTTTGCATGATTTTATAGTTTTAATATGATTTTATATGATTTTGTATGTTTTTGTATGATTTGATATGATTTTGTATGACATGATATGATTTTGTATGATTTGATATGATTTTGTACGATTTGATATGATTTTGTATGATTTTATATGATTTTATAGTTTTAATATGATTTTATATGATTTTATATGATTTTGTATGATTTGATATGATTTTGTATGTTTTTGTATGATTTTGTATGATTTGATATGATTTTGTATGACTTGATACGATTTTGTATGATTTGATATGGTCTTGTATGATTTGATATGATTTTGTATGATTTGATATGATTTTGTATGATTTCATATGATTTTATAGTTTTAATATGATTTTATATGATTTTGTATGATTTGATACGATTTTGTATGATTTTATATGATTTTATAGTTTTAGTATGATGTTGTATGATTTGATATGATTTTGTACGATTTGATATGATTTCGTATGATTTGATATGATTTTGTATGATTTTGTATGATTTAATATGATTTTGTATGATTTGATATGATTTTTGCAGAATCAATTATTTTCGGAGAATCGAATACATCTTTACTGCTGGTACCAGTCCGAAGTAGCCGTGAGAATGTTTACGGGATTCTCCCGAGACTATTTTTTACTGGCAGCGGCTCGGATGAGCGGTATCGATAGTTTATCAGCCATCCGACGCGTCACGACGCCGACACGCGGTGATCGGGGATCTGATAATGGATCCAGATGAATCCAACGAGCCGGACTGCATCGAAAATTCGTCTCTGTCACCTTGCACCTGAGAGACTCCGAAAACGTTGATTTACGCGTGTCACGGGACATTCGGAGCGTTTCCTTCCCGAGACAAACGGGCTTCGACCGGGAAGGAACAGCGAACGAACGCCAATGATCGATATCTCTCTGTCTTTCTCTCTCTCTCTCTCTCTCTCTTTCTGTCCTTCTTTTTTCCTCCACGGTTCTCCTAGAAAAAGTAGTCGCATCTCCTCAGCTCTCAGCTGCGAGTCGATTTGTCTTCCAAGCGACAGAAGGATCAGATGGTTTCAATGAATTAGGGGCGCGATCGTTTCGAAGCCTCCGGCTACGCGAGTCATTCATACTTTCCAAGTTTTATCATCTTTGCTCTTACCTATTTTATCTGAAGCTGGAAAGTCATAAAGTAGACTTTCGTTCTTACGTGTCCCTGATAAAAAACGCGAAGGTGTTCGAAACAATGACAAGATTAGGGATATACTATTTTCGAGTTATAAAAATTGGTGAGGAACGAAGGAAAAAACGAAACTGTGTGGGCCATATTCCTTTGCAATTGATGTAGTCAATTTTATGTCACCGTTTTATGTTACAATTTCAGATTTTATATATTATATTTATATGTAGGATTTTATATATGACAATCTTCGTATACGTCACAATTTTATATCACGATTTCATATGTATTTATTACACGATTTTATATACAACAATCTTCATATACAGGATATTGGCAAAATCGTGGTAAGGGAATAATTCCTCACTTAATTCTAGTCGAAAATAAGGAATATAGCTTTTTCATACGGAGCTTCATTTTCGAGAAAATCGAGTTTGAAAATTCAGCGAATACGCGCCAAAACTGTGTGGACTTTCCTCTCCACCTTTTCCCCTTCCACTATCCCATGCCACTCCTGCGTGCGACCAACGTCCCCCACTGAGACCGTAGACTGGTCACGTGACGTGCCGCGCAACGTGTTACATATTACTTTGGTCATCAGAGAGGTGGTAAACTGTATTCCCCTCCATTTAACCTATCAGGCGACACTGTCAGGGAGTTCCAACGTATTCCCCGCCGAGAACTGCAAGGTATCCACCATCGAACCTCTTCCCACTACTACGTACCAGTGATGCCAGAATCGTGGAACCGAGGAACTTGCCCCTCCGGTGTATCCTCCGACTGGACCCCCCACTCTGACGTACCGTTGTCGCCTTACGTTGTTTCTTACTGCGCACGCGCCACACACAAGCGTACCTCTAGTCTGTCCGTGTGAGCTGCCTATTCGACTCGACGTCGTAGGTACGCTTGTGTGTAGCGCGTGCGCAGTAAGAAACAACGTAAGGCGACGACGGTACGTCAGAGTGGGGGGTACAGCCGGAGGATCCACCGGAGGGGCAAGTTCCTCGGTTCCACGATTCTGGCATCACTGCTACGTGCAGCCGTAGAGTCAGTGAGTGCTACGCGAGCAGTGATGGTATATGGTCTCGTTTTTTTCGTGCTTGCGCGACTAAATGCAGGAACGTACCGTACGTCTTATGTTTGTGAGGAAAGAGGTGGTAAATCATCACCAACCTTTTCTACTGTGTGCATATACTAATGCACGCGAACCCGACGAATCTTGAAACTCGATTTTCTCAAACATGATGCCCCCTATGACAAAACTATATTCCTTATTTTCGACTAGATTTTATGTGAGGAATCATCCTCTTGCCGGCTGTACCATGATTTCGCAAACACCCTGTATGTTGCAATTTGATGTCAGAATTTTATATCACGATTTCATATGTATTTATTATACGATTTTATATACAACAATCTTCATATACAGGGTATTGGCAAAATCGTGGTAAGGGAATGATTCCTCACTTAATTCTAGTCGATAATAAGGAATATGGCTTTTTCATACGGGGCTTCATTTTCTAGAAAATCGAGTTTGAAAATTCAGCGAATACGCGCCAAAACTTGGTGGATTTTCCTCTCCACCTTTTCCCCTTCCACTATCCCATGCCACTCCTGCGTACACTCCAACGTCCCCCAATAAGACCGTAGAATGGTCACGTGACGTGCCGCGCAACGTGTTACATATTACTCTGGTGATCAGAGAGGTGGTAAACTGTATTCCCCTCCATTTAACCTATCAGGCGACACTGTCAGGGAGTTCCAACGTATTCCCCTCCGAGAACTGCATGGTCCCCACCATCGAACCTCTTCCCACTACTACGTGCAGCCGTAGAGTCAGTGAGTGCTACGCGAGCAGTGATGGTATATGGTCTCGTTTTTTTCGTGCATGCGCGACTAAATGCAGGAACGTACCGTACGTCTTATGTTTGTGAGGAAAGAGATGGTAAATCATCACCAACCATTTCTACTGTGTGCATATACTAATGCACGCGAACCCGACGAATCTTGAAACTCGATTTTCTCAAACATGATGCCCCCTATGACAAAACTATATTCCTTATTTTCGACTAGATTTTATGTGAGGAATCATCCTCTTGCCGGCTGTACCATGATTTCGCAAACACCCTGTATGTTACAATTTTATGTCAGAATTTTATATCACGATTTTTTTTTTACGTTTATACGCGATTTTATGTGACAATTTTCATATATTGTTACGATGGCCATAAATTCTTTCGGTATATTATTATATTTGTTTTATGCGAATTTTATGCATCCATGATGGAAATGAGTAAGTGCAATTTAAAACAGGAGATAGATTAAAAGAATTTAAAAGCTTCCGGCTTATCAAACTTATTAAGAGAGGAAAAAAATGTCTGTTTGGCCATTGTAATCGATAGAAACAATTTTTATTTTGCATAAAGACCCGCTGTCTGGTGATTAATGAACTGCGGATATTTATGCGAAATTATTTGTTTTAATCAAAATATATTTCTTCTCTTAACCCCTCGCCTACAATGGCGTGTGAGAGACGTGATGAAGATTCTGAACAGAGTCAAATAAATATGTATGTTATTAATTTCTTTTAAACCGAAATAAAATTCTAGTTTGTTGTTGTTAAATGTATAGCCATTGGAGAATATATAGACATACAAGAGATATACATTTTCTCCTTCTTCTAGGAAAGTATGAGCTACAAATAAATTCTAATTACTAAAACCATAAAATAAATAGTATGGCAAGGGGTTAATAATTTGAATATGTTGAAAATAGTATAACAGTCGTTTTTTCTTCTAAGATTTTCACTGTTTTGTGTATTGTTTAGTCACTTTTGTCATAAATGCATAAAATCCGCAGTAAAGTGATTAGTAACATTTTTCGTTTAAAATATCAAAATTATTTCAAGCGAACTTCGCTCGCGAGATGTGTATTAATCGATCGATTACACCCTACTTTTCTTATTTGTTTAGGAAAAAGTTCATCGGAAAATCCGCGTCCTTCCGCGTCTTTCCACGTCCTCCGCGTCGATTCACCGATGTGCCACTCGAGAAGACATCTTCTTTGACTTCGCGGATCTTGCACTTGGCTTTGAAGTCGCAGTTGCATCGCTTCCATGTGAAGATGCGTCCAGGTAATTAGGTTGCAAAGTAATGCGTCAAATTTCGCGATTTATACATCTCTTCATAGTTTGTCTAGCCCCAGTGAAAATCCGTCGAAAGCGGGCCAGAATCACGAAAATTTAACCAAAATATTTAAACGCCGTACAATTTTTATACAGATTCGATTGAATTCTGAATTCGAATATCAAAAACGTCAAATTGCAAATGGAAGATCTGATATCACTGGTGTGATCATTACTTTTAAATTAATTTTTATAATCATAAACTATTTTCATTTTTTTTTCATAATGACATTAATCCCAAAATGATTTTAAAATCGATGATTTTGAGCATTATATTTTTCTCCCGAGTATACTATAATTATTATCTTTATTTTCAATTTGAAACATCCGAATGAGTCTGTCACTTTAAACTTTAAATATTTTCAAAAGGAACAAATCTGAACAAACTTAAAAATGTCCAACTTTTGACGAAATCGATGAGAGGGCGCTACTTCTGTTAGTATCAAAAATCTTAGCAACTTATCAAACGGATTATCGATGCAACAAAAATTTGTCTACAATGTTGAATCTTCCTAAAATATTACGCAAAATGTCTGTTACCTCTACATCGTTGAATTCTTTTTAAATAAATTCTTAAAAATGTCCAACTTTGGACGAAATTGATGAGAGGACGGTACTTTTGTTAGTATAAGAAATCCTAGCTACTTAACAAAAGGATTATCGATGCAAAAATAAATTTGTCTACAATTTTGAATGTTCCTAGAATATTACGCAAAATGTCTGTTAGCTCTACATCGTTGAATTCTTTTGAAATAAATTCTTAAAAATGACCAACTTTTGACGAAATTGATGAGAGGACGCTACGTTTGTTACTCTAAAAAATCTCAGCAACTTATCAAACGGATTATCGATGCAAAAATAAATTTGTCTACAATGTGGAATCTTCCTAGAATATTACGCAAAATATCTGTTAGCTCTACATCGTTGAATTCTTTTGAAATAAATTCTTAACAAATCTGATTTGATTTGAAGAAAAGAAAGTTTTCTTACACATTATCTAGTAAACTAATACATCTAACATCTCAAAGAAACTCAATAAGTCATTTGGAACAATTTGAAAACAGATATTCGTTTCGAAATGGGTTAAGCAGCTGACCGCCACTGTATGTATACTTCGAAAATTCAATTTTTGGCCAAATTTGTGTGATTGTGGCCAATCGTGCGGCGTTTTTCCGGTGACGAAGCCCGCGAACTTTGAACGTTGCAAGGCAGGGCTCGTCCATTGGTCGGAGAGCGCGTCCAACTTTATAGCGGCACTGACAGCGCATAAGGGAGAGAATGGAGAATAGAGGCGGTGTGCATCGAGGTTGCTTTAAAAATACAGCGGGCCGAAGAGGTCGGTCAGATGCGTCGTGGGGCTAGTTCGCAGACGGTTCCAGGGCTAAAACGAGAGACGGAAACGGGTAGCAAGAGAAAGGAGCGACGGGGGACGATAACGCCGAGAGACCGTGTGCAACAACATGGATTTTATCGGAACGAGAATCTCTCGGCAGGATGTTCCCCGCCGATTGTTCTCGTTTTTCGAAACGGCCGACCCGCCGTTTCACCCGCGCTCGTTTTAGCGCCATTTGCTTAAGTTCACTCCCCCGGTTGAATTAGTAACCGTGCCAGCGTACCTTTATGCAAGATCCTCTCGTCGCGCCGGGTCGCTTCGGGTCGTGTCGGGCCGCGAGGATCGTTCGCGATAAGCGTCTTTGTTCGGAGACCAGCGACTGAATCCAGAGAACACGTTTTCGCACGCTGTCTCGCGTAAATGCCGCCGAAACCGTTCCGCGAATAAACAGTACGCCATTTTTTGGACAATAGCGCACGGAATATGTTTCTGCTGTTCGCTTTTTTTTTTTTTATAGTTTGCCGTAAGAGCCCATTCGGCAAATAGTTACAGCAATGTTAGAAGAGTGTAACGCGATTACTCCTAGGAAACCATTTGTGAAAAAACTTTAAGAGGTAGGAAGTCTTTAGGATTTTGCACGGAAAACGTAGAGTAATTGTTGGAAGTACAGTGTGTAAAGAAATGTTTGGTCTTGGCTCCCATCGGCGTATTCTACATCTTCGGATCGATGAAAATCTGTAAAAGAAAGATGCCGCATAATTGTCCTTGACCTTGAATTTCAAGGTCAACTTTTTTTTATTGTATTGTATTCTACGCGTCATGTTAATAAAAAGTGTTAAAGGAACCATGTGTCAAAACTCAATAGTTCTCATAAAAATATTATAGCAAAGTCTCATTATTAGTACTACTTATTTCCTTAAAAATTGTTTAAATTTCTAATAAAACAAGTATTTAGTGTTGTTGTTTATGTGCTGCTCATCAGAAATCTAACATAATCGATATTACCTGCTTTGTCTTGAAAGATGACAATCTTCTATAAAGAAATATTATGAAAAATCAATCGGTTGCTTGGGAAAGTAAAAGAAATTGAATATGAACATTTTTGCAGACTGAGAAGGTAATATTGATTTTGATTGATTATGTAAGACTTCTGATAAACAGCACATAAACAATAACACTAACTACTTGCTTTATTAGAAATGTAAACAATTTTTATGATAATAAGTAGTTCTAATAATACAATGAGACTTTGCTATACCTTTTATGAGAACTATTGAGTTTTTACATATGGTTCCTTTGACACTTTTTATTCCCATGACGCGTAGAATACAATGCAACAAAAAAACAAGTTGACCTTGAAATTCAAGGTCAAGGACAATTTTGCGGTAACTTTCTTTCATATACCACAATATTCCTCGGTTTTCTTTTTTAGAGCAGTGATGGGAATGTTGGCGCTTTTCACGCGCATGCGCGGCGATTTTAGCCTCAGTCAAGCACGAAAATCGGGTACGTTTGTCGCCCCGCGAATTTCGCAAAATTTATTATGATTTAATTTTGAAAAATGAATATACAACGTGTGCGCATATATATATATATATATATATATATATATATATATATATACATAAATATTATATATGTACAGGGTGAGTCAACTAACGTTTGTACCTCAAATATCTTTGTTGTTTCTAAAGATACGTAAAATATGGTAAGGACAAAGTTGAATGGTACAATGGGGCTGACACGATGCAAAAAAAAAATTTTGTTTTTATGTCATTTTTTTAGAGATATCAAGGTCACCTTGACTTTTTTAAATGGAACCACCCTTTTTTAAACACCTACAATGATAGTCCCTTTCATTAGGAATTCAGTGACTATAATTAGTCCAAGGTCATTCAAGGTCAACGACAGAGAAAACTTATAAGATTTAACATCGGTACATGCTTGTAAACGGGCTTTGAAGGAATGTTGAACTGAGTCCGTGACCTTGAATGACCTTGAGTAATTATAGTCATTGAATTCGTAATGAAAGGGACTATCATTGTAGGTGTTTAATAAAGGGTGATTCCATTTAAAAAAGTCAAGGTGACCTTGATATCTCTAAAAAAATGACATAAAAACAAAATTTTTTTTTGCATCGTGTCAGGCCCATTGTACCATTCAACTTTGTCCTTACCATATTTTACGTATCTTTAGAAACAACAAAGATATTTGAGGTACAAACGTTAGGTGACTCACCCTGTATATATTATATTCTATGTACGTATGTATATATTACATTTAATATATATATATATATATATATATATATATTATATATAATATATAAATATATTATATTTATGTATCTATGTACAATATAATATAACTTACTCTTCTTCGTCATCATGGGAATAAGGAAGGGAAGGGTACTAAAATAACTTTAAACGAAATATATAATAACAAACCCACTACTTTCGCTCCAATAGTACCCCACAAACTTCGGGCGTAGCTTCGGTGCTGCCGAAACTCGCGCAAGCGCGTGAAAAGCGCCAACATTCCCATCACTGTTTTAGAGTCGTTCGAATTCTTAGACTTCAGTTTTGTTTCCAAAACATCGAAGTAGAAAGTTCTCCCCCGTCGAAAGATTTTTTTCGCACGAAATGTTCCAGTAGTTTGAAGATCGTCAAAGTGTCTGTCATAGATCCATGATCTTATAATTTTGCGATACAGCATACATTTCATAAATTATTAAAGCAAACTAGGCTGAGCTTCGTGCGCAAGTATCAGGAGTTATCAATACTGTTTTTTTCACAGCCGAGACTCGGTTTCCGAGGAAATCTAGTTTGAAAATTCGTCGAGCACGCGCGCAAATGAATAGCCCCACGAATTTTCAAACTCGATTTTCTCTCAGACCTAGCGCCGGCTGAAAAAAAAATGTTATTTCGCGTGTTTCTGGTTCATTTTTCAACGGGCGATCGCCTCCGAGTGGATTAATTCGTTGGCTGCTTTATTCTTGAATAAATATGATCCGGCTTCCCGTCGGGGGCAGAATTATTTCCGAAATATTTATACGATAATTAAATATTTTATAACGACAAGGTGCGACAGGGACTGGACGTTTGTTGAGCATAAAAATTGCGGCACAAAGGAAACAGAATTTAACGAGGGCGACACGGCCGTTCGTGCTCGTGGGGGTACAAACTCGATATTACCGGCATTCTACCCGGAAGCCTAATTATAGGCTTTTTGATGTCGGCATTTATCGACGAGATGGATTAACCTTTAATCACGCTGAATCTTAACGAACAACGGACCAAAATATTTCCTCTAGACGCAGGTACGCTTGTTAAGCGTTCACACCTTCCAGTTACGCGCGTGTATTATCATTTGAAGTGTTCACTGGCCAAATCGATTGAACGCCCCTCGAATTTTTTAACATTTTATCGCCAAACCACTCGATGGATGCTCGACCTTTAACATTTAACAGAATCGCAAGTTTCCTAGTCGATTGTAACAAGGAAAATGTAACCGCTGCCACAATATTCTGAAATTCTTCCAACATTTCTTCACAGTTTTTCATTTCATCTGTTCACTTGCGTGATAAATGCACAAAATCTTTAGTCCACTTATTAACATTCCTCGTTGGCAACGAGGTCCAAAAATCGACCAATTTCCACAGTCTTCCTTTAATTAATTATCCCGTGGACTTTAAACGATGCCGGGAAGTGGGTCAGACTATTTTCCCGCAAGCAATAACCAGACCGCGTCGAAGTTTTAATAAATTTATCGTCTTGTTCGGAGAAAATCCCAGATGAATCGTCGATCAATTCACGTTACGGATGATTCAATTCGACGAAGCGTCCTTCATCGTCGGATGCATCGAACGCCCTCATTGACTCACGGAATGACGATCAACGGCTTCACCGGACAAGAAAGTTATTCATCTTGCGGGCGCGCGTGCAACGCGTGCAACGCGTTTCGATCGAATTGTTCGTCGCAGCGAAGAAACGCGGGTTTCCGAAGCGAAGAACGAAGCGGGGAAATTGTCGCTTGCCGCTTGGATTCATTACCGGAATTATGATTCTAATTACGGGAACGGATCGCTTTTCAACAAGAACACCCACGAGCGCGCGATCGCGTTATTTTCTCTCCGCGGAAGTCTTTCAATTTTTATTTCACCGTTGCCCGCGTTTCGCATAATTGATGCGCGTTTTTTCCACTGCCGCCGGTACCGCACCTCCCCGCACAAGGGGAGCCCGTTAACGACGTTATTGTTTGAGTTGCGGCGAACAAGTTCATCGGCGATGGCGAACCGATCGTTCACAAGATCAACCCGCCGAGGAACTTCGTAATGGAAAGCACACGTTAACTTCGAGACCGGTGAGCTTCTTTTATCCTTCGCTATCTGTCCGAAATGGTCGCCGAAAAATGGCGGATCGGATCTTGGACTTCACCTGTAACTGCTCTTTTCTTTTTCATGTTGAACGGAAATGCGGTTCGAGAAATATTTGCACCCTCTGATGGACCGAGTAAATTCATTAAATTAAGAATAAGTTTAAAGAGTTCGATGGGACCTGAATAAATTTTTGCTATGTATTCTAGGAAGATTCCACATTGTAGACAAATTTATTTTTGCATCGATAATCCTTTTGTTAAGTAGCTAGGATTTTTTATACTAACAAAAGTACCGTCCTCTCATCAATTTCGTTCAAAGTTGGACATTATTAAGAATCTATTTCAAAAGAATTCAACGATGTAGAGCTAACAGACATTTTGCATTTTATTCTAGGAAGATTCAACATTGTAGATAAATTCATTTTTGCATCGATAATCCTTTTATTAAGTAGCTAGGATTTTTTATACTATCAAAAGTACCGTCCTCTCATCAATTTCGTCCAAAGTTGGACATTATTAAGAATCTATTTCAAAAGAATTCAACGATGTAGAGCTAACAGACATTTTGCGTAATATTCTAGGAAGATTCCACATTGTAGACAAATTTATTTTTGCATCGATAATCCTTTTATTAAGTAGCTAGGATTTTTTATACTGACAAAAGTACCGTCCTCTCATCAATTTCGTCCAAAGTTGGACATTATTAAGAATTTATTTCAAAAGAATTCAACGATGTAGAGCTAACAGACACTTTGCTATGTATTCTAGGAAGATTCAACATTGTAGATAAATTCATTTTTGCATCGATAATCCTTTTATTAAGTAGCTAGGATTTTTTATACTGACAAAAGTACCGTCCTCTCATCAATTTCGTCCAAAGTTGGACATTATTAAGAATTTATTTCAAAAGAATTCAACGATGTAGAGCTAACAGACATTTTGCATAATATTCTAGGAAGATTCAACATGTAGACAAATTTTTGTTGCATCGATAATTCTTCGTAAAAGCGCTACGATTTTTTATATTAACAAGAGCACCCTGTTCTCATCATCAAATCAAATTTTAAAATGTATTGCAGGCGAATCAACCAGCGAAGAGCTGAAACACTTCTTGCCACGTGTGTGGGAATGATTCAATACCATAGGCAAACTTTTATTGTACACTGCATATAATGCATGAATTTAAAAAATCAATAAAAGCACTTCCTAAAATATAAAATACAATTCTACCGTGATAACTAAACTGCGGATTTTATACATTTCTGATATAAATTGATAGATGAAATATAAAAGAGTTGAAAGATACTGTTGCATTATTTTCAACCCATTAATATTACAAAGAAAAGAAACGGAAGTCTGCGTAGTCACTGTGATTTGAAATTCTTTCAAAACATCTTTATATTGCATGAAAATCCGCAGTCTAGTAATAACCAATGAAAATTTAGCAGAAAGTTTATCTCCACTGCAGGATTACAGTATACATATTTCCTAACTGGAACAACATAACGTTTCGTTGGTCGTTTCCGAGAATAAATTATTTTACATATGAAACTAAAGACGTAAATTTGATATGTTTTTCGATCGAAATTTTAGAATAAATGTGCGATGGTTTCGGCGCACAGGTTCGATCAGTAATGCAATAATAGCAATTTTGCAAATTAAAAACTGGACGTTTCGATCCAGATGTGGATCATTCTCAAGAGTGAGATTTTTTTGCGTCTGTAACATAATTTAACTGTAGTAAACATTCAATGTAACTTATGATGTGGTAATTGTGGGGATATCTGTGGTGAGAATGAGAGAGAAACATTTATGAATGAAACAAAAATGTATGAAGTGAATTTGGTTGTATGTTAAAATGAAATGAATGGAAAAGAAGAAGCGATTTTGTTATTCTAAAAGTATGGCTGTGATGTAGAATGGTTGTCATTAATATGTTATATAAATATATAGTTATTTGTTGAGATACATAATTCCATTCACTGCCTGAACAGTAATCCCAGATAAAATTTTATTTATATTGTTTCCTGTTGTAGAAAGTATGTAAAAGTTCATTCTATCTGGGATTAACACATCATAAGTTACATTGAATATTTACTACAGTTAAATTATGTTACAGACGCAAAAAAATCTCACTCTTGAGAATGATCCACATCTGGATCGAAACGTCGAGTTTTTAATTTGCAATATTGCTATTATTGTATTATTGATCGCACTTGTCCGCCGAAACCATCACACATTTAAACTAAAGACGACTTGGAAAAAAAATACTGTACGTGTTTTCCGTTCCGTGTTTTGCAAAGCAGATTGCATTAAAATCTCGAATCACTCACATTTAATTCCCCAGGGTTTAAACCAGGAATTAATCCCTGAAAGAGATTCCTAATCCGTTGAAACGTTCCTTGCACCGATAATTTCCTCTCGGATCGAAGGCAAACGTTTTCAATCCGCCGTCGACAGAGAAAAGATTGAAGACAATGACAACGCCATATAATTCGTCTCCTTTGAAATGACGAGGGCGAATTCTTCGGCGGAAGATGGTCTATTAGATCGACCGTCGCTCGGCAATCATGTTTGAAGCAGTGTTCGTGTCACATGCTTCGATTCGCCGAGGAATTTCAAGAACCGAGACAGCCCGTCGTCGCGAATCGGGACGGTAATGAGCTCACGCCATTGTGTTTTAAAAAAAAAAGAAGTAGCTTCCCGTTCGCTCGGGAAACGCAAACGAAGTTCCACGAAGACGATCGTGTTAATTTTCGAAAGCAACTTCGGCGGGGCAGGCTTTTCCTTTAAAAATGAAAATTCGACGTGAAATCGTCACCGAATTGCTCCTGAACGCCGAATTGCTGTGACCGAAAAGAAGCGAAACGAAACAGGAAGCCGAGAAATCGAGGAGGATAAAGTCTGCCAGAAAATACCCGCGAATTTCGAAATTCTGGTTTACGCGAGCTGCACGACGGAACTCGGCGTTTATCACCGTTTCACCGAGACGAGTCCCGCGGTATAATTAATTTCCGAGCCATTAATTTTACAAAGTATCCTTGTAATCTCACGCGCACGCGAGCTATTTCGTATTCCATAATTCTCCGCGGAAAAGTATTTCATAATGGCGCGCCAGTTCGGAGTCGAGACCACCACCGCTCGCCGATTCGACTTTTTCCCCTGTGTTTCGCTCGAAATCATCGGAATCAGTCGAACGACACGGTTTTTACCGTGAAATTATACGAACCTGTCGAACAACTCGCTGTTTCGCGAGTTGAAATCGTCAGAAACAATCAAATAATCCAGCGTTCAGCTTAAAAACGGCAGAATCAGTCAAACGTGTAGTATGAAAATGTCGAAATCAGTCAAGCAACCTATTGTTTCGCTTGAAATCGTCGAAATCGGTCAAACAATTTCACAGTTAGTTCAAAATCGTTAGAATTGTTCAAACATCACACTATTTGGCCTAAAAAACGTCGAAATCAATCATGCAGCTCAACGTTTAGATCGACAGCACCGGAAATAGCCACACAATTCACTTTTTATCTCAAAATCGTAAAAATCAGTCAAACAAGTCTCTGTTTTACTTAAAATCGTCAGAATCAATGAAACAACATTGTATTTAGCATAAAACCGTTAAAATCAATCAAACAACTGATTATTTATCGCATAACCATCAAAACCTTAGTCGAGCAATTTAACCCTGCTCATAAAATGGTGGGAATCAGTCAAAAATTATTCTTTAGCCTAAAAACAAAAATCAATCATGCAGCTCAACGTTCAGCTCGACATCAACGGAAATGACCACACAATTCACTTTTGATCTCAAAATCGTAAAAATCAGTCAAACAAGTCTCTGTTTAACTTAAAATCGTCAGAATCAATGAAACAAAATTAGAGAAACAACATTGTATTTAGCATAAAACCGTTAAAATCAATCAAACAACTGATTATTTATCGCATAACCATCAAAAGCTTAGTCGAGCAATTTAACCCTGCTCATAAAATGGTGGGAGTCAGTCGAAAATGATTTTTTAGCCTAAAAACAAAAATCAATCATGCAGCTCAACGTTTAGCTCGACATCATCGGAAATGACCACACAATTCACTTTTGTTCTCAAAATCGTAAAAAATTAGTCAAACAAGTCTCTGTTTAACTTAAAATCGTCAGAATCAATGAAACAACTAATTGTTCAGTCCAAAATCGTCAAAATTAGAAAAACGACATTGTATTTAGCATAAAACCATTAAAATCAGTCAAAAAACTGGTTATTTATCTCAAAACCGTCAAAAACTGAGTCAAGCAATTTAACCCTGCTCATAAAATCATCAAATCAGTGAAACATTATTATTTAGCCTAAAAAGCTTCGAAATCGGTCAAACAATTTAACAGTAGCTCAAAATCATTAGAATTGTTCAAACAACTCACTATTTACCCTAAACAGCGACAAAATCAACCATGCAGCTCAACGTTTAG
Organism: Sphecodes monilicornis; assembly: GCA_913789915.3. Lineage (NCBI taxonomy): Eukaryota > Metazoa > Arthropoda > Insecta > Hymenoptera > Halictidae > Sphecodes > Sphecodes monilicornis. The sequence continues at coordinate 23,768,093 of OU565287.1, forward strand.
CTCGACATCACCGGAAATGGCTACACAACTCACTGTTCAGCACAAAATCAGTCAAGCCAATTATCGTTAACCTCCAAATCGTCAAATTCAGTAGAACAACTCAAGGTTTAGCTTAAAATCGTCAGGCTAAGTCGAACAAGTCACTGTTTCGCTTTAAAATCGCCATGATCAACCGAAGAAGTCACTGTTTAGCTCAAAATCGTAAAAATTTGTCGAAACAACTAGGTTAAGTACATCAAAAACAGCCATCAAGTCGCAAAACCCATTAACTGTAGATTATACGTAATCACCAGGTCGCAGTTCTAAGCATATAATACAGGTTGTAAATTATAGTGTTACAGACGAATATCTCCAAAAATATTGATTATGCGCAAAAATGTTTCAGTTGAAAGGAAGATATGGTGGAACTTTTATTTTTCCCGATGGACACTCCAAGGTGAAATAAAGGTCAACTTTCATTTTTTAAATGGAATGACATGTTGTTTCCTCCACCATCAAATAGTGCGTTTTAAGATCAATTAACTGAAAATATTAGATTTTCTATAAATTTATATAAATCTCCCCAATTCATATAAGTTAACTGAAAATATTAGATTTTCTATAAATTTATATAAATCCCCCCAATTCATATAAATTAACTGAAAATATTAGATTTTCTATTACCTATGACTCAAGGTCATTTAAGGTCAAACTTGCAGTGAAATGGAGAAAAAGATGTGATCGTTTTTTTTCGAATAGTCTCGCAACAACAAGATAATTACCAACATTCTAAAACCGGGGTTAATCGAAATCAGCGTGCTTAACATTTCGCAACGATTTCGTTAGACTGGAATCGAGAAGAAAGAAGAAGATCAAGATCGAACCGAAGACCCATAAGAGGCTTACGTATTGGACAAATAGTGAAATAAGAAGCATCGAAAGTATACGGCGGTGTCTCTTCGAGCCGAAACCGGGAAACCAGGCCACGGGAATCGAGATTGATAGCCGGATATAGAATCGGGACCCTGTTCCATCGGAAGACGGCTTCCTGATGAAAACGAAACGGCTCCGTCGACCAACCGGGTCCTAAACAATACGCAAATATTTCACGTTAACAAATTTGTAAAAAATGTTACTAGTACGGATTTCGTATTCGAAATTTGCACGTTGACCTTCATTTCACCTTGGAGCGTCCATCGGAAAAATAAAAGATCCACCACATCTTCCTTTCAACTGAAACATTTTTGCGCATAATCAATATTTTTGGAGATATTCGTCTGTAACACTTTATAATTTACAACCTGTATTATATGATTAGAACTGCGACCTGGTGATTACGTATAATCTACAGTTAATAGGTTTTGCGACTTGATTGCTGTTTTGACCTACTTAACCTAGTTGTTTCGACAAATTTTTACGATTTTGAGCTAAACAGTGACTTCTTCGAGTGATCATGGCGATTTTAAAGCGAAACAGTGACTTGTTCGACTTAGCCTGACGATTTTAAGCTAAACCTTGAGTTGTTCTACTGAATTTGACCATTTTGAGGTTAACGATAATTGGCTTCACTGATTTTGTGCTGAACAGTGAGTTGTGTAGCTATTTCCGGTGATGTCGAGCTAAACGTTGAACTGCATGATTGGTTTTGTCGCTTTTTAGGCTAAATAGTGAGTTGTTTGAACAATTCTAATGATTTTGAGCTACTGTTAAATTGTTTGACCGATTTCGAAGCTTTTTAGGCTAAATAATAATGTATTCGAAGATTTGCACTCTTCGTTGGATAGTACTGAAACTTTCGTGTTCGACATTCTTCTTGGAAATGCAGTCTGCTATAGACTACGGATTTTATGCATTTATAAGAAAAATGGCTACGTAAAGTTTGTAAACAGTGGACGCATTAAAATAATTTAATTACATCCGTGTATCAGTTTTAGCTCAATGAAATAATTAAAAGAAGAACGAAATTATTATTTGGCTCCTGTGTCTTACAATTTTGCAGACATTTTTTATTCTCCATAAAAATCCACGGTCTAGTCATAAATAATCACTAGACTGCTGATTTTATGCATTTATGGCAAAAACGAGTTGGTAGAATTTAATAGAATTTGAGAGTGTCAATATATTATTTTCAACTTACTAAAATTATTAAAGAAAAAGAGAAGTTTTTATATGGCTGCCATTTCTGGCAATTGTCTGCATCAATTACAAGAAAAGGGTGTTACATAAAAATTTGTGGCGGCTAATTCCTATGCTCGTCAACAGAGGGACATTACAACAACACCTTTCCCGCTACTACCTGAATCTTCCTCTGGTTGTATACAGTGAAGAGCAAAACTGAATCAGCACCATTTGAAATAGTATAACTTTTTTAAAATTATTACAGATGACTCGAGTGTTTTTGAGAAGTTGGAAGGATTATTTTATTACAAGATGAGTAAAAAACTTTTGAAAGAAATTGCAATTAGTCGGAACCGCGGAAAGAATAGTAAAAGTTGACAATTACGACTTTTTTATCAGGGCCTGTATTGAAAATTTAAAAAATTGATAATGTACACTCAAACAAATTATATATATGCTGAAAATTTCATCGGTATTGGTTAATTGGTTTATGAGTTATAAACAATTAAAAGTGGTAATAATTGCAGTTTTTCACGATTTTCGACTTATAACTGCAATTATTACCACTTTCAATCGTTTATAACTCATAAAGCAATTAACCAATATCGATGAAATTTTCAGCGTATATATAATTTATTTGAGTGAACATTATCAATTTTTTAAATTTTCAATACAGGCCCTGATAAAAAAAGTCGTAAAAGTCAACATTTACTATTTTTCCATCGGTTCCGACTAATTGCAATTTTTTCAAAAGTTTTTTTACTCATCTTGTAATAAAATAATCCTTTCAACTTCTCAAGAACACTCAAGTCATATGTACCAATTTTTAAAAAGTTATGCTGTTTCAAATAGTCTTGATTCAGTTTTGCTCTTCACTGTATATACCGTCCTAAATTGTCCTTACGACATCCCGCGTCTAAGGCACGGGTCCGCTAGATAGCCTTACTGATGAGTCCTCTAGCTGTCTTAGGACGAAACGCTTCCTTCTCCTTTTTCCTCCTCTCACACACTTTTAAGCCGCCATAAATTGAATGCTTCGATTTATTTTCTTGGTCATTTCGATATGTTGCAAATAATGTACCAGCAATTGATTCAATGTTTCTTCTATTTTGTGTCTCACCTACTCATTGTCGCCGTAAATGCATAAAATCTAATAATCACTCAGAAGTCAAAACAACTTCCATAAAAAGATTGGCATTCTTTCTCGAACGTCGACAACTAGCAGATGAGGCGGACTTTTTCGACACGCGAACAACTGGAATAGGAATCTCGTGAAATAGGGATTCTCGTTCGGCAACAACTTTATTCAGCGAGACCGATGTTTTCGATCCGGCACACCGTATCGACGTCTGTCCCATTGTTTAGCGACATTTTCAATCGGGAACGAACGCAAAATCGCGGAGTGGTCTCGGAGACCGATTCCGCATTCACACGCCGCAGTCGCGAAACGTTCGTCGTCGGCAAACTCGTTTTTCCTCGCTGATGACTTGCCGGCTAATGAATGAGATTCACGTTGGCGCACAAACGAACCAACGCGACGCAACGAAGCTACAAGTTAAACTTGCTCTGCCCGCGCACACATGGCCGAGCACGTGCCCTGATCAAGTTAGGCTAGAGAGTTATTATCGCGAAAGTTCGGTATTTAAGTTAACCGAGAGTTCCCGCCAAATTCTATCTGCGAAATTCTGCCGTCACGCGCTGGTTTAACACGCGATCCCAGCTATGCAACATTATTTTCTTTTGCACTCGTCTGCACGGCATTTTTACGAGAATCTTTTATATTTGTTCATGGATTAACACGTTGACAAGAGAAGCACACCGATTTAATCGTTGTACTAGAAACTGCAGAGTTAAGTTTTATTACTAAACTACCAGATTTTTGGAAGTTATGTACAAAAGTGCGTAAGTGAAATATGTAACTGCAGAAAGATAAATAGCGCTAAACGCGACTGGTGTATATTGCATTCTAATAACGACAAGAATGCATTTATTCAACTTCCGTACAACTTTTGTTTAAATATGTATTGTAATAGAGAATGTGACTAAAACATTACTCCGGAAAACATTTTTATAATTTCAATATTTGTAAAAGAAAAATTTAGAAACCAGTCATTTTGACTTGTCCGGTAGTTCTAGTGTTAAAGAGTATCGGTACATTGTGCTAGAAAATGGTGTGCTTCGAAGTTGACGAACAATAATGATACGCACAATTCCATTCGTAATGAGAAAACTATTTAATAGAATAGAATAGAAATGCTTTATTTTCAGCCTTCCGGCCATAAAAAATTACTCGGTTTACAATTATAGCTACATTCACTCATCCTTCCACACATCCCCGGACCCACTCATACACTTTGCTTTGCGCTATCTTTCTCCTATCTTTCTCTCTACTCTTTTCTTTCCTTTTTTCCCCTAGCTTCCTCAGCCATTCTACCGCTTCCTCTGACCCCCTCACACTCACTCACTCTTCTATGCACAAACCCCTTTCAAGTTCCCTACATTCCCTTACCATATGCTCAAAATTTCCAAAGCTATCTCCACATAAGTCACATTTCCGGTTTTCCTCTTTCTCCCAATATCTATTCCACATTTCCAGTGACCCCACTCTTGCCTGTGCTATTAATCGTTGGCTCCCATCTTTCCCTTCCCTTCTCAGGTACTCTGGTAATTCTAATGTTCTTAGGTATCTATATCTTTGGTTAAATCTTGCACTTTGTATCTTTGTATATTGCACTTGCTGTTGCACTTCCCTATCCCGTCCCTTCAATTCTTCTGTTATCTCTTCTTCTCTTTTTCTCCTTTGTTGTAGTCCTAATTAGCTTAGTCCATTTCTCATCAGGTATTCTTCCCTCACTTTTGCGGTTCTTGTTTTCCGCCTCATGATTTCTTTCTCCTTAAAATTATTTAATATATTTTTACCGAATGACAAAAATGCGTTTTTCTCAAAATCACTTTTTTTAACGATTGCCACGATATCTCATGTTCTAATTGACTTGAAATTTTGAGAGGAGAAAAATTTTTTAAATCCGTCAATTTTTAAAAAAATCGGTAATTTTATTTGAAAATGCCCCGGCATTTTGTAAATAATCAAAATTTTTAATTTGTTTTGGTTCCGGTTATAACTATATTCATACAGATTAATAAACAATTTTTTGTTTCCGGTCAGTAGAAAGACCGGAATCATGGCGACCGTCGAACCATGTTTTTAAACACATATTCTATAGAAAAAAAAATGTAACTCATGTTATTTTGATTATTTTTACTTTTAAAAATTCACATATGCACTTAAAATATTAACAAATATGTCTGCAATATCCCAATGCAAAAGGTACAATAGTTTTCCTGATAAAAATTCCAACATTTCGTGCAAGAACAGCTTCGAAAACCAGAATACCCCCAGAAAAGAAAAATCGTCCGAAACTGTTCACGGAATATTTTCTGAGGAAACTGTGTGACGTAGAGCTAAATAACTTTTTGCAATGTGTTCGTGTATAATTCCATATATCAGACAAATTTTTATTGCATCCATAATCCTTTGAATTAGAGCATGGTTCTCGAAAAATATAACCTATAAAAAATCAAATGATGTCCGTTCAAGCCACTTCGATGCGACATACTTAATTTCAAACGTTTCTTGATACAAGCAACGGGTATAAGTTAAAGGCAGACAATACTTCGCGGAATTGGCACTAATCTACGACATCGCTTGCAATATGTCGCGACACAATCGATAGAGTATACGTCAAAAATAGAAAATATTTCGCAGAACCGAAGCTTATAGCCTTTGAAATATTTCCTGATACAGCCGACACAGGACCGTTACTTCGTTAAGTACCCGATTCCATTTTTCATCATTCGATAGAAATCAAGATTTTCAATCCTCATTTTTGATAAAATTAATTTTTTATTCGAGCGAATTAATTATTTCTCTTTATTCTCGAATTACATTGTCTTTTCCTGATAATTTACTTCTGTGTCTGTGCGATTGAAATCAAGTTTATTTAATTGTAGTACAAATGTTTGAGCACTGCAAATTCTTCAGCTACACCTGAATCATCCCTATCATAAACATGATACACGAGTGGACGTTTGGACATGTTAGGAACTGACTCGCCGAGCAGGCGAAGAGGAGGAGCAGTAACATATCTGTTTCTAGAGCCATCGTGAGGGGCCCCTGAAGTAGACTATCTATAGTTCGAACAAAATTATACCTCGAACAGAAAGCTGTCGGAATAGTTTTGTTATAGTATAATAGTCCGATGGTTGCCCCACGCAACTGGAACATGCTAAATAAGCCAAAGAATAATTTGAAAAATGTTTTGGTAGTTGAACGGTGTTGTGTAACAGGCTGCCACAATTTCAGACGAATATTTGCTGGCAAAAAATTTCAGGTAGTATTTTCAAAGCTTTTCACATCGTATGAATTGTTTTATTATTGATATCGTATACACGATTTGATATTCGATGCAGCATTTTGCCCATGGACATCTGACAACGGTCAGTTTCAACAGCCATCGTTAGGCACCCCGGCTGTACGGTATGAAAATTGTTTTGTAAAATAGAAATTAGCCCAGACCATCACCTAAAGTATAATGATACAATCGATAGGGTTATAAGCCGTATGAATTGTTTTATTATTCATATCGTACACACGGTTTGGTATTCGATGTAACATTTTGCCCATGGACCTCTGACAACGGTCAGTTTCAACAGCCATCGTTAGGCACCCCGGCTGTACGGTATGAAAATTGTTTTGTAAAATAGAAATTAGCCCAGGCCATCGCCTAAAATATAATGATACAATCGATAGGGTTATATGTCGTATGAATTGTTTTATTATTCATATCGTACACACGGTTTGGTATTCGATGTAACATTTTGCCCATGGACCTCTGACAACGGTCAGTTTCAACAGCCATCGTTAGGCACCCCGGCTGTACGGTATGAAAAGTGTTTTGTAAAATAGAAATTAGCCCAGACCATCGTCTAAAATATAATGATACAATCGATAGGGTTATATATCTCGTTAAAAATTATTTTGCAGAATTGAAGTTAATTTCCGGCCCCGTTCGAACTCGGAAGTGTTTATCCAGCGTGTCTTTCTTTTCGTAAAATATTCCGCAGAAGCCGGGGACTCGCGCGGCTCTTTGCTTACACCTGACGTGTCAAAGTTAAATCCCATCTACCCTTTTAGCGTCGGGTGTTTGTAAATCGACGCTTTGAACTTGAGCCCCGAGATGTTCGTTGCTCGGATCCCTCTCCGCCCATCTGGGAAGATAGCCAAAGGCCTTTACATAATTAGAGAGCTTCGAAAACGATCCGGGTGATCCTTAGCCGGCGTCTTTTTCAAATCTCATCCGCTGCCATCTTGAGGTATTTCCATCTTGAAACCGGCCTGTTAATTAGCTCACCACTTCTGAACAATTAAATTCTCTTCTCTAACCGATTTAATCGGTTCCATCAATTTCTATGCCCGTTAAACAAATTTCTTTTATCGTTAAAGCTCTTCATTATTTTCGACGATGGCGGCGGTCAAAGCGACTGCATCATGATTTTTCCCGACAAATGAAAAACCTGAGTTCGTCGCAATTAATTTTATTTGGAAAAAATTCCTTTTTGGAGATACAGAGATGTTCTGGCTGTTCGCTCGTAAACGATGTGTGTAAAGAAATAATTATAAGGGTGTACTTTGTGTATGATTCCACAAGCTATCTGCCTTTTAACGCGTTTTAATTAAAGCGACGCAAACGAAAATATTGAACGTACAAACTCTGTGACATAGTCGCGCCTAAAGGCGAGCTGCGAGCTTAAATGCTGTAAAAGGTATCAAATCGGGGAAAAAGTGTACACGATGCTATTGTTGGTAACGCGTCACGAACACTCCTGTTCGTTTTATCGGATCGAATCGGCAATTGTCGAACCTTTTTTCCACCGTATACGACAATTAGATTATCTCTTAGATGCATCGGACAATCAAGAGCTACGCGAAGCCAGAATAGCGAGCATGAGATAGACATCGGTTCGTCGAATAACTTGTTGAGAGCGTTCAGTTACCAAAATTTAACCAGTTAACTGTGGCGATCTTTTTGCAAAGGGCGCACCAGTGTGTGTCGCGATAATCAAGCGATGACGGTGTATCGGCTAACGGTACCGCCAATAAAACATTTGGCGTGCAAATGCTTAGCGAAGTTTGGGACACGTGCGCTAGTAAAGCTATTTTTGCACAATACGTTAATTTTATACTTATAAAATGAGAAACAAAAATTATATTGCATACACAGCAATTTCTGTATTTATTTTTTCGCTTTAATTTTCACGTGTCCATACTTCCATGAGCGGCAGTGTACATCTGTTTCACAAATAGCGAAATATTACCGTACTATTTCTTCTGGCCGTATTTTCGCAAATTTGTGAAAGACGAATTTGTTTCTCGATACAAATGCATAAAAATCATGGGATTTGGAAGGAGGACGACGCTGAATGGCGGTCGATGGCGTCATTATCGCGTCCATCGGCACAGTACAATTCGGCAATCTTTAAATCTGTCGATCGACAGGTACAGATTGAATATAGCGACTCATTTCCGGCCGATTAAACACTCGGGGGAATGGAAAGCAAGCCTGCGGTTCAATACGGGGGGTGGTAGGAGAGCTTTTTCGTGAATAACGGCTATTCGAGACGCCGGTCCTCGCGTTTCTCAGTTCGATCGAGGATAATGACGGGACTTTGGATCGACGAAAACAGTTTCGTCTCTTCTCTGCAACGTCTGAAATCGATTCGGTCGCGATCCGCCAGGCCGACAGAGCCGGGTATAATTTTCCAGGGTATTATCATAACCGACAGTCCTTGTAAATCGGTTTACCCGATTCCGCCGCGAGCAGCCGTGAGAATCTCTGATTTTCTAGAGAAACTCGCAGGCTCTAGCAATATTTCACGAAGAAACGCGGCGCGACGGTACCTCGTGCTGTTATCTGATCAGGCGCGCCGCCATTTTGAGGACGCGCGATATACGCGTTTCCTATTGTACTTCCGATTGCAGGGAATATTTATGGGAGTCGCGTTTCAAAAATTTTGTCCACGGCAAACGCGCATCCTTGGGAACCGTCGGAAATATTTGCGCATCGGGGACAACCGACAAACGAAAAACGTTGCCACCAGCATTTCCCCCAACATACAGGGTAAATAAGCGTAATTTTATGCATGGAAATATTAATGCGATAAACACCTCTGTCGTTCTTGCGACCGGCGCCAACTTCCGGCGCGTCCCGTCGAACGCGCCGACGCCGGTTCTCAACCTAATTCGACGCGTCAAATGTCGCGCATTCACGATCCTAGATACTCCGCGGAATTGTTCTGTTTAAAGCGAGACTGAAGAGCCGATATTCATTTTAGTAGGTTGAATGACGAACAATCGGGCCCATGATTTTTATAAACTCGACGTAATTTGGTTAATAAAACTGAAATTGCAATGCTACGTCGTATGTATATCATATTACTCTGTTGAGTGTTTTAAACCGTATAAATAGTAACTAAATTCGGTTCGTTCGAATATAGTGCAATAATCATGAATTCTCAAAATAGAACCGAAAATTGTGTCACTCATATATGCGCCACGCGACAGTCGGATAGTTGATTAAACGAGTTATGTTAAAATCGCTGACACAGGTTTTCGACAACGATATAGATTCGATATAGTGTCTACTTTACGGATTTATATGTATAAATAAAGACATAGAAACTAGACCTGACATACATATTATAAATGCTTTCGATCAGTTTCAGTACCGGTGAATTATTGTTAGTGGAATCTGTATTGGCTATTTTAATCAAATAGAACCTAATTGATTATGCCCTTAGGCAAAATTTAGTGCGCTCAATATGTAAACGCGAATATTAATTTATAGGTCTCGATTATACACGAACGACATTATAATCAAATGTGCATGAGGCGAATAAAACAATTAGTAACTGTTGAGACGTGATTATGGTATGGCCGGCTCGAATTTCGGTTTGAGTTTACGCTACGGTCGATTTTGAACAGTGCCATTGTCGAAGTGGTCCTCTAGCGTCTTCCGACGAATTTATTGTTTTATGACTCTGGTGCGGCTGGAAAGTATCAGCTGATCATGGGAAAGTCAGCCTAGCCGTGCAGCTCTCAATGGCACTTGGCGTAGCGTGGGCCCACTCCTAGCGCCAGGGGGGGGGGGGGGCTATGGCCCTAAATTATGGTTTCCGGCGAAATTGCAGGAAACCGAGTGTCGTCTGTTTAGCGACACTCGTTAGGACGTATTTCGTCTATGGGCGTTGCCCTTGTTTTGGGAGGTCACTTGTAGCCTCCCAAATATTATATCATTGGCTGCCCCCCCCCCCCCCACTATTTTGTACTTTGTGGAGGGATTTTTCAACCCCACGAGGTTACTTGTTTCTTACGCGTTAGTTCCATCAGTCGCAGTTTAAGAGTCGAAACTATCAGTCGCAGTTTAAGAGTCGGAAACTATCAGTCGTGAATTAAGAGTTGCGAACTAGAGTCTTAAGATACAACATCTTTATTATACTGTCTCTTTTATACCGTCTTTCACATTCAGTTTATTAAAGTTACATAGTTATCCGAAACCCGATTTATTTAATTTACCTCTCTTTGAGGTGTGTATCTCAGCGGCTCACAAATTATTGTTTGAGCACTGACACGACACAACAGTAACCATTGTCCATAAAGATCCACAGACTATTAATGACCGGCTGAAAGGTAGATGCAACCCAAAGAAATATAATGAATAAAAATTAACAATCATTACTATCTGTTTCCCGAGAGTTAACACTAGAACTACCAGGCAGGTCAAAGTGACTTGTTACCGATTTTTTCTTCCACAGTTATTGCAATTATAAGAATGTTTCGATGCGGACTTTTTCGATGTACTTTTTTATTGAAGCATGTATTAACCTAAAGATTTCACGAGATATGAATAACTGTAATCTTGTCATTATTATAAAGCAATGTATATTAGTGTGATTTTGAACCCGGTAGTTCTAGTGTTAAATGAATTCTAGCCAAACCAATACTCGATGTAATTCGCGAAGCCTGGAAACCATTGCGAGTTTTTAATTTTGGGGTTCGCCGATCATTGGGACCGTTCAATTTCGATGCTACATCCTAGTTCCTAGCAAAGAGGAAATTCGTAGGATCCTTTCGGATTTCATTTCCCCGGGCGAATTCTCTCGCTGCGTTGTTGTTAGAGCAACGGATGGTAATTCTCTGCCGAGCTCTGCCTCCAGAATCGAGGTTGCAGTGTCGGGGACTAAGACGCGCGGGTTGGGAGGGGAGGATATTTTACAACAATCGGTGAACCATCCCCTCAGCTGTGGGAGATTCTTCACGAGAGGGAAAACGTCCCGGCATTACAATAGACGGCTCACTTCCAGCCAATCAGCTGGCATCGGTGCACACGGTTATCGCCGCTGGCAATTTTGAAGAGGGTGTTATCAGCAGCGGGGCACATGCCTCCGCGTTTGCATAAAATTACGCACGAGCTTCTTCCCTCACGAACGGCTGGCACGGCCGTTCTCTCGCCGGACGAAAAAGAGTTTAATGAAAATTCGACCGGCTTCTTGGAGATCCGACGAAAGGAAGAAAGGCAAACGGGACACGAGACGACCGGCAGTGGGGGGAGGGGGGGGGGGCTTGAAAAAGGAAAGAGTGGCACACGGAGAGCAGGCAGAGAACCAACGACAAAGTCGTCCTCTTCTCGAGTTTCGGTCTGGGACCCCGGCGGAAGATTAAACAACAGAAAGATCATTTTAATTACGGGGAGTACGATTAAACGCAACAAAGCGAGAACGACGAATCCGGATTAAACGGCCGCGCCGCCGCCGCGCACGTATGCTTTCATTTAATTGAAACAAGAGCGAGCGCCGAATTTGATTTACCTCCGGCAGATTTAAAGCTCCCGCGCGAAATTCCGGATTGTCGGCGATTCTTTTTGTCTTTTACGTTTATTTTTTCTGTTTCGTCCCGATGAAAATGCTATCCATCGTCGAATGGAATCGTCGGAGTTGCGCTGCGAAAGACGGATCGGCCGTCGCTCTGAAATTAGTTCTTGCGCCGTGCTTGGAAATGGTTGCATGATGGGAAATCTTAAGATGGTCGACCATTTTGATCGGTAGACTGCGGATTTTATGCATTTCTGACAAAAATCGGTTGGTGCAATTCCAAACAGTAGAGGGATTAAAGGAATTTAAAGAGATCGACATATTATTTTCACTTTATTAGTAATTAAAGAAAAAAAGAAATTTGACGTGTTTTCCGTATTAAATTAATTTAAATGAACAGCTGTTACATTAGGAAAAAAGAAAGACTTTCAAAAATATCTCCATATTCCGAAGGTCCTACAAAAATATGTTTCGAAAAATTAATAAATGGAGCAGTGAATAGTTATAAACATTGTCGATTATTATAGTTTTAAGAACGGACCGCGGGATATACAACACTTTACAAACAGTTGGCATGGACTTTGATATTATAATAAACATTACAAGAAGTATAGTGACTTTTCAGAGTCTCGTTGTTTTCTAACTATAGTAACCCCGCGATCTAAGTCCTTTTCGGTTCTCTGCCGGGACTTAGATCGTGAAGGGACACTATTCTTTTGTGTCCACGTCGATCGCGCCGCACGTAGAAAAGGACAGCATGCAAACACGGACTTCGCGGCCGGAGGCGCAACAAAAAATAGCGTATCGGTGAGACAATACTAGTGCAATAATAAAACTTCTTTATTTTTTACTTATTTTTAACCCCTTCGCTTACAATATCGTCTGAGAGACGTGATGAAGATTATGAAGAGAGTTTAATAAAGATGTATGTTATTAATTTCCTTTAAACCGAAATATAATTTTGTTGTTGTTAATGTACAGCCATTGGAGAACATATAGGCATGCAATAGATATACATTTTCTCCTTTTCCTAAGAAATTATGAACTACAAAGAAATTCTGATCATGAAAACCGTAAAATAAAGCGTAAGGCAAGGGGTTAATGAAATGTTACCAATATATTTGTGGTATTTTTCTATACCAAATATGATATAATTCCGATGATATTTACTTGTGTAATAAACGATGAAAGTTTTGGACGTAAAGAAGTAAGAATATAGGAAAGAAAGAGACGACAGGAGTCGCGGCCGCCGGCACAGTTCAATGGCCCGCGTGTCCGTACAATGTAATGCAAATAAAAAACTTCCGTCGTTCATTACACAAGTAAATATCATCGGAATTATATCATATTTGGTATCATTTTCATTAGAAAAATGCCACGAATATATTGGTGAAAGTTCCATGAAAAAATAATCAAAAATAAAGAAGTTTTGTAATTGGATTAGTAGTGATTCACACCGATATACCCCACCCAGGATCAGATTACCCGGCATATTTACACTGCTCGGCGACCGAGGCAGCTCGAGCTTCACGGCCCTTCCGGGGATACCCCGCAGTGGAAGGAGTAGGCCAAGGGACATAGATCGTAATGTTCCGTTGGACTTAGATCGCGGGGTTACTGTAACAAGTAACTCAACGTTCTTCAAACTTTAAGATCCTTTTCTCGAAACATATTTTAATAGTCGCTTCTGCGACAGAAAGCATTTTTAGGGACTCTGCACACCCATCCGAGACGGGCCCCGGAGAGTTTTTTTATAGCTTTGGTATAAGCAGGGCTCTCCGGGATCTCTGATCCGGTGTGGTACCGATTCTTCCCTCGCGCCATCGAAGGGCCATAATTCTTGCACTTTCGAGCGCGCGTTGGCAGTTCCCTCTATGCATAGTACAAAAACAATGTTTCCAGGGACTCCGCACCTCCTCAAAGTAAACTATCTAAACTAACTAGCTAAATCCCGGTCCGGCCCGTCCCGGATGGGTGTGCAGAGACCCTTAATCGTTCCAGAGTTTCTCGGATAATTCTGAGCAACAATTGAGAAATTTGACGACGGTCACCGAAACGACTTTCGTTCAGATAAATTTTCGATCCGTTACACTGTGTGTGTCAGTGCGAATCGGACGATTTGGACGAGCCGGCGTGCGATCAAATGCAAAACTGTTCCGAGAAGCGAACAGACGAATTAACTGAACCGTGTACGTGCGGTTTTTTCATTAAAAGGAACATCCCCATGACAGCGCTACCTCGTGCTCGCTCCTTGCACTCTAATTAATCATTTCACGTACAGCCGCATCACGCTCGATTGAAACTCAGAGCGACAGGATTATCGTCGGGAAGCAAAGCCGAGGAAATCTCGCATCGAGGTGCACCGCTACATTCGCTATCGTGTCATCGCAAAACAGAGAGAACAAACCGAGCGAGCCTGGCGCTCGGAAAAAAAAAGGGGAAGAAATGAAAATGAACAAACGACTTTTAATCAGGCCGCGGGAGCGATTTGCTGGTAATTAACTTTGCATTACCACACGGACGGACCGCTCAAAGTCGACGAAACTTTGCATTTAAATTAAAACGAAGCCAGCGGCGCCGTTTGAGCGACAATTTTCTTATAAAGAAATACATTCTGTGTTTTTTTAGGAAAAATTATATATTCGTTGCAAGCAATATTATTGTGTAGAACGGGATAAGTTCGTGCGATTTTGATGAGTAAACTGCGGAGTTTATGCAGTTATGAAAAAAATGTGTTGATGCAATTCAAAATAGTAAAAGTACGAAAAGAATTTGTAAGTATCGATATTATTATTTTCATCTTGTTGAAATTATTAAACAAAGAATGACGATTTGATTTGGCTTTTGTTTCTCACAATCAATGCAAACAATTTTTATTTTGCATAAAGATTCGCAGTCTATTGATGAGATACACAAGGTATTTGTAGCTACTCTTTTTTCATAATCTTAATTATTTTTCTACCTCTTGTCGTAATTACAAGTATATCTTAAGCGCTGCACTTTGTTCTTTTTTTCTATTGCGAAAAATGCTCCAAAAAAACGACCACGGATATCGATATTATTATTTTCATCTTGTTGAAATTATTAAAGAAAGAATGACGATTTTATTTGGCTTTTGTTTCTCACAATCAATGCAAACAATTTTTATGCAGACAATTCTTATTTTGCATAAAGATTCGCAGTCTATTGATGAGATACACAAGGTATTTGTAGCTACTCTCTTTTCATAATTTTAATTATTTTTCTACCTCTTGTCGTAATTAAAAATATATCTTAAGCGCTGCAGTTTGTTCTTTTTTTCCATTGTGAAAAATGCTCCAAGAAACGACTACAGATAAGGTGCATTATTGACGAAAATTAGTTGGTGTAATTTAAGACGGCAAAAGGATTAAAAAAAATTTGGAAATATCGATGTTATTATTTTCATCTTGTTGAAATTATTAAAGAAAGAAAGACGATTTTATTTGGCTTCTGTTTCTTACAATCGATGAAGGCAATTTTAATAATTTCTCAGTCTATTGCTGAGATGTCTCTGTATGCATCTGCTACATAAGTTATTTGTACTTATTCTTGTCTTTTTTAATAACAATTGTTCTTCTGTTCATGTTAAAATCCATCAAAAACGACTACGGGCAAGATGGACATTCGTCGCGTACTGCTTTACGAGTTTTGGAAGAGTGTAGGTACTAAAGCAACAGAAACGTGAAATGTTTAAAACATTAATGGAAGGGAAATAAATATAAAGAAGAAAGAAATTCAAGAGTGACATTTTACTCCGGGCGTAAACGAACCTGCGGTTGAGCACGAATTATTAAAAATAGAAAAGACCAGAAACTCAAACGCCAAGTTGCGGCACTCGTGTCTTCAGTGGTTGTAAATAATTTCGGATTGATTTCGAGCAAGTTCGTACAAGCGAAAAAATTGGACAAGTTCCGAGCACCTTTGGGAATGTCCCGCGTTCGATTCCGCAAAAGTTGAGAGAGTTCAGTTGCGGTCCTGGGAAAAATTCGCGTGGATTTCGAAAGTTCCATTTACCATGAGTGAGGAGTTGCAACGAGCCTGTCGTGTTCCCGAGGAGACAACCAAAAAGAGAACGAGCTTCTCGGAGGAATCTCCTCAAGCAGAATGGCGGCCTTGTTAAATGGCCTCGCGCGGAAAGATTAACGCGCCACTTCATTTCGGGGGACTAAATTTTCTTAACCGTGTAATCACGCGTTGCGGGGATGGAAGAGATCGCGAGAGAGAGAGAGAGAGAGAGAGAGAGAGAGAGCCCGACGCGAACGCACTATTATCCTGTAATTGCCTGCCATTACCGGGAATTTATGCGACCGCTTGTTGAGTTAGGGAAAGTCGCGTCATCCCCCAGGGAGCCTGCATAGCCGACGACGCCGTCCGATTGATAAGAGTTCAGTTGCGGTCCTGGGAAAAATTCGCGTGGGTTTCAAAAGTTCCATTTACCATGAGTGGGGAGTTGTAACGAGCCTGTCGTTGTCCCGAGGAAACAACCAAAAAGAGAACGAGCTTCTCGGAGGAATCTCCTCGAGCAGAATGGCGGCCTTGTTAAATGGCCTCGCGCGGAAAGATTAACGCGCCACTTCATTTCGGGGGACTAAATTTTCTTAACCGTGTAATCACGCGTTGCGGGGATGGAAGAGATCGCGATAGAGAGAGAGAGAGAGAGAGAGAGAGAGAGAGAGAGAGAGAGAGCCCGACGCGAACGCACTATTATCCTGTAATTGCCTGCCATTACCGGGAATTTATGCGACCGCTTGTTGAGTTAGGGAAAGTCGCGTCATCCCCCAGGGAGCCTGCATAGCCGACGACGCCGGCCGATTGATGAGTTCAGTTGCGGTCCTGGGAAAAATTCGCGTGGGTTTCAAAAGTTCCATTTACCATGAGTGGGGAGTTGTAACGAGCCTGTCGTTGTCCCGAGGAAACAACCAAAAAGAGAACGAGCTTCTCGGAGGAATCTCCTCGAGCAGAATGGCGGCCTTGTTAAATGGCCGCGCGCGGAAAGATTAACGCGCCACTTCATTTCGGGGGACTAAATTTTCTTAACCGTGTAATCACGCGTTGCGATCCAGGGGATGGAAGAGATCGCGAGAGAGAGAGAGAGAGAGAGAGAGAGCCCGACGCGAACGCACTATTATCCTGTAATTGCCTGTCATTACCGGGAATTTATGCGACCGCTTGTTGAGTTAGGGAAAGTCCCGTCGACCCTCAGGGTGCTTGCATATCCGACGACGCCGGCCGATTGATAAGAATATAGTTATCTACGACCGTGACTATAGTCACCGTGTCCCGGGCCCGCCAACTTTGCCGACTAATAAACGAACTTTCGGTAGCCCGAATGTCCCGGGCTTAGCGAAACTTCCTCGAGCACACCGCCATCTTTTCTCCAGTGTCTCCTGCCTTAAATATTAATGTCTGTCATCCTATTACTATTTTCTTCGGGACCGGCGCGAAACGGTTCTCATAATGAAAACCGCGCGACACCAAACTCACCCACAAGTCTGCTCGAAACAATATTCAACCACTTGAACTATAATGTCGAGTCAGACGAAGTGATGAAGATTTCGAACATTATCTACGAAATATGCATGCTATTAAGTCCCGCGGAAGAAAATTCTATTTTATTAATCGATATACAGGCTGAGGCTCCTGAGGGACATCATCGACATTAATTTTTTAATGGGTTTTATCACTCTGCTCAGAAGCGAAAGCTAACAGAAGGAATTCTGATAAATAATTGAGGCTGCGGATGCGGATGAAATTAACTCCAAACGATACGAAACTGACTGGAACAAACAATCGATTGCGTAAGAAGAATTCTGTGAGAAGAAAATAAATCTCAATCGACTGAAGTTGTTTTCCTTTCCGTTCGATACTTTGATCTCTGGGAATTTCTTCAAACCGTTCCCGAACGATTTAAACTCCTCCAAGAAGAGTATTGGAAATTCTACTAAATAATTAAGGTCGTGGATACGAGTGAAATTAACTTCAAATGCTGCAACGTCGATTGAAGGTAAAATGCGGTTCCTACTGCAAAGAATAAATTTCATTCAACTTGATTATTCCCCTTTCCTTTTGACACCTTGATCTCTGGAAACTTCTTTAAACCGTTCTCGAACAGATTAAGCAACTTCAAGAAAAGTATTGGAAATTCTCCCAGATAATTGAGATTGCAGGTGTGGGTAAACTTAACTCCAAACATTGCAACATCGATTGGAAGAAAAATCTGTTTTGACTGGAGAGAATCAATTTCGCTCAACTTGATGGCGTCCGCCTTTTCTTTCGACATTTTGATCCATGACGGCTTCGAAGGCTTCACGCAAATCTGTGACGAGTATTGGAAATTCTCATAAATAATCGAGGTTGTAGATGCGGATAAAGTTAGTTACTGTTTGCGCCTAAAGGCGCTTTTAAAATTTGGTTTCCTGGTACTGTTGGCGCCTATAATAGGCACTTAACTTACTTCGATCCGCTGAAACGATAGACGCCTATAGGCGTTCACATTAAAAATTCCTCCGTTCTCAATGAAGGTCGCGATTGAATTCCTGCCGTAGCAAAAGGGTTAAAGCAAAAATCGGTTGCGCCTACAGAGAATAATTTTCACTCGACTCGATTGTTTGCTTTTCCCTTCGACATTTCGATCTCCGGGAATTTTTCTAAACGGGTATTGTAAAATCGATCGGAAAGAAGGAACAAAATTACAGTTATTCGCAACGAAGACACGATTACGATTTCCGTGGTCCCTACTTTGAAGGTTAAATTTGTGTCCTAACCTAATCTAACCTAACCTTACCACCTAACCTTACCTAACCTTGCCTGCCCTTGCCTAACCCTGCCTAACCCTACCTGACCCTGCCAAACCCAGACCTGACCCTACCTAACCCTACCTGACCTTGCCTAACCCAGACCTAACCTTACCTAATTTAATCTAATCTAATCTAACCTAACCTAACCTAATACGTCAATAATATTCACTGCTAATTGAGTTTTAATATATAGACATTTCTCGAGTCTCGTATAAGCAATTGTGAGCGGAGCCTTTACGTTCCCCCGGCCATCATTTCGGGAGGGAGGCAGTTGTTCTGCAACTTCACCGAAATATAAATGTACTCGGAAACTACGCAGCTGAGAAAAAAATGTCATACGACATAAATTGTTGGAAATTTAATTTTCTACAAAAAAGGTCTCTTGATATTTTGCCATATTTCGTATAGTTACCGAGATATTTGTAGATTTATAAAAAACAGGAAATCTACTTTACCGGCTAAACCAGGCCCATTCGATACCTCCGACATATACATTTTTTTCTTAAAATGACCCCAAGAACATAAATTTAACCTCTAAACAAGAGGCCACGGATATCGTAATCTCCCCGCAACAAATATCCAAAAAATGTGAGAAAGACAGAGCTGTTTGTATCTCGGACGACCGGAAACACATGGTTTTCGCGTAAAGGAAAAATCCAGAGGACGTAAGCCGAAAATTTCAATCGATGGCCGCCTAATTTATTAATTTAGATAGTTCTTTCTCCCTGTAACGAACGCTGGGGAGCGTGTCCCTCGACGACTGCGAATCGATCGTTGGACCACCGGACACGTCGATGTTCGTTACACTGGTTTATTTATTGTTTTTGTCGGGTTGGTCAGTCTTCCGGCGATCCAAAAAAAAAAGGGGAAGATGGCCAATTATTTTTTGATAATCGCGTTTCACAAACTGTTGCCGCTAATCTTCCGGCGAGTGAACAACTGTGCACACTGTGCACTGTACACTGTGCGCACGGGCTTGCGCGCGTTTTGCTCGTCTGTCTGTGAATAAAAAAAACTGTCGCTGTTGTTGCAAGCGTTCCGCGCGTTTTCACGCGACGTTTCCGCTACACGAATTACTTTTGTTAATACGATATTAGTAGACAGAACACACTCGACCGGAACAAGACTCCCCGTAAACCCGGCTGCGTTAACGACCTGAGACGTACAAATTGCCGCGGAGTTCTCTCCTCATTTATAATCGAGCGAAATGTCCCCCACCTGCTGTTTACGCCCGGCGTCCTATAATTCCTGCTCGCGTCATCCTTAAGTCTCTGCCCTCCGTCTCCATAATGCGTGCATACGCCACCGGAGTCGGCCGCGGACTCCATTGTCTTGTGTATTCAAAACGACGCGCGTTCGCCAAAGGGAGAAAATCGCAGAAATCCTGGACGAATATCGAAGCTGCGCTGTTGCGAATAATTATACGCTCGCACGTAAACGTACATCTGGAGCCGATTAACGTAAAAGTGGTGCGAATCATAACAGTTAATCCTTTGATGTACGAAGTATTTTCGATCTTTTATTCTAGAACTTGCTTTGATAATATATTAGGTCGTCCCATAAATTCTTACCGCTTACTGTTAAACTATTTAAATTAATATTTTAAATAATCTTTTAATACTTACGAAAAAATGTAATCATTCTATCGTTCTGCAACCCCTTGCCACCTTTTTGGTAAAGACATTATTCCGTCACTATAAAATTCCTGTGGTTTTTTCATTGGAAGACGACATCTGCGGAACGAACTTATGGGACGACCTAATATTTCCATAGTATTCGCTAGCCTACGGATTATCACAATAATATTCGCATACTTTTAAAAAGACGATAACTTTCTTAACCCTTTGCACTCGGAGCTATTTCAACTGAAAAATCAAACATTTCTTCTGTCCAAGAATATTTCCATTGTACATAATGTTTTTAATTTTATGCGTATGAAACTGATATAGTACCTCATACAATATTTAAATGTTTAGTAATTTATGAAATATAAACAAATTTAATAATGTAAACAATATTTTGAATAATGGTATAATAATTTGTAGTGGCGCCTCTGAATCGCCATTCGAGTGCTGAGGGTTAACACTAGGTTCACGGAGCGCTAAAAATGATTATTTTACATAGCTTCATAAAAATACCAAGAATTTATCTGTCCAAAGTTGTAGCCATTTTGTTTAATAGTAGGTATAAAGAAATAAATTTGTTGAATAATCTCTCATGGATGCATCTTTATAATCTCAATAATTATGAATTAAAAACATTAGAACCCGCCATTTTGGCAAACCACTTGAACACGTTAAACGCCTATTAACCCCTTC
The DNA here is from genome assembly GCA_913789915.3 of Sphecodes monilicornis. Lineage (NCBI taxonomy): Eukaryota > Metazoa > Arthropoda > Insecta > Hymenoptera > Halictidae > Sphecodes > Sphecodes monilicornis. Next base: position 23,789,253 of record OU565287.1, read on the forward strand.
GCTTATAATATCGTCTGAGAGACGTGATGAAGATTCTGAACAGGGTCTAATAAAGATGTATGTTATTAATTTCCCTTAAACCGAAAAATAATGCTAATATGTTGTTGTTAATGTACAGCCATTGGAGAACATACAGACATGCAATAGATATACATTTTTCTCCTTTTTCTAAGAAATGATGAACTACAAAGAAATTCTAATCACTATAACCGTAAAATAGATCGCAAGGCAAGGGGTTAATTTTGTCTCGCTTTGCATTTCACTTTTTACTTAATTTTACGTACAAAACGTATTTAATAATTATTTAATAATTATTGCGCAAGACTTGCTTACCCATTAGTGTTTAATTTGTATCAATTAAATAAATTACCTATTGCTTTGTATATTCGATGCCGTAAGTCCCCATGTACTGACATAGCATTTAACGCGTTCATTTCTTCGTGATCTTCGTAATCTAAAATTGATTAAAAATGCCAATGGTCCCCCTTGATAACATGTACCATCTCTAGAAATAATTTTTTTGTACAACGCATAATTTAGAATAAACCTGTAGACTATAATAATATTTCTAAATGAAAAAGCTCCATTTCATTTACATTCTAAAATCGGAAACTTCATATTCATATGCACGAACTTAATAGGATCACCATCCGGTCGCTTGTGCCACGATTTCGCAAACACTCTGCATAATGGTCTCATTTGTAACAATACGGGACGCCGATGGTACGGAAAGTAGAGGATCGAGCGTCGTCCCTGAAGGGTTAAAATGGCGACGGGAAAGCAAACGATCGAGGAGGAGGGATCAAGAAGAAGACGCGAACATCCAGCGGGAAGATCAATTGCGCGAGAACCGAGCATCTCGTGGGATAGATCGCCGACAGCAAAGATCCGTGGACGAGCGAAGCCACGATCGCGCGGTAGTCGACAGTGACAAAAGACGAATCAGGTTTCATATATTTTTTTTTCTCTCCCCTGTTCTTTGTTTCACAATGACTCGGGGATTGGGGGAGGCGGCGGGGTCGGAAAAGAGCAGACGTAACTCTGCAGTAAATATTTGCCCGTGAATGAAACGCGCGTCTTTATTCACCGTTTTCCTTGTTGCCTTTATCTTCTTCCCGGCTAGTTTGCTGAAGTTCCTCGAGCGAAATCGTTGTGTCCAACGAAAGAAACGAATTACTTTCGAGGATGGTTCATTATTTCGATTATACGGGGGCTAATTTATAAAAGGAAGCCGCCGAAGAAACAGACCCGGCAGACATTTTTCAACGAGAAAGCCCGCGGAGTACTCGAACAAATCCGAGGGAAGTAATTGCTCTGCCGTGTCTTCGACAGCAGGGAAAATACTTTTGACACCGCGCCCGATCGAACACCGGTCAAAGGGGCGAAATTAATTTGACTGAGAATCGATTAATTAAATTAATTTGTCCGAGCCAAATGAGTCTGTTTCCAGATCCCACGAAGAAAGCGCACACTTTCCCGGATCAACTCGGAAGATTCGGTGTTAATTAACAGACTGTAGATTTATTATTCATTTTTGCCAAAAAAGTTTTCAAAATATAGCAGTTACTTTAAGTAATGAAGGCTAAAACGATATACTGTATAGACATATGTTATCAAGGTCAACTTTCTAAATAACCTACAAGAGGTTTTATTCGTCGCTCGTATTTTTTCAAAAAGTTATGAACAAAAATATACCGATGCTACTTAATGTAATTTGCCAGTATCTACATGAATGTGATTTTGGATTTGACCTATGCTATCAAAGACATTTTCTGAAATTGGACAACCTTTGTTGGGGACTCCGCTCGAGATTTGGCCGAGAGCTCCAGAGGGTCGCCGAAATCGCACAGCGGTGTGCGTGCAGCCGGAAGATGGAAGGTGGAGGTGTATGTGAAGCGCGGTTACGCGAATGAATAGAAAGAGAAGTGGACTGTATTAATGTGATTGCACTAGATATTTAATAGAACTTTGTGAAACTATATGTACAAATGAAACAAATGTAATAAACGAAAAGAACAGAAATGAAACGAACTAAATATACGTGAACAGAACTTGAAATGAGATGAGGGGAAGCAGTCGCCGAAATAGAGATATGAGAGATCGCGTGCGAAAATCGACTGCTTCCTGGAGAGACTTGAATCGAAGTGGCCGTTGCCAGGGATTGTCGCGCTCCTCCGAAATTTTAGACAATGCCATGATTGGCTAACCTAATTAGCATTTTTGAAGAGAGGGAGTGCGTAACAACCCTTGGGAGCGGTCGACTGTACAAACATTGCGTATAAAAACTGTGCGCTCGCAGTTGAACAGGTGCGAAATAATGCGCACGGTTTTTGTCGCGGACGCAAAATTAGAGCGAAGCGGCGAAGCCGAGGTCGAACGCGAGTTCAACCACAAACAACGCTTGATACATATGTTCTTATTTCGAATTATAATTAATCCAAGATTTATAATTGAATTAATCCCGAACAACCTCAAAATGGTGTTAGGTCTGGGTTATCCCCACGGACTTAAGGACTGTGCATTATGCTGCGGGGATGAGGCGAAAGACGGAAGGGGTATCAACTTGTCGGCCATCTTGGATGGCAAACACTGTGGTGCGCTCTATTGGCAGTGTTGGAATATGGTGCAAGATGTCACGCGCATGCACGGAGATTTCAGCCTCAGTAAAGTAAGATTCTCGATAAAATGGGGTACCTTGTGCACCCAGCAGAATTTTAAAAAATTGGTATGATTTGATTCTGAAAAGTGAGTGTATAACATGTGTATTTGTGTATATTTTGTAACTCGTAGGACACGTCCTGAAGTCTTTTTGTCCGGAATAGATTGTTTCGAGACATTCCCGCCAATATAACTGTCTCAGGGTTCCACTACCTCTGTCATCATGATATAGATACATTACTGTTTTGGCCACGCATGCGCGTGAAATCTTGCACCATATCCCAACGCTATCTATAGGCAACTTTAAATACTAGTTGCGCGAATTTGCAATGCAATCATGCGGGAAATAGATACACATAATTTATTTATAAATTTATATTGGTGCCGAATGTGCAATATTTTGTGTATATACATATATACAGATATATATACATATACACTTTTTATGCATTCATTTTTCAGAATCAAATCATATCAATGTTCCCGCAACGTTATACAGATGGCAAGACTAGTTTTGCCATCCAACATGGCCGCAGTCTACCATCCCTCCCCGCTCGCGGCACGACCCCTCTCACCTATAAACCCACTTTATGCTCAGTCCTTTAAGTCCGTGGTTATCACCCATCACCAACCTAACCTCAAATCAACTTGGATTATATCTCCTTTTAACAGTTTGTACGAGAATAAAGTGTACTTACAACCAAAATTTAACAAAGATTTTCTATATTTATCTCGGAAACTATGTCCGACAACATATGTCAAGGTCAAGGTTATCCGAGGTGACTCCCCTTAACATTTACCTATTTTTTTAAACGTAGAATCACCTTTCCGCCATTTTCGATTGCACCACTAGTTACCGATCGTCCAGTATATCCAATTGTTCATTGAATCGTTTTTGTAAGATGTTTCAGCATAAAAATATGCTGCGTCGATTGCGAGGATAGGAAATCAAATGGAGATTGATTTCCTCCCTTAATGGACAGGGTGAATGCGAATTGGAAATGTCCAGCACGTTCGTGGGAAAGGCGCGAGGTCGACGCAATTTCACGAGATAAATCCGAACAAAACTGTGAAACCGAAAGACGCCTACCTGTTTTCTTTTCATACATGTTAAATGCATATTGCAAACGTCGGCGTACAATGCCGCTCGAAAAACATTTTATCACCTGTCCTCCGAACAATGAACTTCGCTTTTGTCTCGAAACGAACATACAAATGGATGCTGCAAGCTTTTATACATACTGTTACAATTATTAAACGCAACTAAAGGGGAACAGAAACACGAGTAGAAACAAAAACGAAAAGAAAGAGAGAGCCGCATGAACGACGAGTTGTGGAAGTCGGTGTTGAACGAGCCACCCCAATTGTCGTTAACAATGCAACTCCATATTTTTCACAAATATCGTGCACATCTCTGTCACATGTATCGAGATACAGTATTTCATCGGTAATAGTCCCAAATGTCTCCGACATAATTGTCCCTGAGATATCCCCACTAGTGCGGGGTGTACCCCCTTGAGGGGCCGTGAAGCTCGAGAGGCCTCGGTCGCCGAGAAATATGACACCATGCGGCTCGGGTATATCGGTGAGACCATACTAATCCGAATTTCCAACTTCTTTATTATTTATTATTTTTTTATGGGACTTCGATGACCATATTTGTGGCATTTTTCTAATAAAAATGATACCAAATATGATATAATTCCGATGATATTTACTTGTGTAATAGACAATTAAAGTTTCGGGCGCGAGGAAGGCCGCCGACTGCGACTCTCCGCGTCTCTTTCTTTCCCATACGCTATCCTTCCTCGCGCCCGAAACTTTAATTGTCGATTACACAAGTAAATACCAGCGGAATTATATCATATTTGGTATCATTTTTATTAGAAAAATGCCAAAAATATGGCCATCGAAGTCCCATAAAAAAACAATGATTAATAAAGAAGTTGGAAATTCGGATTAGGTATGTTTACATTTCTCGGTGACCGAGGCCTCTCGAGCTCGGCTGTCCTTCTCTACGTTCGGCAAACCTCAAACAATGATATCCCTCGCGCATAATTGTCCCTCCACAGACCCGTGTTGTGGACAATTATCGATGAAATACTGTATTACCGTATTACATTGTTCGTATGATTTACGGTATTGAAGCTGTTTGCAAGATTTTATCGGCAGATGTTTGGTTACTGTCGGTACAACAAAAATGAATTTCGGAGGTTGAACGAGCGATGCTGTTGCGGAAATATGACCGACGAGGTATTCAACGTGTTAACGAGTGGCCATAGGAACGCGAACGAATAGAATTACGCGGTTATAGCCGAAAATCTGCTTGCTGTTTCAAAATGCCGGCGGACTCGCGTACGGTACACATCTCTGGCGGAAATCACCTTTGTTAATTGCCGAGGGCTGGTCGGTGTGCAACGCGACGGTGACTGGGAAAACGCTTCACGCATTTGTTTTTCGCTATTTACGCGACCTGAATGAAAATCACTGGCACGGAAGTGGTTGTGCCTCGAGTACAATCGACGATCTACCGGCTGCCGATGAGACACTCGAGTTACCACTTGCCTTGTTAAAGCTATTTTAACCGATGCAAAACACCCCACTATTTACGTCCTTATTTCTCGGGAAACTGCACAGAGTTCGCCGACTTGTTATGTAAATAACAAAGGATTCCTGTCGAATGGCGCGTGGCTTCGACGCACCCCCCACAGTGGTCCCGAATCGGGATTTACCTGTTCGGTACAGGGACCATAACTCTTGCGACCAAAATGAGGAAAGTTAGAAAAGTGGACTGCCGATTGTTATGCAAAATAGAAATCGTCCGAATACAGTGACGAGCAAAAATGTATGAACAATTGAAACAGCATAACTTTTTTCAAATTAGACCAAATAACATGAATCTTTCTTCAGGAGGATTAGTTTATTACATGATCGGTAAAAAAACGGTAATTATATAGGAAAGGTCTGCGTACTCCGATTTTGATGAAATTTTAATATATTATAGATTTCGACATTTTGAACAACTTTTTCCTTTTCCAATATAGAGGGGTCGCTTTTAGTTTTCGAGATACAGTATTTCACCGGTAATTGTCCCAAATGTCTCCGACAGAATTGTCCCTGAGATATCCCCACTAGTGCGGGGTGTGCCCCCTTGAGGGGCTGTGAAGATATCGGTGAGACCACACTAATCCGAATTTCCAACTTCTTCATTATTCATTATTTTTTTATGTGACTTCGATAACCATATTTGTGGCATTTTTCTAATATTCTTCCTCGCGCCCGAAATCGTCGATCACACAAGTAAATATCATCGGAATTATATCATATTTGGTATCATTTTTATTAGAAAAATGCCACAAATATGGTCATCGAAGTCCCATAAAAAAATAATGATTAATAAAGAAGTTGGAAATTCGGATTAGGTATGTTTACATTTCTCGGTAACCGAGGCCTCTCGAACTCGGCTGTCCTTCTCGACGTTCGGCGAACCTCAAACAATGATATCCCTCCGGCATAATTGTTCCTCCGCAGACCCGTGTTATGGACAATTATCGATGAAATACTGTATTTGCAAAAAGCTATCGCTAATGTTAATTTCATAACGGAAACCATCTTTTTAAAAACACTGGTTGGGTGTGTGTGGTATTCTCGCTTCTCATCTCCACAACGTGTTTACAAACAAAAAATAAACAGATGCGGCCCGAAAATCCAGGAAATGTCTTTGAAAATTGAAAGCTCAACCTATCTACAGTCACTCCCATTAATATTCGTACACTCTAAAAGTCGATCACGTATTTAATATTGGATCATGTGACTTGGATTTTTTTTTTGAAAAGTTAGAAGAATTAGTTTACTACACGTTGAAAAAAAGAAATTTTGAAAAAATTGTAATTGGTCGGAATTACAAAGAAAATACTAAAAGTTGTTATTTATAACTGTCTTATGTGTCCATATTGAAAATTCAACAAATACGTTTTGTAGATCTGTGTCAACTGTATACACTCTGAATATTTCACCAAAATCGGCAAACCTTGCAATGAGCTACAATTGTTTGAAGATTGTAAAAATTGCAGCTTTTCACAATTTTCGGCCTTAGCCTATAATAAATCGAAGGATTCTTACGTCATTCGATGCCTGTCGCTGTTTTCCACGTAATCCAAATTGGATGAAAATTTGGAAATGTATACAATTGATACAGATCTACAAAATGAATGTTTTAAATTTTCAACGTAAGCCACATAAAAAAATTGTAAAATACAACTTTTAGTATTTTCTCTGCAATACCGACCAATTGCAATTGTTTTATAATTTCTTTTTCACGTCATGTAGTAAACTAATTATTCTAACATCTCAAAAAAGTCCAAGTCGTGTGGTACAATATTAAACAAGTTATCGTCTGTTTAAGAGTGTGCGAATATTAATGAGAGTGACTGTATGTATGATCAGAGTTATCTACAGGAGTTCATTCTGCTTGTTTCTTCTGTTATTCCATTTCCTGGATTTTCGGGATGCATCTGTTTATTTTTTGTTTGTAAACACGTTGTGGAGATGAGGAGCGACAATACTCGAAAACTAAAAGCGACCCCCCTATATAGGAAAAGGAAAAAGTTGTTCAGAATGTGTTGCTCCACAACATATTAAAATTTCATCAAAATCGGAGTACGCAGACCTTTTCTATATAATTACCAAAAAAACTATTGAAAAAATTGCAATCATTCGGAAATCGTGAGAAAAATAGCAAAAGTCGATTTTTACAATTTCTTTTATCGGAACCTGTATTGATAATTTAAAAAATGAGTTTTGTAGGCTCAAATAAATGATGTACACCTGGGCACGGTTGGGGCTCCTCAAACGCTTGCTTCCCCCACCAACCTCTTCTTCATACAACGCGCATATCATTGGCGATTAAGGCATAAGGATCTCTTAAAGCTGAGAATTTGCCTTTTTGTCGTTCGAAGAGGAGAAGAGAAATGCCGGGTGGAGAAATTTAATATCGCGGTTGCCCGGATAATCCCGTGCAGCTTAAAAGGTGCGAAAAAAGAAAACAGAGAAATAACCCCTAGGGAGCGGCAGGGATCTTTGGCCACGGATTTACGGTGTTGGCCGAGCGAATAGCTGGCGAGCACACGGGGAATTTGCGTTGAAAACGCGCGGCTGTAGCAGCCACCGCAACCGTGGACGTTGGTCTCCGAAAACCTCTGGATTCTTTTTCACGCGATCCCCTCGTCGAGGAAAGAATAGAACAGAAACAGGGGTGGCTCCACGGTTGACCTGCTTACGGCTAAACGCCGTTCTCCCCCGTCGAAACAGCAAGCAAATTCTATGTGATCAGCGAACAACGTGGTTCGCGCGATCCAACCGTAAATCAGGTTCCCACGGATTTATGCGCGCCGAGTAACTTCGCTTTTAAATATCAGAATCGTAAATTACTTCTATTCTCGTGTTTGTACACGACGCGTCTACCGTATCGATTACTGCCGCTAAATTATTGCCGCACCAATGGTCATTGTTATTGTTATTCGATCACGCTGTTTCTAATTGCTGGTTAACAATGCTCCTCTTCCGAACATCGATCGAGCACTTTGCACGATTGCACTCTCCGCGGTCGCGGTATCTCGATGGGCAACAGTGCGAAATTGTACAGGTTATAGAAAAGCATAATTGCATTCATTCTTCTCGCGTTATGGATCTTGCAACGATGGACGTATGTATAATGAAGAAAAATTGAAACGATCGGTATTATCAATTTAGGTTAGGTTGCAAGAAATAAATCCGTTGAGAACACTGTCTCGAATAATGATGTACTGAAAGACACGAATTTCATGCTAGAAAACATAGGATGTCTCCCCAGATATTACCACCTTGATTTACGTCATTATTGTTATACGAAGCGAGAAATAATTGTGATTTCTATCGATCGAATTTTGAATTATGTTAGAGAAGGTGTTATTGGCGCAAGGTTCGATCTTTTTGATGATCTCAAAAAGATCGAACCTTGCGCCAATAACATCTTCTCTAACATGAAGCGAGAAATGTTTTGATAGGTGTTTTTGTAGGTGGACGCGTGAAGGACTTATAGAGGTCAACTTTGATTTTATATATGAAACTTTTATTCCGTATAAATAAGTATTAAAAATGATGATTTTGATACATATTTTAATTTAAATAATTTCATGAAAATCTCACTCTCCTAATGACGATAACATTTTATACAACGTTTTCTTAGAAATATTTAGTACTTTTTTTATAGAGAATAAAAAATTACATCGATTGATGCATAAAAGAACGCATCCAGCAACAAAATAACTAATAGCACGAGTTTGTGCATCACTTAAAACCATTTATTCTCCATCAGAACATTTCTCGCTGCGAATAATAATAAAAATGATGTAAATAAAGGTGGTAATACCTGGTGAGACGCCCTGTATATTCCAGAAGAACATTAAAGTAAGAGAAATGAACAAGCTGCGAACTCGCATTTTCCTCTACAATACGGTGATAATTGTTAAAGTCACATGATCGAATGTAAAAATCATCGAAGATCGTATGAAACATCTCTACGTTGGAACGCGTGTTATCAGAACGACTTTCCAAATTTTACGGACTAAATGCCGCGGTTTAAAGTGAACGATAGCACAATTTAAAGCTCGACAGCAAAGTCGAAAGTTCGGTGTAGAAATCGAGGGCTCTACTCACATTTTCTGCGGCCTTTGACTACGAGGACCTGATTCCAGCTTGGGGGTGCGGCGTGTGTCGCAAAATTGTGACCTTTCGGCTGCAGCCTCTTGATGATTTTCCTATGCGGCCGACTGGCGGGCCTGTCCGCGCGACCGTTCCCGAATAATAGAACGAAAATGAGAATTCGTGGCGTATTACGAGGGCATCGATCAAACGCGGCCGGATTTCATCAGAGGACGCCGGGCCAGAGGCATGTAAACGCGCGAGTGGGAGCTGAATGACACGATCGGGGAGGGAAAAAATAGGAGATGGACACAGAGAGAGAGACAGAGAGAGAGGAAGAGAGAAAGAGAAAGAGAGAGGGAGGACAAGAGAACGAACGAGAAGGAGAGGTGGAGTGGAGCAACCGGCGATTTTTAAAGAATCGCACCAGCGAGCGATATTTACGCGTCTCCGACGGCTGCTCCTACACGATCGGTTATTTATAAAGCCATTCACGATAATCAATAACCTATGCCGTTCTCCCTTGCGCGGCGAAAATTCACCAACACCTCGAACACTTGCAAAACCCTCTCTCGAACGGTTGAACCGGGGAATATTTCATCGACGAGCCTCTGCTCGGTACGCGCGTCGAGGGGCCGAAAGAGAGAGAGAGAGAGAAAGAGAGAGACGGAGAAAAAAAGAGAAGCATAGAGACAGAAATAGAGAGTAACAGTAAGGGGAATGTAAACCGCGTAAATTCGTACGACGATTCTTGAAGCGTGTCCGACCGAAGGAACGATAACGAAAGTTGCGCGTCGTAGATCGCGATATCACTATTCACCCCGGTCACCCTGTTCAACCGGTTAACCCGCCGCCCCAGGGGAGAATGTTTATTAAATACTAACGCGCAAGGGGGCGTCATGGGACGAAAACGGTTAATTATTAGCCGGCGGGATTCGTCGGCCGGATTACGCCGAATAATAAGCAAGAGTTCCGTTAAACCTAGTCGGGGCTACCAATGCCGGAGCTCGTAGACGGGGGCACGACGGCCACGAGGAGGAGAGGGGATAAAATGAGGAGAAAAGGCGATAAAAGACGGGGGGTTCGAGACACCCCCTGGAGTGTTACAGTGAAAAGTTTTGCCGGTACGAGTTATATACTTCACGGCAGTAAAACGAACCGGAAATGGGTTGTAAAGAAGTTTCGATGGCTTAGAAATCTATTCCTCCGCCGTACGGGGATGGCTCTATTCGCAGACGCAACCCTTCGTTCGTAATGCGAACGATATGCTGATAGCAATTACAGTAACGACAGTGGTTTTATGTGCTGTTTCAGTGCTGTGACGATGCGAAAGAGTATCCCGAGCTGTTCTTAGCGATTGTTGGGGGTAGTTAGCGGTTTTTGTGGCTGCAACACTGCGTTAACCGCGCTAATTGTATCGTGGATACCGTCCAATTAACACTTTGTACTATTAATACGCTGTGCGATGATTGCGCTTCATTGAAAAGCAACTCGATAATTTCCCTTTCAATGGCAAACTTTTATTAGATCATTTTGCTCGTTAGATACCCTCTTGATCGACGATTCAGCTTGCTGTCGACGAATTGATTAAGTAAGTCAACGGTCCGCTGTCGAGCTTATTAAAGACCATTAATCGTGGATAGCTGATCTTTCGAAGAAACGATGATCGTAATATTTAAGATTGAAAGCTGTAAATAGCACGGTGATGCGATCGAATAAATCGTTGCACGCCGAACGCCAGAGAATCCTCGTAAGATGAATCCAACAGCGAGATGCAAACTACAGTTTTTTCGGGATCCGATACTCGTCATTTATTCATTCATTCATTGCAATTTAATTCGTTGTCGTAACAAATGCGCGGCACGAAAATAAAGTGCTTTCTAATTAAAAGATCAGATTGAGAAATTATGTTTTAGGGATAGAATATCGGGGCCTGAAATTCTCGAGTACCCGAACATATTTATGGGTCGAACAAACTTTCCGGAAATATCGGGAATTTTTGAAACCCCTGCTAAGAACGTATGAAGTATCTCAACATATTTATACCAGAGCTGGGCATTATTTCAGATACAATATTTTAAAACTTATTTGAAATATTACTTGAAATAAAAAGTTATTTCACAAAAATGTTTCACTATTTGAAATAAATTATGTTATACTTTGTCCAACAAAATAATTTTAGGAAATAATTATCTATTCTTTTATTTCGTGAAATATATCAGTTCAAATAATAAAATAACAAGTTATTTTCTTATTTGAGATAAGTATTTCAAATGTCGAATGACATGTTATTTTATTATTTCATACAATGAATATTAAAAACATATTATAAATAAAAATATGGTTCGAGTTCTTTTAAAACTAAACATAAATAAGGCGAAATCTCAACTTACAATTAGTATCACACATTTCTCTTAATTATTTCAAATAAGTTTATTTCAAATGACTACACCGAAATAAATTATAATAAAGTTATTTAAAATAAATGTACTCAAATAAATTCCTCTCAAATAGTTATTTCATAGAGTTTATTTGAGATAATGTTATTTTCAATAATTAACTTATCTTTATTTGAAATAAAATTTGCCCAGCTCTGATTTATACACTAGAAACGGTATCACTTGCTACACGCAACATTCTAAACTTCCAGCACTTAACGTCCTCCGATCAGTGGCGATCGAGAAATTCAGTAGATCAAACCGATTATCTTCCTTCTCCAGTGGATTCGACGATTCTCGAGACAATTAAGACCACGTATCACATAAATGATGCCGGTGTATCGTCTCGCGACAGCACACACGAGTTCCCTAATCGTCGTCCCGGCGAACAACACTTGGAATATGTGGTGACAGGGAATTTGTCAGAGGATTGTATTGTAAAAACCGGAATCTGAGCTACGGACGCGGAAGAAAGAAACACGGCTCACCCCCGAATAAAAAGATTCCCGTGGCTTTCGCAGCGTGGCGTTATACAGTTCGCGTTACCTGAGACTCGGCGTGTCGCGATCTCCTTCCGATGAAACACCGGTGGATGAAACGTCGCACAAACGACACGAAGCGCTAAGCGCACGACCGGAAGTCTCTCGAGCTACTGTCAACGCCGATATAGTAGTTATTTCACCGACACACAGTCGCGCTTTCTTGCCGCCCGGTGGGGGATGAAAATTCCACGGGGGAGGGGACAGGTGAACCAGTCTGGATCGCAGGATCACTGGTGAAAACGAGGCTGATGGGTAGGGATGGGATTCACTACAGTCATTCACGTAATTGATCAAATACCCCCTCCACTTCTGCAGTAACGAATTTTCTGAAGCGATAGAGAATGATTTCGTCTGTGGTTCTATTTTACGAGCTGGCGCGGCACACATCCATTTAAAGTACAATCAAATCGCGGAAAAAAAATCGCAGCTCAGTTTTTAAGGGATTGTTGTAGAAGGGAGACCTGTTTTGTCAAATACGAATTAAAATAAGTGAGAGAAAAAAATTCTTTAACCTATGTAGAATCGTGTGAATCTGTACAATCTCGAATGGAGAAAAGTTACCTTCAATTTTTTTCACTTCGTTTAGTAATAAAAACAAATGTTTGAGTATGTTAAAGGAAGTGGAAGTAGAGACTTCACCCTTTAACCAGTTAACTGTGTAGCTCGATTTTGTATGTGGCTACTAAAAGTTTTTGAAAACTTTATTTATCACATATTGACCTCTCGTCAATTTCTTTGTTTCGTTTCTTTACTTCGTCTTTGACTCGAAAAATTCTAAAATGTCGACAAATCAATAATGCGTTTTAATTTTCACTACAAATCTTAACATAAATAAGAAGCAATAAATTTTATCACATGACGAATATACTCGGCAAAAACAGCTAACTGGTTAAAATGAGCACAGACAGATTGTTGTAAGATAGTTTTACATAATGTTTCTTTCTGTGTTTTGGATATTGAATGATGTTAGGGATATAATTTTTTCGTGATTTAAATTTTGTCATATCATCCATAACTATGTAATATTCTGAAAGGTATATGAGAAAGAATAAAATTGTATCGTTTCTAACAAGTTGACCGCATGTGATCAATTTTGACATATTCGTTAGAATCAGTATGTTGTACTGATGTCGTCCCCGGAGGGTTAACTTCATAGTGTCGTACGGTTAAATAATATCTATGGAAATTGAATCGATTGATAGTGCGTCACCCGTGGAACGAGAAAAATGACTTACAACTGCCGGAAGGCGCGCGGCCTCGAATAATCCGCACGCAAAGGGTTAACAACATATAATTAACCGAGACACGAATTCCGTCCGGCTTTTCACAATTCTGGCTCACCGTGCGCGACGTCGCAAAACTGACCATTGTATCGCAAAGTGCGGAATGCAGGACCTGCCGACCGGCCGACCAAAAAGTATCCCTCTCAACCCCCGTGGTTGGTTTCTGTGCCATTAATCCGGTCGCGGACGAGGGCGCGGGCGCGGGCTGCATAAAGGCGCGTGCAACAGCGAGCGAGTACACGAGCGCCGGCCGACATGCAAGAATAGCTACAGGAATCCTCCTAACGAGACAAGACGGGACCAGCATTATTTCCTGTCAGCGAAAAATATTCCAGCCCGTAACAATGAAATATCTATTCTGTGCCGTGCCCGAGATACTCGTGCAAGCCCCGGCATGTATCGCTGTTCAACCGTAACGAAGCGCAAAATAAAAACAGCAAGACGTTATTTTCTAGACATTTGTTGTGCATCGAACACCCTCCCACTTTCTCTCTCTCTCTTGCAGCCTCTCTTACATCCACCGGAACTCGATTTTCCGACGTCCGCGACGCCTCCGACCGATAAACTAGGCCTTTCTTTTCTGCTCGCTTGAACCGTGAACAGGCTGGGGCTGTTTTAACCCTTTGCGGATGCGTGCCGACAGCCGCCCAAGCAATTCTATCGTTCCGAGACTGCGACTAATTTTTAAATAAATTATTACTCTGAGAAAATATCGAGCACAAGACTTTTCTTTTCATTTCGTTCATATACTTAACACTAAACCAAGAGGTGGCAGAGATGAGGAGACAAGAGAGAGAGATAACGGAGAGGTTAAAGGATAGGGATAGCGAAGTACAATGGCAAGAGCAGCATACGAGGATAGAGCAGTTCAAATATAATGAAAGGTACAAATACATAAGAGTGACAGAATTACCGGGATATTTAAGTAAAGAGGGTAGAGGGGACAGTCAAAAACTCATAGCACGGGCAAGATGCGGAAATACAGAAAACTGGAACAAATATTGGTTGGGGTACGAGGCAAGAGGATGCGACCTATGTGGGGACAAGTATGGAAGCCTAGAACATTTGACAAGAGAATGCAGGGTAATGGGAGAAATGATCAGGATTGAGGATGTTGTGAGTGGGAGGAAAGATAGAAATGTCGTAGAGTGGTTGGAGAAGTTGAGGAGAAAGAGAGAAAAGAGAGTATGAATAGACCAAGGAATATATCAAACCAATGAACAAATGTTAGGGAATGGGTGAAATGATTGGGTTAGCTGTAATTAGGAGACTACCAGAGTAGGTCAGTGTAGGAAGGAGGGAGTCAAAGAAAAAGTGTGAGAGAAGGTATGGACGAATGTGTGAAATAAGATTTGTACAGTAGGTTAATGTAAACCAAGTTACATTTCTTGGCTGTAAGGCTGAAATAAACCAAATACATACATACTTAACACTAAACCTACCAAGCACAACACATTCCAAAATAAAACGCCTTAAAGAAGTGAAAATATGCGAATTTCTTTAAACTTTGTACCGTTTCGATTGCAATATGTGCTTAACCAGTTAACTGTGGCGATCTTCTTGCAAAGCGCGCACCAGTGTGTGTGGCGATTACGAGTTAGCTCTCAGGAAGTTATGAATCCAACTCAAATTATTTGCTTGTTTCATTTTGTCTTGACCTCTAAACATATAAAAATTTACGAATATAATTTAGTTTTCGCTAAAATTACAATTTAAATATCAAATTGTAACCAAATTTTACGCATGACGGATATAGTCGTCATGACACAAAATTCTGCCACATCTCCATGACGGATATAGTCGTCAAACACACTTAGCTGGTTAAATCAAGAAGTCAATTCAGACATTTCCTATGAAATCGTTTTTTCGAATTTAAATAATTGTAAAATAGAAAACCGGTCATTTTGACCGTGGTAGGTTTAGTGTTAACTCTTCAGTACAGAATTTTGTTGGTAATTATAGGTCTGCGTACTCCGATTTTGATGAAATTTTAATATGTTATGGAGCAACACATTCTGAACAACTTTTTCCTTTTCCAATATAGGGGGGTCGCTTTTAGTTTTCGAGTATTGTCGCTTCTCATCTCCACAACGTGTTTACAAACAAAAAATAAACAGATGCGGCCCGAAAGTCCAGGAAATGGAATAACAGAAAAAACAAGCAGAATGAACTCCTGTAGATAACTCTGATCATACATACAGTCACTCTCATTAATATTCGTACACTCTTAAACAGATGATAACTTGTTTAATATTGGACCATACGACTTGGACTTTTTTGAGATGTTAGAATAATTAGTTTACTACATGACGTGAAAAAGAAATTATAAAACAATCGCAATTGGTCGGTATTGCAGAGAAAATACTAAAAGTTGTGTTTTACAATTTTTTTATGTGGCTTACGTTGAAAATTTAAAACATTCATTTTGTAGATCTGTATCAATTGTATACATTTTCAAATTTTCATCCAATTTGGATTACGTGGAAAACAGCGACAGGCATCGAACGACGTAAGAATCCTTCGATTTATTACAGTTTAAGGCCGAAAATTGTGAAAAGCTGCAATTTTTACAATCTTCAAACAGTTGTAGCTCATTGCAAGGTTTGCCGATTTTGGTGAAATATTCAGAGTGTATACAGTTGACACAGATCTACAAAACGTATTTGTTGAATTTTCAATATGGACACACATAAAACAGTTATAAATAACAACTTTTAGTATTTTCTTTGTAATTCCAACCAATTACAATTTTTTCAAAATTTCTTTTTTTCAACGTGTAGTAAACTAATTCTTCTAACTTTTCAAAAAAAAAATCCAAGTCACATGATCCAATATTAAATACGTGATCGACTTTTAGAGTGTACGAATATTAATGGGAGTGACTGTAGATAGGCTGAGCTTTCAATTTTCAAAGACATTCTCTGGATTTTCGGGCCGCGTCTATTTATTTTTTGTTTGTAAACACGTTGTGGAGATGAGGAGCGACAATACTCGAAAACTAAAAGCGACCCCCCTATATAGGAAAAGGAAAAAGTTGTTCAGAATGTGTTGCTCCACAACATATTAAAATTTCATCAAAATCGGTGTACGCAGACCTTTTCTATATAATTACCAAAAAAACTATTGAAAAAATTGCAATCATTCGGAAATGACAATACCACACACACCCACCCAGTGTCAAATTCAATACAATATTAGCGATAGTTTTTTGCAAATATATCGAAAACTAAAAGCGACCCCCCTATATTGGAAAAGGAAAAAGTTGTTCAAAATGTCGAAATCTATAATCTATTAAAATTTCATCAAAATCGGAGTGCGCAGACCTTTTCTATATAATTACCATTTTGTTAATCAAGGAAAATATATTCGTCAAGTATGTTAAAAATAATTGCCGTCCGTTAAGGGCTAATTACCGCCCGTTAAGTGTTGATAGCCGTGTTTTCATTTTTCCGAATCGAAACCGAGCGATCCACCGTTCCTCCCTCTCTATGCTTCCGAGTGGTGCTCGAACCGCGGAAAAGATCAAGGACGGGTCGAAACACTCGAGATAGTTTTGCAGCAACAGTGACGACCATGCTCGCCTCTAGAATTCCCTCCTGTCCGCGTCATTTCGCCTGGGAACACACGCTTCGCTCAAACGGCGCGTTCTATTTAGAATGTTTAACACGATGACTGCTTTGACACACAGATCTCGATGACGGAACTGTCCTCTTGGACTTGGAAATGAAGTTTCGCGCTGGCCGATCGACCGTACGAAATTCGCTTATGGTCCGCGAAATAAGGGAGGATTAGAAACACGTTGGAACGTTGGAAACTGGAAACATTTTCTTTTATGATGGGGGATGCGGAATTAAGTGCGCAACGATACACACCGGTCGGAGTTCAATTAAAACGAATGCAAATGTAATTATCCACGTTCAGAAACGCTGTGCGAAGAGAACGAACTTTCCGCTTCATCGCATGAGAAACCATCTTTCGAGAAATAGGAACGCAACTTGGTTAGAAAAAATTACACAACCGTAATCAGTTGACCACGGAACCTTGTGCAAAATTTAATTTATTTTTGTAGAAATAACGTAATCGTCTCCTGACATTCTTCTGGTGCTTCTCCTTCTTCCATATTTCGTCTACACATTTCCTCATTGAAGCACGAAAACCTGCAGACATTTATTCGAAAGAGAAATTGTTCATCTCAATTGTACCGAACAAAAGTTGAGTGAGAATCTACAGAAAGTAGAAAAGAAATTTTCAACTTCTTGATAAGTAGTAATAACAATATACCTTCTGTCAGAATTTGCATAAAGATTCGCAGTCTAGAAGTTTGTTTTTACCGTTATATACAACGCAAGTAAGTTTCAAAGTACACGAAGCGGATCCTCGAGCAAATATCTATAAAAATCGTGGCAGGCAATTTTCTCGATTGAAACTTGCTTTCCGTGGAAGCAAATTTCAAAAATCCCTCGGCACGTTTTCTATCGCGTCTGCGCATGACCGACCACTTTCCCTTCTCTCAAATACCAATCCATGCGTGCTCAACGAATCTTCCGTCTCGATTTTCTCGCAAACCGAACCTCGACGTACGAAACAACACGTTACACTTTTCATTAATTTTCGATCAAGGAATTAGAGCATACCCCATTCACCTTGCTGTTAGAGCCCTACAGAGTCGTGAATTTTAAACGCTCTCAGGACCGGCAGAGAGTTAAACGAGAGGAGCCACAGCCGTAACAAAGTTTCCATTCCAGCAAATCCACGCGATCTTTACGATCGCTTTTAAAAAGAGAACGCGGAAAGTTCGATTGCTCGGAAAGCGGCGCGGCTCTTCGCTCGGTTTTACGTCCCGCGAAAATCTATTAACCGTTTACGCGAGGAAGGAAGAGCTCCGGTTGCGCGATCGAAGGAGACCGATAACCTTTCACCGACCCTCTAAAAACTTGGCCTCATCATCCGTGAAACTGGGGAGCCGTGATTCGAGAAAAATGGTCTCGCGATAACGCGGCGGTAGCAAACGGGAGACACGAAATAAATACGATACCGCTGAATAGACTGCCGGGAGAAAAAGAGAAGAAGAGAGAGAGAGAGAGAGAGGCAGAGAGAGAAAAAGGGGGTGAACACATATTTGAAACGTGGCCGCGCGTGGCCCCGCGTTAATTAACGCGAGCGAGTGGAGCGGAGCGGTGTGCCGGTTTGAGAAGCCGGCTGCAACCACGCGGCACCGCGACGCTCAAACAAGCCGGGGCTCTAAGCCTTTAAGCGAGGAGAAAATCGGAGACCTCCGACAGGCAAAGGAGAACCGCGAGGCACCATTATCAAAAGCAACCCCTCCGCATCCGCTGGATATCCGGCCGCCTCGCGATATCCTCTCGCCTTTGATCTCCGACGCGCGACAACCGACGAAAGGAGGGTTCGCGGGTTGCCGAGCAGGGCCGTTTTAATCGTTTCACACCGGTGCGGTCCCGGGACGTACACAAACCGCCCCTAACGAAGAAGAGGGTGACAACCGGAGATGGAAAACCGGCGTAGACCAGCCGAGGACCCGGCCCACTGCCACTCGAAAACCATCATCCCAAAGTGAATGCTCTCGAGCCAGCACGCGTCGGCACGTTGCATCGACTCCCGATGGTTCGAGCGCGATCCATCGCGATCGAACGGCTCTATGGTAAAGGAGGACACCGGGGACACGTTCCACGATAATAGCTTCCTCCCCCGAGTCCCGGTTTTCTTTCTTCTCCGGCGTCGCTTTTTATAATTAATCGATAACCGGTCGATCGGCGCGATCCAGTTTCAATCTAGAGGTCCTCGGCGGGGCCGGCCGAAGTCTTCGCTGACAATCGGAGGACCCGGCGAGAGAAGGCTCGTCTCGTTCGTTTTCGTTGCGGGGACACTGATAATATAGACGGACAAGCCTGTCAGACTCGTCTACGGCGATTGCGATCGTGCGCGTGATCGCGCGTCGAGTCGCGTGGCAACCACAGGATCGCGTTCGTGGATCACGGGAAAGGAAGAGGGTACACGCGAGAAGCTGGCGATAAATCTTGGTCCCGCGAGGACGCGTTTCTCCGACGAAAATCACGCGCGCGTAGGGGTGGACCAGGCCGGCACGATCGTAGAACCGGAAATCGGCCCGCCGATTATCTCGAGTATGATAGTGAATCTCGCGTACCTGAGATCGTTGGATCGGTGGTGCAGGGCGCGGCGGCATGGTCCCGTCGCAACACAGCGCCGTTCGACGAGCACTGAGCAGCTATTCTGCGCCAACGGGGTTGCGTCGACGTCGAAAAGACGTGAACGGTCGCCCCGCGCCCCTCGACCCCCCTATCACACCCCCAGCAGAGTCGAGACTCGCCACGCCGAACCACCACCCCCCACGGTATACTACCGACGCCACTCTTCAGGGTACTCTCACACGTATCTCACCCGGCGGCCGTCCTTCTTCCACTCGCGCGCCGACTGCATCCCTCTCACGACCACTCTCTCTCTCACACCCTATCTCTCTCTCTCTCTCTTTCTCTCGGTCTCCCTCTCTGTCTGAAATTCTCGATGTCTCCCACTCTGAAATGCCCGGTCTCACTCTCTCTTTGAAATCCTCGGTCTCTCTCGTTCCCACCCGCTGTCTCCGGCGCTGTTACCGTCCTCGAGGCTGCCACCCCTGTGGCACATGCGCGAATCCCCCCTGTCCAACAAAACTCTCCTCGTAGAGTTTCCAGAATTGGGAAAAACGGGCCGAGGGAAAAGGAGAGAGAGGCCACCAGGGGGTGCACTGGAACGGGTACGACGTGTTTTCGAGAAAACGTATGTTACCCCACTCTCCCACCACCCCTTTTCAACCCTACCTTCGTTGTCCTTTTCTTTCCCATTCCCTCTTTCCCTCTTTCTCACACCAGCTTGTTTTGTTCTCTTTGTTCGTATTTACCATCTAGCGTATACGGTGGTTGTTTAGGAAAGGTACGCCGCGACGATATCGATGACCTTGAAACCTGACGTACGCGTCAACGACCGAGATAACTTTGTTCGGTTTTGGTTCAACCCTCCAACACGGGTCCTTAATTTTAGTTCCGCCCACCCTCAATTCTCCGGGAGGAGGGGGGAAAATGCCATTAGGTAGGAAGGACCGAAGTATTAACTCTTTGCGGCACAGGATTCCAGATAATAAAATAGACCCATGTTGCATAGAAATTTTATTGCGTTTTAAATGAAACGAAATTGGTATATTTTTATTAATAAAGGTATCACATAATTTAAAAACAAAAAAATAGTAATAGTTTAATTAAATTTGTTGTTATAGGGTGGGACTTAAATAGTCCCACCATGCCACATAGGTTCATGAATGGTACTTATTAAAGCACATCCTTTTCCCTAAGCACAGAGGCACTTTGCACTCAGTGCAAGACCATAGTGTTCGAACTTCCTTTTTTTATACTACAAAGCGCACATCGTTTACGAGACGAACGTTCTGGTAGATGTTTTGAATCTTGTCTTCTTATTTCTAATGAAACGTTACGTTTGTGTTTGCTTATTTGGATTGACAATGACTTTTTGTTAGATTCAGTTGTTACGTTATTGTCTATTAATGTTTGACTAATAATTCCTTCGGCACATTGACCTTTAAGTATATTAGAACATAAATGATAAATAAAAATATGTTTTTTTGTATTACTCCCCAAGTTGCATGGTGCGACAAATAAAATCCCACCATACTTTCATCATTTAAACAAATTTAAGCTATAGTTTTTATTATAAAACTCTTCTCTTGCTTATATAGAACTAATTTTTATAAAAATTAACTTACTTCTACGATTTTTCACATAAAACTAGGAAAAAAAGATTGTGGCAATAAACCTTCCACTTGCAACAATTGATGAACCTGTATGTTGAATGTTGCCAACACAAGTGAATGCATTTGTAACATTTGTTGAAGATATTACCAACTGCTTTACGTAAATAAGACGAAATATATACCTATGCGCATACAGCTATTGCAATATTTCGAGGTGGGACTAAAAATGTCCCACCATGCATTACGGTGCATCAAGACGGTGGGACACTTTTAATCCCAGCGTGCCCCAATGAGTTAAGTCAGAACTTGCAGAACTCGCAGATTAGTCAAAATCTGGCCCAGTAGTTTTCGATCTCGAGTACCTGGCCACCCCCATGTAGCTTAGGGTAGGTCACCGTGGGGTTTTAGGGGGTAGTCCCTTGTACCGGTTATGCCCGGGGGAGTCCCTCCCCCAGGGGGCCAGGGTATGCGTAAAGGATTTCCCCACGTTAAAAAAAAAAAAAGATTAGTCAAAATCGGCGGGAATTGTCGGAATTAATCAGAATTGATAGACAGTCCGACCTTGAGTCTTAGCCACATTGACTCGCGCAGAGTTTTGTACTGTTGTAATCCCGTCGATGCTTAGTTGTTACGTAGTGTTGGAGTTTCTCCTTTATGAAAATACAGTTGTGTTTGGAAACATTGCAATTCATTCCTTCGAATTAGGAAGGTGGTTCTTCGATTTCGGAACCTAGTCGGTATACGCAGTGCGAATACTTTCAAGATCCGAACGATTACTAGATCAACCCCGGACAATAAATACTGCATCACTTTCTCATCCCATGGACCTAACCTTTCCACGAACAACCAAAGTTTGCAAACAAGTTTAAAGATTAACCTTAAATCTTAACTGGAAGGTGGGATTAAATTAAACACAGCGGTTTTAAAACTGGAATTTTGAAGTACAAAGATGTTCACGTTTTTGAACGCGATGGTGGTCATCGGCGAACGACACTATGGTATTACATAATAATGATTGTCGTAAAATGGATTCCACTGGAAATAAATTTATTAATGCTAGAATCAACTGGCTTAGAGCGTAAGGTTAAAACTTGATTATCAAGTAACTAACAATTGTTATATTTACGAAACTTGTGTGATACGTATAGAATTTCAGTTCATTCACTGGCAGTGAACGTGTTAAAATTAACCCTTTGCACTCGGAGCAATTTCAACTGAAAAACCAAACATTTCTTCTAACCTAGAATATTTCCATTGTACATAATTTTTTTCATTATATGCGTACAAAAAATGATATAGTACATCAAAAAATATTCGAATGTTTAGTAATTTATTACATTTGAATAAATTTAATCATGCGAACAATATTCTGAATAATGGTGTAGCAATTTGTAGTGGCGCCTCAGAGTCGCCATTCGAGTGCTAAGGGTTAAATCGTTCAGTATAAAAGACAAACCTATTACAAAAGATTCCTATTACAAATATAATGTATACTGATCCTATTATAAAATCGACGAAACACAATTTTAAAGCGCAGTTTTATTCAAATGATGTATTCATAGATAATAGCCGGTGTACAATTAACCTCAAATAGTTCATGGTATTGATTTTTATTCACCTGGTTCGTGGAGGTTTAAAGAAACTAGATACTGTTACTATTTAAAGGAGGAATAACCTTTAAATTAACGCGATTCTCGACTTCGAGTTGGGTTCCACCACTTCCGGTTGCATCTACAACCCGTCTCACCTGTAGCACCCTTCGATTCTCAAACGAAACTTCCCGTGCAGCTTGCCAGCACATCGGAAGGCCCTAAATAGACGATTAGAGTCGTTCCTCGGGGAGTACAACGCCTCGCGAGTACAATTCCGGTATAGTTTAACC
Source organism: Sphecodes monilicornis (assembly GCA_913789915.3). Lineage (NCBI taxonomy): Eukaryota > Metazoa > Arthropoda > Insecta > Hymenoptera > Halictidae > Sphecodes > Sphecodes monilicornis. Next base: position 23,812,514 of record OU565287.1, read on the forward strand.
GATTCCGAGGATCGTTCCTGTCGAAAGCTCCGACCGGCCGCAGAAATCGAATAAAAGTTTTACGTTCGCGGGCGGACACAGAGAATTTGGCTGGTCGAATAGGTCGAAGTTACACCATGCGAACGGTGTAAAACTCCCATCGGAGGAACTTTTACGGCTGGCGTGGACCGGTTCGAGTTGCAAAAGGGTGGTAAAAAAATTGATTCGCGCGAACGACGGCCCCGGTGCGCGGCGCTGCTCTGATTTCTATTGTAGCCCGTATTAATCAATCGTTCCTTCCAGGCCACCGGGGAACTGTTACCCCCGCGTCGCTTGGCCACCCCGTCGAGTTCTAACATCCCCTGCCATAAATCCTCCGCTACGCGATCTTTCGGACTACCGGCACGGCAGCGGCCGTGTCGAAGCGCCAAAGTGCAGATCGCCGGGCAATCAACGCAATCTCCTCGATCTTCTTCTTATTTTCAGCAAATATCAACCCCTTCGGCCATACGTCAAAGAAGAATCGACATTCATTTTTGCTCGGGTTTTATTACAAAATGGAGCCGGTGCTATTTAGAACAGTAGAATGAATTTCGAATTAAAAGCATTAATTTGGAGTTTAAAACCTGTATTGTAATCCACAAGAGATTTCGACAGACTTTGATTTCATTTTTGCTCGGATAATTACTGACTTTACCGATTATGCGGGATTTGGCGTATTTATGATAAAATGGAGCTGGTGCTATTTAGAACAGTAGAATGAATTTCGAATTAAAAGCATTAACTTGGAGTTTAACACTAGATTTACGGTGCCCGTCAAAATGACGGATTCAAAATTTTTTCATTTACGATTATTAAGGGTGTAAGGAAGCATTCATGAGGAATTATTAAATAGATTTATTTTTTTGTGTACATATTACAATCAAAATCGCTGGAGATCTAAGTAAATACAATTTTATTATTTTTATAAAGCAATGTAAAATAATCAATTTCAGTGCTCCGTAAACCTAGTGTTAAGACCTGTATTGTAATCCACAAGAGATTTCGACAGACTTTGATTTCATTTTTGCTCGGATAATTATTGACTTTACAGATTATGCAGGATTTGACGTATTTATGACAAAATGGAGCTGGTGTTATTTAGAACAGTAGAATGAATTTCGAATTAAAAGCATTAATTTGGAGTTTAAAACCTGTATTGTAATCCACAAGAGATTTCCTCCGGGCACAAATCCACACGGATGAGCATTTTAGCATGCCGATTCAGGGTCAGCCGAGCTCGACTTCGACAGACTTTGATCGGCGACAACGTCCGAGCGGCAATCTCCTGGTTTTATCGTCGTATCCCCGCTCGCTGATCTCTCTCGCCGAAAACACACGCGCGATAAGCGTCGTTTCTTCGTATTCTCGCGGCAATAATCGCCCCGATTCGCGGCCGCTGCTCGACCCGATAACGCCTAACCGAACACCGCGCGATAAGGCGTGTATCCAACCGGGCAATGAAGGTGAGCTCCGAGGGAAGAGAAACATTCGCGTGCAATTTAGTTTCTTGCAATTGCTGTAGAGAATTTTGCATTAAGACCCGCAGTCTATCGATTGGATTCCACGAACCGAAAACTATTCCTTTCAATATCGGCCACAGCTTCCGGCAAATTGACAATCGCGGTAGCATGGGCGATAGAAGAAGCACGACACAAGGATGCGAGAAAGGAGAGAGAAAGAAGATCCAGGTTGTTCGTTTCTCTTTATCAGGACGGGCGATTATGTTGCCGGAAATATTGTTCTCCGCGACGGTTTTGCTGTTCTTTTCGGGAATAATTATTACATTGTGACGCGGCACGGCGTGGCAGGGCATAGCGGTTGCGCGAATTAAAGGCGCGGTCCGCGCGGCGAGCGAGCGAGCGGACGAGCACAGGGAGGAATAAAGTGCTCGGCTGGAGCGGAAAATGAAAAGGTTTTGCTCCGGGAGCGCTCGGCTCGGCCGAGCCTCCTTTTTCGCCCCGTAATCACTCGACGTGCCCTTTGTGTTCCGCGAGGTCGTCTAACCAGACGCGGTTCCGGGCTCCTCTTCTTGGCGAGTACCGCAAACAATACGGATCAAGATAGAATTTACCGGGGGCGAAGGTGCGCGCTTCTCTCGCTTCCTCTCTCTCTCTTCTCTGTCTCCCTCATCCTTCCTCTTCTTCTTTTCTCTGTCCGTCTACCTGTGCGATACACCGAGAGCCAAGGATCGCAGGGCGTTCTTCTCTTCCGTTGCTCCCATTCGCGATGATCTCGGCCGATTGGTGTTTCGTATTTCGGTGTTTCGCGAACCGACAACCGGAGCGGACGCAATCGCCGAGCGTTTCTCGCCTATCAACGGCCGCCGACGTTTCCTTAATTTTAAGTGATTCGAACGGCGCAAGGCGGACGGAATAACAAACGACCCCCCAGGCAACTTTAAATGGCTTTCGAAAGTTTTTCCGCCCGCTACGCCCGGAATTACTGTGCTTTAAATGCCGGCCAACCCTGCGGGCGCCTCTTTTCCTGCCTGTTCGTGCTAGATTGATCGCTTTTTGAAGCCGATGGCGGACATTGAAATTAAATAGCCGACGCATTCCAATGAAAATCAACACGGTGACACGCGTCCCAGTCACTAGAGTTACGGGAATTTTTGTTAATATACTTCGGAGGATATTTTTTTTCGATGTTCTGGCACTATTTTCACCTTTTCAACGCGGATGCTGGCCGATTAAACGCTTTTTTTCGCCGTTGCGGCGCCTCTTCGCTACCACGCAATCGAACGCAACGTATTCACTGCATTCGCAAGGTGCGCGGGGAGGGGTGGTTTACGCGAGTATCGGCTAAGGGTACGCTCACAGTGGATCCGACATCGGTCGATTCGGCCGACGTCAGACGCGTCTGTCAGACATTTCGGATGTGTGGGTAGGCCCGTCTATGAGGCCCTTCTAACGTCCGCCGTTGTGGGAATTTCGCGTCTCTTTCTTTTCCATACGTTGTCCTTCTTTGCGTTCGTCATTCATTGTACAAGCAAATATCATCGGAAATATATCATATTTGGTATCATTTTCATCAGAAAAATGCCACAAATATGACGGTGAAAGTACCATAAAAAATTAATGAAAAATAAAGAAGTTTTGTTTTTGGATTAGTAGTGGTCTCACACCCGCAAAATTATTAGATAGTAATTATAATAATAATTAATATATTAATATTGGATAGTAATTATAATAATAATTAATATATTAATATTAGATAGTAATTATAATAATAATTAATATATTAATATTAGATAGTAATTATAATAATAATTTATATATTAATACTAGATAGTAATTATAATAATAATTAATATATTAATAATTATAATAATAATTAATATATTAATAATTATAATAACAATTAATATATTAATAATTATAATAATAATTAATATATTAATATTAGATAGTAATTATATTAATAATTAATATATTAATATTAGATAGTAATTATAATAATAATTAATAGATAGTTATTATTCAGTGCGATGAGTACATTTCTTTAAATACAATAAAAAAAAAGAGTACCACCGATTTCTTTGGGAACTGGACGTAAATATGAACGTTATAACCCAAAAAAGTTTGCGACTTTCTGCGACATTCCTAAAAGCGCGGGAGATACGATTTCTTCAGATCCATATTATTAAGCTTAAGATTTTTAAAACCAAAAAAATGAAAACAATATCCGAATTATGTCTTCCAGTTTTCTCAAGAACCAGAGATGATCAATGAAATAATAATTAAAAATAATGTTGTCTTGTTTATCCCTTCTCCATTAATTTATATTTCCATGTATATATTTTATTTTACATTACAAATCACAAAATACCATAATTTTTACTGTAGAGACATGTACGCGGCGACGCGTCTGACGAAAAACAAAATCATTTGATTTTCCTCCGGCCGTCGTCCGACGTCGGGGCCCCATGGGGTTTGTCCATGGAAACCCTTCTCGAGGCACTTGAAAAGGTTCGGCTACCGCGGATTTCGACCGATTTGTCTGACGTCGGGTCCACTGTGAGCATGTTTTCCGGCGAAATCGGCCGTACGGACACTTTACATGCTGAAGTCGGACGTCGGACGTCGGACGAAGTCGGATCCACTGTGAGCGTACCCTAAAGGTCGGGTTAAACATGTCCGAAGTTCGGATCAGACCGAATATTGTTACCTAGGTTTGAATGAGAGTATTCGCAATCGGAAATCGGCGTCCGACTTCTCAACGATTCTTTTTCTTCGAATCTGGGAGGCCATATTATCTCCTGCGGGCGACGGCTCCTTGTTGTGCGTGGCACAAAAAAGGTTTTTATGGGTTCCACAACACCTTTAACACTAAATTTACGGGACCCGTCAATTTGACGGATTTCAAATTTGGAAATGAAATACCGCAAAAACCATAGCATTAATTTGAACCATTTTGCATCGTAAATTAATCACTTCATCCAAAGAATATATACACACAATTATTTTTTCCTAAAGCTTTCTAATCTTTGAAATTTCTACGTAGTATACTTATCTCTACGAAACCCGTAAAATTGACGGGCTAGCTTATTTCATAAACAATCCTTATATGTTTGCTTGGTTCGTCAAATAATAAATATAAGAATAAAAGTAAAGTCTTTATTTTCTCCTCCTCCAATTCGTTATATCAATCGCGCCTCGATAATGTAAACTAAAGCGGATTGTATGGCCTGTTGCCGATGAGACCACTAAAGCAAGAGCGATCTTCAGTATGATTGCTGCAGTGGCAGTGTAAGAACGTTTTTCAAAGACAGTATGCAAAAGTTTTAGTTATTGTAGACAGTCTCCGCTTATTGTAAATATTTACAATAGGGTAATTGAATTTGGGCACAGTATTTTTTTATTTTGACCAATCCCCCTTTTCTAGCAATCATGAGTAAATCCAGGAGATATAATAAAATATTGAACAAAATTGTCAACATCTCTGAAGATTGTTCTGAGGACACCCCCGAAGAAGATCAGTATGAATTAGACCAAAGCGAGGCTGACAGTGCAAGTTCTGAGTATATTGAAAGTGGAGAGTTAGAATGATACCCTATATCGTTAATATTATTGTTACCATTTCCGTGATAGTTTAAAAAAAAAGACTTTTCACTTATTAATTATTTATTTAAACGTGAAGCCTAATATTGTTCAATTCAGACTTAATTAGAATAAATCGATTTTTTAAAGAAAATGCGTATTTTCGTTTAGCCGTCAATTTGACGGGTGCTCGTAGAGGTAGGTATATAAGAAACGCCCGTAAACCTAGTGTTAAGTAAACTATCGGTAGCTCTCCTTTACAACATCTCGAATGCATCACAAGTTACCTCAAAGTTCGGACGGAAATGTATCAACACCCTAAAAACGCGTCCGATATCGGACGGATGTGTATAACCCAGACCTTAACTCGAGCAAAACCTTGGATTCACCGTGAAACAGCCCTGTAACCGGTAGCAACGACTAGTCGATGGTTTCCGGTTTGGATAACGTGTATTACCAGCCCGCGAATGTTTATGTCAGTGAAATATGCGAAAGTATGCAGGCAGCAGCGTATAAGTGAAACACACAATTAAAGTGCGTCAGGGCTGCATACGTAGAACCGGCCGGCCGCCACTAAACCGATCTGCGCGCGCGCGTTATTATTTAAACATTACAATGAATAATTATGATTCAGCCTCTACGGTCGAACCGAGAGTCATTCTACCCGGCATATTGTCTACCGATCGAATATCGTATAACATTCGAATCCGCTCGAGCTTCTGTATGATTCTTTTCGAAAAGCTCGCAACAAGCATCGTCGATCGTTTCGAGCTTAAGCAGCATTTCGAAACGAGCGGAGATTGTGTATCACTCTGGCGAGGGCTTTTCAATTTATCGGAACGTGTGACCTAATTTTTGATCGAATCACTTCAAACTTCAAACGCTCGAATCCGCGTACGAATTTATACAACGGGGCTGCTCGATGTTGCGCCGTGAATGGTAGTACGTCGGCTCGCGATAATGAATTTTATCGAACCGTCGCGGAATTATTAACCACGAAAAAGACAATGTTTCCTGCGGTGCATTTGGACGATGCAACGTACAGAAAACACCGGCGTCTCATTTTTGTTGAAACGTGCGACCGCGAACCGAAAATTGAATAACGTAATTACGTATGACGATGGTGGCTGACGAACAAACAGAACGGACTCTCGGACACCGAAGACGCGTGTGACATTTACGTCCGATAGAATTCACCAGTCGCCATTGTCGACCAAAAGATATTTATACAGGGTGTCCCACATAAATGGGAACACCTAAATATCTGTCATATTTACAGTCCAATCAGAAAATTTCAGAGGACAAAGTAACACTATTGCAGGGGTTTTAGAAGATGGATCGCAGTTCGAACATCTGATGTAACCTGATTTATTTTGTAAGAAATAATTGTTCATTAAAATTTCGTTTGCACAAAATTTTCGAGTTTGAGGTTATTTCAAGGTCATAGTATAATACACTGTCGAATTCGTCTCGGCGTCAGCAACAATCCTATGACGTCCAAAACATGTGGTGCCATTTAAAAAAGTAAAGGTGACCTTTACTTTTTTACGTAAAAAGCATTTTTCGAGATTTAAGAATATGAGCGAACATGTAGCACACCAAGTACCGATGAACTTTTGTTTAAATTGCCCTACCGGAAATGCCTAAAAAATGGTGACATAACTTAACGCGTACACCCTGTATAAAGGGTGTCCCATATAAATGGGAACACCTAAATATCTGTCATATTTACAGTCCTATCAGAAAATTTCAAAGGGCAAAGTGACACTATTGCAAGAGGCAAATATAATGGTAAAGAAAAAAATTTGTTATGTCGTGTTTTTAAATGAAATTTCAATGTCACCGATGTTTTTTTTGAATGGAATAGTATATTTTTTTACGATAGCATGATAGACAATAAAAAACTTAATTTAGTGGATACCACCTTTTTGACCTTGAAATGACCTTGAGCAAGAATAATCATGTTGGAGCGGATAAAATGTGGAAGTTTAAAATTTACGTGTTTCGGCAAAGATTACGCGTTGTTTACGTCGGACTGAACTTTACAAACCACAATAAATGTTTGAAATATTTTTCATAGTAAACAGCGTATGTTTATGTTAGAGTATGTATCATTGAGATCGTTAACAGAAGGTTAATCAGTCAAAATAAGTACGTTGTTCCGTCTGCATTATTCGAATTCGAAACGTCAAAGTGATAACAATGCGTTATACTGTACAGGAACGAATCGATATGGTTTTCACTTATGGCGAAAGCCACCAATCTTCGAGGCAAGCAGTACATTTGTATCGTGAAAAATTTGTGAATCGTATTTGTCCTTCGTTGCACGCATTTTCCGTTGTGGTAAAACAATTTAAAAATACCGATAGTGTAAGTTCTAAAAATCGTAATAATTACTGCAGCACATGCTTCAATTACGTCTCAGGAAATCGACAATACCTGCAAATCATTTAATGCAAAATTGCAATATTGCATAAATGAGGATGGTCAACATTTCGAACATTTATTATGATATGTACAGGTCAACCCGTCGTAAACAACGCGTGATCTTTGCTGAAAACGTAAGTTTTAAACTTCCACATTTTATCCGCTCCAACATGATTATTCTTGCTCAAGGTCATTTCAAGGTCAAAAAGGTGGTATCCACTAAATTCAGATTTTTATTCTCTATCATGCTACCGTAAAAAATATACTATTCCATTTAAAAAAACATCGGTGACCTTGAAATTTCATTTAAAAACACGACACAAAAAATTTTTTTCTTTACCATTATATTTGCCCCCTGCGATAGTGTCACTTTGTCCTCTGAAGTTTTCTGATAGGACTGTAAATGCGACAGATATTTAGGTGTTCCCATTTATGTGGGACACCCTGTATATTGTTGCATTGTCGAGAACCGACCTTTATTCGAACCTGTATTAATAAGTACAAAGAATTGCGGACGTCAGAGGGCCGAACAGAGAAGAAACGAAGTTTTGAAAGCCGCGATTCTGTTGGTAAAGAAGACTCGAGGTCGGAACGGTTTCGCATTTGTCATGATATCAAACTTGTTTCTTGACAGTCCGCTGCCCGTAAGAATCGTCGTTGGCCCTAAATCACGTCGACGGACGATACCGGCTCGATTCCTAGCTGTTTGTCATTCCCTCTGTCAAGTCCATTGTTCCTAGTGGACTACTTGTTCGTCATTGTGGTCAACGATTCGACCCGAGTTATTGCGCATGCATCTCGCGACGGAGATTTATTCGTGCGATACACGCGCGAGCTGTCGCCGTCGTGCAGAATTTAATTAGCCGATTTAATTCACCCACGGCGGTAATGAGCTCGCACGATCTTCAATATTTTCGAACACGATTGGTCGTTCCCATGCGTCAACGCGACCATCAGCCGATAAAAATAATTAGCCTGCATCATTGTCCGAGGGGCGTGAAACGATTACGTTGACGGAACATCGATTCGCGCTAATAGACGACTCTTATAGATTTTGGTACGCTAAACACGTTTCAAACTCTTAACACTAGATTTACGGGGCCCGTCAAAATGACGGATTCCAAAATTTTTAATTTACGTTTATTAAGAGTGTAAGGAGGCATTCGTGAGGAATTATTAAATAGATTTATTTTGTTGTGTACATATTACAATAAAAATCGCTAAAGATCTAAGTAAATACAATTTTATTATTTTTATAAAGCAATGTAAAATAATCAATTTTAATGCTCCGTAAACCTAGTGTTAACATGTTTAACACTAAACCTACCACGGTCAAAATGACCGGTTTTCTATTTTACAATTATTGAAATTAGAGAAACGATTTCATAGAAAATGACTGAATTGACTTCTTTATTTAAGCACATATTCTTATGGAAACGGTATAAAATTTAAATAAATCCAATCTTCTCAATTCTGTAAGGCGTTTTATCTTTATATGTTTTGTGGTTGGTAGGTTAGTGTTAATACGCTGACCGGCGCGGGGTTTTGTATGTTGCACACAAGTTTTGCCTATTTTATTAGAGCGAACAATCAGAGTTATTAATAATTATTATCAGAAGACGGCGGAATTTATGGCATTTATCGCTAAAACGGGTAAGTGCAATTCGAAAGATCACAAAGATTGGAGGAATTGAAGAGTATCCATGTATTGTTTTCAGCTGTTTGAAGTAATTAAAACGGAAAAGAAATTTCTGCTTGGCACCAGTTCCTTGCAGTTGATGTAGACAATTTTTATTTTGCATAAAGACCCGTGGTAAAAAGATAAGTATAATAGCAGCAGAAATAAGTATAATCTTGCCATTTTTATACAATAACTCGACTAAATAAAACGACGGGTTTTAATCGTTTTAATTTGCGATTATTAAAATCGTAAAGATCCATCCATGAAGAATTATTCAACAAATTTATTTCCTTGGATATATATTTTTAAAAAACTGGTTAAAAGTTTGGATAGACAGATTCCTGTTATTTCTAGAAAGTAATTTAAAATAGTCACTTTTAGTGCTCCGTAGATTCAGTGTTAATATTCGGTGGGTTTAATATTAAAATGATATAAAGTGTACACCTACGTATGAATTTGTTAAACCGACACGAATCTTTAATATGTAAAAATAGGTCGACAAGAGCGTCTCCGTAGAAAATAAAGACATCGCGAAACCAACGGTTAAAAATGGAGATTGCAAGCACCGTGGGGAGTTCGTCCAACGTTTCATCGCAGCTTTAAGAATAGTTCGAGGTGCAAGTTCGAGGATAGAGGAAGAAAACAATTGGATATTTCAAAGAAAAATGTTTGATCGCCAGGAAATATTTCTTGCAGTCGCGAGAAACACAATTCGCAACGCGAACGTCGCGGACGTCAGATACCAAATACACCTTCACAATTTTCCAGGACACGGTGCTGGAAGCATCCGGGAACACCTCTTTTTCCAATCACCTGCTCCATGGTCCGTGGAGATCCTTCAGGTTTTTCACGCGAAAATTCCTAGCCCGGCCGTCTGCAACTTGCATGGAACGCGATCACGGAAGTTCTTCTCACCCGGATATTCCTGCGAATATCGATAGAAGATTCGGTTCCGCTTTTTCCCCCGACCCGATTCTATATTCAAAAGCTGCTAAAACAACGAAAAAATTTCATTCGCCGCGCGTGCAAAACCGAGAAACTTCTACCCAAAATGAAAAACTTACCGCGAACGGTTCCGCGATAGAAATACACTCCACTGATCTAGATGGTCAAATTATTAGATGCGACGTGTTTTCATACATTATTGTTTGCTTTCTAGATTTCGGAAATAACTAGAAAAAATATCGAAAAGTCTAAATCATCAAGAGATTGTTGTAAGGTTTGTAACATGTGTTTTAGATAAGTAACATAATGGCGTATGTAATTTTCTTGTGTTTGCACTATTTTCTTAGAATTGAAATGCTATATATATTTTTTATATCATATGAAAGCGTGTGTTGAAACAAATTTATTCGTATACAACACAATGATCTTCAAGGTCATACAAGGTCGGAAATGGCAGCCAAATTTTGAATATTTCGAACGTAATATTTCGTTAAGATATCATTCAGGATACACAATGCTCAGAAATGTATACGATTTGCAAAGGAAACTAACGCAATCATGTGCATTAATATTTCGGACAACGTTAGAAGAAGCTAACAAGAATGTAATTAATAGAGCCGAAATATGTAGTTATGTACAAGGAAGTTATATTGAACATTTACTGTAGCTTCGTCAATAAATTATACTTGTAAACGCATTAGTACGAAATGTTCAAAATGTTTCTTCCATTTCTGACCTTGTATGATCTTGAAGGTCATTGTGTCGTATACGAATGAGTTTGTCTTGACACACACATTCGTACGAAAAAATATATAGCAATCCATTTACAAAAATTGGAGGTCACCGACATTTTCATGAAAATAGTGCAAACACAAAAAAATTACATACGCCATTACGTTGCTTGCAAAAGCAGTATTACTTTTTCCTCTTTCATTTTTTTCTAATATTTATTATTTGCAAGAAAAACACCGGCTAGTAATAACGTGAACACCCTGCATATATGATCGACTTTTTCATCTTAAAAATGTGTCGCGATCTACCTACTAAAATCTTGACATTTAACACATGATATTTTATATTAATAATATATATTAATTGAAAATTGGTTACAAAAAACATGCGTGTTGAAATGGTGTCCTGTCGGCTATGATCGGCCAAAAATCGCTTCGTGATCGCCTTGTCGGCCATTCCTGAAATATATTAACTATTGAACCTGACAGCCTAGAGCGTCCACGTGTCACTCCGTTCGCAGCTTCGAGCGTTCGGAGGATTTGCTCGGCCTTTGAAGCGTCGCGAAAAGTACCATGGCGCAATTTCGATATTAACGTCGGTTGTTTACGCGTTGCGAACCGCGGCGCGTCGTTCCGATCGATCACCAGGTGCCAGCATCACGTTGGGCACACGTTTTCCATATACCAGGGTGCTGCACGTTAGGTAGCGAGAAGACAAAATGCCGTTGATAACGCGAGATTTCTCAAACGTTCTCCATCGCGTCGCCCGATAACGTACGGGACGTGGATCTCCCGGGTAAAATACACGTTCGCAACCGGTGGAGATAGACGGAGACGAATGGACAGATAAAGGAATAGGAACGGAGAGAAAAAATGACGGTTCTCGTTACTCGACGCTTTGTCTTCGAGGCGAAACGTCGTGCCGTATTCTTCGCGAACAACAAAGCGACTATCGGCCCGTGAACGCTGCGAGGTAGATTACCGGAGATCCGGCTACTGTCAATGGGTGCGTGGCAGTCTAATCCTTAGAATGGCTTGGTAGATAGCCAGGTGTCAGCCCTCAACTTGCGACGATTAACCGCCGAGAACAGCGATTTCCCCCGTACCGTCGCGCATCCCCCCACCATCTCGTGACGCGTCGGTCCATGGCCAATCAGAGCAACGACGAAATAACTTCCGATACTCCCCAACGGCTCGCTGAACTTGATTCTAAAACATGAACTATGGGAATCTATTTATTCAGATTACTGTGCACTTTTGTCTCTAATAATTGCAAGAGTTGAATATCCCGTGGTGGTTCCAGTCTTAACGGGTCGTTTATGTGCAGGGAAATTTTTTTTATCGTTTTCAGCTTTCGCAAAAAATGTGAAAAAATTCCGGAACATTTATTCAAGTCTCTCTGCTAATACTGTTATTAATAAAAAAATTTTAATTTTACGTATTAAATTTGAAAAAATAAGGGTCTCCCGTTCTTTCCCTTTGGAAGGATTCAAAAGCCTTGATACAGGCGGCCCTCGACTTTCGCACAATTCGCTATTTCGCACATTTTTAAAGATTCAACTGTTTAATCCTCTGCGATCGGAGAACGTATACAGTATTTCATCGATAATTGTCCACAACACGGGTCTGCGGAGGGACAATTATGCGCGAGGGATATCATTGTTTGAGGTTTGCCGAACGTAGAGAAGGACAGCCAAGCTCGAGAGGCTTCGGTCACCGAGAAATGTAAACATACCTAATCCGAATTTCCAACTTCTTTATTATTCATTACTTTTTTATGGGATTTCGATGACCAAGACTTCTTTACTATTTACTCTCTCTGTCTGGTGGTGGTTCCAGTCTTAACGGGTCGTTTATGTCTGGGGAAATTTTTTTTATCGTTTTCAGCTTTCGCAAAAAATGTGAAAAAATTCCGGAACATTTATTCAAGTCTCTATGCTAATACTGTTATTAATAAAAAAATTTTAATTTTACGTATTAAATTTGAAAAAATAAAGGTCTCCCGTTCTTTCCCTTTGGAAGGATTCAAAAGCCTTGATACAGGCGGCCCTCGACTTTCGCACAATTCGCTATTTCGCACATTTTTAAAGATTCAACTGTTTAATCCTCTGCGATCGGAGAATATTTTCTTTTTTTTTTAAAGTTATGACTTGTGTCGCATCAACTGCATGGTTATTAGCGACATCGTGGAGTGTGTATTACATTATCTGGTTGATCAGTTTGGTTTCTCTGATGAACTTAAGTAGATCCTGTACTTTTTCCTCTTTGGTGTTGTCCTTAAGTGAAGATTCTATTTGGTATTTGTTGCGGAGCAGGTCGTATTTCTTGCATTGCAGAATTAGATGTTCTATTGTTGTAATCGCCTCGCACTCCTCACAATTGGGAGGGTGGGCCTTTGGAGATTATGTAGGAGTGGGTTATTCTTGAGTGGCCAATTTTAATTCTTGATATGGCCATTTGCTCTCTTCTGGAAGCATCAGGGTTCGGTTTATTTTTTTTCTCTGCGATCGGAGAACGTATAGCTCAAGTACGTAGGGCAATTGAGAAAGACACAGCATGTTACAGAAATCTTTATCAAGAAAAGAAAAAAATTGGTGGTATTCAACTAACTCTTGACAACTTTATACCCGAAAGCACTTAACACGCCTCTTTAACTTCATTATGTATACATATTGATAGATAAATACTTTAAAACACAGTTTTTGGTGCATATTTTTTTACATCCCCCTATTTTCGAACATTCAACATTAGCACACACTTTTAGGAACCAATTATGTGCGAAAGTCGAGGGCCTACTGTACATAAACTACAGCAAAACTCAATGGTTTGAATAAAATAAATCTTCGCAGAAGCGATGCTTACTATTCTTTCTCCGCAGTCCGTTAATTAGAAATCGTATCAGCGACATTCCGACAAACATAGATAATTGTTGATAAGGACATTTTAATGGAGAAGGCGCGCTGGCGAGGGTGCAATTTACTGGGCTTCGGGCGAGATCGCGAAACGGAGGCCGCGAGAAAGTCCGGGGAATAAATGGAGCCCGGCATCTCGGTTATAAATCAGAATATTGCGCTTAGGTCGACGTCGGAGAATGTATCAATGGCCGGAAGTAAACATTGTCGTTTTCGTTTCGTGTCCGGGTGGGTTTCCCGTGAAGGATGCAGGGCCGGCAGGTGTATTGCGAAAGAGGCAAGCCGTCGCATCGGGTCGAGCGTTGGTGCTGTGAAACAGTTTCTGTTTCATTGAACGTCGTCGCTACAGATGCAACGATCACGTTGAATTACGAACGCCGGAAAATTTAACTAGCACCACGGTTCCCATCCGGCCAGTGTTTCCCGGTACTCGCGGGAATTTTAATTACGGCATGGACGCGCCTCGCCGGAAAACCCGTACACCTTCTCGCGGAGCAGAACACAACGACACACCGTATTTCATATTTCCCGACGCGCACCCGTCCTTTCGTGACTCGCATTTCAGAAACACCACGCCCGATCTTACTTAACCCCTGACCGCCCGTCATGCACTCTGACTCCAACCCTTTTTCTCTTGAGTCGCGAAACTTCGACGCTCCTTCCGAAAATTCTATGAGCTCGCGGTGCAATGTGCACGGTGTACAGGTTGAATGCATCTGTCAGCCGAAAATATAGGACATTGCTAGTACACTTTTCAGAAGTGTTTGCATAAAAACGATCCTCGAATGATATTTTGCATTTGAGCATACCTTGATTCTCTCCACTACATTTTCAATTAAGTCTCATTAGCACGTTTGTTACCAGCGCATGGCCCCAAGTTCGATTTTCTTAAAAACAATCGAATGGTAAGTTGGTGGTACTTTCTCTTTCAAAAATTAATTGTAATTCAACAAATATTTTTCAAATATTATTTTCGTGATCGAACGACACCTCGTAATCGGTGTAATTTCTTTCGATCGAAATGAAGTACAGTATTTCATCGGTAATTGTCCTCAATGTCTCCGACATAATTGTCCCTGAGATATCCCCACTAGTGCGTGGTGTACCCTCCTTGAGGGGCCGTGAAGCTCGAGAGGCCTCGGTCGCCGAGAAATATGACACCATGCGGCTCGGGTATATCGGTGAGATTATACTAATCCGAATTTCCAACTTCTTTATTATTCATTATTTTTTTATGGGACTTCGATGACCATATTTGTGGCATTTTTTTAATAAAAATGATACCAAATATGATATAATTCCGATGATATTTACTTGTGTAATCGACGATTAAAGTTTCGGGCGCGAGGAAGGCCGCCGACTGCGACTCTCCGCGTCTCTTTCTTTCCCATACGCTATCCTTCCTCGCGCCTGAAACTTTAATTGTCGATTACACAAGTAAATATCATCGGAATTATATCGTATTTGGTACCATTTTTATTAGAAAAATGCCACAAATATGGTCATCGAAGTCCCATAAAGAAATAATGATTAATAAAGAAGTTGGAAATTCGGATTAGGTATGTTTACATTTCTCGGTGACCGAGGCCTCTCGAGCTCGGCTGTCCTTCTCTACGTTCGGCAAACCTCAAACAATGATATCCCTCGCGCATAATTGTCCCTCCGCAGACCCGTGTTGTGGACAATTATCGATGAAATACTGTATATTGATAAATCTTATGATTTCGGCGCAAGGCTCGATCCTATTGTTTTTTTTTTTTAGATATTAATGAGTAATTTACTGTGCAAATTGTGTGTATCTTTAATAGTAATGTTTAAAACTTTTTTCATATATCTGTTTTGTAATTTCAACAATTTGTCATGAGTGAATGGAGACTTTTTTTGCGTCAATGTCAAGAATGTTTGGTGTGGAAACCGTTAAAATTCTCAAGGACTGGTCTTACACGAAATTGTCTGTAGCTAAGATAAGTAACAGAAAACTCTTTCTTTTAAAATGTAGAAGCCAACAACATTATTCCTAATTTCATTTACAAAAAAGTTATTAAGAGAAACAATCACAAATTGTTGAAATTACAAAACAGATATATGAAAAAAGTTTTAAACTATTAAAGATACACACCATTTGCACAGTAAATTACTCAATAATATCTAAAAGAAAAAAAAAGCAATAGGATCGAACCTTGCGCCGAAATCATAAGATCTATCAAGACACCTCGTAAGTTGACACTCAGAAGCCGCATCTGATGTATGATTTTTTTCCAGTTAGAATCGCATTTTGGCCCATTTGTGCAGCGTTCGTTTTATTGTTTTTCTGAATTGTCAAAATGTTTCATCAAAGTGTACCGTACCTCTTTTTTGAAATATTGAATCGATTTAGCAGATAACAGATATCCATTTTTTTGGAACCATAAATTATCGGCCCTCTGTCACGATGTGCGAGACTACGCTACGTCAAGTGCCATTGAGAGCGGCCATGCTAATTTTTCCCAATGAAGTCAGCTGATACCTTCCAGCCGTACCAGAATCGAAAAACAATAAATTTATCAAAAAGACACTCAAAAGTGGCATCGACCAAAATCGACCGCCACGAAGACCTAACCTAAACTTCTAGTAGGCCACATAATAATCACGTCTCGACAATATGAAGGTTAAATAAGCATGTATATTTACTAATCGTTTTGATAAGTTGATATTAAGAGGTTCTTATTAATTATATAACCCGTCTGTAATCGCAATCTCGCTTCAACTTAAAAGAAACTGATAGCGACTGCAGAGAACAGGGACAAATCAATTTACAATGGTCGCTGTTCTGACGTCGTCCAAACTCTCGGATCGTCCTCCACCTATTGTCCAATAGCAAAAATTTCCGAAATTGCTCTCCAATGGATATTCTATTGTCTTCCCAGAGTCTTCCGAACTACAGGGTGGAAGCCTTGAATTGTCACGCAGTTTTAGCAAAGCCGAATGTCAAATAAAGGCCGCTGAATGAACAATCGGACAGGAAACAATCCAGAATCTGCATTTCCGATTGTTGGCGGCTCAAGTTTGGGAAATCAAACACCGAAGATCGTCGTTCTCGTCGTCTAAACCTCGTATCGGCACGAGTAACCCGTCTGACGCACGCGAGAGAGCATGAGTCAAACGGGAGGAGAAGACGATAGCGATTCTGTTTGCTCCGGGGTCACAGTTCACCGACACGAACTGCACCGCCACGCTGCCGCGCCATGCCACGCTAGAATCTTTGCACAAACGACAAACAGCGCGGACTTTGCGTGGCCTTGAATCACGAGATTCTCAAGGATCTACGAGCTGGCGTTAACAGCCGTTACACGCTGTCAAACGATCGTCTTGGTCGACGAGACTGGATAACGTTATTGATCAACTCCGAACTTGGGCACGAATTTATTTGGCCTAACGATTAATTATCGAAACTGCTGGGATCGACTTTTCTCCAGATTGACCTCTGAAGGTTAACGGACAACCTTGAGGAAAGATGTATGTTGTGGTGAAACCTGCATCTTACAACTTCCTTCGCAGAAGACGTTCTGTAGAGGACGAAGAAAATTCCCGCATAACTTTATTGATCAACACCGAACTTGGTCGCAAACTTGTTGAATTTAATGATTAATTATCGAAACTACTGGGATCGACTTTTCTCCAGATTGACCTCTGAAGGTTAACCGACAACCTTGAGGGAAGATGTATGTTATGATGAAACCTGCATCTTACAACTTCTTTCGCAGAAGACGTTCTGTAAAGCAAGAAAAAAATTCCAGCATAACTTTATTGATCAACACCGAACTTGGTCGCAAACTTATTTGTCTTAACGATTAATTATCGAAACTGCTGGAATCGACTTTTCTCCAGATTGACCTCTGAAGGTTAACGGACAACCTTGAGGAAAGATGTATGTTGTGGTGAAACCTGCATCTTACAACTTCCTTCGCAGAAGACGTTCTGTAGAGGACGAAGAAAATTCCCGCATAACTTTATTGATCAACACCGAACTTGGTCGCAAACTTGTTGAATTTAATGATTAATTATCGAAACTACTGGGATCGACTTTTCTCCAGATTGACCTCTGAAGGTTAACCGACAACCTTGAGGGAAGATGTATGTTATGATGAAACCTGCATCTTACAACTTCTTTCGCAGAAGACGTTCTGTAAAGCAAGAAAAAAATTCCAGCATAACTTTATTGATCAACACCGAACTTGGTCGCAAACTTATTTGTCTTAACGATTAATTATCGAAACTGCTGGAATCGACTTTTCTCCAGATTGACCTCTGAAGGTTAACGGACAACCTTGAGGAAAGATGTATGTTGTGGTGAAACCTGCATCTTACAACTTCCTTCGCAGAAGACGTTCTGTAGAGGACGAAGAAAATTCCCGCATAACTTTATTGATCAACACCGAACTTGGTCGCAAACTTGTTGAATTTAATGATTAATTATCGAAACTACTGGGATCGACTTTTCTCCAGATTGACCTCTGAAGGTTAACCGACAACCTTGAGGAATGATGTATGTTATGATGAAACCTGCATCTTACAACTTCTTTCGCAGAAGACGTTCTGTAAAGCAAGAAAAAAATTCCAGCATAACTTTATTGATCAACACCGAACTTGGTCGCAAACTTATTTGTCTTAACGATTAATTATCAAAACTGCTGGAATCGACTTTTCTACAGATTGACCTCTGAAGGTTAACCGACAACCTTGAAGAAAGATGTATCCCGTGATTAAGCCTGTGTCGTACGATTTCTTTCAAAGAAGACAATCGTTCTATAGAAAAAGAAAAAAATTCACGGATAAGATTGTTGGCTATCGCCAGCGAGGTTGGTCGGCAGTTTTTCGGTTTCCCATCTCATCGGTGCGTAACGGTTCTAAAGGTCTCCATCGCCGAGAAGGAATCTCCTTCGCTCCCACAAGACCCGGTCTCGGCCAACAGAGTTTACCCGAGGATCGACTTTTAATCTTCAAACGATAACGTCGTCTTTTCTGCGTTGATTCCGTTGCGCTCAAGGCAGTAGTGTGTCGTTGACCATCGCACGACAACCGCTCAGCCTCGGCGCCGAGGTCCACGTTTAATCCATTCCTCTTAGCCTGGCTTCCAACGTTTCCAGGGTTCCAGGTCCACGGCTCTCTTTCTCCCTCTCTCCCTCTTTCTCTCTCCCATTTTCCCACCAATTTTCTCGGCGTCCCTCCTCTCCGAACCTCTTAAATCCGCGCGGATTCTCCGTCTGCGAGTCTGGCCGAGGTTCTCCGACAATTCCCGCCACTTATCAGATTCCCACCACCTAAGAGCAGAGAGACGTCTCTTTCCAATCGGTAATTAACTTCTCCCTCCCCAGCCCTCTTCTCTCTCTCTCTCTCTCTCTCTCTCTCTCTCTACCAACGATCGTATCCGCGAGAGAAGTAACGAGCCGTAGCGAGAGAAGGATCGCGCGGCCTTCGTTCAATTAGGAAAATCGTGATTTGTGTGTTGCACACGAGGAACAGCGTGGCAAGCCAAGGAAGACCAACAGCCAACGACCATGTACTCGGCGTTGTTACTACTGAGATCCACGAAACTTGGACGCTATCCAAGGAGATTGGCTTCGTCCACCTCGGTGCTAAGGATTCCCGAGCCAACGGTACGTGCTTACACCTATTCTTCTCTCTCGTTATTTGTCTCCCATTCTCTCTCTCCCTCTTCGCCCCCATCCTCTTAGCAAGATCGCTAAATCGATCGATCTCAGGGTCACGACCTACGATTGGGTACTCCGTCGGCCGATTCAATTTTGAACGCGTTCGTCCGGTGCGCGTCCTTTTTTAATCGACTGCCGTCACTCGAGGAACGCTTTTCCCTGTTTTTTCATCTCCTTTCATTTTTCGTTCGACGTCATTCACCAACGCAATTAATAAATGTTCGAGACAAGGCTGTCCGAGCCGAGCCTGATCGATTCTTATTTCTCTTCCGCTTTTGTCCGCGATTAACCGGATAAATGTTTGCTAGCCGGCAGAGAAAAGCGACAAAAGCGAAAGAGAGAGAGAGAGAAAGGCGGTCCGAAACAGAGCAATGTCGACAAAACTTCCGTTTGAATAATTTAACCCCGGTAGTCCGGTTCTTTCTGCGAGGAATTTTCATCTCGCGTCGCGACATGAACGGCGACAGAGTCGACGTTAAAATATTTACGCTGTCCCTGCGATTCGACGGCGTTCGCAGCAGTTGCAGCCGCGTCCTAACAATCGTCAGGACGAGAGCTGCACAGGATCGCGACGCCGTGAACGTCTCCTTGCTATTTTCGAAGCTCGAGCATTCGCCGCTCGTTTCTTTCGGATTTCCCGCGACGTGCTCGCCGTTTTGATTCGTTCCTCTCCATCTTCATGGCCGGGGACGTGTCGCGAACCCACGTGTACGCGTGACTCCGCGATTCCAGCAACTATTCTCTAGTGCATCTCCTAGAGCGCATCGTTTGTTGTCATATATTTTACTCATAGGTCGATCGCGATTGAACGGTGAGATCGACCCGTTTCTAAACGCAGACGATTCATTTCGATTCAATTGATCTCCGATCGGTGCGCTGCACGGTGATCAATCGACTGCGGATCTTTATGCAAAATAAAAATTATCTACATGAATTGCAAGCAACTGGTGCCAAGCAAAAATTTCTTTTTGCGTTTTAACACTAGGTTTACGGAGCACTCAAATAAATTATTTTACATTGCCTTATGAAAATAATAAAATTGTATTTACTTAGATCTTCACCGATTTTTATTGTAATATGTACACAAGAAAATAAATCTATTTAATAATTCCTCACGAATGCCTCCTTACATTCTTAATAATCGTAAATTAAAAATTTTTGAATCCGTCATTTTGACGGGCCCCGTAAATCTAGTGTTAATAACTTCGAAAAGCTGAAAACAATACATATTGATACTCTTACATTTCTTTCAATCTTCGTACTCTTTCGAATTGCACCTTCCTATTTTTGTGGCCATTCACAAAATGCGTAATATTCGCAGTCTAGTTATGAATTTACCTGAGAACATAAAACAAAATTGTAAACAATTGCTTTTCCGATTATATATTAAATTAAAGTTAACATGTTCATCCTCAGCGTCGCATATGTGTGACGATCACGATTTTGTAGTATCACTGGATTGCGGATTTTATGCAGTTATAGCAAAATTGAGTTGGTGAAATTTTCAATTGTGGACAAATTAAAAACTATTCAAAGATGATGATATATATTATTTTTTTTCTATTAAAATGATTAATGTAAGAAATAACATCCTATTTGGCTTCTATTTCCTGCAGACAATATTCATTTTGCATAAAGATCCCCAGTCCAATTGTCACATTCAAAAAATCCAATTAGTTTTGTACAATCCGTTATTTGTAATTCTAACGCATGGCAAGATATTCGGAAAACATAACTTTTTTATGACAATATCTTTTTCTTACATATTACTTGATTGCATTTTGAGGATGTAGTGAGCGGGAGGAAAGATAGAAATGTCGTAGAGTGGTCGGAGAAGTTGAGGAGAAAGAGAGAAAAGAGAGTATGAATAGACCAAAGAATATACCAAACCAATGAACAAATGTTAGGGAATGGGGAAGGGTGCAATGATTGGGTTAGAAGTAATTAGGAGACTACCAGAGTAGGTCAGTGTAGGAAGGAGGGAGATAAAGAAAAAGTGTGAGAGAAGTTATGGACGAATGTGTGAAATAAGATAGATTTTGTTATAACAGTAGGTTACTATACTACAGTAGGTTAATGTAAACCAAGTCACATTTCTTGGCTGTAAGGCTGAAATAAACCAAATACATACAAGATTGCATTTGGTAGAATATTTTAACTACTAAGACAAATGCTGGTCGCGAACATTTTAGTCATCGCCGTTGGCGCAATCCGTTTCTTATGGCCGGACAATTCTGATTTCGCAAAGCGTTTCTAAAATGCAAATTTTGCCGATATTTTCCGGGAAATTGGCCATTGCGTAACCGTTGCACGGAAAATACTGCATTGCGTAGCATAATCGAGCCGATATGCATTGTTTTTGGCGACTGCGAAACGGAAGCCAAAGGGCGAATGAGATCAAGGGAATTGAGGGATGAACTAGCCATCCCTTGGTCGTCCAGTGCAACAATAATTTTCTAATTGCGCCGCTCGTTGCCGATGATCGCCGGGTTAATTGGCTGCGCTGCAATAAATGTAACGCGACGTTATCGCGACTGATACCGCGTATGCATGTGTGCACACGGGGAACGAAATAAATATCGCTGGCTCGCACGCTATCTTGGCCCGGTTGTCCCGTATTCCGCTGTTCCCGCATACCGTTACAATCTGTCAGGATGAGCCTCTCCCGCGTGGAATAATTCGTCGACGCCGACACGCAAGAAATGATTTCGGACCGGCAATATGAAGTGATCCGACGTGCAGCGTGATCGATGGATAGGCAACCGGTCGTTCATCACGTGAAACGCGCCTCCTCGGGACACCGCGACATCCGGCCGCTCGGAAAACAACTTGCGGGGGTGGGAGAGTGACCTTGATCGCGTTCCCTTCATTTTTCAGATTGAATCGACACCATTATCTACGCTGCTAGATAATATCATACGATACGGTCTTCTTCCAATACAAGGCAACGGTATTTCTTTCGAAATAAGGAAATCGTTACTCCCTCTTCTTCTTTCGAATGTCATATTTAGACTGCCGATTTTCTGCATTCACCGGAAAAATGGCTACGCACAATTTAACCATCTGCTATAAATTAGATGTGTTTTTCGATCGAAATTTTAGACTAATTGTGTGTATGATTTCGGCACACAGGTTCGATCAGTGATATTTGTGTGTGACCAGTCTTTGAGGATTTTCACCGTTTCTACGCCAAACTTTCTTGACATTGACGCATAAAAACTTTCTTTGTGTTTGAATATTTCGCCATCCATGATATAAATTAGATGTGATTTTTGATCGAAATTTTAGACTAATTGTGTGAATGATTGAACGACATCACTGATCGAACCTGTGTACTTAAACGAAGCAAAAACGAGCAAATCTCTAAAAGACTTTTTGTCTTAGTTTTTCGGTCTCCTACACGCTCCTGAAGATTTGCCATTTGATTTCGGGACACCCTGTATACATTTCGAAACAATTATTTTCGAAACTTTTTCAGTCCCTGGCTTAAACTTTCTACCTTTGTAACCCATCGTTCGTTTTTTTTCCGAAGATGTTTCTACACGATACAGCGGATGGGAAACTGCAGAGACCTTTCTTCTTGATAATGCTACCGCGACAAACAAACGCAATTTCGGCGCACAGGTTCGATCAGTGATATCGTTCAATCATCCACACAATTAGTCTAAAATTTCGATCAAAAATCACATCTAATTTATATCATGGAAGGCGAAATATCCACACGCAAAGAAAGTTTTTATGCGTCAATGTCAAGAAAGTTCGGCGTAGAAACGGTGAAAATCCTCAGAAACTGGACACAAACAAATATCACTGATCAAACCTGTGCGCCGAAATCATTCACACAATTAACCCTCTACACTAGACGCAATTTTAATTCGAAAATCAAGACATTTCTTTCAACCTACAACATTTTCAAAAACGAGCAAATCTCTAAAAGACTTTTTGTCATAGTTTTTCGGTACCCTACACGCTCCTGAAGTTTTGCCATTTAAATTCGGGACACCCTGTATACATTTCGAAAAAATTATTTTCGAAACTTTTTCAGTCCCTGGCTTAAACTTTCTATCTTTGCAACCCATCGTTCGTTTCTTTTCCGAAGATGTTTCTACACGATACAGCGGATGGGAAACTGCAGAGACCTTTCTTCTTGATAATGCTACCGCGACAAACAAACGCAAAGAGCTTCTATTATCGAACGAAATGAAAATCGCCGGTGACGGATCGACAGGGTCGACAATAGATGCGAGGAGACCAGAGTACGTTTGATAGATTGAGTTTTACGTCTGCCGTGTAAATTGTCTCGTTCAATCATCTCCTCGCCACGAAGAAATCCTCTGAAAGCATCCCGGTACCGCATCTTCTCTTCTCCGAAAATCTGTTATTAGCATTCTACTAATAATATTTAATTTCTTTAATGCACAGTTCACAAGTTGAAGCTGTGACACAAAAGTTCCATTCGGAGTACTGCTTCGTTAGCGAGCACTTAAAAGTTTGACTAATTTTGTTCCTACTTCAACGGAGACCTTCATAAAATATAGAACTGTTTTTCGAGTTCAATTATTATGAACTACTGAACAAAAATAAATGTTTGCGTGCAGATCCGCGGTAATAAAATGACGCTTGTCGGTAGTTAGAATGTCGAGGTTGCAATTATAACGTATTCATTCTTCATTCAGCCCTCGGATGGTGAATCTTTTTATGAATTGAATAGCGAACTACATAGTGAGCCATGTTTAACACTAGATTTACGGAGTACTAAAATTGATTATTTTACATTGCTTTATAAAAATAATAAAATTGTATTTACTTAAATCTCCAACGATTTTTATTGTAATATGTACACAAAAAAATAAATCTATTTAATAATTCCTCACGAATGCCACCTTACACTCTTAATAATCGTAAATTAAACATTTTTGAAGCCGTCATTTTGACGGGCCTCGTAAATCTAGTGTTAAACACGTCTACAGCTTCGTTTATCAATTTTTTAAACACATATTCGAAAGAACTGAGTAGTTAAACGACGCTTTTGATCGATCTTGACACGCGAATCATTTTAATGCTCCTAATTTAAATTAAACGCTAGCAACGGAATCATTAAATGGCGATTTTGAAAAATCTAGACACGTAAATCTGTTTATTGCTCCTAGCTTGAATTAAACCTAGCAATTGAGTAATTAAAAAGCCATTTTCACAAATCTAGACGCGTGAGTCGTTTTATTGCTTCTCGTTTGAATGGAACGGTAAAACTGAGTAGTTAACATTGGAACTACCGAGCACTAAACGCGACTGACGTATATTGCCTTATAATAACGACAAGATTGCATTTATTCAGATTACGTATAATTTTTGTTGAACTATATGTACTTCAATAGACAAGTTTACTAAAAAAATTAATCCGGAAAACATATTTATAATTTTAATATTTGTAAAAGAAAAAATTAAGAACCAGTAATTTTTACTGGTCCGGTAGTTCTAGCGTTAACCCCTTGCCATACCATTTATTTTACGGTTTCAGTGATTATAATTTATTTATAGTTTATAATTTCCTAGAGGAAGGAGAAAATATATATCTATTGTATGTCTATATGTTCTCCAATGGTTATACATTAACAACAACAAAATAGAATTTTATTTCGGTTTAAAAGAAATTAATAACATACATATTTATTTGACTCTGTTCAGAATCTTCATCGTGTCTCTCACACGCCATTGTAGGCGAAGGGGTTAAGCAGCCATTTTGTTCGATCTAGACACGCGAGTCTCTATATTGCAGTTAATTTGAATTACATCGAACATCGTCGTTCGGAAGGTAACTGCAACGAAGCCTGGAGTTTGAAAAATTGTTTCTTGTTTTTCTTGTTTCGACGCTGTCGACGTTGAAAGTTCTGGTAGACGTTGAACAGTTTCGGACGGAGGCTTCCGGTACGGGCTCGTGGCATGCATGAATGCAATAACGATCACGATTGCGTGCTCTCGCAGGCGTTAGAATTAGGAACCGATACGGCCTCGAGCGTACTGCGACTTAGACAGCAGATAAGAGCTGCGCGATGTGATTTATAACGCGCAATCGGTAACCTTCGCGTTGCGAAACCGCTCGGATTTGCGTCAAAGCGGATGCAGAATTGGAGCTGTCGCCGCGTCTTGGAAAAAACCCGCATAACCCTCCCGGGATTACGAAAATACAGGCCGTCCTTGTACACAGCTCAGAAATCCCGATCCTCGACGAACATCTGACAGATCGATGCCAAACAAATGGCCGGAGTGACACTCCGACGATAACATCGAGGCGTCGCTGATAGCGCGGCGCTGCCCTTCAAACGACTCGATTAATCGATTAAGCTAATTCTTAATGAACGGATCAACATCTACCGCTGGCATCGATGGGAAAAACATTGCGAACGCTTTTGTGAATGATGTCGTAATCTTTAATACTTTGTTTGTTTAAGAAGTCATTAGCAGACTGAGAAGAAAGTGACTCTTCAGAATTGTTTTCTCGAAAACTGTGAGACTTTATTCAAATATTGTTTTTGCGTCTAAATTGGTTCATCCTATAGAGTCTCTCGTAAATTTGTTCGAAGATAATATTTATTAATTAAGAAGTTGTGACTGATCTTCCAGAGGTCCTGTCAGAGAGTACAATGACTACAGTTGCTATTGAAAAAGTCGTGCAATATACTATATCATTCTTGAAGTTTCCTGAAGTATTAAATCGAGACAAAATGGCAGACGTTTTAACGTAAAGTTACGATTCGTGTCAACAAAGTCGTTCGATTTTAGTTGGTAAAAGAAGTGCAACGAGGAAAACTTCTTCGTTCCAAGACTAAATAATAATCTAGATCCGTTAAGCTGCGAGCGAGAGTTGCAAGACACTGTTTTCTATTTTACTCCGTTTCTTCCGATCGGAAAGACACCAATCTCCAAGTTTTGTCAACTTGTTCTCGATG
The DNA here is from genome assembly GCA_913789915.3 of Sphecodes monilicornis. Classification (NCBI taxonomy): domain Eukaryota; kingdom Metazoa; phylum Arthropoda; class Insecta; order Hymenoptera; family Halictidae; genus Sphecodes; species Sphecodes monilicornis. The sequence continues at coordinate 23,838,907 of OU565287.1, forward strand.
CTATCAGCCTGACAAGAGATAATAGAGTATCAGTGCTGCGTGCGCTGCCCTGCGAATGGCTGTATAAGAAGTGAAAATGACTTCCATCACACTTCATTTCATTTCTCCGATTCTTTTAGCCTTTTAAATTTATCACGGTTCGGGGAGCATTTGTAAATGGGTTTCAAGGAACGGTGAAAACTTTTCAATCGTGGCAGGTCCAAAATGGTACTTGGAGGATTCTTGTTCCAACAATTTCCGTCTATTCTATCGAACGGCTTCGTAGTTCGCGGAATCTACATTTTAATACTAAACCTACCGAGCGTTAAAATTGACAAGTTTGTATTCTCCTATAAAATTAATAAGATTTGATTTATTTAAATTTTGTGCGATTTTTGTTACAATATGTGATTGCATAAAGAAATCTATTGAGTCAACTCCTATGAAGGCATCTTTATAACTTCAATAATTGTAGAATAAAATATCTGAAACCGGTCATTTGACCGGCTGTGGTAGGTTTAGTGTTAAAAACTGCTATGAACCCTTTGAAACGAGACAGAACTTCATAAAATGATTGAATTCCAAAAGTATGTTGTTTCTCGTCTACGTTCTCCTTTAAGAATCAAGTGTAAACGGATTAGAAATTGGTTCGATGTTGTGTACGGTATGATTCAAGGTTTATTGAACAATCTGGTGCTTCGAGAATTGATTCCATCGATGAAGAGCAGTGGAAAATTTTCAATCGTTACAAGAATAAAATAGTACTTAGGGGACTCTTGTTCTCCGTTTGTCGATTTTGTGGGACAGTTAGCTCACAGACAGTAGCACATGAAGTTTAACCCTTTGCACTCGGAGTTATTATTTTTTTTTTCGTTAGTATTTGAAGTCGCTTCAACTACCAAGGTTATTAGCGACTATCTCAATTGTCAGTGGAGGAACTGGGTTATTATAATTAAAAAAACATTTCTTTCGACCTAAAATATTTCCATTGCTCATGATTGTTTTCATGTTCCGGTTGATTAGATAAAAAGTAAATTATTATAAAATTTTAATTATAATTTAGTGTCAGTAAAATTATATAGAATTAAAATTTTTATTTAAAAATTTAGGGGATTACTAATTTAAATTATAACCAAAATTTTATAATAACCTAATTTCTATCTAATCAACTCCCTAAATTTTTATACAAAAATTTTAATTATTATAAACAATATTTTGAATATTGGTATAGCAATTTTTAGTGGCGCCTCAGAGTCGCCATTCGAGTGCTAAGGGTTAAAATTTCGAAAGCCTACGTATCAACCCCTTAACCCCTTGGTTTCCAACAACGAGTGAGACTCGTGGTAAGAAATTTGGGCTAAAAACAATAAGGACGATCCTAGCTCGTGGTACTTCATTCCTGACAAACGTAAACGACACTAACACGAAGATAACTAATTTTCTACGAGTTTTCTCAAAACATTATTAATTTAAATTAAGTATTAATGTCCAAATTGTTACCGATACATTATCCACTTTCAAATTATAAATCATTTTTGTTCACCGATGAATTGATCATAATTACTTCCCAGACATCTTAAAAGTATTAGTTGTGCCCAAACGTGTTTATTATTTCACAATTCCTTTCCTTGCGCCGAAGTATACATGTCATAAGAAGCATACATTTTGCGCAAGTTCGAGCACACGGGTAAACAGCGAAATGGCCGACGCGCGACCGACCTTTTTGTTTATTATGGCCCGAGCAATCGGGTGTTAGCGAATACGACAAGGGGTTAAAGCGACAAAGAATCGTTCAGAACGTTAGTTCGGTTATCGATCGTAAATTTGTTAAACACAGAATAAATAATGTTATTAGCGCAAAGGTTCGATCTAAACAGAATATTAAAGCAATCTTGCTAGTTTGTTAAAACTTTCTACGTTTCGATCCTAATGTGGATCTTTTTCAAGAAAGAATGAGAGCTGCGTCTGAAAGAATTTTATTTTTTAAAATAGACCAAATTTTAATATTGTAATATATGATCAGAAGTCAAAATACTGTATTAGATTGCTTACTTGCTTTATAAAGACTTGAAAAACGAAATTGAGAAATAGATACACGTGTTGTTACTATGCCGGTACACCAGTTACTGTTGCGAGGACAAGGGGCAAATAGAAATCGTTCAGAACCTCATAAACTCAGAATCTTATAACATAATTCGATTTTCTTTACGTGATACATTTTTCACTCCGTGTATGTCGTTATTGAAAATTATAACGTATAGCACGGTATTCTAGGAAAGAGTACGGGGAAATTCGCATCGCGATTCCGTTGACGGGGATAGCGTCGAGCGCAATTACGTATCTGTGATTTTTCCAGCTGTTCCCCTTTTCCCGCAACTGCGTCTTTAACACGCGAATTAATCTGCCTCGCGACATGCGAGCCGATAGTGACAGCCGCGAACTTATCTACGGTTTTATGTAACCGATAGCTTGCACGCAGGAGTTCCAGCCACACGTGGCCGATTCCGAAGTGTGTCGAGTGGCAATCGAGCACGAATTGGCCCACGGGAATTTTTTCCCCGGTTCGAGTGCTGCACGGAGATAACGGGTAGATCGTTCGTGAACTCGATAATAAATACCCGCGTGTCTAAGGGCCTGATACACACTATCGGTCCGGTCACGGTCCGGGTCTCACTCCAGTCAAGATTCCTTAGGAAGAATATTTGACATTGTGAACCAGTGGTGGGCACGGGTGGAGCCCCTCAAACGCCTGCTTCTCCCACCAACCTCTCTTTCATGCAGCGCGCACGCAGTGATGGTATATGGTCGCGGTTTTCTCGCGCATGCGCGACGATTTTAACGTCAGTAAAGTACAAAGTTGGGCTAAAATGGGGTACCTTGGTCACACCGCATAGTTGTGCAAATTTTTTTTCGATTTTCAAATATTTAACATGCGTATGTTATATTAAAATTTTATGTGTATGTACATATAACATATAAATATATCTTGCACTGTTCTGACCGGTTTCCCGCCAATAACAGTTCTCCCCTACTTTGCCAAAAAACATAAGACGTACATACATTCCTGCATTTAGTCGCGTATGCGCGAAAAAACCGAGACCATATACCATCAGCGCGCACGTTCGTTGCGTACGCTGATGTCTCGTGTCTTCGTTGCCCCATTGTACCGCCTTGCTGGAAGGGGACAGAGGGCGCTACGGTGTGGACGGTGTTGCCTCAATTGAGGTAAAATTGCCCATCGTTGTTGTGAACGCTCGCATTTAAAACCATGTAATTTATATTTGACCGGACCGAAACCAGACCGTTAATGTGTATCGGCCCTAATTGTCCTCGGATCGGTAAGATCTTCTCTCTCCTCCCGGCGCGGCGAGGACATCAGAGGCGTTCGACTACTCACCGCTCGGAGCGCTATGCTATCGTGAAAGATAATGGAAAACGGCGACGCTTTTCGCAGTCCAATTAACCCGCGAGCTTTGAACGCAGCGGAAGATATGGAAACTTGGGTAATTATTTAGAAATTCGCCCTCGTCATCGATTTTGATAACCTTGAAATAGGTTGTCGACGTGCAGGTAGCCGTCGCTCGTCCCGCGCTGAGGGTCCGTTCTTCGGGCCGCGTCTCCGTTGCACGCGTTCTACCCTTGCTCGATACGCGACGTCTTACAGAGGTTCGATGATGGTGACCTTGCAGTTCTCGGAAGGGAATACGTTGGAACTCCCTGTTCTAAATAATTACCGAAACTTGTTCAAGGCTTTTCATTTACAAACGTAAAGACGCAGGTCGCAAATTTTAACGACTATCTCGCCCGATAATTTTATTCTGTGAATTCATCGAACTCCCAAGAATCAAATAATTAATAAAAAAGAAACCTTTTCTTTTATCATCCATCACAGATTTCAGAATGAGCGTCAACGTGTTAACGGATGCGAATATGTTTAGGGGAACCGCGTGGACTTGCGAAGAGAGCTGCAGACGACAGAGCGACCTAGAAGGGCGGCCACTTTCTCTGAGAGGAGCCAGCTGAAGTACGCGCGTCGTTTGGTAGTGAAATTGGGCAGCGCTGTTATCACAAGGGAGGATGAACACGGATTGGCGCTGGGCCGGCTGGCCTCCATTGTCGAGCAGGTCGCCGAATGCCAGAACGAAGGTCGCGAGTGCATTATGGTAACCAGCGGGGCGGTCGCGTTTGGCAAACAGAAACTCACGCAGGAGCTCTTGATGTCCTTGTCGATGAGGGAAACCCTGAGCCCCGCGGATCATACCAGGGAACACGCAGGTATTCATACTGGAATCAATAACAACCACTGTTTAGGCCCGCGGTCGATTATGTAATCGTTCGGGCTTTGATGTATTTGCACGTGGTGTGCCGACTAAGTTTATGTACTTCACACTACCTCGAAGGACCACACAACTTAAAACACAACAAATTATTAACCCTTTGAGCGCTATGAACCCATATATTTGGGTTCTCACACAACCATTCGTTTTTGGCTATGAACCCACATATGCGTTCTCACACAACCATTCGTTTTTGGCTATGAACCCACATATGCGTTCTCACGCAACCATTCGGTTTAGGTTATGAACGCATATGTGGGTTCTCACGCAACCATTCGGTTTAGGTTATGAACGCATATGTGGGTTCTCACGAAACCATTCAATCTGGGAAAAGGGAATCTATAAACAGATAAATGTGACTGGTGCCTGTGAGCCTTTATAGATATAACAAAAGGCTTTTGTGCAATCGTTTATCAATATTGTTAATTATATTAATTAATATTTATTAATAATATAAATTATTATGTGCATTCATTGCGCATTAGCTAACATATCGCTACCAAAGACTTTTAAAGGTTATAAGTACTGCTACTTTTTTGAAATCTGTTCTTTGCGTTTTAAAATTTTATTTTAAATTACCCCTAAAATGTCTGTCTGTTACAATCAATATACCTTGCAATTAAAATTCAGTCTTTTTCGTACGGAGTGGGCAGTCCAGGGTGCACGCTTAACGCCGACAACGTCTGCTCAACGTGCGCTCTTTCGTAAAAAGTACGCAGTCCACGGTGAGCTGCCTCGTACGGAGTGGGCGGTCCACGGCGCACGCTTAACGTCTGGCAACTCAGCGCTCAAAGGGTTAAAAGTATAATAACTGGTTAGTAACAAGCGCGGTGGTATCGAAAATGGAACTGTACCCAGGAACGAGTTTATCGGAGTCTAAGATCTAACGAAAGTGTGACCGCTGTCTGACTGGAATCTGTCTAAAGTATAATGCAATTGTGTCTCGGAGGGCCGAGAGTTGTCGCCCTTAAAGCCTCGGTCCTCCCTTCCCTTCTCCAATTTTCTCCCTACTCCTGTAAGTACGCGTGGGAGAGATGACTCTGAAAACGGGCCCGAGACCGGCAAGGGTGGTTACGATCATGCGGCTGGGTGAAGAAGGGGGTGGCTCGTGGCGAGGTCGGAGTCCAACCGTGCCGCCAGATTCAGGGACTTCCGGTCATCTGGCGAGTGCTGCGGCCTCGTCTTCGGCACGTGCAAGGGGAAGTGCGCTAATAAAAAAGAACCCTAAACCGCTTCTGACGAAGCACCCTTGAAGTTTTCCTCGAAGTTAGAGAAAGTGGGCTTTGTCTGCGGGACGGGCAAAAATGTCGCTCGTTTGACTGCCGGTGACAGGCCCAAACCGTAGCCAAAAGACCAAGAGGCCCGTCCCGTGCCCAGGGCAAAAAGAAATCTGTCTCTACCGTGGGAATATTTACAAGCAGCCGCTACAACCACGATGCCGAACAATCCGTCTCGGACCGCGTTATCACTCTCTGCTTCTCTCTCTCTCTCTCTCCCTATGTATCATTCTCCCCGTATCCCTCCTTGTTCTCAAGGCCACGAAGATAATCTTTCGAAAGTCGTATTTACTCGAGAGACATCAAGGTCCCCGATATTTTTCAGACATAGCTGATAAAACCACGCTCTCTCGCGTCTCTCTTGAACGGACAAAAAATTCTGCAGTATTTCAACCAGTCTGCGGATCTTTGTGCACAATGAAACCTCGTTGCATCGACTGAAACAAGCAGAAATTGAAAAGAACAATTTATCTTCTCTCGAAGTCCTTTCATAATGTCAAAGTTTTCTATTCCCATTGTTCATTTCTAGTTTGCAGAAACGAATGAAGAATGTATTTGACAGAGTCTGTTTGCAAACTCCTTCGCGAGTCCGACTCGATATTATAGGGCAAGGGGCTAAAAGAATTAAGCGAGTGTTGTGTCGTGTCAGTGCTCAAACAGTAATTTGTGAGCCGCTGAGATACACACCTCAAAGAGGGGTAAATTAAATAAAGAGATAATCGGGTTTCGGATAACTAAGTAACTTTTAATAAACTGAATGTGAAAGACGGTATAAAAGAGACGGTATAATAGCGACAGATAATTCACGACTGATCTTACAACTAAAGGTCTGGTTATACACATCCGTCCGATATCGGACGCGTTTTCGGTAGCTCTCATATACAACATCTCGAACGCTTCTCAAGTTACCTCAAAGTTCGGACGGAAATGAATAAACACCCTAAAAACGCGTCCGATATCGGACGGATGTGTATAACTCGACCTTAACGCATGAGAAACAAGTAACCTCGTCGGGTTGAAAAATCCCTCCATAAAGTACAAAATAGTGGGGGCCCCAGCCAATGGTATAATATTTGGGAGGCTACAAATGACCTCCCAAAACAAGGGCAACGCCCATAGACAAAATACGTCGTAACGAGTGTCGCTAAACAGACGACACTCGGTTTCCTGCAATTTCGTCGGAAACCATAATTTAGGCTTTGGGCCACAGGCCCCCCTTGGCGCTAAGGGTGGGCCTACGCTACGTCAAGTGCTATTGAGAGCGGTACGGCTGGGCTGACTTTCCCATGGTCAACTGATAGTTTCCAGACGTACCCGGGTCATAAAACAATAAATTCTTCCAAGAGTTAGAGGAATCCTTCGACAATGGCACTTGTACAAAATCGGCCGTAGCGTAGACCCAAACCGAAATACGACCCGGCGATAATATGCACGTCTCAACAGCGAGTTCGAGTGTCGAACCTGTGAAAAGCAAGGAGCCAAAATTTCGCAAGCTTAACGCGTCTCCCCGAGACTTTCTTCTTTTCTTTCGCTAATGATCGAGGCTTTGCGGCTTATGGCAGTGGCTCGGGAACAGGGGATATACTAGCAGGAGTGTTGTTCGCGGATTACAACAGGGGGAACAAGCTGTTCCGTGGTGGGATTCCTCTTATTTCACGGCCGGTGGATAGCGCGAGCCAGATAGCCGACAGTAATCCTAGGCTTTCAGCATTTCACCGTGAATTTCATTTTTGGTATATTATCAGCTAACTGCAAATTGGAGTACACGATCCCTGGACGGTTTGCTTTACCCTCGCCTCGTCCTGCCTCGTCCTGCCGCGCTTGCGAACGAGCGAGCGAGCGAGCTCGCGCGATCTTCACTTCTTTATACACCTCGCACGCTAATGAGTTTCGAGGATGGCGCGAGCGCTACTCGAGTTTACCATTTGCCGGCCCCGCCGTACCCTTTCATTATTTCCGCAGATTCATCCCAGGGCCTCGGTGCTCCATTAATTAATCATAATTACGTGTCGCGAGGCTGACGAACAGCTAAGAATTTATTTCGTCGAGCCTCCCCACCCTACCACCGTCCCCACCACCCTTCATATTTTAATTGTCCGTGACGAATCGATTTACGGAGCAATTTCAGAAAGTTACCGCGATTGTTCACCCCCGCACGTCAGCCTGCAAAGTGTCCACATCATTTAAATACCCTCGATTTCTTGTATGTATGTATTTATTTAGTGATCCCTTTCGGGTTACACGTGCTTCCGTCCCATTACATTGTTTTATTTCTATCGACTTACATCTATCTCTTCTCCTCACATTCTTCCTCATTCATCCATTTTCTTTCTCCCCTTCTCCTCAGACCCGTGCCTACCGCTTGCGGTGTGTACAGCGTATGGCGCGTTGAGGCCAGTGATTGTATATGGTCTCGGTTTTTTCGCGCATGCGCGACTAAATGCAGGAACGTACCGTACGTCTTATGTTTGTGGGGAAATTAGGGGAGAACTGTTATTGGCGGGAAACCGGACAGGAGAGTGCAAGACGGACACAACGAGACGACCGTACTTCAAAATTTTGGTAAGTTAATGTTAATATATTCGATTTCATAATGGCAACTAGTATTGGAGAAGGAGCTACTTGCCAATTCATATTTGAAAATCGAAAAAAAATTTGCGAAACTATGCGGGGTAACTTTGTACTTTACTGACGCTAAAATCGTCGCGCATGCGCGAGAAAACCGAGACCATATACCATCACTGGTTGGGGCGACTCTCGGACCCACGGTAGGCACGAGTCTGAGGAGCTCGGAGGACTACGGCAGCCACGGGAAGTGAGACGCGCGGGCGGGAGAAGTAGGCGTGTCCCTCGAATTTGCCTCCAAGTGAGCTACTTCTGGACATGCCTAGCGTAGGTACTCAATAATTTTTGAGATATTTACAATTTAAATTTCATTACACCCGTTAAGCCGTTAAGTACAGTTTTGGTTGAAGTTTTTATTAAGTGCCAAACGGCGTGATGGTAACGTACTAGATTCATTACCGGGAAGACCAGTGTTCAATTCCCTTTTTCCTTTTTTTCCATTTTTTTCTTTTTTTCCTGTTCAGTTTATCTATTTTAATTAATTGTATTTGGCACATGAAAAATACACTCATAATATCTATAGGAAACAAAATATAAAAATTTTATTGAAAACGAACGTAATATGAAAGAAACACTAACTTCATCAATCTTAACGTATCTCAAAAGTTGTTGAGTAGCAATGCCCATAATGCTACATTTTCATAAATAGGAGAACGATATCTACCAATATGCAAAGTTTCGAGAAAATCTGAGACCCCTTGACCGCGTCTTCTCCTTGTTAGAAGAAGAAGCAGAGAATATGCGTGTTTAGTAAATCCTGTTTAAATTGCACTATTATTATTGTTGTATTGTAATGTTAAGAAAAATCATATAGACTAACTTGTGTAGCAAATTTTGTTTGACTTATACAGCAAATGGCTGATTTTAGGAACACTAGTTGTCCAGAAAAGAAAAATTCAAATCGCTGCAGTTGCCAGTGGTTAGTCGGTCGAATTAACGAGACGGTTATATTAAGAGACGTCGTATGGGCGCACTTACTCAGCAAATTCTATCTAAATTATACAGCGAATGGTCGATTTGACGTACTCGGCAATTTCAGAAAGTTACCGCGATTATTCACCCTCGTACATCCACCAGCATTCCCTCGCTTGTCTCTTCGACTCGTATAAATTGAACACGCTCAATTTCACTTTTTCTTGTTTATAATATGTTTTGGGTTAGACAAAATGTCTAGGTAAATTTCTGAAGTTCGAACAACGCCGAGAGCGAAGGGTTAAAATTGTTGAAACAATTTCGTTGGCCACGCAAGCGTTCAAAGAGGTAAAGATCATGCATATTTAGTAGATCATGCATAAATTAACCTGACAGTGATTTAGTTGAAAGGAACTTTATCTAGGTACATTTGGGAGTAAAAATGTTCGAAGTTGCTCTGAAATAGGTACACAATATGAGAGTAAATTTGTTCAACAATTGACCCTGTGTTGTCGACGGTATTTTCGGAATTCTGTCCGCATTATATTCGAATTTCTTTATACTCGGCTTTGACTACGTTGGTCATATGGGCTCCATTGTATAGATATGGCTCACCCATACAGATGTATAAAATAGATTAGCTTTTAAAATATAATATCGAGTCGCATTCTATGTAAAACTTAATGGAACGAAACGCGATATTCAGTCACACTGGACGCAGGACTGCAAAGGGTTAAAGTAACTTTCAAAACGATTCGAGTGCAACGGTTTCACCGCGACTGCGGCGGATCGTTGGCGCGAATAGTCGTGTAAAATGCAAGTGTAAAAAAAATTTGAAAGTATTTACGACATGGCCGCGGTTGTCGGACGAAAGAGCCAGGACAGCGGCGAGCACTCCGTCAGCAAATTGCTGACATTCCGCGGACACAATCATACTCCTCTCCAGAGAAACGTACGGGCATTTTGTAGCGTGCGTGAACGACGCCGTTCCCGTTTTATTATTATTCCCGTGCTTTAACAGGGGACGCTGTTTCCTTTAATTTTTATCAGCGAGTCGGTAGCAGCCGCATGTAAAATCCGATTGATCGTTATAGGCGATCGTAAATTTAAGCGCATCCCGTTCGAACGATTGAGAACACGTTCACAAGCGGTAAGTCGTCCCCGAGGTGCTTCCGGTTATCCACGGAGATTCCTCGGCAGCTTGACAATGTCCGGCCAACATCCTGGCTCCCATGTAGGTTAAACCAACAACTGTGAGCCGCCCAATTCTTTTGGCCGGCAATTCCTTCGAGATTCTATTTGCCCGAGAAAACATCCGCGGTAATTCTCGCTTCGGCCGAACACGATCGACAGACATCCTCCGGAAAGTACTGCAGTCGGTCCTGTTTCTTATCGTTCCCCGGAAACCATTTGCACGACGTACCACCAACGCGGCGTCGAGCCATTTCCGGGACGCCTCGCGACGACGGAACCTCGAGTATCACTCCCGACAGAGTCATTCATTCTTCCTCATCGATTACCCGGCTTTTAATTCTCTCGATCTGCGCGCCGACAATTATCGGACACCGTGAAAATTACCGAGATTAAAGGCAACTGTAAACATGTTGCTGTTGGTCGATTGACCGGTTTCACATTTTTTTATCTACGTTTGCTAAAATGAGAGTGACTAATCGAAAATGTTCGTGGCAAATACACAAACAATCCTATGGAAATGGTCCGCACAGATTTCACCGACGACAATTCACGGAAACCAGTCTGCACAAACACCAGTCTTAAGGTCGATTTATACAGACGACTTTGTCGGATCAGACAGAAATATTTACCCAGGTTTAAATGAGAGTGTTCGCAAGCCGATATCGGAGATCGACTTCTCAACGATACTTTTTCTTCGAGTCTGAGAGGTCATAAATTTCTAGCGAGTGACGACTCCCAAAATCTGGTAATTTACTCAAAGACAGTTAAATTAATTTCATCCCTCTTGTTTTTGAAAGTCATAGTGCATTGCAAAATATTCAGAGTTACCATGACTATTTTCTGATAAGACGTTACAATGTTTCATTAACCAGTTAACTGTGGCGACCTTTTTGCAAAGCGCGCACCAGTGTGTGTCGCGATAATCAAGCGATGACGGGTATAGTCGTCAAACACAGAGTATTTTTTTTATTTGCTTGTTTCATTTCGTCTTGACCTGTAAACATTTTAAACATATTAAAATTTACGAATATAACTCAGTTTTCGCCAAAATTACAATTTAAATATCATATTGTAACAAAATTTTACGCCTGACGGATATAGTCGTCATGACACAAAATTCTGCCACATCTCCATGGCGGATATAGTCGTAAAACACACTTAACTGGTTAAGAAGGGACATTGTATTTGATAGAATATTTTCGAGCAGTCGTGTGAACCCTTTGGCTACTGTTAGCACCTAACGCCGCTCAACTTTTGACGAAAAATATCGACATTCTCGGTGTATACCGTGATTGAGTTCCTATCGTACGATACGACCGATACGCATCAAAGTCTGTTGTAGCGAAAGGATTAATAAAAACAAAATCCCAACTCTTGCCTCGGTAATTTTCGACGCGTCTCGTAGCTACGTCGACCGGTACGCATTCGAACCGAGAAGAACAGCGGAAATAACATATCGGAAAGAGTTAAAAGCCTAGTATCGGATCGTTCGCCTAACAATATCATTACGCCACATGATCTACTGACCTGACATCATCTTGAGGTTCAGTAGAGGAAGGTGGTCCGGTAATTCCGATCTCGTGTTCACACAGGCACTCTGTTGGAACCTAGAGCAGCAGCAGCGGTGGGTCAGTCGGGCCTTATGTCCCTGTACGACGCTATGTTCGCGCAATACGGCGTGAAGCTGGCCCAGGTATTGGTCACCAAGCCGGACTTCTACAACGAGGAGACGCGTAAGAATCTGTTCAGCACGCTCAGCGAGTTGATCAGCTTGAATATAGTGCCGATAATCAACACAAACGACGCGGTGTCCCCACCGCCGCACGTCGACGAGGAGGTATCCGGTGGAGGCGGAAGAAGAGGCATTTCCATCAAGGACAACGACTCGTTGGCGGCCATGTTGGCCGCGGAGGTGCAAGCCGACCTTCTCATCCTGATGAGCGACGTCAACGGGATCTACAACCTACCGCCGTGGCAAGATGGCGCGAAAATGCTGCACACCTTCAGCTCCGATCTGAGGGGCACCATCAAGTTCGGGCAGAAATCGAAAGTCGGCACCGGAGGCATGGACTCCAAGGTCAACGCCGCCCTCTGGGCACTCGACCGAGGCGTCTCTGTCGTGATCTGCAACGGGATGCAAGAGAAGGCTGTGAAGAGCATACTATCCGGCAGGAAGATCGGCACGTTCTTCACCGAGACCACTGGGTCCACCACGCCCGTCGAGGTCGTTGCTGAAAATGGTAACTCGACTACTTATTTCATAGTTTATACTAGGTTGTTGCGTGTGAAATTTCGGATTTTAAACGGGGAAAAGTTATACAAACATAACGTGTTTCAACAACAACTTAATAAATAGGATACATCCAAAACCTGATCAACGTTAGTCCTCTTACTGGGCCTAACACGAACAGTTAACTATTTCACTCTTACGTCAGTGTCTTGGTCATCGGCTACCTACTATGTACTTCTAATTTGTTTTTGCCGTGAAAAATGTTCTCGAGGACAATTACTAAGTGCAATTTTAAATCCATCGTTCAGCTATCAGAAACATTTGTTGACGATTGACACTGGATAAAGATTCTTTGTGAAACGTGAAACGATTGCTTACCGTCTCGCAACAGACACCAAGGTAATCGAAGCTCGATTGATCGTAGCCACGCCCGTAATCGTAGAGAGACGGTCTCTTTTTATTTGCGATGGGGTATCGATAGAGTCCGCTGAAGAAAGCGTCAGAAAACGAGGGAAAAAGAGCTTCGCCGTGGTGTACGCGACGGTTTTTTCGTCACGAGGGTTCGGTCACCGCGTCACTTTATTCTACCGACCATAGCGATATAGGTCATCGATTATCGAAGGTAGAAATGAAACGGCTTGCGATCGCTGTATCGTAGCTGTTGTACAATTATCCGCGACACGTACCTCCATGAAATAGAAAGTGTCATATTATTCGGGATCTTAATTAATTCAATCTTTCTCTCATTCTACGACTATACAAGGTGTCTCAAAAATGTTGTAAACCCTTGAAATGGACGGTTCCTGAGGTTATTTAAAGTAACTTTTTCCTTTGCAAAAATGGCCGCCGCAGCTTTGTTAAAGAGTTATTACAGAAAAACACGAACCAATCAGAAAACCGTTACAACGGACAGACTCCGGCTCGGCCAATGGTAACGTCTCCGAGCCGGAGTCCGTTCGCTTTGATTGGTCCGCGTTTTTCTTTAATAACTCCTTAACAAAGCCGAGTTGGAGATTTTTGCAAAGGGAAAAGTTGCTTGAAATAACCTCCGGAACTGCCTATCCTAATCTATACTCGCAACTTTCAGCGCGCATAGGTAGCAGAGCTCTTCAAGCACTGCGCCCGGAAGAACGAGCAGCCTGCATCAACGCTTTGGCTGATCTCCTCGAGTCTCGTCAAGCGGGGATCCTGGATGCAAACGCGAAGGATCTCGAAGCGGCGAAGAAAAATGGCCTGGCTAAGGCTTTGCTCTCCCGATTGTCCTTGACGCCTGCGAAACTGAAGTCCCTGAGCTCCGGGCTGCGACAGATCGCGGACGATTCCTTGACGAACGTGGGCCGCGTGATCCGGAGGACCAAGTTGGCAGACGGCCTGGAACTGAAACAAATCACGGTGCCGATCGGCGTGTTGCTCGTCATCTTTGAATCGAGGCCCGACAGTCTGCCTCAGGTGGCAGCGTTGGCAATGTCCAGCGCCAACGGCCTTCTCCTGAAGGGTGGCAAAGAAGCTGCACACAGCAATAAGTATGTCAGCGTTACCGTAATTTCGTTTCCAAAGTTCTGTTGCTGATTTTTGTAACACTTACAAGGAGAAGACGCGGTCATGGGGTCTCAGATTTTCTCGAAACTTTGCATATTGGTAGATATCGTTCTCCTGTTTATGAAAATGTACATTATAGGCGTCGATACTCAACAACTTTTGAGATACGTTAAGTTTGATGAAGTTAGTGTTTCTTTCACGTTTCTTTTCAATAAAATTTTTATATTTTGTTTCCTATAGATATTATGAGTGTATTTTTCATGTGCCAAATACAATTAATTAAAATAGATAAACTGAACAGGAAAAAAGAAAAAAATGGAAAAAAAGGAAAAAGGGATTTGAACACTGGTCTTCCCGGTAATGAATCTAGTACGTTACCATCACGCCGTTTGGCACTTGAAAAAATCTTCAACCAAACTGTACTTAACGGCTTAACGGGTGTAATGAAATTTAAATTGTAAATATCTCAAAAATTATTGAGTACCTACGCTAGGCATGTCCAGAAGTAGCTCACTTGGAGGCAAATTCGAGGGAGAGTGCTGGCGCTTTTCACGCGCATGCGCGAGTTTCGGCAGTACCGAGGCTACGTCCGAAGTTTGTGGGGTACTATTGCGGCGAAAGTAGTGGGTTTGTTATTATATATTTCGTTTAAAGTTATTTTAGTACCCTTCCCTTCCTTATTCCAAGATGATGAAGAAGAGTAAGTTATATTATATTGTACATAGATACATAAATATTATATATTCTATGTACGTATGTATATATTACATTTTAATATATATATACACACACACACGTACACATGTTGTACATTCATTTTTCAAAATCAAATCATAATAAATTTTGCGAAATTAGCGGGGTGACCAAGGTACCCGATTTTCATGCTTGACTGAGGCTAAAATCGCCGCGCATGCGCGTGAAAAGCGCCAACATTCCCATCACTGGGAGCTCGGAGGACTACAGCCGTCACGGGGGGCGAGACGCGCGGGCGGGAGAAGTAGGAGTCTCCCTCGAATTTGCCTCCAAGTGAGCTACTTCTAGACATGCCTGACCTTCGCCTATAATGCTATATTTTCATAAACAGGAGAACGAAATCTACCAGTATGCAAAGTTTCGACAAAATCTAAGACCCGATGACCGCGTCTTCTCCAGACGCCATCCGCCATCCCAGTGTTAAAAAGAAGAAACTGTAGGGTTCATTCGAACTACATAGAATTATCCACTTTGCAACGTACCTAAATATTTAAAGTCTCTATATCACCTTTCTTCAGCTTTCGGCCAATGTAAGGTATTTCTTTATTATTTTACTTTCCATAAAATTCAGTATGAAAACGAGAATTTGCATGAAGATTCACAATCTACTAATTAGTTTGCAGACTTAGCTTTTAGTGCAGTTCTTGCAAGTCACTTCAAAGTTTGCCTATGAAACGACAGCGCTTTTGTAATGACATAGCATTTTCTGTGAAGTTTAAGGAACAAGGCATCATTTAACCTTCGAAGGGTTCTGTCACAAGGTTGTAGCCTGGCAAAATCCCGAAAGGGAGATTATGTTTAAACCCTGTATTTTACAAATCCTAGTCTTCTCGAAGATCTACCGCTAAATCAGACCCAAAGCATAATTCATAATCGTTCAATACTCAAGATACATTCGTTGTAGGCGTGGACCTAAGTTAGGCTAAATTGATTTTAGGATGAAAAGGTGGTTTGGCCTGTGAACGATTCACATCATCTAGATCTAGATCATTGAGGAGAATATTTTTTAAATATTACTATAATATGATTAAATATTGAAAAATTACAAGATTGAATGTATTTAGACGTTCTTATTCTAACATGGCCTACTAAAGATACAATTATTACTTATGAGAACATCTCGTCCCATAAGTTCGTGCCGCGAATTGAAAAGTATTTGAATGAAAAACCACAGAAATTTTATAGTGACGGATATAATATCTTTACCAAAAAGGTGGGAAGAGGTTGTAGAATAAGAAGGTGGTTCCATTTTTTCGTTTCTGAAAGTACGTTTCAAATATTAATTTAAATAGTAAAACAGTAAACAGCACGAACTTATGGGATGACCTAATAATTTCAATTATTGTAAAATAAAAAACCTGATCGGTGATGGTAGGTTTAGTGTTCAAAGCTTGTCGTCCACGGAGGATTGATACTAAACTCGCTAACAGGTATTTGATGGACCTCGTGAAGGAGGCGTTGAACACCGTGGGCGCCTCTGGCGCGATATCTCTGGTCTCGACTAGGGAGGATGTCGGGGATCTTCTGTCTATGGAGAAACACATCGACTTGATCATTCCGCGAGGAAGCTCCGACCTGGTTCGCACCATCCAGGAGCAATCGAAGCACATCCCGGTGCTCGGCCACGCGGAAGGTATCTGTCACGTGTACGTCGACAAGGAAGCGGACCTAGCCAAAGCGTTGAGGATCGTCAGAGACGCTAAATGCGATTACCCCGCTGCCTGCAACGCAATGGAGACGCTCCTTATCCACCAGAGCCACATGAACGGCGCCTTCTTCACCGATGTCTGCAGCATGCTGCAGAAGGAAGGAGTGAGTTCACTGTTTTGATGGATCGTAATGGGTGATGATACCCCAAGACGACCATTAGGGTCGTCCCACGGTCCCTGCGACATGCGCTTCGTCCCCTATCGAGGACGCACATCCCTCTACCTGTAATTAGTCATTTTAGTTGGTTCAAAATGAAACTCTATCATGTTTCTGATATAGTAACGTTACTTTGTCACACACAGGACAACACACAGGAAGAATACTCTACCGTAAAGAAATACTCCCGATCTGGTCCAGATTCGGAGGACATCAAAAGAGTTTTAATTTTCTTGAGTTTATTTAATTTGATTGAGTAGTTATTTCGTGGAGTTAGGAAAACTCATGAAAAAGAGAATTTGATAGTAGAGAGAGGGAAACATTTAGGCCTTGAGTCGTGTTAGGGGTTGGAGTGCTTAAGGATCTGGGCGTTGGATTGTGAATTATTTTTAGATTGCTTAGATATTCCAGATGTTTTCAGGAACGGCTTATTAACCCTTTGCACTCGAAGCTATTTCAACTAAAAAATCAAACATTTCTTCTAACCTAGAATATTTCCATTGTAGATAATTTTTTTTCATTATATGCCTACGAAACTGATATAGTACCTCATACAATATTTAAATGTTTAGTAATTTATTACATATAAACAAATTTAATCATGTAAACAATATTCTGAATAATGGTGTAACAATTTGTAGCGGCGCCTCAGAGTCGCCATTCGAGTGCTAAGGGTTAATAAACTTAGTCAAAATCTTATCTAAAGTTTCGTAGGAAATGTTGTAATGTTCATAGCAGATGACGAAAACTGGGGACGTTGAAAATAGAATTAGCAATAATAGTAAATGATAGTAATCGTAATAAAAGTAAAAGTTATAGAAATAATAATCGTCACGCTGTGATAAAAGTGGTTATTCGAATACTGTAACATTTCCAATTTGAGGAAGAAATTAATGAGCCGCGTCGAAGAAAACCAGAACAATGGAAACATAGAAATTCCGTTGCAAGAAGGAACAGTCCCCCATCTTCCAGAAGGAAATGCTACGTTTATAACGTAAAAAAAATGCAGTGTCCACAACAGTTGTTTTTATTTAACATTTCGAATTCCAGGTAAAAATCAATTCCGGTCCAAAATTGAGAGAGCTGTTAACGTTCGGGCCACCAGCCGCAAAGAGCATGAGAACCGAGTACGGCGCCCTCGAATGCACAATCGAGGTCGTGTCGGATCTTGATGACGCGATAAATCATATTCACAAATACGGTAGCGGGCACACCGATGTCATCGTCACCGAGGACAACAAAAGAGCCACCCACTTCCAAAGGGAGGTTGACAGTGCATGCGTGTTCCACAATGCCAGTACACGGTTCTCTGACGGATACAGATTCGGTCTTGGAGCGGAGGTGAGTCATTAAAATCGTACATGACCGAACGACCACGTGATTCGGAATCGCATTAACGAAATGTTCGCGGCCGGGCTGCATTGTTCTGCCCCCAACCCCCTCCCCTCCGTATTCCCCGTCCAATCAACCTTTAAACAACATCACGCGCTTAACGATGGAACTAACCGAATTCGAAATAAAACCGAAACAAACGGGAAGATTGCGCGCCGTGATTCGGCCGATCAATCCTTTCCCGATGATTTATATCTTTCGCGCGTTGACACGATCGCTGTTGGGACATTCGGACTCGCGAAGAATTTTTATTAGTCGAATTTCTAAGTGGTGTTTAACACTAAACCTACCACGGTCGAAATGACCGGTTTTCTATTTTATAATTATTTAAATTTGAAAAACGATTTCATAGGAAATGGCTGAATTGACTTTTTGGGAATAGTATTGTCCGGGTAAAAGTAATTAGCACTCGCGTATAACATACGATAAACTTTAATACGGATATAACAATAATATTAACAAGTACTAACAATAACAAACAATAAAAGAAACAAAGAAAACTCTTAATTAGGCGTAAGAAGAAACTATATTCGATATTTTCGACTAGATTTTATTTGTGAGGAATCATCCCCTTGCCGGTTGTACCACGATTTCGCGAACACCCTGTATAACGTGCATTTTGAAAATCCATTAGCATTGTAAAGCTGTTTAGTGCTACCAGCACGTTCGGAACGCAACTAAATGTTCAGAAGCTTCTGTTTTCAAGGAATGATGCAGTTTTACGCTTTTACTACGATTACATATCTGTTTCACGAAATGTTGGGAAGGTAATGGAATGGCTTTTTTCTGTTCGAAAAGGTTGGAATTTCCACTGCGAGGATCCACGCACGTGGACCAGTGGGTGTCGACGGTTTGCTGACCACGAAGTGGGTGTTGTATGGCGACGGTCACGCAGCTTCCGATTTTGCCGAGGGTGGTGGCAAAGTATGGCTGCATCAATCCCTGCCGCTGAACGAGTCGGCATGAATCGAACCAACTGAGCTAAACAGTTTCGAACAAGTTGGAACGTTTGCCGCCGCGGCACGGAGGATTTGTTATCGAGGAACACCGTCGAGAAGAACCTGCGAATTAATAATCAGCCTTCGGTCGTTCGTCGTGAAATGTTCGCGGATCGTTAAAAATCTGATAAAGTAGACCTTCATAGGGAAAAGAAAAACGAAATCTCTCCGTCGGGAAGTCGATACAGCAAAAACCTGTCGTGGATAATGTCTGGCGAAATGAGCGAAATGTAAATTATTTTTTTAAATAGTTGTATAGCAAAGATATTCGTCTAGAGTAAGTATTTAATCATAAGAGTTACTGCCGCATTCAATTGAATAGGACACTATATTTTTGTTACCATTCCGAGAAAGACCAAAGAGTACCGAAACCCTAAGGTGAAACCGTTGTGCCATGTATTTAACTGTTGTAAAGATGGTTTGTACCACCGAAAAGATTTCAAATATAACAACGTTGGCAGATCGATCTTATTAGTTGTATGTGAATACGATTGTTGTCTCTAGAAGCATCCCCTAATGTAGACCGTCTTACCGACCACAATCGAGACAGCAGCACCATCTTCTTGAGGGTTGTAGTAGGTTTAAGGAGAATTCATTCCAAGTAGTATTGGAATACAAAAAAGTGCATAATTATAAATAAATTTGTTCATATACAGTCTTCGATGAAGAATTGACTCGATTGATTCTCGATCGCGATCGCAACGCGGATCATCGACAGCCGCGTGAACAATTGTATAAACAGAGCTGCGGTACCAACGACACGGACCCTCCGGGACCTTTGAAATGGTGTACGGGCCTGAACATGTAGGAAGAAACCCTTCGACCCCTTTCCACTTCCCTGGACCGCTTCCAACTTCCTTAACTGCTTCCTTAGTCTCTAGATCCTCGCCTTTCCTAATTCCTTCCCTAGATTGTGTGGAATTCGTGTACACACTGATTGCTAATAAAGAACATCTCTTTATTCATTTTTCTTACAGTATAAAATCGTGTTTCTCCTTACACAATCATAATATTATTAAGATGGTTTCAGTACAATTACATTTTATTCGATCAACTCTTTTTACATATGCTCGGGTGCCCACAACTTGAACGTTCTGTCGTACGAGCTAGTCCCGATAAATTTATGGTCTGGCGAGATATCGACAGACATAACTTTACCGTCGTGACCGGGTAACGTTTTAAGCGGTTGCCAGGTTTTATTCGACCAGATTTTCGCCGTGCCATCGTACGACGCTGTGACCAGATACTGTCCCTCCACCCTCTGGTACTTCACGTCCGACAATAAATTCGTGTGAGCGGGTATCGTATATATACAAGATCTCTTTCGCAAGTCCCATATCTTGCACGTATTGTCCTCGCTCGCGGTGGCTATGTGAAACCCATTCGGAGAGAAATCGATACCGAAAATCGATTTCAGGTGACCTTCCATAAACATAATACACCTCCCCGTGCGAAGATCCCATACCCTGCCGAAAGAATCGTGACCACCTGTGGCGCTCACGCTACCGTCGCACTGAAAGCTGTAAAGAAACAAATAAATATTAATCCGACGACATCGCTTCGCATCGAACGGACCAACGACGACATTATTCATCCTACGTACCTAATACAATGCACCGCCCGTGCATGACCCTCCTGGTGCAACACTTCAGCCTGCTGTTCCAAGTCCCAAAGTCTCCAGGACGCATCGTAACAACACGTGCCCAAAAATCGACCAGAAGGATGGAATGCGAGCCTGGATACTCTATGTGGCTCGTGTCCTTCAACTTCAGCTAATGGCTCCTCGCCTAATCCTCCACTCCACAATTTTACTGTTCCTATAAATACATTAAATGTATTACGCTTAACGTATAGCTTGCTGGGACATCACCCAGACCATTAAAAAAAAAGAATAATGTACCATCTGCAGCACAGGATGCCAGTACACAGGTCTGCCCTGGTTTGTCTCCTACCACCTCTTCGGTAATGGTAGCTTTTGGATGAAAAACAATGCAGCCAACATTACAAGTATGCCCTTTAAGGGTTCGCAACAGTGTACAATCAGGTACAGACCATATTTTACACAAGCCCGACCACGAGGCCGTGGCGAACAGCTTGGAGTTCGGGCTAAACTGACAGAAAGAGATCGGTCTGGTGTCGCCGATTTGAGAACAGTAGATTGTCAGTGCTTGCAACTTTTTTAAAAGCTCTTGCCGACGTGCCGTGCGTGTAGCTGTTGGCAGCTCTAAATCCTGCCTCGCTTTATCCAGTCTAGCCTTTGCTCTAGGTAACGAATACGCTGTGAAATAAATCAATGATTAATTCAACGTACATGGAACAGTGTGAGAAATCATTAATACAGTATTTTTGACTTACAGGATATCCAAGAACGAGCAATTTGAAGAGATTCTGGTCCTTCGTGGTACCAAGTGGTTTCTGTGTCTCTTTCAATCGCGTGCAAAGGTTTCTCTTCTTCTTCGTGTTTCTTTTTAATAGCATCCTCGCCGAGGCTGGCCAACAATTCTCTTAATCTTGTCCTTCTGTCTGCTGGGCCTTCACCGAACAAACAAATGGGTTCCCCTAATTGCCTCAAATTCTTTTTCACTTCAGAATCGTCAGTAGACACGTTTATTTGACGAGCTTTTTTCCTACGCTCAAATTCTTCTAAGAGAGCTTGTCTGTCCTTGGACATTTCATCCTCAAGTTCCATGTACTCGTTAGATATGTGAACATTTGCCAGTGTGGTGACGGCACTGACACCATCTCCCAAATTCGCTGCATCTTTCTCCTCCTCGGAGGACTCCGCTGCAGCAGCCAATCTGGCGCGCTCCGTTTCTTCCAGAGATCCATAGTGAACAGTTTTTTGTTTTTTGACATAGACCAAGTCCTCGTCATCCGACATTTTGGTAAGTTATCAATAATACAATTGACCTATCGGAAAGAATATAAACATTTACAATCTGTGTGACAAAGAATAACGTTGTAAACAATGAGGAGCTAACCTATAAACTAGAAAAACGATTGAATCTATGATATTATATACATGCTTCTTACGTGATACGAAAGAACCGATGCCCAAGCGTTAACGTGGCTGTTATTTATGTTTACTCAATCAGTGCCATTCACAAAAGCCTTCTTGTTCCTTCAAACTTGTTCCTTGATGAACCATGTCTCCTATGACTGCAGGAATGATGTACGAAGTCGAAACATCATTTATGATTCTCTTGTCCCTCGACAAGTTTGTACAGAGAAGAAAAATTTGAAAAATTTCAGAAGATCCCTAGATAGGTGAAAAACACAATATCTATACAATCTATTGTCGTATTATTGTAATATTAGCATTATTCGAAAACTATTGACAGTGTCGCGGTACGGACGCAATTGATTCGTGCCGTTTTTACCATGAAATCTAATGTACATTCCGGCAAGAATTATCTGCTCCGTAAAATAGAAAAATAGCTCCATTACACGTAGCGGCAGAACACTCAAACTGTTAGCCAAATATCGACCGAGCCTGTCGGGTATGAAATAGATAGACAGAGAGGAATATAAACCACCTGAATAATTCGTGCCGGATTTGACATAGCGGCTTACGGGCATAACGGCACGAATTTACTGTGAGCCTCATGAACAGCGCCACTATAGGCAATACACATGAGCCTGAAAAATATAGGAAATACCAGGCAATACACAAGAGCCTGCGATCACTATGATCACAGACGAGGTATCGTCTGTAGTCTGTGCTATGATCTTCGTCAGTGATTTTGAACGCCATCTCTACTCACGATGCCCCACCAATCGACGCATCCTGGAATACGGGGTTGCATGGAAGGAACTGAAGAGGACGGTCGAGCAGACTAATTTTGACTTCGAATTAAAGAGGTTTAGAAATATATGTTAGCGTCAACGCGTTTTAAGAGAGATTTATGGCAGGATCTTGGCCGGCGTGAGGTCGTAAAGAGGGATGCTTGAGACTAAACAGAACCGTCGATGAACAATGGCAGGCGACCGCGCTGGGTCTTCCGGCTATCGGCCGTGACGGGGATGTTTACGAGAAACAGATGAGTGAAAGTTTGAAATGACTTTATGAGAGAGAGAGAGAGATAGATAGGGTCGAGTGCTTTGCATAAAGATTGGGATTCCGTCCTGGAGGAGCTGTCCACGGAGTGGGTAAGCCGTGGGGGTGCCTTCTGGTAAGAGGACTGTGTTAGACTGCTCAGCACTTATCCCAGAACCTGGAAGGGATACAGTTCCGTATTCGAGATTCTGTCTACGAAATTTCTAACATCAGAAGCGGTATTCGACAGATAGTTTTTGTCTATCTACACCCACGCTCGCGGGAATTGCAAGTGAAAACCAGCCGACTGTGTCTTTCGTACACCTCTTTCGGTAATTTATGGAAAAAGTAGTGAATAATTCGGCTCCTCGTACGGCGCAAAATTCATTAACGTTGAGTGCGCGAGTGATAGCTGAGTCTGACGGCGTTGATATTGGCGAAGATGCGAGAAAGTGGTTTACAGTGTGTGCCACGGGGTGAATATGTAATCCAATAGTTCATGGGGAAAAGTGAAGTTCCCATTCGGTCAAGTGAAACCTAATGTCCAGGTTTGCAAGATTGTGAAATTATTTTTGTGTGTTTGTATACAAATTACTCTGTGTGTATTGCAGAGCAATTTTTTTAAAAACATTTTCTCGTGTCTGTTTCACTGTATAGATATTTGCTGTGGATTGTTACTTGTTGATTTCGATAAGGACACGAATGTGGGTTGCTTGAACCTTGAAGGGATAAAGTTCCATATTCGAGATTCTTCCCACGAAATTTTTAACATACATATATATATATATATATATATATATATATATATATATATATATATATATATATATATATATACAACTTATTCCCAAACAATTGCCTTTTCATTAAATAAGGGTCCCTACCCATATATCCCGCGTACACCGATTCGTTTCAATTATAAAGACGCGCTCAGGAGTTTAATACTTTAGTATTTTAAGGCGTTTGTACCATTGCCGCGAAAATTGAAGAGAACTTTAACTGCTCGTGCCATCTGGAGGGAATTCCGGAGGCACACGTAACCAGGGAGAACATAACATCAACTAGATTCCCTAAATATTCCTGTAACTGTAAAATACACTAAACACTAAAAGATTCCCTAAATATTCGTATAACTGTAAAATATCTTTATCTCTATACATAATAAAATCGTATTTGTCTGTATGTGTGTAACGGCATCAATTAAAAATGGCTGAACGTAGAAAGCCGGGGTTTGAGTTATTAGACGCGGCGTTTCTTCGGGAAGGTTTTAGAGCAAATGGCATTCGAAAAAGTCCATTCGTTCAAAAGTTGTGACGTTATTAGTGATCAAAGACGACTTTTTCGCCCTCTTTTGGGCAGGTTTATGTGCGACTGGCACCATCTGTCGGCCTCTTTCACAACTACATGGCCAGGCAACCATGTTTACTGAGGGAGTGGGTGAGAGGGGGGGGAGAGAGGAAGAGTGGCAGAGAGGGTGAGGCAGTGTGGGAGAAACCGAGAGAGATAAATTTCAATGCTCCGCGCCATTTTCCATGCATCTACGTATTTAGCATCCCATACGAAAGCTGGGTTGGGGTATTTCATCGCTGGACTGTTACCTATAATCAGGGACAAGGTTACTCACTGCGCGTCCCGCTAGGTCCCTTACCCTTTCGCCCCTCGCCCATATGCGCTGCAAAGCCATCGCTTCCCGCACTCTTCCGCCTGTGGGATTGGGTAGGGAAAATAACGGGTGCTCTTTTGATCTCCGCGACGCCATGGACGCGGACAGCTTGGTTTGGATAAAGTTGGGACACACGTTAGCGTGCTCCACGCGGTACGAATGAGCGTTCGTGGGAAGAGCGGCGGAAGTGTTGGCCGGCTTAGCAGCGAGCTAGGCGAGGGGCAGAAGGGTAAGGGGCCGCACATGGCAACCCTGGTCAGGGATGCCAGGCCTGCTTGTATTCCCCTCAGAACACTCCCCCTTTTACTACTAAATGTAGATCGGTTTGTCCAAGACGACAATAGCTGCGACTCTCTGTACGATGGGAAATTCTCTTTCACTCTCATTCGTCCAGAGTCGCGAAAGGGGAATTTGATGGAATCCCTACCTACAAGTATTTCTGTAACAGTTAGGACGCTATATTTGAAAAATTTACCGTGAATTGTAATGTTGTATACCACATTGAAACAATTTTGGCCCTAAAAAGGGCCGGTTGTTAAGAACAAAACTGAGCAAATTAAGCTCTCTCTCCACGAATGCGACGAGCCAGCTGGATGTCCTTAGGCATTATGGTGACACGCTTAGCGTGGATTGCGCAAAGGTTGGTATCTTCAAACAAACCAACCAAATAAGCTTCACTGGCTTCCTGAAGAGCCATCACAGCAGAGCTTTGGAACCGCAGATCGGTTTTGAAGTCCTGAGCGATTTCACGAACCAGGCGTTGGAAAGGCAACTTCCTGATCAGAAGCTCAGTGCTCTTCTGGTATCTACGGATTTCACGGAGAGCGACGGTTCCAGGCCTGTAGCGATGGGGCTTCTTCACTCCACCGGTGGCTGGAGCACTCTTACGAGCTGCCTTGGTGGCCAACTGCTTACGTGGAGCCTTTCCACCAGTCGATTTACGAGCGGTCTGCTTGGTACGAGCCATTTCGTCAACGGTTGTAGATGCACAAAGAACAGATGTCCGTACAGTTACGTGGGTAAACGAGAATTGCGTAAACCCGACCCGGGAGCCCTCGTTTTATGCGCTTCGATCTGCCGTCGGGGGGCTCTGATTGGCCGAGCGAGCAGTGGAGGGGAGACGGTCCGTAGTGTATAAAAGAAGATGGCTAACGGCTAAAAGCATCAGTTTCTCTTTGAAAGTTGACGAGTGCGCATCTTATTCGAGAATCATGACTGGACGTGGAAAGGGTGGAAAGGGATTGGGAAAGGGAGGAGCAAAGCGTCATAGGAAGGTTTTACGTGATAACATCCAGGGTATCACCAAACCCGCTATCCGTCGTCTGGCTCGTCGAGGTGGTGTAAAGCGTATTTCTGGTTTGATCTACGAAGAAACTCGTGGTGTTCTGAAGGTGTTCCTTGAAAACGTCATCCGTGACGCCGTCACCTACACCGAGCACGCCAAGAGGAAGACCGTGACTGCAATGGACGTCGTGTACGCCCTGAAGCGTCAAGGAAGAACCCTCTATGGTTTCGGCGGTTAAATATCCACATCCGTCACAATCGCTCACAAATCGGCCCTTTTCAGGGCCACCAAATGTTTTTAACGACGAAAACGCTCCATTCAACAATTGCTTCTCTCGTATATAAACTTTATGATCCTACACTATAAAGTATTATGTTTATGGTCTATTCTAGTATCTTAAACATGAGACTTTTAATATAAAGGATCTGCTTTGTCGCAAAACCCTTCGTGCTCGGGGACAAACGCGCTTCCGAGGTCAGGTAAATCACTTAGCTACGTACCGACCATAAAAACCCATAAACCTTGTAGGACTCGAACAAAGTACAGCTGATAGCCAGATGTGTCGAAGACTCTGTACCGCGTTTAGCTACGAAAAGTAATAAATATGTCCTTTTGTCACTCTGCGCGCTCTACTACTACTCCACCTCAATCTTTCTACTTTCCCTCTCTATTTTTTCGCCATCTCCACCACTTTTTCCGACACACCTTATAACCAATCATATGCAATTTTCCAAGACCACAGCTACATCCGCACTTTCCTAAAATCTTACGCGACTCCACCAGATCAGAACTTTCTTGACCACCGAACTACCAACGCTACTAAGTATAGCCGAGCTTAAGTTAGATATTAACGAAATAAACGAGTTTGTTCTTCGGAGTTGGTCTTTACACCCTTCTTCGTAAATCCTGTCGGATCCAAGGCCCCTGTTTCGAGGTGACCAATTCGACACTACAGGTTCATTTAGTTTACGTTTTACTTAGATCTGAATTTACGAATAATTCTACGAATCCATTTTTTATGAGCATTCAATATTTTCCTCTTGCAGTTATTTTTAATCACTAAAATCGTAAATATCAGATATAAGCTGGTTACGTCAATGACCGATATTGCAGTCGAGGATCGTTGCTCTTTCCGTTAGTCGTGTGGAAACAATTATTATTGATTCCAGCATTAGATGAAGTTTACAATAAGATTATTCGTTCTATAAAGTGGACAGAACCTTGCTAATATACCGATGTCGAAAGGACAACAAAATTCGGCAGAGGGCCGAACCTAACCTTAGTATGAAAAGCCACTACAAGGATTCGCCCCTACAATCGATACGGGTGCCCAAGGGACTAATTTATGGGCTTGACTCTCTCAGCCAAACCAAGCTTCTGTACCTTTGTAATGTTATAAACAGTATAGACTACTGTTACTGATATGAGCACTTGCGCATTTTTTACAAATAAAAAGAAAATTAACACCTAATCAAAATTAGGAATAAATTCAACACCTAAAATTATCGAGAATAAGGAATGTATCTATTGCGTAATACGCTCTTGAATTTTCAAGTAAAATACATGTAAAATTTTAATAATAGTGAATTATATATAAAATGTCTAATTTCAAGCCTTCCGGTAGATACTGTGTTAACGAATGTAGTATAATGTTCGTATATTTTCGACATGTCGACGGTTCTACACGTAACAAAAGGTCCCTACGCATCAACGTCGTTAAAACCTACCTGACGTGCCTACCTGGCTTTCCCTTCTTGAGGTCCGTACCGTTAAAAGGTACCTTTATATCCTACATGCTACAATATGCTTATACTTTCGATTTGAAACGTTCATTCGCAAATCGAAAAAACGCAAAATCTTCATAAGCAAGTCAAGTTACACGACAGAATGGAACAGAATACTTTTACATCGTCCGGTTTAGGGATTTATGTTGGGCCGGTTACTATTCGACAAAATGCTACTTTTTAGCTCTAGCGTATTACCTATGCTTACCATCAAGTAACGTCGAAAATGCATAGTAAAAAGAACGATAAAATCGAAATCAATTTCTTTAAAAGCTCTCATAAGAAAAATAGGTGTAAGAAAATATGATATTGAACGGGAGTTGCGTGTGCATTTTGATAAAATTGTTGGCCCTGAGAAGGGCCGTTTAATCAACGTAGAGGTGCCGTTTACTTCGAGCTGGTGTACTTGGTCACAGCCTTGGTTCCTTCAGAGACAGCGTGCTTGGCCAGTTCACCAGGCAGAAGGAGCCTGACAGCAGTTTGGATTTCCCGAGATGTGATGGTAGATCTCTTGTTGTAATGAGCCAAACGGGATGCTTCGGCAGCAATGCGCTCAAAGACATCATTCACGAAACTGTTCATGATGCTCATGGCTTTGCTGGAGATTCCAGTGTCAGGGTGGACCTGCTTCAACACCTTGTAGATGTAGATTGCGTAGCTTTCCTTCCTCCTCCTCTTCTTCTTCTTGTCGGTCTTGCTAATATTCTTCTGGGCCTTGCCGGCCTTCTTCACAGCTTTTCCGCTTGCTTTAGGAGGCATAGTTGAAGTTTCTTTGGGAACTCGAGATGCTCACTCTAAGAGAACTGCAGCTAGAATGCTTCTGCAAGGAAAGCGGCCTCTATTTATATCGGTTAGGGGGGGAACACAGCGCACCAATCGCGTGAGAGCTGACCGTGGCGGCCATAAGTCTGCATTCCCGCCATTACCGCTGTGATGCTGACATCTGCTTTTACTGAACCATCAGGCACATAAAATATTACATATTATATTATGTCTATTCAACAAACCCAAAATGATATTATCTACTTTAAAATTTTTTAATCAAGTATGACTTTTACACTGTCGAATATGTTAATTAACAAATGTTGTTCGTTGCTTGAGAGTATTCAGTAGTTACAAACTATAAAATATATTCTGCACGAACAATTCTTTGTTTCTAATAAATTTCCAAGTCTTACTTTAATATCTTAAATTGTGCTTTAATCCTGTCGAAGAAATTAGGTTCAACGCAAAATGTACTTGTCCTGTTACGAATTCTATCAAATTCCCAAAATAATCCATTAAAATTTGTTAAACATTATACACAGTACAGAATATCAATTTTTCTGTGCTATGAATCTTTATTATAAAATAGGATAATTAAACTAAGAAAGGGCAGAATGGATAATGTACTTGTCCTGTTACGAATTCTATCAAATTCCCAAAATAATACATTAAAATTTGTTAAACATTATACACAGTACAGAATGTCAATTTTTCTGTGCTATGAATCTTTATTATAAAATAGGATAATTAAACTAAGAAAGGGCATAAAAGTAAAAAGAAATGCAGCCTGCTCACAAACGGTCTATGTTCTGTTTATTTATCTTCGGATAAAGAATAAAGTGCGTTAAGGCAGCCCAGACAATCCTAAGAAGCTGTGAGAATAAAATTCAGCGTCAATCTGTACTAAAAAACGTGTTAAATATCCAAGAATTCATGTCACACAGTTTTCCATCGTTGATCTTCCGTATTCATCCTAAATCGAAAAGAGTGGAAAGAACGTTGCAAAACGTTGGGTGTTGTCATAAATAAACTTAGCCCAAGTCTGTTAGAAAGAGTTTATTGCCTGTATACTACGATTTTTTCGCACGAGGGCTCTCTATTACATCCGTGACTAAACAACGGTGTTTTAAAGAGTGACGGGCCCTGCACCGAAGTCGTGGTCTTTTGTCCTCCACGGGAAAGTATCGTGGGAGGGCAGATTTATGACACCCTCAAGTGTCCCTGTCGCTTTCGTTTTGAAGCTTGTGTTTTCTTACAGTGTTCGGTAGCCCGAAATTTTCAAGAACACGATTCGTCACGACCCATTTCGACCATCGAGTTCTTGTACGTACATATCTCTGGATCTCTGCAAAGCATACATCAGTTACCCTCTATGGAAACTGGAAACCCGTTCCACAGTAAGGTGTTCATTCTTAGTAATCGTATTCTATTGTATCACAAACAATTCTGCCTATGAGAATCTCGGCTGTACTGCTTTCCTTCGGACAGATGATAGGGGACCCCTATTTGGTAAAATTAATTTCGTTGCAGCTGACTTTTTGGCTATCAAGAGTAAGAGCAGGGAAATAACATTATATCATATTTACAGCGAACAGAATTGTTCGGCATTGAAATATCTGGTGTCCCTAAAAAGAGGTCCTTTGTATTTGCTTCCTTTAAATATAGCAATGAGAATCGGCTAGAGAAAATATGGTATTTTTTCATAATTCTACAGCAAGTAGCAGTGTTTGCAGTGTAAAACTTTGATGGCCCTAAAAAGAGTCATTTTGTATTGGATTGGTATATAGAATGGGAATTGACTAGGTAAAATGTCATGTTTTCATAATTCTATAGCAAATAGAATTGTACCACGTGTAAAAATTTGGTGGCCCTAAAAAGGGCCCTTTGTGTTAGAATGAGTCATGGTTGAAGAATAATTATTTCTTCCCTGCAGATTTGACAGCTCTCGCTGCGGAGACCTTCTTCGGCTTCGGGGTCTTGGTTTTGGCGGCAGGAGCCTTGGCGGTCTTCTTAGCCTTGGACGGGCTCTTGGGTTCGCTGGCTGCTTTGGCTTTTGTGGCAGCGGCTTTAGTAGCTGTCTTCTTTACGGCAGCGGCCTTCTTCTCAGCTGGCTTCTTTGGGGAAGCTGGCTTCTTCGCTGGGGAAGCTTTCTTGGCTACGGTCTTCTTCTCAACAGCCGGTTTCTTCGCTTCTTTCCTGGGACTCCTCGTCTTCTTGGTCTTCGAGGTCTCCATTGTGCTTTTGCCGGTGTTCAACTTGAACGAACCAGACGCCCCTTTTCCTTTGGTCTGCACTACCGCACCAGATGTGACAGCGGTTTTCAAGTACCTTTTAATGAATGGCGCCAATTTCTCACCGTCGACCATGTACGTTGAAGCGATGTATTTCTTGATGGCTTGCAGGGATGATCCCTTACGGTCCTTCAGCTCCTTGATAGCGTTGTTGACCATCTCGGACGTTGGTGGATGCGACGACTTCGCACGCTGCGATTTCGCCTTCGTCTTTGCCGCCTTTTTTGCGGGAGCACTGCCCGCTGACGGACTCTCGGAGACAGCGATATTACCGGAGCTAGTCTTGTCCTCCATCGTTAACGAAATTCGGTAAAATGTTTCTTTGAACAAAAAAGAAAACAAAAGTACCAAGTCGACTTCTGCACAACTGTGTGTCTATATCAGATGGTGCTGAACAGGCTCGTAATTGCTCGTTCGCTTCTTTTTTCTGAAGAGTGTACAGTGAGTGTACAAAGGCTCGTAATTGTCCGTTCGCAGGAAAACCGTCCGAACTGGTAGCGAGAGCGCGGACCATGGAGAGAAGCTCAGCCAATATGTCGGACGCCGCGAATCCTCAACACCAACCAACCGGTAAACTAACTTCAACTTTCGACGATCATTCCATTGCTCTCAAAGTATGCAGATCGATATACAACCTACCAAATTGTAGCCACTTGTTTGTAGTTTCGTTGACGGTACTTTTTCAGAGCGTAATTCGTTCGCACGGTTCTGTATTGCACCGTATATTGGCGTCCCTCTTTTCGGTGCGATAGTACATCGCGTAGAAAAAGATGAAAATTTATAAATTTTTTAATGTTTCGGGTCGCAAAAGTCCACGTGAATCGTGCAGAATGAACCGATGGTAATTTACATTGCGTTTTCGCAGCGATTCCTATGTCGGATACGGTGAAAACTTCATTGGAACTTCACCGAGTGGTGATGTTCCTCGCAAACATGAAGCTCTCTGTTGTTGGATTAAAATCAATTGCCATGTATCCATTAAACATTCATTTTGCACACCTTTAATCCATTTTTGATACTATTTTTCCTTGGATTTCGCTATTTCTACGCTCTTAATTAATTTTGCTCTTTCTTTAACCGGTTTAGTTCGCAGATCTTCCTCTCTGAGCAATCATGTCCTATACGAAAAAATGACGACAGAGATGAACCAAGCTAAATTAAGAAATAGTATTTTTCTTGTAAAAATTTATATATTGAGTTATAATAGACTGATTTTTAATGAAAGTACATATTATTTGGATAATTTTGATCGTGGTATCACGTTCAAACGACGAACAGCTACTCTGCCAGAGCAGATCTATATGGTAGTATTAATTTATAGTTTACAATGCTCTAATATTGATTTGCCGTAGAAAATCTTGTAGTGTTGCAATAGTGTTCTTAATAATATTATTAGCATCTATTGATGATATTTTCCATTACAGCTTGTCTTGGAAACTGTACTGAGGTACATATAAGTATAACAATAGTGAAATAAGTTGTGTGTTCATCTAAGGATATAAATCATTGTTGTTAGAAGTTGCAAAAAGATACATTGATAAATTCTGGACCCAAGGTGTAGTCGCCATTTTCCACAATGTGTAACTACATCTATCACGAAAAAGATAACAAAGTGTAGGTTTTGCAACACGTAACACGAATCAGGTGTGTGTATTCTCAAAATCCATATCAAGAGTAAAGAGCAAACTTACTCAATGAGTCGAAACAAACGATTCTAATTATTATAGACGGGGCCTAATACAAATTTTTAGGACCATAAGAGATCTTATGGGGAACATGAAGTATACAGACACATCATAAATTCGCTTGTGCGATTC
The DNA here is from genome assembly GCA_913789915.3 of Sphecodes monilicornis. Taxonomy (NCBI): domain Eukaryota; kingdom Metazoa; phylum Arthropoda; class Insecta; order Hymenoptera; family Halictidae; genus Sphecodes; species Sphecodes monilicornis. Next base: position 23,871,650 of record OU565287.1, read on the forward strand.
ATGGCGTGCTTTACAGTTTTATAGCTGTAAAGGTATTGTTGGGTAAATTAAAATACTTAGAAACAATATAAACCTGAAATAAAGAAAATAAAGTGCTAAATTTTGGTAGGGAAATCATTATTGTTCATGTATTACGCATCAGTGCAGTAGACAGAACAGAGCAGTTCATAAACACATTCAAGTATGGTGGACTACTTTGGCCTGGTAAAGGCTGCCATCTAGAAGGGAAAGTAGGAAGTAGTGCTTCAACCGATCTGCTTGTGTGATGTCGCCGGAATTTATACCTTGCCCCACGAGAGAACCGTATCGTTTCGTGCAGCTTGACTCGTCGTGGAAGGCGCAGCGACTCTCTCATTGGGAAAGGGAGCGTACGGAGTGAGAATACCACCAATCAGGGCGAAGATGCGCAGCAACGAACGAAAACCGGTCTTCACGCGGTACGGTTCTCTCGTGGGGCAAGTTATAGATGGTCGCCATTTTGTATTAACATCGACACGATAGCGCGCATTATTTAAATATCAGAATAACATAAGAATTATTATTACCGTAATAACGATAAAGATGCAGATCTCAGATAGCTAAATATTGCGAATATGATTAAACGATCATTTGCGTAGGGAAAATAATATAACGGAATGTCAGCTACTAGCAACATAAGGAGCGGAAATGTTTCGGATGGGCTCCTGGAACATAGCCCTCTTAACCGAAGGACTTCGACGGGAAGGAAGGCAGCATTACAAGTGTTTCAAGGGTCGCGTCATAAATTAGCCGTTTCCAACAAAGGACCTTCGTCAGAGTGATGAGCATCGACGGTCAGGTACGTGTCACGCTGTGTACGCGTGCGCACTCGCAGACCGCTTTCTCTTGGGCCACCAACGCGAGGCCTTATACACCGAGGGTAATAAAAGACACCCAATGCATTCTCCCCAGCAGAGGCCCTATGCGACGCCGCCTTAGAGGAAGAACTACTCTTGGATTGGACCTCACGACGCCCCACCAATCGATGCACCCTGGAACACGGGATTTCATGGAAGGAGCAGAAGCGGACGTTCGGGCATACTAATTTTTACTTCCTTCTGATCAAGATCGATTTTTTAGTGACGAGTTTAGAAATATATAGACAAATTATTCCAAACAATTTCCTATTCCCATTAATTTACTACTTTAGTATTTTAAGGCGTTTGTACACTTGCCGCCAAAATTCAAGAGAACTTTGACTGCTCGTGCCATCTAGAGGAAATTCTAAAGTTACACTTAACCAGGGAGAACATAACATGTAATATTCATGACTAATTGTAAGCATATCGGCTCTAGTAATGGAAAATTTTGTGAGTACGTTGTTTTTCGCGAGTAGTCATTCAAAAAAGCTTTCTTAATTTCTCTAATTATCTGAGTTTATTTTTTCAAATTTATACTTATTGAGCTCCCTTATTGTTCAATTACGACTTTCGATAAATCGGCGGTTGCGCCTCCTCCTTGAATTTTTTCGATTTCATGCATATTTTCCTTAGACCAGATATTTTCCTTAGGCCATGTCTAAGATATTTTCTTACAGTAGCAATTGCCTCCCTGGTTACATTCTTTAATCCTTCCTGATGCAGTCGGTAAAAAGTGTCGTTGCGTGAGTGCATGTGCATATCTATATATATTTGTGAAGTTTAGGTTCATTTCATTGAATCAACATGTGAATTTTTTAGAGACGCATATCCTAGTTTGTGACAAATTCACAGGTGTTTGCAAATATAATACACATAACATTAAAACATTATCCACCAATATCATGTGCGCCATCTACAGTATAGACGTCTATAATGTAATTGTAATGATTTTTTGCGACCTGCTATGACTCATATCAAAATAAACATTAATGACAAATAATCTGTACAACGTGTCAGTGAATAACAGTAGTTTTATTATGTGTTCTTCATTTTTGTGTAGTGACATGCATGAAGAAACCAAAAATATATTGTCCAAAATGACTGTGTGACTTGAGTTTAGTAAGCGTCTCCACTGAGAACTTTGATTACAAAAACCTATGTTAATAATAAGAACCACTAGATCTTTTTGAAATACTTGAAAAATGTAAGGTTTATGTTTAAATGGTGTTGTTTATATAATAGCACTTACAGGTTATATGGCTGCGTCAACAATAAATTAGGTCGTCAGGTCGTTAATTCGTCGCTATGAAGCAACCCCTGATGGTTGTGTAAAATATAATATTTTGTTACTATATGAAATGTACGTTCAATAAAATGACAAACATCAACTTTTATGTGATGTTAAATTTTCCTGTAATTCGAATATGATAAGATTGTATAAAAAACGAGATTGTGAAGTTTCGAACGCCTAAATGTATTAAGGAACTGTAAAGCTATTCAAAGAATGTGTTGTAGAATTTGTTGATAAGTTACATTACCATTGAAAGAATTCTACACGAAACCATAAAAAATGAATTCATCACCGTTCTTTTGAAATTGAAAGTTATAAAATAATAAATGTAATACTAACATGACTGAGTCACCGTAATATCATATCGCAGTGTTCACGGTAAACTACAGCACAGAATTAAAAAATATAAATTAACACCGGAATTCCTTAGAACATAAGTTCCTTATACAGATGCAACGTTTTTGCTACCCATGGAATTGCTAGAGAATACTTCTGCAAAGTGAACACAATATAAAATATGCGGAACCTTAATTTGAATTACTTTCACATTAAACTAAACTAAAACAATCACCAAGAACCAGTAGAGAAACTCGAAAGTAATTTGAAAGTTTCGTATAAGAGCAGGAATAATTTGACTACCCGGATGAAGGTATAGATTGAAGCTATCATTTAAATATAGGTAAGGATTTGAAGGTGTAGTGAGCGAGATTGTCTGCGTAAAAATATTTGTTGGCCCTGAGAAGGGCCGTTTAATCAGCGTAGAGGAGCCGTTTACTTCGAGCTGGTGTACTTGGTCACAGCCTTGGTTCCTTCAGAGACAGCGTGCTTAGCCAGTTCACCAGGCAGGAGGAGCCTGACGGCGGTTTGGATTTCCCGAGATGTGATGGTAGATCTCTTGTTGTAATGAGCCAAACGGGATGCTTCGGCAGCAATGCGCTCAAAGACATCATTCACGAAACTGTTCATGATGCTCATGGCTTTGCTAGAGATTCCAGTGTCAGGGTGGACCTGCTTCAACACCTTGTAGATGTAGATTGCGTAGCTTTCCTTCCTCCTCCTCTTCTTCTTCTTGTCGGTCTTGCTGATATTCTTCTGGGCCTTGCCGGCCTTCTTCACGGCTTTTCCGCTTGCTTTCGGTGGCATCTTCGTCAATTCGGTTGTATAAGCTTCAAATACAATTCACCTTGGTGAGAGTTGAAGACTGAATGTTCCGTAACGCGGAAAACGCCCCCTATATATGTCGAAACGTTAAAGCGCGCGACGGCCAATCAGCGACGAGCGCGCACGCTATTGGGCGGGCTCAGCTACCCGTCGCTACGCCTGAAGCGTATATAATGAAAGCAGTTTCTGACTTGGTATCAGATCTCATTTGAGTTTCGTTGAGTTCGTTTCTATTGTACTCTTCTCGAATAATTCATCATGTCTGGACGCGGCAAAGGAGGCAAAGCTAAGGGAAAGGCGAAGTCCCGTTCCAACCGAGCTGGTCTTCAGTTCCCAGTCGGTCGTATTCACCGTCTTCTTCGCAAAGGCAATTACGCCGAGCGTGTTGGAGCTGGTGCTCCCGTCTACTTGGCAGCGGTGATGGAATATCTGGCTGCTGAAGTGTTGGAGTTGGCAGGAAACGCAGCTCGGGACAACAAGAAGACCAGAATCATCCCGAGACACTTGCAACTCGCCATCAGGAATGACGAAGAGTTGAACAAACTTCTTTCTGGAGTGACCATCGCCCAGGGTGGTGTTCTGCCAAACATTCAGGCTGTTCTCCTGCCCAAGAAGACCGACAAGAAAGCTTAACTACATAATTCATTGTGTCTCAAATGGCCCTTTTCAGGGCCACAAAATATTTCATACGAAGGAAATAATCTTATTCAACTAATGCAAGTGCCTCTTACTATTAGAATTACAAACTGAACTACCTACTTATCCCAATTTTTATGAATGTATTTTAAAATTTTATCTTATACATAGCTTCACAATTTTTCTAAAGTATTAAGATACTTCGTCCTGGGTTACTCCAAAACGTAAAATCACATCTCAGAAATTTGTGTAAATCTTAATTCAGATACTTGCTAAATAGAACCGTCTTTTGACAAGAACTACCGAGCCCTAAGCGAGACTGGCGTATGTTGCTTTATAATAATAAGAGGATTGAATTTATTCAGATTTATTTACTCAGATGTTAGGAATTTAGAATCGTGAAATGCAAGATATTCTGTTGCCCGCGCAAAAACGTTAAGCCTTGTGTTCTTTGTTTGGAGTTATAGGAATGCAGAAGGCGGGAACTCTTCGTAGCGTCACGAAGGCCGCGCAGATGGTCTTTAGAATTTGGAGGGAAACATGATGACAAACAGTGGTGTGCTCTGGCGGAGCCCGCCATATTTCTTTACGTTCTTAGTTTGTCAATCTAGCTAAAAACAGAGAACATTTATGAGTCATACATGTAAGAAAATGCAAATTGCGCAGGGAACCGTCCTGTTATAGGCAATACGATTAATAATCTGTTAAAAATTAACCATATAACGTTTTTGTGATTGCAATTCCTTCTCTATGTCTATTAGTTGTGGCGAGAACGTAAAAATTAAATGAATCAAACCTTCAATGACGTAATTGCTTGTCTTAACAAATAAGCTACATATTTTGAACACGGTTTCTATCTCTGGTGCTTTTACCACGACGGCTGTGAGCAGTATAAACTGAATTCTATATTAACGTTCTCCTGTGTTAACTGAGCCAAGAATTGCGAAGTGTGTTTCGTACAAGTTTACGAGATCCTGAAAATTCGAACTGTCGAGTTCGGACAGCTCGGCAATGCTTTTCGCGATGAGATGGGTTCTAGAAAATCTTATTCATAAATTATTCTCTAGAATCTTAACACTCATGAATCCTGAAATTTTAGGGAACCAGAAACGTCTTGACCTGATGTCATCACATTTTCGCATTCTCGCATACGACTAGTCTTTATACTTTGCACTACAGACGATGAGCACCACAGACAAAACAAGAATGCGATGAAAGTAGGGTGAGTAACAACCGAGTCGTGCTGTTATGAATACCGCAAGTTTAAGAATGAAACCTACTGTTTGTTTGATCACTTACTACGAATCGTAAGCGTAACGCAGATCCCAAGACAATATAAACATAACAGACACGTTACGAGAAATCCTAGAATTACATTCAGGGAATTTGTTCATTCATCGATTAGAACGTGTTGATGACACGCTGCCCAATCCGGTTGCTGACTTGAGCCAGTACACCCATACCATTCGTTGCACAAAAGGCGCGCTTTTTCGGGGAGGTTAGGAATGACCGTGGAAGTTTTATGACATAGCGGGCTGGTACGGCTGGCTTTCCTTCGGGCCTGCGAGGCACATACCGTGGCCAGCTGTGGGCCCATCGGACCTCGGTTTGCGCGACCCTCCGGAAACCCCAGGGAGTTTATAATACTAGCATTTACTATTGAGGCCGGAAACGAAAGATTCTAAAGAACGATATGCATTGTCTAAAAAATATGAATTGCAGGCGTTGAAATCGGCTTTCTCATAAATAGCGTCGCAGTCGCTTGCCTCATAAACCGACCTAACCATTTGCACGCCAAATATTTTATTGCACGTGCCGGTGGCCCCTACAGCACAAACGAAGAAGAGTTCCAAGTGATACATGCTTATAGTTAATGTAAGCGTTACTACGTCTGATCAATTTTGGCCCTGAAAAGGGCCGTTTGTAAGAATGAAAAAGAACAAAAATTAAGCTCTCTCTCCACGAATACGACGAGCCAGCTGGATGTCCTTAGGCATTATGGTGACACGCTTAGCGTGGATTGCGCAAAGGTTGGTATCTTCAAACAAACCAACTAAATAAGCTTCACTAGCTTCCTGAAGAGCCATCACAGCAGAGCTCTGGAACCGCAGATCGGTTTTGAAGTCTTGAGCGATTTCACGAACCAGGCGTTGGAAAGGCAACTTCCTGATCAGAAGCTCAGTGCTCTTCTGGTATCTACGGATTTCACGGAGAGCGACGGTTCCAGGCCTGTAGCGATGGGGCTTCTTCACACCACCGGTGGCTGGAGCACTCTTACGAGCTGCCTTGGTGGCCAACTGCTTACGTGGAGCCTTTCCACCAGTCGATTTACGAGCGGTCTGCTTGGTACGAGCCATTTCGTCAACGGTTGTAGATGCACAAAGAACAGATGTCCGTACAGTTACGTGGGTAAACGAGAATTGCGTAAACCCGACCCGGGAGCCCTCGTTTTATGCGCTTCGATCTGTCGTCGGGGGGCTCTGATTGGCCGAGCGCGCAGTGGAGGGGATACGGTCCGTAGTGTATAAAAGAAGATGGCTAACGGCTAAAAGCATCAGTTTCTCTTTGAAAGTTGACGAGTACGCATCTTATTCGAGAATCATGACTGGACGTGGAAAGGGTGGAAAGGGATTGGGAAAGGGAGGAGCAAAGCGTCATAGGAAGGTTTTGCGTGATAACATCCAGGGTATCACCAAACCCGCTATCCGTCGTCTGGCTCGTCGAGGCGGTGTGAAGCGTATTTCTGGTTTGATTTACGAAGAAACTCGTGGTGTTCTGAAGGTGTTCCTTGAAAACGTCATCCGTGACGCCGTCACCTACACCGAGCACGCCAAGAGGAAGACCGTGACTGCAATGGACGTCGTGTACGCCCTGAAGCGTCAAGGAAGAACCCTCTATGGATTCGGCGGTTAAATATCCACATCCGTCATATAATCGCTCACAAATCGGCCCTTTTCAGGGCCAACAAATATTTAAACGAGGGATCTTTCCAATTTACCATAATACGAACCCGTGAACCTTTGCGTTATACAAACATTTGCTAATAAATTAGTCAACCACTAACGTTGCCCTTCGAAAATTAACGTTCGCAATCGTTCCTTAAAAAATTTGTTCTTTTTAATTTGAAATATCTTTAGTGTCTCTACGTCACAGGTACTAAATAATGTCTTAATGTATACTTCTGTCACTGCGTGAAATAGTATTATTACTACTGCAAGTTGCATATAGTATAATACGGTCGCTGAAAAATACGACTTGGATAATCATTCCATGAGGGCATTTCTGGCCATTCTCTTTATAGTGAAATAATGTCAGTCGAAATACTTAAACCATTACGTTTCTTATTTCTTGACATTTGGATCTTTATGAGAAATAAAAATAATTTCCCTAAATTGCAACAAATAGGAGTAAAACTAATTTTTATTTCCTTTCTTGATATATTTAATGGATTGTGAACAGCACAACGGTATTCTCAAATTCTTCTAATATATTTACTGTTCTAAATTACACCTAGATCGTCTTGCGCGCAGTTGGAAATTATGTTCAGTACCAGTATGCATTCACGATCACAGCGCGACTAATACCGATGTTTTAGGGTCTGGGCATGCTCACCGTGTCGTGCGATGCCATGTTTTTTTTACATAGTTTTAGGGTCTCGAGCCGCGCTATGTCGACGGATGACGCATACGGTAGGTATGCTCAGACCGTTAAGCAGCTGGAAAAATTTTGTTGGGCTGAGAGAGACTAGCACAGCTGCATGTGAGAACAAAGGAAGCGAAAAGAAAAGCGCCCCATTGCGAGGGGAGGGACGAAGGGTTGTCAAACATCTGCCCGAATGTACCTGAAGTTGGGTCTACCATAGCAGTAAACTATGCTTCCGTAACAGCTGTTGCAGACTATACGGCAATATCTATATCTAAAACTATAATCCTGTAATTCTTGTAATACACGAAAAAAGGGAACTTACTTTAAAAATCGACAAGCAGTTTTAGAACTATAGAAGTTTTACGATGAATATTTTAAACAGTAAATAAAATCAATATTTCTCCGTATCATTCTATCGAATCATTTCTTCTCTGGTTTTAAGCTTACATTAACTTGAAAATGGATTTTCAATTTAGAAAATGCGTTCAATGTGGACCAATAACGCATAATAAAATATTTGTGAAATAAGACATTGTTTGAATCAATTCTATTTGGAGGTTACTTGTTCATTAACTACAAATGGACTGACATATTCCTTTATATGTTCCCTTATTTCATATTTTTATTTTTAAATACGTACGTTAAATAATAAATAGAATGTTATTCAAAATTCAAACTCTTTCGGCAATGTTTGTAGTCGAATTCCTAGAAAGCAAAAAATAACGTTAAACTATTCAAATAGTTTGTTGGTAGAGCGTTTCTGGATTGAAAAAGTTAGGGCCCTGACAAGGGCCGGTGTTTCGTTCTTCTATCAACGTAGATATCCTACAGAATTTATGCTCTTTCACCGCGAATACGGCGAGCAAGCTGAATGTCCTTGGGCATAATTGTTACTCTCTTGGCGTGGATGGCGCAAAGGTTAGTATCTTCGAACAAACCAACCAAATAAGCTTCACTGGCTTCCTGAAGAGCCATCACAGCAGAGCTTTGGAACCGCAGATCGGTTTTGAAGTCTTGAGCGATTTCACGAACCAGACGCTGGAACGGGAGCTTCCTGATCAGAAGCTCAGTGCTCTTCTGGTATCTACGGATTTCACGGAGAGCGACGGTTCCAGGCCTGTAGCGATGAGGCTTTTTCACTCCACCGGTAGCAGGAGCACTCTTACGAGCTGCCTTGGTGGCCAACTGCTTACGCGGAGCCTTTCCACCAGTCGATTTACGAGCGGTCTGCTTGGTACGAGCCATTTTTTACTTCAGAAAGTAAACAGAGAATTCTGGATTTAACAGCAAAACTAGTAACTGTCTTCCAAATAAATGCGCCAGCAGCCTGAAAATTCGGCCTTATATAGAAGCTTCTAGAGAGCCCGGCATTCTGATTGGTCGCGTTGAGTTAGGTGGGGGGCGGCAGATGCGAAGCCTACGATTGGCTGCTGTGATCATGGTGGGGATCGGCCTCTATCTCGAAGTACATATAAGCACACTTTTTCAGATTATGAGCATTCTGACTCTTGTTGTCAACGTTTTACGAAGTACTGTTGATCAAGATGACTGGCCGTGGAAAGGGTGGAAAGGGATTGGGAAAGGGAGGAGCAAAGCGTCATAGGAAGGTTTTGCGTGATAACATCCAGGGTATCACCAAACCCGCTATCCGTCGTCTGGCTCGTCGAGGCGGTGTGAAGCGTATTTCTGGTTTGATTTACGAAGAAACTCGTGGTGTTCTGAAGGTGTTCCTTGAAAACGTCATCCGTGACGCCGTCACCTACACCGAGCACGCCAAGAGGAAGACCGTGACTGCAATGGACGTCGTGTACGCCCTGAAGCGTCAAGGAAGAACCCTCTATGGTTTCGGCGGTTAAACCATCCATCATCATCATCATCAATTAAAAAAAAGGCCCTTCTCAGGGCCACTAAAATGTTTAAACGTGGAACATCGATAGTTCAACTATTTCATATTTCATTTCAAATATCTTAGAAAATAATAAATTAATATTAATATTATAATATTAATAATATTTGAAAGAGTGTTTGCATTCCTTATGCATCCAGAATTTTCCCTTCTAACGTGTTTTTTTGTCCATGAAGCAAAAGTTTTTCTCCATTAAGAAATATGTTTCTTTCAATTACATGCTTTTTTCACTGCAGCTGCTTATGTACAAGCGTCTATGATGAAATAGACATTTATATTACTTATGCATAGGGAAGTTAGCTTTACACATATTTCTTAGAAGTCAGAACAGTTAGTCAGGTAACGACTTAAAAATATGAAAGTATAATGAATGTAAATTTTGTAATTAATTTTATTTCGTGAGAGGTACGGTTTTATAGTTGGAGAATTATGTTCTCCCTCCGTTTAGAAAATTGTAATTTATTAAAAGTTAGAATATATAGGTTACTACGCGCAGACTTTTGAAGCTGAATGCGTAATAGAAGATAGCACAAAATCTGGCAGTATCTCGGGAAAGAATTAACACGTTCAGCGCCATGTCACCCATATTTGGGTGACGGAATTATTTATACAGAATTGAAAATTAATTTTTGGTAGATTCAGTGTACAAAATTTCCTTACCATCTGAGGAATAGAAGAGGTTTGAAACAGTAATTAATATCACAAAACTAAACTTCTTAGTTTTTGTTTTATTAAATATATTGCTTTGATTTTGTGTAATTTTTATGATTGCGGAGTGGCACTGAACGTGTTAATAGGGGACAATCGTCCGACAATAATCTTAGTTATTTCTCCAAAAGGAATTAGAAACAGAAATCTGACAAAACTTGGTCACATCTCGATGTAGCATCACATATAGAATTAACAGTGATGATCACAAAGTATGTTCTTCCACCTTTATCTTTCAGCGAACACTGAATACTTTCACGCATCAACACCGTTACCAATAATTTTCTTTAAGTTAATCTCAGGAATGTAATTTTCATGTGCTCATGTTTAGCACATTGTGATGCTCACAATTGCAGAAAAAGATATTTATTTCCCATTGCGAGTGTTTCATAGTGACAATGCATTAAATTTATCGAATAAAAATTTATATGTAATACTTGGCACACATTTTTCAACATTCCTTTTTCCTTCTCTTTCCTTCGTGTTTAATATGTTCATCAAGGATTAACCTCGCTGTAGATTTCGGAGCATTGAATTCAGAATTTCAGCCGGCATTCAGACTTTCGAATTTTGAAATACGAAGTTGTGAACACGTCACTACTTTTACTAAACTTTAGATCTCTATCATTCTTTCTTTGAATAATTATAGATTAATACATCTTCATTTAAGGAATGAATAAAAATGAATGAAATCAGTGCGGCCTTTTCAAGAAATTGTGACTGCCGCATCTATACGTACAGCACGTAGTCGTACCCAGATTAATGATCTCCGCCCATCTAATACTCCTGGAAATCTATGATAGAAAACATATGGTTTAAAGTGTATATTGTTAGTCTTCCCATATTGTTTTCTTATATAAAGAACTATTAACCATCCTTTACAATTAATTGGTGACGCGTTCTATACAAAAATGTAATGAGATATACGTCATTGGTTGTGGCCTTATTGCAAAGTCTGAGACGCACATTCAATATAAACGCTATTATACAAATCCGTATAGTATTTTCAACTTGCGACATCTGAAATTATTATTGCAATAAATATTTTCGACCAGTTTCCCAAAAATTTTTTATATAAATACGCATAATTTATTCCTTATAGGCATACGGGTGCAGTGCTACTGCGAACAACGCAGATCGTGAGCAATTCCCTGCCAAACGTCTGGTTTTTGCGTCTACGATGGCGTAATTTACTCAACAAATGAATTTTTAAACCGCCACGTCTATTCTGTGGAGCAATTCGACTTTACCAGTCGCGTTAAACATTTTGTTCAAGCGAATATCACGTCGTCCATTTGCATTGCATCTTCGGCATCCTTGTATCTCGATCCGTGTACAACGCTTCGAATTCGTGAAAATCTGCTGGTCAAATCGGCGGTTTTTGGGCGCGAGTTCTTCGCTTTGACATTGGAGCACCCGAACCGACCCGTGGGATCACTCAACAATAAACATTTTTCTATTTTTAACTTAATTTTTCGAATTAGTCTACCCGTCGTCCGGCTGAACCATGTGTTCGCGCCAATCAAGACGGTTTTAATGACCGAAACCGGTGAAAATCTCTTGGTTTAACGGTCGAACAATGCGCAGCGAACAATAATCGATTATTTCCGTGCATAAAAATATTCGTGAACGCGGCGTATTATTGTTTAATTAACGAAAGTTTCTCGGAAGGCCTCGGATTCTCGGCAACGCCGTATTGGAATCATAGTAGGGGCCTCTCTCCATGGTCCGTGCTCGCGCTACCAGTTCGGACGGTTTTCCTACGAACGAGCAATTACGAGACTGTTCAGCGCCATCTGCTATAGACACACAGTTGTACAGAAGTCGACTTGGTACTTTTGTTTTCTTTTTTGTTCAAAGAAACACTTTACCGAATTCCGTTAACGATGGAAGACAAGACTAGCACCGGTAATACCGCTGTCTCCGAGAATCCGTCGGCGGGAAGTGCTCCGGCAAAAAAGGCGGCAAAGTCGAAGGCGAAATCGCAGCGTGCGAAGTCGTCGCATCCACCGACGTCCGAGATGGTCAACAACGCTATCAAGGAGCTGAAGGACCGTAAGGGATCGTCCCTGCAAGCCATCAAGAAGTACATCGCGTCGACTTACAAGGTCGACGGTGAGAAGCTGGCGCCATTCATTAAGAGGTACTTGAAGACTGCCGTCACTTCCGGCGCGGTCGTGCAAACCAAAGGAAAGGGTGCGTCCGGCTCGTTCAAGCTGTCCCCACCTAAGGGCACCGCCGAGGCGAAGAGCAAATCGCCTAAACGCGTCGCGAAGAAGGTCGAGTCTGCTGAAAAGAAGCCCGCCGAGAAGAAACCAGCAAGCCCGAAGAAGACAGCCGCTAAGAAACCAGCGGCAAAGAAACCCGCCGCAGCCAAGAAAGCTCCAGCTTCGCCAAAGAAGGTGAAGACTCCCGCTGCCAAGAAGGCCGACGCAGCAGCCAAACAGAAAGCCGCTGCCCAGACTAAGAGCCTTTCGAAAACCAAGAAGGCTACCAAAGCACCAGCGGCCAAGACGAAAACCCCGAAGCCCAAGACTGCTAAATCACCAAAAGCCAAGGCTGCTGCCAAGAAGTAATCGTTTCATCACGATTCAAAACTATTGGCCCTTTTCAGGGCCACAAAATCTATAACGAAAGAAACACTTCAATTTACCCCAACTATTTCACCCTTCGATCCTTCCTATGACAATTTTATTGAATTTTTATGCAAGTTTAAAGTAGAGTATTTTTGAAAAATACTGATTTGAAACTTAGCATTTGTGATAGGAATCAATATTGTACGTCATAATAGTATATACATACACCATAGCAATATAGATGTAGTTTAGTTTCGTTTTGTAATTGTAGGAAAATTATTAGTAGTTTGACTATGATCGTAAATTACATTCTGAACTAGGAAGTCTAATCCTGAGAGTTGAGTTCTTAAAAAGAATGTAGGTGATCAGGAAAGTTTTGAGCATAATATCTTAATTGTTCAGGATAGGATAATGAGTTTTTAATGAATCAGTTTAGGTTAGGCTAACTGGGACGAGTCCCATCGACCAAAAAAGTGGACCGTGTTTTACTTTAATCATTGTATCCTGCATAATCTTGTGAGGAGGTTACGTATGGAATAATATCCTATAGGTACAATGATTAATATATAGAATTGAATTTTTCGAACACTTTCAAATTAATGCTAACTGGGACGAGTCCCATCGACCAAAGAAATGTTGTAGGAAACGTGGAGACATCCCAAGTGGATCGTTTTTTACCTTAATCATTGTATCCTGCATAATCTTGTGAGGAGGTTACGTATGGAATAATATCCTATAGGTACAATGATTAATATATAGTATTGGATTTTTCGAACACTTTCAAATTAATATTGAGAAGCGTGGCAGAAATATTGGAAGGATAGATGTAATATTGTCCTAATACGACTTTCGATTGCATTGCTACTGTCTTTTTCCACAGGTGTCCTCCACAAGTTTATACGCCCAAGATATGACTTTTCAGGACAATTCTCGAAGTTTCGACGAGCCTAGAAAGCAGAAATTAGTATTCTAGCATTTCATTATCTTATCAATATAATTTATTGATTGATTTATGATCGCAAAAAATGTTGGAACAAACAGTAAAAGACCTAACCAAACAAGTTTAAAATTTGTATACGTAATTCTTACTTGGAAAAAAGCGAACAAATAAATTGTTTTAATATTGACTGTGTCATTAAAACTTATAGGTTAGATTGAGTCATGTTCACAGTAATAAACCTACACAAAATGGGAGTGTCGGAAGTATGCTCGTCACGGTTTTATCAGAAAAACAACGTTACGAATGAATGATCAACTAAACGATCTTTCTTCTCATTTCTCTTTTTTCGTTTTCTTTTCTCTCTTCATGTTTCCCGTTACTTATACCAGAGAATACATACATAAATATGTATACGCATCTATCATTTTGTGCTATGCTGCGTATAAATGACACTGGTTCTTTAAGGTTAGGCGTAGTAGTACTTTAAGCAGGCCTCACTTTGTACAACGCTATCATTATAATTTGTACTATGTAGTTAACTGAAGATAATTATTACATATACAACGTACATATACGAATATTTATTTTTATGCAACACTTAATCCTTGTTCTCGGATTGAGTCACATTTTTCCTAAGACTTTGTTCTTGATTATATCGTATAACAAATGACTAGACGATGCATGAAAATCCAGTAGAAATAAGTAAAAATATTCGTTATTGCGATTGAACAAACGTTTATAAAAAAAAAAAAATGAAGTAAACGGTAGAGGGATTGGAGGTTATGGCAAGTTCTTCGAGAAATTATAGCAAAATATTCCCTAAACGTTCGTATACGCAGAGATCGATATTTGAAGTTACGTATAACTATCTCAGAAGAACAAAATACATAAGTTCTCGAAGGAAAAGTCGATTGTACTATGTATATAGTAGCTTCTCGGGGGAACGAACAGCTGCAGACCACGCGAAGAGGACACGTTGTCGATACGTGAATCTCGTTCCCGCCAATTTCACCAGCAGCTTCTGCTCGCCTCTGCGTCATTCAGAACGAGTTATACCTATACCTTGCGTCAGAATGAATGACTTTCTTGTTTACGTACACGTATTGTGAATAAACCATGTTTACAAATCACTCGTACGTCTGTCCTTTTTCTGTTTGTTTGTTGCTATCTGATTGAGATCAACGATCTTGACTTCCGTTTCTGTTATATTTTTTGTCTGGAGTGTGAATCTGTTTGATAATCGTTTCGAGTATCGACGTCATAGTATTATTTTAGTGTTCTCTATATTTCCAATTTTCTATATTTTTCTATCTATATACAAATGTCGATTAGTTGATGAAGCATCTGTCCGCGTGGCGGTCAACAGCGCTCCAATCGCCAGCCGGCAACTCCAACTCGCAACCTGATTGGTGGAGCGCTTAGCCCCGTGAAAGTGTAGAAAAGGCGATGGTTTGGGTGCTGAGCATCATTCTTCGCTGAGTCTCGTTAGAGAGCACAACAAGGTTTCTTTTGTTTCGTTGAGCTTTTTCCGTCGAACTCGTGAACATGTCTGGCCGCGGCAAAGGTGGTAAAATCAAGGGAAAGGCGAAGTCCCGCTCGAACAGAGCTGGTCTTCAATTCCCAGTCGGTCGTATCCATCGTCTTCTTCGCAAAGGAAATTACGCAGAACGCGTGGGTGCTGGTGCTCCTGTCTACTTGGCGGCAGTGATGGAGTACTTGGCTGCTGAAGTATTAGAATTGGCGGGCAACGCTGCACGTGACAACAAGAAGACGAGAATCATCCCCAGACACTTGCAACTGGCCATCAGGAATGACGAAGAGTTGAACAAGCTTCTGTCCGGAGTCACCATTGCTCAAGGTGGTGTTCTGCCTAACATCCAGGCAGTTCTTCTTCCCAAGAAGACCGACAAGAAGGCGTAAATTTCTCCTTGTTGATCAACAAAACAATATCGGCCCTTCTCAGGGCCAACAATTTCATAACGAAGGAAAACACCAAGCAATTCGAACTTATCCCTTAACCAAAACATCCCGGTAACAATTAGGTAATAAGGGCTTTTCGATTTATATTATCTTTGTTCATAGTTGAACAGTTGAATATTTCATGCATAGCGTTTTCTAATTAGAAATTTGAAGATTTATATTATTTGAAGTAGTAATTCTAATAGTATTTATAGTATTTGAAGTAAATCGTAATAGTGTGTAAAATGTGATACACAATGTAGGCGATAGAACAAAATTACACGAATATTTTGTTCATGAGCAAAATACTTCTGTACAATACAGATAGCTAGGTAACCAATATTGATTCTAGCTGTAGTATTTTATTGGCATATTTGGTCTAGACATTGTAGAGCTAAATGTATGTAGCGAGCACTTCCTTCAATCTTTACCATATTCACACTTTTTTACAGCATAAAATTTTCATGTAACGATAATATTCGTATGAATATTTTATTTAAGAATGTTTAAGATGTTTGTCATTCTTGTCTTAAGACAGAATACAAATTTCGGCATCAATTTTTTTACGCAATAGCAGGATGCCCAAGCTGGTAACCAGTGTTGCTGGCAGAAAACTATATTTATTTTAAAAAAAAATCAAGGTTTTGGGCTTATTTAGCGGCAGAAAGAAGAAACAATTTTTTTTCTTATTTGATAGCTTTAGTATTACTATTACATAGTAAAAATATTACATGAACTGGAACATATATGCCTATAAACTATGTACTTATATATGTATATGTATATTACAATATCTCCTATTTCCGATACTATATTTGGTTTCCGTTTTTCGGTTTTCTTTACAAAGGTCACTTAAATATGTCTGTACAGCGCCAAAATACGTAGTGGCAAAACACTCAAACTGTTAGTCAAATGATATCGACAGAAGATAAATCTGGATCTCTAACAATATGTCACAGATGGCACCACTTAGTATTGTCTCGTGAAAATCTGAAAATACCGCCATTTCTCTTAGTGGCAAAATACGCAATTTTGTTGCCGATTGCACAGACTTAAGATATCTACAGACATTGCATGCAATGCATTTTTCTGTCTACGGTTCTGAATTACCGACTATGTAGAAAATGTCCTAGTACGATAGCGGACTCTATCGAAATGGAACGGTCAGGTGGTGAACTACATGAGGTTGCACCACATAAAGTGTGTGTCCGAGGAGGCTCGATTTTACAGCGTTTGTCAGCTTTAAAACGCAATTGTACTCGTACAAAAATACTCCACGTATTATTCACTTGTGCCGCCTATTTTCTTACAGGACTTCGTACCCCCTGGTAAAAATTTGGCGAACATGATAAAGAAGTTTGTATCCGACAAAGACGAACTTATGCACATTTAAGAAGAGAAAGAAAGACAGACACAGAGCTGCTGAACACTGTGCACACTCGACAGAAAATTTATTAGTAACACACTTGTGAGGAACTGTTTACAAATATTTGCAGTTAGGAAATATAGAATAGACCTTCAGCTACTTTCACATATAGTTTATCGTCACATTTTATTTCTGACTAAATAGTTATAAACAATTATTCTAAGTCTCGTTCTAAAATAAACTCAAATAATTTAATAGATCTCTGCTAAAAAATAATCTTCCTTGTGATCGGAGGATCTAGAATGATGTCTCAACTACATTTCTGTTGCAGTTTTATGTAGATTCGACGCCTCGTTAATTAGTTATTTACGATTTCCAGAGAGGTGACACAATACTCGGACTCTCCTAGTCTTACTCATTGCGGGCATAGAAGATAGAATATAGAATGGACCTTCGGCAACATTCATGTATAGTTTTCAATTCGATTCTAGAAGAGGTTAATTAGTTATAAATAATTTTTGTTACTCTTGTTTTAATGAAACTGTGCATACTAGTGAGAATTGAATATCTTGTACACTCCAAATGTTCATGCATAAAAGTTAATCTGTATCTCGAGTACTATTACCTATTTTTACTAAAAAATTGGGTGGTGAGGTAACCAAACATATAATCGTTGTAATCGTTAAACAAACAGAGATAACAAATTCATTAATTACATTTTTTCAATATAATTATGCTTAGTAATATTCATGTATCATAAATTATGCTGGATCTCGAGTTTTATTACTTACTTCTACTAAAAAATTAGATGGCAAGATGGTCACCGGAGTGCTCGTCGACATCATCGACAAAAGGAATTGTTTCAAATATTAACCAGCTAGAGATGATAAATTTATGAGTGAATTGTGTTCGATAAATTAATGCACGCGAATGTTTATGTGTCAGAAGATATTCAATATCTCGAGTTCCATTACATATTTTTACTGAAAAATTAGATGGTCAGATAGTCGAGGGAGTGCATATCGACATAATTAGCAAAAGGAATTGTTATAAACGTTAAACGGCCAGAGATAGTAACTTTATTAATTACATTTGCTTGATATAATATTGTTTGGTAATATTCATGTGTTAAAAGTTACTCTGTATCTCGAGTATTATTAGCAATTTTTACATAAAAATAAGATGGTAGATAGTAAAGAGGATGCTTGTCGGCATCATTAGCAAAAAAGTTGGTTATAAATATTAACTAGCTAGAAACAATACATTTTTCAGTGAGTTGTGTTGAAAAAATTAATGCGTATGAATATTCATGGTTTAAAAGTTGTTCTGTACCTCGAGTACGATTAGCAATTTTTACTAAAAAATTAGTTGGTAGATAGACAAGGAGATGCTTGTCGACATCGTTGGCAAAAGGAATTGTTATAAACATTAAACAGCCAGAAATAATAGATTTATCAATAATTATTATCACGGCAATCGAGATCTACCAAAATTAGTTGGGGTGGGGAGCGTTGCGCTTCGCTGCGCGCTGCGCATCACTGGCTACCTAAGCTCGCGGAGCACGCTCAGTCAATCAGTCGGGCCGGGCCCTCCGGCAGGAGCGGATGGTCTCCGGGACCAGGAGGATCTTCCAGCGGTACCCTGGCCTCTCCTGCCTACCTTGGGGATGACCAGTGGTCCTCCAGAGCTACCCTTGCCTACCTTCAGCTGGCTTAGGGTGGACCAAGGGTCCTCCACCAGTGGTCATCCAGTGGACATCCAGTGGTCATCCAGTGGTCATCCAGTGGTCATCCAGTGGTCATTCAGTGGTCATCCAGTGGTCAACCACTGGTCAACCACTGGTCAACCACTGGTCAACCACTGGTCATCCAGTGGTCATCCAGTGGTCATCCAGTGGTCATCCAGTGGTCAACCACTGTTCAACCACTGTTCAACCACTGGTCAACCACTGGACATCCACTGGACATCCACTGGACATCCACTGGACATCCAATGGACATCCACTGGACATCCAGTGGTCATCCACTGGTCATCCAGTGGTCAACCAGTGGTCAACCACTGGTCAACCACTGGTCATCCAGTGGTCATCCAGTGGTCATCCAGTGGTCATCCAGTGGTCATCCAGTGGTCATCCAGTGGTCATCCAGTGGTCATCCAGTGGTCATCCAGTGGTCATCCAGTGGTCATCCAGTGGTCATCCAGTGGTCATCCAGTGGTCATCCAGTGGTCAACCAGTGGTCAACCAGTGGTCAACCACTGGTCATCCAGTAGTCAACCACTGGTCATCCAGTGGTCATCCAGTGGTCATCCAGTGGTCATCCAGTGGTCATCCACTGGTCAACCACTGGTCAACCACTGGTCAACCACTGGTCAACCACTGGTCAACCACTGGTCAACCACTGGTCATCCAGTGGTCATCCAGTGGTCATCCAGTGGTCATCCATTGGTCATCCACTGGTCATCCACTGGTCATCCACTGGTCAACCACTGGTCAACCACTGGTCAACCACTGGTCATCCACTGGACATCCACTGGTCAACCACTGGTCATCCAGTGGTCATCCAGTGGTCATCCAGTGGTCATCCACTGGTCATCCACTGGTCAACCACTGGTCATCCACTGGTCATCCACTGGTCATCCAGTGGTCATCCAGTGGTCATCCAGTGGTCATCCAGTGGTCATCCAGTGGTCATCCAGTGGTCATCCAGTGGTCATCCAGTGGTCATCCAGTGGTCATCCAGTGGTCATCCACTGGTCATCCACTGGTCATCCACTGGTCATCCACTGGTCATCCACTGGACATCCACTGGACATCCACTGGACATCCACTGGACATCCACTGGACATCCACTGGTCATCCACTGGTCATCCAGTGGTCATCCAGTGGTCATCCAGTGGTCATTCAGTGGTCATTCAGTGGTCATCCAGTGGTCAACCACTGGTCAACCACTGGTCATCCAGTGGTCATCCAGTGGTCAACCACTGTTCAACCACTGTTCAACCACTGGTCAACCACTGGACATCCACTGGACATCCACTGGACATCCACTGGACATCCAATGGACATCCACTGGACATCCAGTGGTCATCCACTGGTCATCCAGTGGTCAACCAGTGGTCAACCACTGGTCAACCACTGGTCATCCAGTGGTCATCCAGTGGTCATCCAGTGGTCATCCAGTGGTCATCCAGTGGTCATCCAGTGGTCATCCAGTGGTCATCCAGTGGTCATCCAGTGGTCATCCAGTGGTCATCCAGTGGTCATCCAGTGGTCATCCAGTGGTCATCCAGTGGTCAACCAGTGGTCAACCAGTGGTCAACCACTGGTCATCCAGTAGTCAACCACTGGTCATCCAGTGGTCATCCAGTGGTCATCCAGTGGTCATCCACTGGTCAACCACTGGTCAACCACTGGTCAACCACTGGTCAACCACTGGTCAACCACTGGTCAACCACTGGTCAACCACTGGTCAACCACTGGTCATCCAGTGGTCATCCAGTGGTCATCCAGTGGTCATCCATTGGTCATCCACTGGTCATCCACTGGTCATCCACTGGTCAACCACTGGTCAACCACTGGTCAACCACTGGTCATCCACTGGACATCCACTGGTCAACCACTGGTCATCCAGTGGTCATCCAGTGGTCATCCAGTGGTCATCCACTGGTCATCCACTGGTCAACCACTGGTCATCCACTGGTCATCCAGTGGTCATCCAGTGGTCATCCAGTGGTCATCCAGTGGTCATCCAGTGGTCATCCAGTGGTCATCCAGTGGTCATCCAGTGGTCATCCAGTGGTCATCCAGTGGTCATCCAGTGGTCATCCAGTGGCCATCCAGTGGTCATCCACTGGTCATCCACTGGTCATCCACTGGACATCCACTGGACATCCACTGGACATCCACTGGACATCCACTGGACATCCACTGGTCATCCACTGGTCATCCAGTGGTCATCCAGTGGTCATCCAGTGGTCATCCACTGGTCATCCAGTGGTCAACCACTGGTCATCCAGTGGTCAACCACTGGTCATCCAGTGGTCATCCAGTGGTCATCCAGTGGTCATCCAGTGGTCATCCAGTGGTCATCCATTGGTCATCCACTGGTCATCCACTGGTCATCCACTGGTCATCCACTGGTCAACCACTGGTCAACCACTGGTCATCCACTGGTCATCCACTGGACATCCACTGGTCATCCACTGTTCATCCACTGGTCATCCACTGGTCATCCACTGGTCATCCAGTGGTCATCCAGTGGTCATCCACTGGTCATCTAGAGCTACCCTAGCCTATATCCCTGCTTACCTTCAGCTGGCGTAGGGTTTACCATGGGTTCTCCACCAATGGCCTTCTATGGTTTGTCATGGCCTACCTTTAGCTAGCTTAGGATAGTCCAAGGGTTATTTAAAACTTCCTTGGCCTACTTATTTCAAAAACAAGAAAACACAAGCATAGGTACTATATGTGTAATGTGTACGCTTTTAAGTGTAAAGAAAGTAAACTATTGGTTTAAAGTGTATAAAACTATTATAATATACATTCATTAGTGACACGAGTAATAAAAATAATATTACGTATAGAAACCAAATTAGTTTTACGACAATTCGTATTTTTGTAATACATTCTTCATAAATATTATTTTCACTGTTCAAATACACGCGCCGTATGCATTAGTAGCCTCGAAAACACCCGTAGTAAAAATAAAGTATACGGAATATTCAGTTCTTGCTAATACGGCTAAATTCGTGAACTATCGGTAATATTGAGCGCGACACCGAAATGGTACGGGGGCCACTGTGGCCCCCCGAGGCCTCGACAGAAAAGCCCATAAGATGCAATGTCTGTAGTAGTCTTAAGTCTGTGCCGATTGTTTCTACTCCTTTCCGCTGGATGGCAGTGGCACCTAACGACTGGTTCAGTCTGTTATATTATGTTAAAAAATGGTTTAATAATTAACGGTTCAAATTAAAGTTGAAAGAATGCACTTCATGATAAACGTATTCCGATTTAATAGAATTGCAGCAACACATTGATTTGATTTAATTCGTCGTTGCGATGAGGGTAACTACTCGTATTCGATCAAATGTAGTTCAAGTACGAATACACATTTTTCCACAAGCAACAAATCATTTTTTGTCGAACAGAATCCTTGTTTTTTGTTCACGAATAAATTTTGAATTTTGATTTGTCATTCAAAATGAAATTTGTCTTACTCTCACTGTGGGGAGAGAATGTCCGAGGCTGCAGCACCGCTTACGGCAAGAGCTGGGCAAATTTTATTTCAAATAAAGATAATAAGTTAACCCTTAGCACTCGAATGGCGACTCTGAGGCGCCGCTACAAATTGTTACACTATTATTCAGAATATTGTTTACATGATTAAATATGTTTATATGTATTAAATTACTAAACATTTAAATATTGTATGAGATACTATATCAGTTGTATTGTATTGTATATAATGAAAAAAAATTATGTACAATGGAAATATTCTAGGTTAGAAGAAATTTTTGATTTTTTAGTTGAAATAGCCCCGAGTGCAAAGGGTTAATTATTGAAAATAACATTATCTCAAATAAACTCTATGAAATAACTATTTGAGAGGAATTTATTTGAGTACATTTATTTTAAATAACAACATTATTGTAATTTATTTCGGCGTAGTCATTTGAAATAAACTTATTTGAAATAATTAAGAAAAATGTATGATACTAATTGTAAGTTGAAATTTCGCCTTATTTATGTTTAGTTTGGAAAATAAATTATTGATGAGTAGCAAAAGATTTAAAAGAACTCGAACCATATTTTCATTTATAATATATTTTTCATATTTATTGTATGAAATAATAAAATAACATGTTATTTGAAAATAACTTGTTATTTTATTATTTGAACTGATGTATTTCACGAAATAAAAGAATAGATAATCATTTCCTAAAATTATTTTGTTACACAAAATATAACATAATTTATTTCAAATAGTGAAACATTTTTGTGAAATAACTTTTTATTTCCAGTAATATTTCAAATAAGTTTTAAAATATTGTATCTGAAATAATGCCCAGCTATGCTTACGGTTTACGCGATCGGATTTCGCATTTCGCAATTATTTACACCAACTTTACTCAATCTTTTTTTTTCTCAGACCAGATACATATGTTTGTCACAAATATATAAATTACCTAATAATGACTGCAAGCGTTTCCAGTTGGACACAAAAGCTTTGGCAGGCCGTAGATTGAGTATAGCTGATCTAGACGGACGAAAATCGTTTGCCGGTGTTTATGCCGTGGCGATCGTGTCGATCCGAGGCCGACGAAGCGTTTACCAGGTGACTCAACCGACGTAACTCGGTTTCGAAGCACCGAAAGAAAGGGAAAGTATACCCGGGACATCGAAGCCTGGACGCTTGCCGCGCGCGCTCAGTCCGCGGAAAGCGGCTGAAACGCACGCGATAAACAATCTCACGCGCCGATCTATCGCGCATTCGTGGAAATCGCGGTGCAGTTTTATTGGAGTCGCTCGTAGTGTACAGCCCTTGCGTGCAATAGACCAAAGCGCCGACCGTTTGTTCTGTGATGTGGATCGTGCCAGATCGTGGAAAGGTAGGCAAACTCGATGGACCGAGAACGCTTCAAGAGATACCACGGTGCTCATCCTAACGATCTCAGACCGGATGATCGAAGGTCTCGCGACGATCTGCAAAATTTGCGTTGACAATCCTCAACGAGGTTTCTTTTGCTGTTGGGACTCTCTTTCATACGTTGAACTCGTTTAATATCTTTTGCAAAGTCTAAAAAATTAATTTTTATTGTAGTACAGCCAAGTAAGTTAAATTGGATTAGAATAAGGAGGATGTACAAGGGTTGCAGGAATAAGCAGTATGATAATTTTTGTCTTTCCAGTTTTGGTGTCATTACTTAAATTCTTTTGATATTGTGGAAGATTATTAGTATCAATGATCCGGCAATCAACGTGTTAAAACAATTCTGAAATGCATCAATTTCGAGTAAGAAGCAGGATGAGTGTCAAGGACCAGCACTCTGGAGATGGTTTATGATCTTTGCTTACGCAAATCTCTTGTTGTTGATCTTATTCAGTTGTTTTTCTCTTGAAATGTACTCTGATATTTCTTAAACTCTTTTTTTGCACACCGATGATATAATCAAGTTTTTTTTTTATAAATAACCGTAGAGCAGACGAGTAATAGATGCATCGAGGCGAGGAGCATCAGCCATCTGAGGGGAGTACTAATCGTTAAAATCACTTCCTGTTCTTTACTCGAAATTGATTACATTTTTGGCACGGTTTGTAATTTCAACTTTGCAGTTGTTGTTCCAATTATTGATAATGGCGTTGAAATGTTTGTTTCGTGGTTCGGCGCGAGCGTGCCGATCTCGTGAATTTTTACCGGGCCAAGGACGACGACGACGCAGCAGAGAATGGATCGAAAATCTCGTTCGGTCGCCGGCCTGCGGACAGACTTTTACTTTGACCTAGAAACGCCGTTCCGGTGGAATTGATAATTGCATGGTAGTTGTGGATCGCTCGGGAAAACGGATTTTTCGCGCTAGGATCCGATCGACATCCGCGTCGATGACGCGTTTCGATTCTACCGGGATCGTACCATCCCACAAAGAAGAGCTGTATAACCGCATGGGCGTAGCAAACTGCAGATGAGTCCGCGAAGCAATTGCTGTAGATTCGTGATCCGGAGATTAATAGCTCAACGGAGAGCTTTCTGCTGCAATTAAATGCGGATATTAAAGTCTCCAGAGAAAGTGTTACGCACGTTTGTCGGTATTAAATAATACAGGTTTAATATCTTTTATAGGCGAATTGGTTTTCGAGTTTCTTCGTCTCCGGTGTACGGTTTGTCAACAGTTGATTAACACTAGAATTACCGGGTCCGCTAAAATGATTTCAGATTTTCTCTTTTACAAGTTATAGAAATATATTCTTGAGAAACTTTTTAGTATACTTCTTAACAGTACATGTTGCCATACAAATTCTATGAAATCTGAATAAATTCAACATTGGTATTATTATAAAGAAATATACATCGGTCTTGTTCAGCGCTCGCTAGTTCTAGTGTTAAAGA
The DNA here is from genome assembly GCA_913789915.3 of Sphecodes monilicornis. Taxonomy (NCBI): domain Eukaryota; kingdom Metazoa; phylum Arthropoda; class Insecta; order Hymenoptera; family Halictidae; genus Sphecodes; species Sphecodes monilicornis. The sequence continues at coordinate 23,896,821 of OU565287.1, forward strand.
TAAATTATTATCAATTTGTAGCAGATTGATCCAAGGATTGAAAATTTGTTCAATCAAGAGACTGAAAAAGTTGATTCTTGATAGTTTTATTCTCGTTATACTGGAAGTTAATGTTCAAAAATTGTTTTAGTATTTAAATTGGTTCATATTATAGTATACCTCATAATTTTTTATGTAAAAATATTCATTAGTTATCCGGAGGTCCTGTCAAAAGAGACGTTGCCCATTGCAGTTGGGTACTGGTTTAATCTGAGATTAAAAATTTGAGAAGATTTCCGTAATATATTATGTTATCTACGGTTAATACTGACATCAAAAATGTAGAAACGGATCTCAGCGAATTGAATCGCGGCGAAACGAAATTGAACGTACACAGAGAGGAAAGAAGCGGTAATCGTCTGCGTAATTTTAGTATACATCTGTCCTTACGGAGTTTCATTAATGGCGGGCGTACTCCGTAACCATGTGCCTACTGCCTATGCTGGATAACACTATTATGCCACGATTACGCAATCGTGGAAATTTCACTTTCCGCGGTGGAATCGCGGTCAGCGTGGATTGGAGCGCAATGGATGCGTGCTCCGCGAGATTGCTGGCGAACAGAAATCATCGAGCGTTCACCAAGTCGGATATCCACGGTGATTTCGATTCGAATTATCGTTGTTCTCGCGTTCAGGCTGCCCGAAACATTTCGTCACGCGTTTTCGTAACGATAGGCCTCTTGCTCGACCGGTCTTTCTGTCGTTAAACGATCACAATTGGAACGTAAGGGCGACGGCGCTTGCTTTCATCCGATTTACGGTATCCTTGAACATTGGACTTCAGATTCAGGATCGGTCTGGTCGCTCTCGCGCGCTTAATACTCAATAGATCACGCTATTCCACGAATCTCTACGTTTTCTTGGCGGCTCGATACTCAACGGATGATTCCTGTACTTCTTCTTCGAGTAAGATCGTTGCACTCCATTTTCAGTTCTAGACCGTACTAACACTTTATTTACCGGACGCCTATTAACACATTATTTACCGGTGGTTATTTTATAATTTTCGAACGTCTGCGGTCCATGGATTTTTTAATAGGAATAGTAATTTCAATCGTGAAATCAATGTTAATCATTACGTTTGGGATTATTATGTAAAAGAAGATTTTTAAGGTTCCTATTATTTAGTACAGTACAGCTATGCTACCGGCAGATAAATTGTTAATAGGATTTTAATAATTGTGCTGAACCAAAAGCAAAGATAATAATCATTTTATTAGATTAGATTTTATTAAATTCAGATTGCCGTTGCTATTAAAGAATTTATTTTACACTATACCTAACGGAATCCCATTAATTTGATTTTCAGTACTTGTACTCAGAGCTGGGCAAATTTTATTTCAAATAAAGATAATAAGTTAATTATTGAAAATAACATTATCTCAAATAAATTCTACGAAATAACTATCAGAGGAATTTATTTGAGTACATTTATTTTAAATAACAACTTTATTATAATTTATTTCGGCGTAGTCATTTGAAATAAAATTATTTGAAATAATTAAGAGAAATGTATGATATTAATTGTAAGTTGAAATTTCGCCTTATTTATGTTTAGTTTGGAAAATAAATTATCGATGAGTAGCAATAAAGATTTAAAAGAACTCGAACCATATTTTCATTTATAATATATTTTTAATATTTATTGTATGAAATAATAGAATAACATGTTATTTGACATTTGAAATACTTATCTCAAATAAGAAAATAACTTGTTATTTTATTATTTGAACTGATGTATTTCGCGAAATAAAAGAATCGATAATCATGTCCTAAAATTATTTTGTTGGACAAAATATAACATAATTTATTTCAAATAGTGAAACATTTTTGTGAAATAACTTTTTATTTCCAGTAATATTTCAAATAAGTTTTAAAATATTGTATCTGAAATAATGCCCGTCATTTTGACCGTGGTAGGTTTAATGTTAAACATTTTCTACAGTGTAGTAGTTTGCATTTCAACGGGGGGTAGGATCTAAGAAGAGAAAGTGTCGCAGACAGTCAAGGATATCATACGTTAGCTCTCCCCGATCTGTCGAAGTCGAAGGGACTGCGAATGTCCTGTCTGCTCGACCACCGGTGGTAACTAATAAACAGGATTTATGCGAACGTTATCAAGCCCCATAAGACTAACCTAGACTTTCGGAGGACTCTGTCACCGAAATTGAACGACGTCGGCTCGACGGCGCGGCAACCTTCTAATTTTCTCTCTGTGTGTAACAGCGTTTCGCACTCGCTACAGGTTTCAAGGATACTGCTTACCCGTTGCATCACGTCGGGAAAGGTGAACCAGTCTTCCGTACAGCTTGCGGAATAATCATCGTTATATTACGCAGCGTAGCCGTGTGCAGACCACGTGTTACGAATAAACCGAGTCCGTTGTTTTCTAGGTAGCTGTCGCGTTTCAACGAGGTGGATCGCGGCGTGGCAACGAAACGCGCTCGAGCCTCTGACATCGAGCTGTCTACTCGTTCGGTTGCGCAATCTAGCCACCGGTTCCTTTTGTAACGATTGTGTAATAGGACATCGCGAGCATCTCGCAACCAACTACATACAGTGGCCCACAAAAGTGTTCGTACGCCCTTTAACCCATTGACTGCCACGCAAATTTAGCGCGTCTTGCCCTGGGCGCCACGGTTTTATTTTAAAGGAAACATGGTTTTACAATAATAATAATAATATTGCAATGGCATGATGTGATGAGTGATTTTCTAAATCAATGCTTCTAATTGCTCAAAAAAGCTAAGTGGTTTGGTCAAATTTTAAGATAGTTATTTTGATTTAAATGGCGTACGAACACTTTTGTGGGCCACTGTATGTACTTATCGTTGGGAGCTCGAGAGTTGGCCGCAGAGACGATAGACAAATATGGAACGGCATCCTATGGCCCAAATTATACTAAAATTTCAGTCTCGAGGCATTTCTTCGCTGTCGCGATATCAATACGTGTGGTCAATCATATTTGGCTAATAGGGAAAACGCGGATGATTGCTTTCTATGGATCCATGCACGAAGACCGTCCTGATCACATTAAGTTTGCCGCCGATTATATCATAATTTTTGAAAGTCTATGATCCACGACTAAGAATTCTATAACACATTACCTGTCGGCGAGTATTTCGTAATTTTTAAAGTCCATGGTCCATGGCCAAAGACTTTTTAGTATACTTTTTAACAAAAATTCTAATTCTGAACCAACAAGCCATCTTCAGTAACGTCATCGAAGAATTTCGTTTCAGATTGTAATGTAAAAGAAAATTTCTCAGCATCCTTTTGGTAAAGTACAACCAGAGCTGGGCATTATTTCAGATACAATATTTTAAAACTTATTTGAAATATTACTTGTAATAAAAAGTTATTTCACAAAAAAGTTTCACTATTTGAAATAAATTATGTTATATTTTGTCCAACAAAATAATTTTAGGAAATGATTATCTATTCTTTTATTTCGTGAAATACATCAGTTCAAACAATAAAATAACAAGTTATTTTCTTATTTGAGATAAGCATTTCAAATGTCAAATAACATGTTATTTTATTATTTCATACAATAAATATTAAAAATATATTATAAATGAAAATATGGTTCGAGTTCTTTTAAATCTTTATTGCTACTCATCGATAATTTATTTTCCAAACTAAACATAAATAAGGCGAAATTTCAACTTACAATTAGTATCATACATTTCTCTTAATTATTCCAAAAAAGTTTATTTCAAATGACAACGCCGAAATAAATTATAATAAAGTTGTTATTCATCTCAAATAGTTATTTCATAGAGTTTATTTGAGATAATGTTATTTTCAATAATTAACTTATTATCTTTGTTTGAAATAAAATTTGCCCAGCTTTGATCTAGGCAACGACGATATAACGGAAGTACCTATTGTGCCATATTCGTAACAATATATACAATCAAGATGCTAGGCAAAATTCTGAATTTTGTCCCTGTACAATTATCGACCCTCTAAAGGTTAAACGGTTTTCTAAACCTACCTAGTTTTCTAAACTGATTTTTATAACAGAGACTGAGGGGGCATCAAAGAAAGACAATTTTAAACCTGTGAACCAAGGAAGGTTGGGAAACTACCTCTGCTCGATACATGGATAGAGAAATTGTTAGTCGAAATGATAGTTGGAAGTACATTCATAGACACGCTCGTAAAGGGTGGTTGCTCCCAGGTATTATGGAAATGGGGATTTACCTGGCATTGTTGTACTCAACTGCGTACGCCCATTGTCTGCGGAGGATAGACAGGTAGCGGAGTCGTTATCCGATGCAATGCAACACAATCGCCTGTTATTATCCACTTCGGGACGGGAAAGTTCGCCTGGCTTTTATTCCACGAGATTGTTGCAATACTGTTATAAACGATCGAAACATCTGGGAGCATGCATACGTTTTTATTCGAATGATTTTAAGAAAAACGTCCGCTCTTCAGAATTTATTCTACGACTACTCTTCAACGATATTCAAAAAGTAGCAGTCTGTAGCACACAAGTTATTATGGAATGTTTCTAAAAGTTCTATGAAACTTTTTGAAAATATTTTCTGTTATATAATTTAAAGCTATAGAATTTAATTGCACGCAAGAAGTTAACACGTTGACTACCATGTGGATTTTATAGGATTCACACAAGTTTTACCTATGTTATTCATAAAATGGATCAGCATTACTAATAACTAGACTGCGGAACTTCGTGCAAAATCAAAATTATCTTCATTAACTGCAAATCACAGAAGCAAAAGAAATATTTGTTCTTCTTTAACAATTTTACGAAGTTGAGAATCATATATTGGTATCCTTAAATTCTTTTAATTGTTTTACTGTTTTAAAATTCTCCTACTTATTATTGTCACAAATGCATAAATATGCGCAGTCTATAAATAACAATGGTTAGTTGCTAGATGCCGAAGTTCTCACATTACATTACAATTTCAGTATTAATAAATTGATATACAATTTTATAACAATCGTTTTTGAATGGTTCCGCAACACCGGTCACCGGTGACCACAATGGCGTTCAATGTGTTAAGAAGATGCTATTGTTAACCAGTTAACTGTGGCGATCTTTTTGCAAAGCGCGCACCAGTGTGTGTCGCGATAATTAAGCGGTGACGTTATGAATCCAACTGAAATTATTTATAATTTTTATTTGCTTGTTTCATTTCGTCTTGACTTCTAAACATTTTAAACATATTAAAATTTACGAATATAATTTAGTTTTCGACAAAATTACAATTTAAATTGTAACAAAATTTTACGCATGACGGATATAGTCGTCATGACACAAAATTCTGCCACATCTCCATGACGGATATAGTCGTCAAACACACTTAACTGGTTAAGAAAAACAGGCTTACATGCGTACAGCTTGAAATATTATAATTGAACGTATAATTGACGAATGACTTTTTCAGGATTACGACGTCCAGTGATCGTCAGACAAAACCGGATGTACGATGATATTGATTGAACACTGACCTTCCGACCGACCAGCATTCACGATGTTCGATCCGATGCTGGGTATGTCGTCGGTATGGTGGTTGGTGATGTACGCCAGTATCCTGCTGCTGTTGTCGCCGTTGGTCCTGCTGTTCATAGTCTTCTTGCCGAACTTCCCGATTCTGCTGTTCAGGAGGATGTGTTACATTCCCATCGAGTCTATATGACGAACAATCCACACGATCTGTGATGATCGATGTCGTTTCCCTTCGCACAATTCGAGCATTTTGAACGCTTGCGAACTATAGAAATTTCGATCAATCGAAGCAAAAATGATTGAAGCGCTTACAGAACGTACATAGAAAAATCGTTTACGCATCGTTCCGCATATTCTCGCTACTTCGTTGGTAGCAAGTTCGCGTTACGTTCACGCGTTAGTACCAGCAAGAGAATGAGGCGTATTGAAAACACGATGATGCATGTTGAAAGTCACATGGTGAACAAGAAAGATCAATTGATAAACCTATCATTGATATGCCGGTGTGAAAGAAAGATTCGCTGAACTCAAATAGTTGTGGCAATTAGCCCTTAGCACTCGAATGGCGACTCTGAGGCGCCACTACAAATTGCTACCCCATTATTCGGAATATTTTTTACGCGATTAAATTTGTTTATATGTAATAAATTACTAAACATGTAAATATTGTATGAGGTACTATATCAGTTTCTTAAGGATATAATGAAAATAAATGATGTACAATGGAAATATTCTAGGCTAGAAGAAATGTTTGGTTTTTTAGTTGAAATAGCTCCGAGTGCAAAGGGTTAGACCTGCTCGAATAAAATCATTGACTAGCCACGAAGGGTCGCTTAACCCCTTCGCTTACAATATCGTTTGAGAGACGTGATGAAGATTCTGAACAGAGTTTAATAAAGATGAATGTTATTAATTTCCTTTAAACCGAAATATAATTCTATTTTGTTGTTGTTAATGTACAGCCATTGGAGAACATATAGACATGCAATGGATATACATTTTCTCCTTTTCCTAAGAAATTATGAACTACAAAGAAATTGTAATCACGAAAACCGTAAAATAAATCGTAAGGCAAGGGGTTAAGCTTCGAAGTATCGATTGTGCGAAGGAATGCGAAGGCTCAATGCGTCCGGAACACGGTTATTTTATTAATTGCGTAGCATTATATTACTTTACTGTAGTTGTTAAGAATTTCTTGCGGAAATTGATTGCCAAGGATTATAGGCGTCAATGAAATATCGAGGCGATTAACCTGGCCGTGCGTTTGATCATTTATGGGTCGTAAACGAGGTTCTAGACAATGGCGGCGTGGTCTCGAACAATAGGAACGGGTCAGAGGTGCAGGTCTTCTAAAGCGCAATCAAAAGTGCACCTATAAAGTTTAGAGTGTAATGGTCCCGAGGTTAGCAACAGTGCCGCGATCGCTCGTCCCACCTAGCATGTAAATTATTCGCATAATTAGTGATATCGGTCATCGGACGCGACGCTGCGACCTCTGTCTACTTCTGATGTATGCTAAACTATGCACTCCGGAATTCCCAAGAATATCGTTCACCGAATCGCGCGACCGCGAGGTTATCGGACCGTTTTTCTTCGGGATTCTAAGCGGCTCGCGACGTTCTGATAAACTGCCACGCGATTCGCGACCGCTGCCAACATTCTGACACTCCCGCGGCACGCGCGAATCGCCGAATAAACAGATTTGTAACGGGACGCGATTCGCGAAAGCGCGAAAGCCGAGGACACGGCCGAAATCTCGACGAACCGTTCCCGAAGCTGTTTCTTACGAAAAGCGCGGAAACTCGAAGCGCTCCAGAACTTCTCTGATTTGTGTCGCGCACAAAGCATTTTGTATATAAACGTCTTCAATTAGTTTTTTGTAATGGTTGAATTAACACGCGCTATTGATTTGCCTAAAAATGATTGTCATCAACTTAGTGGCATTTGAATATCAATTTACACGTTCTGAAATGAACTAAATTATAGGGTAAGATGGAAACTTCTTTATCAAGTAACCAGTAACAATTATTAATAACTCTGATTGTTTATACGGGATGATATAGATAAGAATTGTGTGAAACGTACAACATTCACGCGGCTGTCAATGTGTTGCTCCTTGACATTCGATTGGCGACTCCGAGACGCCATTTCAATTTTCTACGCTACCAAATTTGTTCATATTTAATAAATTGCTAACAATTTGAGTATGGTGTGATTCAATGCATTCAACTTCACTTATTCAAATAGAGAAGAGTATTTCGGAAAGCGTAACATTGTTACTATAAAAGACGCTACTGATAATCGTGTATGGGGTGGAAATTACCTTTATCCCAGGATCGGCCATTCGAGGGTTGAAAAGAGGGGTTGGAAACGGTTATGATATCGGTTTCAGTTCTCGAAACCGGTATGACAACTGAAGTAATCTTAAAACAGGTATTAATTGAAAAGGTTCTGGTTTATATCGGTTTTGGTCCAGTGCTATAGAATTGATATTATGATATACAATATAGGCTAGAATAAAACTGGTATAGAACCACATGTACATATGATAATACCGATATACAGGGTGTTCACACTATTACTAGCCAGCAAATAAATATTGGAAATTATCTTGCAAATAAATATTGGAAAAAAAGGAAAGAGAAAAAAGTAATACCGCTTTTTGTAAGTAACGTAATGGCGTATGTAATTTTACTTTGCTTGCGCTATTTTCTTAGAAATGAAGGTGACCTTCAATTTTTTAAATGAAATGCTATATATTTTTTTATATCATATGAAAGCGTGTGTCAAGACAAATTTATTCGTATACAATACAATAACCTTCAAGGTCATACAAGGTCAGAAATGTCAGGAAAATTTTGAATATTCCGTACGTAATATTTGTCAAAGATATCATTCAGGATACACAATCCCCAGAAATGTAAACGACTTGCAAAGGAAACTAACGCAATCATGTGCATTAATATTTCGGATAACGTTAGAAGAATCTAACAAGAACGTAATTAATGTAGCCGAAATATGCAGTCATGCACAAGAAAGTTATATTCAACATTTACTATAGCTTCATCAATAAAGTATACTTGTAAACATATTAGTACGAAATGTTCAAAATGTTTCTTCTATGTGTGACCTTGTATGACCTTGAAGGTCATTGTGTCGTATACGAATGAATTTGTCTTGACACGCGCTTTCATATGGTATGAAAAAATATATAACATTCCATTTACAAAAATTGGAGGTCATCGACATTTCTATGAAAATAGTACAAATACAAACAAATTACATACGCCATTACATCGCTTTCAAAACAAAGTATTGCTTTTTCCTCTTTCATCTTTCCATTTTTTTATTTGCAAAAAAAACGCTGGCTATTAATTAGAATTAGAACCAAAATCGATCCAGATAATTTTACAGACAAAAATACAAAAACGACAAAAATCCGTAGGTGCAATTTAAAGTAGCAGACAGATTAGAAGAATTTAAGAACATCAATATGTGAGTTTCAGCTCACTAAAATCATTTAAGTTAGAACGGAACTTATATTTGACTCCTGTATCTTGCAATTAATGTAAACAATTGAAGATACGCAGTTTAGTTCTAGTTCGATATTTTAAAATTGCTTTAGTTAGAACGGACACATATGGAACAGTTTGAAACTATTATTTCCCGAACCTTATCAACTCTTTGTTAAAAGTGTCAAATTTGATAGTTCCGGTTCGAATATCGCGCCGAAAGACGTTGATGGCGGCCAAATCATCGCAAGCTCTTTTAAACCCCGAGTAAGTTTGTCTTGCTTTCCATTTCACCTTTTATTTAAGTTTAAATACAAAAATACGACTGCGCAAAAGCAAAAGACTTGCTCATCCCTTTCTGTTTAATATGTTTCGATTAAATCTATTAAGACAGTGTGAACGTTTTTTTAATATAAAATGAATTATATATTATTATATATTGTTTTATAAATTCGATACCATTAGTCCTCAGGGACTGACATAGCGTTTAACATGTTGAATGAGAGCTCGAATATGCCCTTTAACGTTTCCACCATTTTTCATCGCGCAACTGCGTCATTGAACATTCGCCAATCATTTTGTCGTTGAGCTGGATCGTTCGACGGGTGATATTTCTTTTTATTACATCACTGATAAGTGGAATTCGCGACGCAGGTATCGGTAAATGGCTGGAGCGGATGATTAGAATGTGTCACTTGCCGGAAACCAGATCTCTCGATACAGCAATCGACGTATGCTTGCCTATTAACCACCAGCTCAAAATACCCGATACAGTCTCAGGCTATTCACGCTGTCTTGATTTCTATTTTTCAGATTTTAATTTATGTACGACCCGTGACTTTCTGGTTTGTCAATCGAACAACGCGTCGCGAGTTTCCGGTTGTTCTCTTTGTTAGCAGAGGGGAGAAATGATTCCCTTAGCACTTGATCGAATGTTATTGCGTTTTAGACTTTCATTCGGACTTCGTTAACCATTGTTTTCACAGACGTTCGACCTGGAAAAACTCTGTGATGGACGGAGCCCTACACAAGACCGATGTATATTTCTTAACAATAATAACAATTGAGTTATTTAGATTTCAAAGGATTTTGATGGTAACCTGTACTGGAATTAAGAGGCATACTAAAAAATTTCTGAAGAAAATATTTCTATAACTTCACCAATTGTAAAAGAACAAATCTGAAATCCGCCATTTTGACGGGCACGGTAGTTCTAGTGTTAAACGCTAGTTCTCTAGTCGAATTTTCGAATTCGAAACCTCAAGGACCAAGAGTCGGGCGCAACTTTATTTCCGAGATGCAACGTTTCGATAATATGCTACGATGCGAGTATAAATTAATTTCTAAACGTGCGTTGTTCGAGGACAGGTTTCCCATAGTACACTAGAAGTGCAGGAGGTCTCCCGAGGAAAATCGGGCTTTCACTAGTCTCAGCCTATTCACGCTGTCTTGATTTCAATTTTTCAGATTTTAATTTTTGTACTACCCGTGACTTTCTGGTTTGTCAATCGAACAACGCGTCGCCCGTTTCCGGTTGTTCTCCTTGTTAGCAGAGGGGAGAAATGATTCCCTTAGCACTTGATTGAATGTTATTGCGTTTTAGACTTCCATTCGGACTTCGTTAACCATTGTTTTCACAGACGTTCGACCTGGAAAAACTCTGTGATGGACGGTTATTCCAAGAATCGTGAGGTAATTTGTAACAAATAAATCCGTGTCTCGGTATTCACTGTCATCTACATCGGACCACCGCAACCCCAAGAATAAAGGAGTCCTTACGACTTAGTTTGACAATAACTAATGGGTACTGCATCGCAAAGTTATTAACACTAGAACTACCGAGCAATAATCGCGACTGGCGTATACTGCCTTATAATAACAATAAGACTGCATTTATTCAGATATCGTACAATTTTTGTTTAAATATGTACTTCAATAGAGGCGTGTACTAAAAAGTTACTCCTGAAAACATATTTATAATATCAATATTTGTAAAAGAAAAAACTAGAAACCAGTCATTTTGACTGGTCCGGTAGTTCTAATGTTAACAGACTGCAGATTTTATTCATTTATGATAAAAATGGGAAGATCAACCACAAAACAGAGGAAATGTCTAAAGCGTTCAAATATACTGTATTATTTCCAACCTATTAAAATTGTTAAGAATAAAGACGGGCGTCTATCTACAATTTACAATAGCCGCGGTGTCTTGCAATTAATTCAGACAGTTTTTATTTTTCACAAAAATCTGCTGCTCATGTTATTGATTAAGAATACAAATTTTCTTCGTCGATTTACAGATCCCACCCATGCGTTAGAGCAGGGATGGGCAATTTTGCCTCAATTGAGGCAAAACCGTCCATACCGTAGCGCCCTCTGTCCCCTTCCACCAAGCGCGGTACAATGGGGCAACGAAGACACGAGATATCAGCGTACGCAACGAACGTGCGCACTGCATAAAAGAGAGGTGGTGGGAGAAGCAGGCGTTTCAGGGGCTCCACTCGTGCCCACCACTGCGTTAGAGTATTAGAGGATTAAATGCGACGTTGTTACAGAGTTGTAATAATTCAGGACACTCAAACATGATTTCGTAAAATTAAATTCCAACAGCAAATCAGGGGTGTAAATATATTAATATACTTTAGAATATTTATTGTAGAAACTCGAGAAAGCATTATCCTCTGCCGACTCGGGGTGAACAAATTTCCGAAGGGCTCAGGTTCGACAAGGACGCGGTCGAGTTCGAGAGGTTTACCGGTCGTATGCGTTGCATTGGGATCCTGCACACGGTAAACCGTCCTTCTGCAGTTGTCCGGTGGTACAGGCGGGCCCGAAGTCGAACATTACATTACCGATCGGCGAGTACTTTCGCCAAGTGGCGTTCGTAGTGGGGGACAGGGGACTTGAACCCTGGGACCCCATGAGCCATATATACTACGGTCCCATGCAGCTCTCTTGCTACTTGGTGTCAGCTTCTCGACGGTCCTTGCTCCAGTGTAAAGTCGCATCTCTAAAAGGGGGCGAGCAAAGCAGAAGGTAAGCGTCATCGGTCCAATTTCGAACTGAAACTCGTGCGTCGATCGAAAATACATTCGTTGTACCCGAAAACCAAGGGTCCTGTGGAACGGAAGAGATCGCGCGTATGTTAATGAGATGAATCATGGCGGTGTGCGCGTCCTCCCGATCTCTATGGGAACGTTGCAGTTTCAGTATCGTGTACCATCGACGCGACCGATTCACAGCGAACAGGATCGAAATTAACAATTACATATCCGTGTGCAGCATCGTGGCTTGGTTTTGCAATTCTCTCGCTCGATCGCGTTCGTTGCTCGTCGACCTTGGCAAACGTTGCCGTAGTTTCCGTTTCTTTGTCGCGTCGTTGCAGACAATTTGTTATTCCTAGATCGCGGATGATGAACGCGAATAGCACGTTGTCCAGTCACGTTGGTTACAGGATCGTTTAAGCTTTCAAGTATCTATTGTGCGAAGGATTACGAAGGTTCAATGCGTCCGGAGAGTATTACTATAGCTGTGAAGAATAGCGAAGTTATTAATAGACTAGAATTAAAATTTTTGTTTAAAAATTTCGGGGATTATTTAAATAAGAATTAGGTTATTATAAAATTTTGATTATAATTTAAATTAATAATTTATTACTAGTAAAGTTATATAAAATGAAAATTTTTGTTTAAAAACTTAGGGAGTTATTTAAATAAAAATTAGATTATTATGTTTTGTGAATTTCTGACAGAAATGGTTAGATCAACCAGAAAACAGAGACAGCGTTCGAATATACTGTTGTATTGTTTTCAACGCATTAAAAAGATTGAAAATAGAGATAGATGTCTATGTACTCCCTGTATCTTGCAATTAATACAGACAATTTGTTATTTCTAGACCACGGGCTTTGAAACGAACGCTAGAAGCACGACAAGTCCGATGTTAGAATCACCAATACGAAAAATCGACTTTTTTCGAGTTAGGGTACATTTGGAGGAAAAGATATTTTCGGGCAGTTTTCATTGCAGCTCGTAAACATATACGTTAGTGACGAAACGATATTAAATGCAGTGAAACAAATAAAGGGATTAGATGAAAATGCAGCTCATCTACTTTGTATTTTCTTTTCATCCTCTTCTCATTACGAGAATGCCAATGACGATCGCCGCTCTCTGTCCGGCTTCACTCGAAAACCCTTGTAAATCGCGCGATGAGAACTTGAATTTGTACAAAGCATAGTTGTGCCTACTGGGTTAAACTTTACGAGAAGGAAGAATTTCGCTAGGCACGCCTATGATGAAAACACAGGATATATTCTGTGCACGATTCCTGCACGGCTGTTTCGTATGCGTTCCTTCGATCCTTGTACACGGGTGGCGGTCATCTTTCTAGAAACAATATGACACACCGATCACCTGGCTCACACGTGGCGAGCACGCTCTGTCGAAATCTGCGGGAAAAATTTCTTTAGTCCAATTTTCGAGTTCGAAAGCTCAAGGGCCAAGAGTCCGCCATTTCCTTTCTTAAGGGGGGAATACACATTAGAGCGCTCGAAAGTCGGTGATTTTTAGGAATTTTTTTCTTAATAACTACAAAATGGATCTTTTTCAAACTTTCTTAGTGTTATGTTCTATATTTAAACAATACAAAAATTTGTCTACATTAATGATTAATGTATTCGTTGTCGATATAATTATTTATCTTCACAGCTCCGCGCCACCCGCATCGTCAGTTTGTGAACATTCCGGAGCCTCCTATTTTCATCTGAAACAGGAAAGTTTTTAAAGTTTTTCTTAATCCTTATAAAATTATCTCGTCGATGAATTAACAAAAAAATTTCGAAGATCATAAAAATGGAAAAATGTTGAGGTTTAATAAAAAAGTTACGATTTTCGGGAAAAAATGTCGACTTCTGTAATGTAGAAAAAAAAGGGAAAATAAAACTATTTATAGATTTTGTTAATTCATCGACGAGATAATTTTATAAGGATTAAGAAAAGCTTTAAAAACTTGCCTGTTTCAGATGAAAATTGGAGGCTCTAGAATGCACACAAAATGACGATGCGGGCGGCGCGGAGCTGCGAAGATAAATGAATATTTCGACAACAAATACATTAATCATTAATGAAGACAAATTTTTGTATTGCTTAAATATAGAACATAACACGAAGAAAGTTTGAAAAAGATCCGCTTTGTAGTTATTATGAAAAAAATTCCTAAAAATCACCGTCTTTCGAGCGCTTTAAAGTGTATTCCCCCCTTAAACGATTCGATAACGAAGCTACAGTGCGATTAGAAATTGATTTTTAACAGTAGATCTATGGAGCCCTACACAAGACCGATGTATATTCCTTAACAATAATAACAATTGAGTTATTTATATTTCAAAGGATTTTGATGGTAACCTGTACTGGAATTAAGAGGCATACAAAAAAATTTCTGAAAAAAATATTTCTATAACTTCACCAATTCTAAAAGAACAAATCTGAAATCCGCCATTTTGACGGGCACGGTAGTTCTACTGTTAAACGCTAGTTCTCTAGTGGAATGTTCGAATTCGAAACCTCAAGGACCAAGAGTCGGGCGCAACTTTATTTCCGAGATGCAACGTTTCGATAATATGCTACGATGCGAGTATAAATTAATTTCTAAACGTGCATTGTTCGAGGACAGGTTTCCCATAGTACACTATAAGTGCAGGAGATCTCCGAGGAAAATCGGGCTTTCACTAGTCTCAGCCTATTCACGCTGTCTTGATTTCAATTTTTCAGATTTTAATTTTTGTACGACCCGTGACTTTCTGGTTTGTCAATCGAACAACGCGTCGTCCGTTTCCGGTTGTTCTCCTTGTTAGCAGAGGGGAGAAATGATTCCCTTAGCACTTGATTGAATGTTATTGCGTTTTAGACTTCCATTCGGACTTCATTAACCATTGTTTTCACAGATTGTTCGACCTGGAAAAACTCTGTGATGGACAGTTATTCCAATAATCGTGTGGTAATTTGTAACCAATAAATCCGTGTCTCGGTATTCACTGTCATCTACATCCGTAAATAAATTAATGTCTAAACGAGCGTTCTTCGAGGACAGGTTTCCCATAGTACACTACAAGTGCAGGAGGTCTCCGAGGAAGATCGGGCTTTCACTAGTCGAATTTTCGAGTTCGAAACCTCGAGAGTCCGGCGCAGATTGATTTTCTAGATGAAATGTTTCGATAACGACCCACGACACGATTCATTTATCTGAAATATGCGCTTTTCAAGGACGGGCTTGTAGGAAGGGATTTATAGCCGCATTGTGGACACGTTGCGTCACAATCTGTCGTTTCTGCGTTAACTCCGTTGACAGTCGGGACCGTTTCGCGTGTCAATTTGGGGTCATTCGCGACAACGCGTGCGTGGTCGAGCCGACTATACACCGGTACTTGACTAAAGGACTCCGTGCTATAATTTCTCAAGCGACACGACAGTATACGTGTATCCGCTTCGGTGTCGTTATGATCGAGTCTGTGAGATACCAGCTCGCTTTTTTTTTTCTTCTGTTACAGTTATCGTTGCGTCACTGCGAGCGTGTTAGAAATTTAGAATTATACGAACGATACCCTTGCTTTCAAAACTTAGAATCTAGAAACGGGATATTAACACTAGAACCACCGGACAAGACAAAATGACTGGTTTCTAAATTTTTCTTTTACGAATATTGAAATTATAAAAATGTTTTCCGGAGTAATGTTTTAGTCAACTTCTCTATTAGAGTACATATTTAAACAAAAGTTGTACGGAAGTTGAATAAATGCATTCTTGTCGTTATTAGAAGGCAATATACACCAGTAGCGTTTAGCGCTCGGTTGTTCTAGTGTTAAGGCTGTCGTCCACTTGACAGTACCGCACACGATCGATATCGGTATCGTCAGAGATAGGCATAGTCCAGAAAAAGAAGTACCTACAATATGCCGGGCTTATAACATTCCCATCACTGGCGCAGACCCGTGTTGTGGACAATTATCCATGAAATACTGTAGTTTACTTAGATTCCTTTCCTCAGTAATGTCCATGGTGTCTTACAACTTTGTTCACCAGTATAAAACGATTCTCAGAGTCTTGGAACGTGTTTCAGATGAAGTTGACGATCGTGCTCGCAATGCTAACCGTAGCAGCGGGCCATCCAGGGCTGCTGAAGGTGCCCAAGGTGTACAACGCAGTGATCACCAGCAACCAGAACCTGTCACCGTCGCGGGCGTTCCCGGTGATCCAGCCTGTGATCCATAGAACAGCGATCGGCTACGTGCCGCCGATCTACTACCCGCAGGTGGTGCCGCAAGTTTCCGGCCCGGAGCTTGTGCAACTTCCGCAAAGCGAATCGAAACCGAGCAACCGAGCCGAGGTGCAATCGGAAGCTGCAGCGGAAGATTCCAAGGTCCCGGAGGTGAAAAAGGAGCAATCGACGGAGGAGAACAGTCAGCCGAAATCGGGCCCGAGAAACAGGCACGAGGAACAACCTCTGAGCTTCTACCCGAACTACCAATCGCTCTATTACGACCCCTATTTCTACACGTATAGCGGAATCAACCCTCACCTGGTACCCGGAACCTACTACGTCGATTATCAACCCTACGGAACTCTCGACCCGATTCCCGCATCCACACCGAAAAACGGGGACCCGGGACACTTACTTCCGGGCTACCACGAAGAAAGAAAGGATACCGCCAAGGTCGACAGACCGAAAGTGCCCGACGTACCCCCGCCACCTCTTCCGACGTCTACGCCGAAAAATTCTTGATGTTGATTGACTCGAGATCACCGGTTCCGCCTAGACCCGACCGATTCACGTTGTCGTGATCGTCTATAACAGGAGTGCCCAACGATGGTTTTTGAAACAGATGTTGCTGTTTCCTGTATCATATTTATGATAGAGACGATTCAGGTGTAAATAACGAATTTGCAGTGACGAAAAATTTGTACTACAATGAAATAAACTCAATTTCCATCGCACGACACGAATTTAAATTGAATTTTATCGTCGCGACATCGACACAAAAGTAAATTATCGCGAAAAAGCAACGTAATTCGAGAATTAATTTAGACCGGTGAATAATAATTAATTCGCTGAAACAAAGAATTAATTTTAACAAAAATGAGGATTAAAAATTATGATTTCTATCGAATAAAGGAAGATGGAAACGGCTACTTACCAAGTAACGGTCCTTGTTTTGCATCTGAAAATCACAACACACGACACCACGACGCGGTTCACGACAGAGTGTGGTTTCGAGATAAAGAAACGCACTTTGACTGATGCGATTGTAATGAATCGCGGCCGAATCGTTGTGACCGCGGATGGGGAGAGTGCCAGGGGTACGGTGATGGGGTGTTATAGGACGCGAATAGAAAATATGTCGCGACGGTAGTCTCCGACGATCGGAGATTGCCCCCCGATTACGGATCAGCGCGGCCCGGCGCGAAGGTGTGTAGTACCAAATTTGTACTACCACTAAATAATCTTGATTTCCATCGCACGACAGGAATTTCAATTCAATTGATCGTCGCGACATCGACATAAAAATAAATTACCGCGAAAAAGCAACGTAATTCGAGAATTAATTTAGACCGGTGAATAATATTTAATTCGCACAAACAAAGAATTAATTTTAACACAAATGAGGATTAGAAATCTTGATTTCTATCGAATAATGAAAAATGGAAACGGGTACTTAGCAAGGCCTTGTTTATGGTCGTACGAATGTGGTGGTTCCATAATAATGAAACGCGCGTACGTTCACTTTGTTGTTGTTGTAATGAGTCGCGGCCAAATCGGTGGGACCGCGGGTGGGGGGAGTGCCAGGGGTACGGTGATGGGGTGTTGTTGAACGCCAATAGAAAATTTGTCGCAACGATAACACGATGACCTGCTTGCTCAACCGGCTATGGATATGTTACAAATTTCGTAGAAAGTATCTCGAATATGGAACATTATCCCTTCAAGCGTCTGGGGTAAGAGGGGAGCGGTCTAACACAGTCCTCTTAACACTAGAACTACCGGGCGGGTCAGAATGACTTGTTACTGATTTCTTCTTCCACGGTTATTGAAATTATAAGAATGTATCGATGCAAACTTTTTCAATGTACTTTTCTATTGAAGCACATATTAACATAAAAATTTCACGAAATATGAATAAATGTAATCTAGTTGTTATTATAAAGCAATGAATATTAATGTGATTTAGTGCTCGGTAGTTCTAGTGTTAACAGAAGGCACCCCCCCTCCCCAACGTCTTCCCCATTCTGTGGACAGCTTCGCCAGGACAGAATTCCAATTTTTGTGCAATGCATTCGCGTCTCTCTCTCTCTAACTAATTCAAACACGTAATTTATTATCAAAATACGTCAATAAACTGTCCAGGGCTATCATTTTAATTGATGCATCTACAATCTACAACATTCAACCTCAAATAACCCGATTTTTCTTCTTCTTTCATCTTTGTAACGACTAGATATATCAAACAACAATAAAAACTATTGTCACGATTTTGAATATCATCAACATATTCAACAATGTTCTAAACACTTCGACACTTAAAAGTCAATTAACAATACATAATGTGCTGCTTACTCACCAATCAGCTCTCCTTCATTACAATTTTCGACCTTTACGACCTTCCATTTCATTGACAATTTATTGAAACACTCAACAATTCCTTGTTTCTGCATCGCCGTCATCTACCATCGCGAAAGGAGGGGCTGCTGCCGTCTTGCACTCGGTGATTGCCGTACACCTTTGACATTCTTCACTTTCGTCGATCCGTCGGATCCCGCAACGATGATAATCCGTCGTCCAACCATTTGATAACCGCGCCGCTGCATTTTCCAGTCAATCATAGTTCTCCTTCCTACTTATCGGCAATTGACCACCTTTTTCATCTCCCAAAACAATACGGGCAGGTAAAAACACATTTCCTTCCAACCATTAGAAGATTGTCGCTACGAGCAGTATTTTCTATCTTCACGCGGTTTCTTCGGGAACTTCCTTGCCGCGTCGACAGGGTCATTGCAGGTAAAACACCACTTTCTAATCAAGACACATAATATATATTGTAATATTGTACTAATTTGACAGCAACCCACATTCGTGTCCTGGCACGAGTACGATTTCCGTGGCCCCTCGTACGATTTCCACCCCTTCCAAGACCTAACTACAATTCATTCTATTCACATGGCTTTTCCATTACTAGTTCAAATTCTGGATGACAGCTACAATGCAAAGATTATGCGAATAAAATTTCATTTTCTACAAAAAAGGTCTCTTGATATTTTGCCACATTTCGCATAGTTACCGAGACCTAACCACAATTCATTCTATTCACATGGCTTTTCCATTACTAGTTCAAATTCTGGATGACAGCTACAATGCAAAGATTATGCGAATAAAATTTCATTTTCTACAAAAAGGGTCTCTTGATATTTTGCCACATTTCGCATAGTTACAGAGACCTAACCACAACTCATTCTATTCACATGGCTTTTCCATTACTAGTTCAAATTCTGGATGACAGCTACAATGCAAAGATTATGCGAATCAAATTTCATTTTCTACAAAAAAGGTCTCTTGATATTTTGCCACATTTCGCATAGTTAACGAGACCTAACCACAACTCATTCGATTCACATGATTTTTCCATTACTAGTTCAAATTCTGGATGACAGCAACAATGCAAAGATTATGCTAATAAAATTTCATTTTCTACAAAAAGGGTCTCTTGATATTTTGCCATATTTCGCATAGTTACCAAGACCTAACCACAACTCATTCGATTCACATGATTTTTCCATTACTAGTTCAAATTCTGGATGACAGCTACAATGCAAAGATTATGCGAATAAAATTTCATTTTCTACAAAAAAGGTTTCCTGATATTTTGCCATATTTCGCATAGTTACCGAAATATTTGCAAATTTATAAAAAACAGGAAATCTACTTTATCGGGTACCCCAGGCCATTTTGACACCATGTTATATATACATTTTTTTCTTGAAATAACCCCAAGGACACAAATATAATCTCAAAACGAGGGGCCACGGAAATCGTACTCTCCCCCGTGTCCTTATTGAAATCAACAAGAAATAATCCACAGCAATTTTACAGTGAAACAGACACGAGAAAAATAATTTAAAAAAAAAATTGCTCTGCAATACACAGAGAGTACACACATATTTGTAAACGAACACAAATAAAAATAATTTCACAATCTCGCAAACCTATATAGACATTAGGTTTCACATGACCGAACGAGAACTTCACTTTTCCCCGTGAACTATTGTATCACGTATCCACCCCGTGGCACACACTGTAAATCACTTCCTCGCGTCTTCGCCAATATCAACGCCGTCAAACTCGGGTATCACTCGCGCACTCAAGGTTAATGAATTTTCCGACGTACGAGGAGCCGAATTATTCACGACTTTTTCCATAAATTACCGAAAGAGGTGTTCGAAAGACACAGTCGGCTGGTTTTCACTTGCAATTCCCGCGCGCGTGGGTGTAGCTAGACAAATCAAAAACATCTGTCGAATACCGCTTCCGATGTTAGAAATTTCGTAGAAAGAATCTGGAATACGGAACTTTATCCCTTCAAGGTTCTGGGGTGAATGCTGAGCGGTCTAACACAGTCCTCTTACCAGAAGACACCCCCACGCCTTCCCCACTCCGTGGACAGCTCTTCCAGGACAGAGTCCCAATCTTTGTGCAAAACACTCGTCGCTATCTCTCTCTCTCATAAAGTCATTCCAAACTTTCACTCATCTGTTTCTCATAAACATCGCCGAGACGGCCGATAGCCGGAAGAATCAGCGCGGTCGCCTGCCTTCGTCCATCGACGGTTCTGTTTAGTGTCAAGCACCCCTCTTCAAGACCTCACGCCGGCCAAGACCCTACCATAAATCTCTCTTAAAACGCGTTTATGCTAACAGATGTTTACGTTGGTAGGGCACTTCTGAGAATTTCTAAGAATCATAATACACGCATTGCCTCGGAAGGTTTTTTGCACACCTTCGCGCCGGGCCGCGCTGATCCGTAATCGGGGGGCAATCGCCGATCGTCGGAGACTATCGTCGCGACATATTTTCTATTGGCGTCCTATAACACCCCATCACCGTACCCCTGGCACTCTCCCCAACCGCGGTCCCAACAATTCGGCCGCGATTCATTATAATCGCATCAATCAAAGTGAACGGACGCGCGTTTCTTTATCTCGAAACCACCCTCTGTCGTGAACCGTGTCGTGGTGTCGTCTTTTGTGATATTGAGATGCAAAACAAGGACCGTTACTTGGTAAGAACCCGTTTCCATCTTCCATTATTCGATAGAAGTCAAGATGTTTAATCCTCATTTGTGTTAAAATTAATTTTTTGTTTCAGCGAATTAATTATTATTCTCCGGTCTAAATTAATTCTCGAATTACGTTGCTTTTTCGCGGTATTTTGTTACTTTTGTGTCAATGTCGCGACGATCAATTGAATTTAAATTCCTGTCGTGCGATGGAAATCAAGATTATTTGATGGCAGTACAAATTTTTCGGCAATACAAATTCTTTACTTACATCTGAATCGTCCCTGTCATAAACACGATACCTGCCGGTGAAATGGTCGCGGAGAACGTGCCGAAGGGAAAGTCGGAGGGGACATAGGGGAGACTGGGTCGCCGAAAAGGCGAAGAGGAAAAGCAGCATCTGTTTCAAGAGCCATCGTTTGGTACCCTTGCTATAAATCGTAATTTATTGTTAGTGCTAATTCTTCAGAGTCTAAAGTCTATATTAGTGTAAAAGTCTTTGATATCTATTGAACAACTTGTTTAATGTTACTATTAAAAATCGGACAAAGGATCAATCACAAACCTACAACTCTCCCTCAATAATGTAATCTGATAGTTCCGTTTCGGATTATTGTTTGAAAAATATTTTTAGCTAAGATTTGATACATTTTATTGAAGCTTGGTTACTGGAATGCTTATTAACATTAGAACTACCGGACAAGTCAAAATGACTGGTTTCTAAATTTTTCTTTTACAATTATTGTAATGTTTTAGTCAAATTCTCTATTAGAATACATATTTAAACAAAAGTTGTACGGAAGTTGAATAAATGCATTCTTGTCGCTATTAGAATGCAATATACACCAGTCGCGTTTAGCGCTCGGTAGTTCTAGTGTTAACGGGCTTCCGGTGGATGAAGTGTTAAGTCATCCTATAAGCCTCGTCGTTTTTTGACGCTTTAACCACTTGCCTTGTAATATCGAGTCAGACTCGTGATGAAAATGTCAAACAACTGGATTTGTACGTACGTTATTCGTTTCTGTTAAATTAAAATCAAATTCTGTTTCTCGGTTATCGATCTTTAACCATCCCTTTTAGATAGAAAGAATTGCAATAAAAAACAACACAACTTGTCGGTCAATTTAACACTAGATTTACGGGCCCCGTCAAAATGACGGATTCAAAAATTTTTAATTTACGATTATTAAGACTGTAAGGATACATTCGCGAGGAATTATTAAATAGATTTATTTTTTTTGTGTACAATAAAAATCGCTAGAAATCTAAGTGAATAGAATTCTATTATTTTCATAAAGCAATGTAAAATAATCAATTTTAGTGCTCCGTAAACCTAGTGTTAATACCGTGTACGGTCTTCGTATACAGACGCAGGAAAAACCGAATTGCAAAGAAAGCGAAGGAATGTCTTGGAAGTTAAAATTTTAGAAATATGCAATTTGAGACGTAGGACTGCTTTCTGTATATTAGTACCGACTGCAATTTCCAAACTTTCAACAATAGATGCATCGAATATTGTCTGTTTTAGGAGGGGACCCATCCTATAATAAATAAAAGAAAGCTCATAATCCTCCAGTTCAGAATTGCTAAATAAAATTTTCAATAGCAATTCCGACCGTGTACCGAGTAATCATTCCCGGTAATGTAAAACGCGATTTCTTTCGAAACAATTATTTATTAAAAGAATATTATTGTGTAAAGTATGAGATTACGAGTAAACTACAATTCCGTCGAATCAATATTCACAATACAATTCCATCGAATCAATATTCACGATATTCACAATAGACAAGTTTTCGATAGCTCCGTTGTTTCATTATTAGACTGCGGATTTCTATGCAAAACAAAAATTGTTTGCATTAATTGCCAGATGCAGGAGCTACGTAGACATTAATTGGCTTGAATGTTTTGACTGAATTTGATTGGATCCACATACTCTTGTCATACATGTAGAAAATCCGCAGTCCGTTCATTATTGTTGTCTGTAACACAACAAAACTTGTACATCGAGCTCGTGTTATATTATATTTTATATCGATACATGTCACAGTCGTTTCAGTTGGAAATGATCTCGCAGATAATCGATCGAACGCCTCAGCAATGGCCGTCCTTCTTATAATTCGTGTAATATTTTACGCTAAGAGAAACCAGTATGTCCTGGCCACTCTCGATCTTTACAACGATCTTTTTAGATTCGATTATTTGTATACTCGTTAGTACTCCGGAGTTGCGCTTCACGGTGGCGCAAACGATGCAGAAATCTTGGTCTGACGGCGGCATCATCACTGCATCGACTGTTATGCCTTCCGCAATTCCCATCAACAGGTTGTGCTGGTAAAACATGGTCAAATTCTCGAGTGCACCGCATTCACCCACCTCCCAGAAGTCCTTTTCTTTGGGTTGATTAGAGTCTGGTGTTTTTGTCTGAAATATGAACGACATTCTCTGTAAACTCGCGAATGTTATGTCTTGAGCCACAAAATGCGGCTCTAATTTTATTCTACTATCGCTGTAAGACTTTGTTCAAAAAGGAGTTTTATTTTTAATATGATCTATTTTTGTAGTCTATAGTAAATTGATAATTAGACTGCGGATTCTTCTGATCCTTGACGCACCAAGCTTCCGCGGTTGTTCGTAACTGTACGCTGCACTTAGGGTATGCGCATGCCGCGATAAACGATTATGCGACGCACTGTGGAGTACGCCTACTTTCATGGGCATACAGCGAAATTTTAATTATTTAGATCTTGTAAAGATCTTGTAATATTCGATCAATGAATATATACATATATATATATATATATATATATATATATATATATATATATATATATATATTCTGATCTCGTAACTTGAGATCAGAAGAGCCGATTCATACATTATGATAGGTTGTTGAATTTGTCATTTTATTCTCTATAAGGACATGAACAAAAAATATCGATGATCTTGAAAACGTGTAAAAAAATGACCTTGAGAAAAAATGTTTATCATCAAATTCGCCCCTTGAAACAGTACAACTTTATTCTGTGGAGATTTTTTGTACGACTAATAATAACCGAGATATTTAGGTGTTCTCATTTAAATGCCCCACCCTCTATATATATATTTTTTAAAAGTGGACCATTTAATTGAGAATTTAATATACAGAATATAGCCTTAATTGATTACTAGACCGCGTATTTTACGCATTTATGACAAAAACATGTTTGTGCAGATTAAAACAGTAGAAACATTAACACTAACCGTACCGAGCACAAAATGTGACTAGTATACATTGTTCCATAAAAATTACAAGACTGAATTTATTTAGTTTTTTCGTCGTTTGGATAACAATCTGTGTCTGAATGAAGAAATTTATTTAATAATTACTAACGGAAGCATCTTTGTAATGTGAATAATTGTGAAATAAAAAATGTGAAACCGGTGATTTGATCGATCGTGGTACGGTTAGTGTTAAAAGAATTTAAGTACACCAATATATTGTCGTCAACTGACTAAGATTGTTAACACTAGGTTTACGGAGCATTAAAAGTGACTATTTTACATTATTGTGTAAAAATAACAAAAATGTGTACATCTAAATTTTTAGACATTCTTTTTCTAATATGTACCCCAAAAAAATAAATGTATTGAATAATTCCTCATGGATTGGTCTTTTCAATCTCGATAATCGTAAATTAAAAATATTACAACCCGCCATTTTGACGGGTCCCGTAAACCTAGTGTTAAAGAAGAAAAGGAAGGTCTATAGTCAATATGGCAACAATTTATATTTTGCATGAAGACCCGCAGTCTAAAAATAATATAACTGTGTTTTCATATTCTTTTGATATTTTAACTGTTTTGCACTTGATCTACTATACAATTTTTCTATCGACACATCAAATCCGTAGTCTAGTATGAATTGTGAAATTAACAGCTAGCTGTGTCATCAAAATATCGTGACGCTTACCGGCGCTAATGTAGTAGTGGTGACAGAGTCATGGTTTAACGCCCTTCTTTTGTCCTCAAGATCGTTAAATGTCCACCCCTCGGATGGACTAGCCGTCGCGAGTATCAGAGGAGGTGGAACGACTTTCTGCGGCTGGGTCGTCGCGAGTGTCGGATGAGGTCGAACGTCTTTCGGCGGAGGTCGAACGTCTTTCGGAGGAGGTCGAACGTCTTTCGGCGGTTGGGTCGTCGCGAGTATCGGAGGAGGTCGAACGACTTTCGGCGGCTGGGTCGTCGTTGGAAACTGGAGCTTGTGATTTTCCGTGTTGGTTCTAAGACTTCCGAAGCCCAGATTGTATCTGAAGGGTCCTTCGGTGGTAGTGAACGTACTCTGTTGGTATTTCCGGGTGATCTCGCGGTTCCGGGCGTGATACCTATCCATGATGGCTTTCCTCTGCGCGTAGTATTCTTTATCCTTGTTGATCCTGCCAGGTATTGTTTCCGAACTGTTCGGGTTGCCGGTTAGTTGTTGTATGATCACGTTGTCGATGGAACGTTTCGTCTTCTTCGAGATTTTAGCCTTTTTAGACATCCTCGACTTCTTTTTGTGCATCTTTTGCATTGACTTTTGTAAAGAGTCGACGAAGCTCTCCGTAGTTTGCGATACGTGTGCCGAGTCGTGTCGTTTTAAGTTCGTGTTTGCGTCAGTGAAGTGCCCATCGTTCTCGATCGCATGACGAGACCTCCGTGGCTCCAACGGCAAGCGGACTAGGTTTGGTTTCTCCGTTGACACGTTGCCTTGCTGTTCGGCAGCTGCGCTTTTTAACAGATCGTCGTCGGACACGCTCGAGTTGTCGGGGTTCACCTGGTCGAAGCTCACGTACGCCCGCGATTCTGTCAGGCAGCCGATTATCACGAGAACAACGACGAGACACGTGCTCTTCATCGTCGTTGCGATCATGCTTCCGTGGATCGTCACGAACCTCGGGCGACCGGTCGCGAGAATGAACTAGCCGAAAGACTGGCGATGCATCTCTGACCCTAGAATTTATATGCCGATACTAGGGGCAAAGTTCTGTTCATTGCCGTGTATATAACATGATAGCCAAGTGTGATGTATTCGCACAGCGACAATAACGTGGTCGCTGACGTCACGCGGGCCTCGGTGAGAGTCTCGCCGAGCCGAGCTACTCCGAGCAATGGCGCTTCTGTGCGGCGGCATTGCTACTCTCTGTGTGCCCAGAAACGCGAGTGCACATGCAAGTTAGGGACATCCATTAAACTATACTTATAGTATTACCTGCTGCTTCGTATTACTAAAATAATGCAGTTTTCGACCCGACGCTCCTAATACTTTTTTAACACTGGGTTTATGTCAAAATGACGCGTTCTAATATTTTTAATTTATTTTTATCGGGATCGTGAAGATGCATCCACGAGGAATTATTCAATAAATTCATTTCTTTAGATATACATTATCAAAAAAAAAAAGGCTAAACATTTGGATATACAAATTTTTACAAATTCTTGTAAGGTAATGTAAAATATATCGATTCATGAAAAAAAATTGAAGTGATCTTTATTTCTTTCTTAAATAGAAACCTATTTGCCCTTTTTTTATTGCAATTTATCACCTTATAAGTACTTGCTACTTGTTTATTTGGGCTTGTAATAAAAATTGAAAAATTGTTTTTGTAGATTCATACAAGTTACATGTATACATACTGAAAATCTCATCGGATTGGTCTATTGGTTAGCATAGTAATAGAATAAAACGGCGAGAACAGTCTGAAAATCGTGGAAAATTGTAATTTTCACCAGTTTGAATCGTCTAGTAAACATTTAGTAAACTAAATTCATGTAGCTTGACAGAAAAGCTGAAGTCGTTTAGTTCGTTTATAAAATGTTTCTTCTGAATCAAACAGTGTCTCAGCAATTAGAAGAGAGATTGTAAATGGTTCCTATAGGCACCGTGACTTGTAGGCACAGTTGTCAGGACGATCCTCTGTTCGGGGTTAATTCATGATATTGTATTTATTTATTTTTCGGTGAGGATCAGTCGGTTTCGAAGTTGACTTCAAGCGGCTGCTGACGTGTGTTCAGTTACGCTTGCAGATAACCTTCGTTTTTCCGGTTTGGGAGGAATTGTACAGTAAGAATTTATGCGTTAAATTATGACCGTTCGTCGGGCTCTCGGCGGATTTTAAAAGCTTGTTTTCGTTTGATGTCGTCCGTCGTGGATATCGAAGTATGGTTCGCGAGGTTGGCTGGCCGAAAATGCGAAAGACAACTTGCGACATGCAAGTTAGGGACATCCATTAAACTGTACTTATAGTATTACCTGCTGCTTCGTATTGCTTCACCACCTTCAACCACGTTCCCCGACTACCTCGGGACGATACATAGCAGCAATACCGGTGAAATTCCTCTCGATCGAAAATGAAGTATACAAATGTATTAATAAAATGTATTAATAAACTGTATGATTTCGGCGCAAGGTTCGATCATATTAAGTAGCAGCGAATTTGCAATTAATGTAATTGCAAATTTGCTACTTCTTAACACGTTGACTGCCATGGGGGTCACCGGTGACCGGCACTCGACTTGGCTACGTGGGGGCCCCTGGTGACCAGCGACGCAGCAAATAAAAAAAGTGCATAATTAGAGTAAATATGGATACTTATAAATTTTTCAATAATACCATTGTTACTATAATGGTTTGAAGAAATTAATGCACGAAAAATGCTTCAAGCATGATTTTATAACTCACTTTATTTGCTGTAAATAATATTTCAACATAATATGCATCGCATAATGAAAAATTCACGTTCGCGCCTTCGGCAAACCATGGAAAATGCGCCTGGTAGTCAACGTGTTAATATGATCGAACCTTGCGCCGAAATCATAAAGTTTATTAACTTAGCAGCAAGTATAGAAGCGGTCATCAAGATCGGGCTATTCGTAAGCAGACGCACGCGGAAGAACGTCCAGCTAGCGATGGGATGGAGTACTCTGCAACTAGATTCGAGTCTTGATCTTGATTGAATTCGAACTCTAGAACGTTCACGCATACAGATATTGTAAATTAGCTGTGTACCACCGGTGGTACACGTAGTCCTCTGGTGGTTTTTATATCGATACAATAAATAATTAAAATAAAACATGACCTAATAAACGCACAGTAACAGTAAATTGTCTTGCTGAGCCTGAAGTTCTGCTAAACAAAATTTTGAATACGGTACCGTCCGATGGGTCAAAATTAAAAAACAGCGCTGGCGTGAACTTGTTAAACCATATTGGACCCGGTTTCAGACATTTGCCTTAAAGCCAAGATTAATAATCATCTGCGTTATGACAGTCGTAGTATATATATGTATAATATATAATCGCAATATATAATTTGTGTCATTACTCGTTCATTTTTACTTTACTCTTATCATTTTAAATAGCGTTGACTCATTTCGTTAATCATAATTCGGACGAAGTTAAATTTTAATGTAGACGTTGATAATGTGAAATCTGTATTTATTTCTTCATAACTTGCATCATTTAACACGTTCAGCACCATGTCACCCATATCTGGGTGACGGAATTATTTATACAGAATTGAAAATTAATTTTTACGTTGGTAGATTGAGTGTGCAAAATTTCCTTACGATCTGAGGAATAGAAGAGGTTTGAAACAGTAATTAATATCACAAAACTAAACTTCTTAGTTTTTGTTTTATTAAATATATTGCTTTGATTTTGTGTAATTTTTATGATTGTGGAGTGAATATATTGCTGAACGTGTTAAAACAAGAATAAGAAGAACAATTTTCATCCTCTCGTTCATGATTCAAACTACTATCGAAGGAACGATAAACATATCAATATTTCTTGATGCAAAAATCGCTGAACTGCTTCAACAAACGGTTCAACGGTTTTTCTCATGGAGCAATGTTAATACGTTTATTGTTCCTCCAACAGTTTATTTCTTGGACGAGGGGACTGCTAGCTCGGTCGATTCTATTTAAATCCTTATGTGTCAATGCCCTATATGTTGACGTTCTTATCACATTTAATATAAATGATTAATCGTTTGAACCATCCTCTAGAAAATTAGAAGGACCGTTCGTAATTCGGAGACAAATCTAAACGGATCTAAACGGTGGTCGTAGTCAACATAATTTTGTGGCTACTAATCTTAAAACAACAATTCACACGGTTCTCTTATTTTGTGCGAGCCTTTGCTTCTGCTATAATCAACGGAGCTACAAAGAATAATCTACTTTCGATAAGATAGTCTACTTTCAAATCTTCCTAGTTGCTAGGTCGACTCAAAGATTCGTTTGGTCGGATATCTGGATAATGGAACGTTTGGATATTGGAATAACGGATATTATGATCCGAGTTCGAAAACTGGTAGCTAAGAAAAAGAATGAGAGTCGAGTTTATTGTTCGTTAATGATCCAAGTGATTCCACGAGAAATTATGATAAAATCGTACAAGCGTTTTGTTTCATTAGATTGGTCTCGCGTGTTACGCGATTTTATATTGACTCGATGACGACGGTGTCATCGTCGCTGCTCTCTTCGCTCGATTTTTTCGTTTCCTTATCTGACTCGACTTTGTTGTCCAACTTCTCGATGCCGCCATCTTTCTCTTCCGTTGGTGCTGCGGTGGTGGTCGTCGGAGGGATTGGGTTCGGTTCCTCATCTGGTTGAACAGGTTTCGCCGTTGGATACACCTGCAACGAAATCGATCATCGATACCGGACACTGCTAGTCCTTGGGGAGTTTTTTAACCAAAAGTGTGCGAGAATTCCAAAATGTCGGGTCGGTGGGACAGGTCGAGAATTTTGTTCAGGATTATTCGGGATTCTTTCCGAGAATATTCGGGATTCTATCCGAGAATATTTGGGATTCTTGACAATTTTTGGGATTATTCCCGAAAATATGCCAGATTCCCTAGAATATTCAAGAATCCCGATATATTCGAGAAAAGTCGAGTTCTTGAAAATTTCGCGATAATTTTTGGGATTATTCCCGAAAATATGCGAGATTTCCTAGAATATTCCAGAATCCCGATATATTCGAGAAAAGTCGAGTTCTTGAAAATTTCGCGATAATTTTTGGGATTATTCCCGAAAATATGCGAGATTCCCTAGAATATTCCAGAATCCCGATATATTCGAGAAAAGTCGAGTTCTTGAAAATTTCGGGATAATTTTTGGGATTATTCCCGAAAATATGCGAGATTCCCTAGAATATTCCAGAATCCCGATATATTCGAGAAAAGTCGCGTTCTTGAAAATTTCGGGATTCCCTAGATTCTAGGGCCTAGAATATTTCAGAATTTGTCTGTATTCGAGACGAGTCGGAATCTTGAAAATTTGGATATTCTCGAATCTGTTGGGATTCCCAAGAATATTCCGGATTCTCGAGAATAATCCAAAATAATTTCGAATATTGTTCCCGAGGGTAATTTCAAATTTTTGCTCATATTCTCGGGTATCCGGATATTATTCGAGAATGCCAAAACTTCCGGGAACCCGTCCGAATCCTGGAAAAAGTTTTCGGCCCGTGCCAACCCTACATTTTCGGGTTATCGCATACTTCTAACGATTACGGTGATGGCTCGTGTTTCGACGGTAACGAAATTTTGGTTCCAACAAACTTCTTTCAGCCTTTGCGATTGAGCTCAAATTCGCGGAGTGTTCAAATTCGGACGAATGCTTACCGGACTTAGTGGGAACCGGAAATCGTAGATCGGATGTCCATAGTAGAAACTGTAGGAGGGTATTTGAGGTATCGTTGGTTTCCCGTGAGCGATCACAGCCGCCGGAACGGTGTTCAAGTCTGTGGGTACCTGGATTTAAAAGAGGCAGCGATGCATCATGGAGTATTGTCTGTATTACTGTTAACCCTTGTGTCGGTACCTCTTGTCGACAAATAGCAAAATTAATGCAGGTTTCTACTTTCGTAGATAATTATAAATTAACTATTCGCCGACGGTTCTCTTAGGACCGAGAGTATGAAAATAGTCATTTATGGATTTAATTTTTTGGCTATTAAACTAAATAAATGGCTGCTGCATTAAGAATAACAGAAAGACTAATGAGTTTAAGTTAAACTTAAAAATATATTTAAAAAAATAACTGAAGCCGTATACAATTCTAAGCATCGTGAATGACATAGTTATAAAAAAGGACCGCCATCCGATGATTAATCTAAATTCGAAGCACAAAAATATAAAACTATGAAACACAACGACTGCAATGTGATCAAACGTCGCAGAAAATTTTAGGTACACATAGAAGGATTAGATAGAATTCACGTGGGCGGTTTTCTTACATTGTAATAGTAGTAGGGGTTGTGCTGTTGGTAGTGAAGGAGCTGCGGCTGCTGAAGAGTTATGGCGTCGGAGGCATAATTTCCCAGATAAATGTCAGGCCAGATCGGTTTCGATTCTATCGACGCGACCAGGATCACAGCAATGCTGAACAACTTGACGTGGACCTTTGAAAATAAAAAAAGCCTGATCGCCTCTGCCGTTGTAGAGCAACTCCGAAAGCATAAGCCGTGTCCCATAAAACCTGTATTCGGTGGAATGGTTCTACAATCTAGATTCGACGGTTTTACGGTTCGGTTCAAAATAAATGAGTCATAGGTACAATAAGAAATCTCAAAGCCGGCTTCCGAGGCCCAAAAAATGAACGCGCACGAAATCTCGAATGTTATCTGTACGGAGGATCTCCTGAATCATGTCATCCGGGGCAGAGAAACTTTCGTTGGTCCGCTGGTTCGTTACAAAAGCAATTGTAATGCGAGAAACTTCGTTGCGACTTACCGCACAGGACTATTGTTCTCTTTAAGAAGATCGTTTCTGTTCGGACTGTGATTGTCGATTGTTAGAGTCGCGATCCAAATTTCAAAGTCGACCGGGTTAACAGAACAGAGAATAAAAAAAGAACAGCAAACTGTAAGATTCAAGAAAATTCAGGATCGTCTCAGATTGTCTTTAGAGTTCCGAATCTTTCCTAATTTTCGTTACTTAACACGTTGACCGCCATGGGGGTCACCGGTGACCGACACTCGACTTGGCTACAGCGCCGTGGGGGCCATCGGTGACCGGCGACGCAGCAAATAATAAATGTACATAATTAGAGTAAATATGGATTGATAATATTGAATTGAAACTGATAAATTTTTCAATAATACCATTGTTACTATAATGGTTTGAAGAAATTAATGCGCGAAAAATGCTTCAAGCATGATTTTATAACTCACTTTATTTGCTACAAATAATATTTCAACATAATATGCATCGCATAATGAAAAATTCACGTTGGCGCCTTGGGCAAACCATGGAAAATGCGCCTGGCAGTCAACGTGTTAATCAACAGTCGGGATTGAGTTCTTCGCGCTGATGCGATTGCGTTGGACCAAGCACTATAAGTGTTAAAGGGTTTATAGAGACTTCTTTGACCGAACATGTAGTATAAAGTCTCGACATTTAAGATCTCGGTCGACGTCCAAGACAATA
The DNA here is from genome assembly GCA_913789915.3 of Sphecodes monilicornis. NCBI lineage: Eukaryota > Metazoa > Arthropoda > Insecta > Hymenoptera > Halictidae > Sphecodes > Sphecodes monilicornis. The sequence goes on from OU565287.1 coordinate 23,929,640, forward strand.
TCGCTCCACAGTGCGTCGCATAATCGTTTATCACGGCTCCGACATGATCGCGGCCCAATTGCAGCGGAAGGTTATCAACAACCGCGGAAGCTCGGTGCGCCAAGAATCGGTTAGGGGAATAAAGGATCAGAGTTGGGCGTCTCCTCGAAGAGTACTTCGGCTGAAGATGCCGCTAGGAACAATGCGGTAGTCCGATACAGATTGATCGCGGCCTGCATCGAATGAAGAAACGTTACGAGTGACGCAGAGGCTTTTGATGATACACGTTGGTATACTAACTCGGTACGCGACGATCGTGGCCCGCATACGAACACGGTCCTGAATGGTAAGCAACGCGGAAATAGATTTCGTCGAGGTAACGGTTCCTCCCGGGAATTATTTATAAAAATCCGAGGCTTTTGTCTTCGTTCGAATCGTCGACAGAAAGAGCTGGCGTGTCTGTTCGAGATCACGTCGCACAGGATCGGACGACGAAAACGGAGGCTTTTCAGAAATGTTTGCTCGCTCTCTGTTCGAAAACTAGTTTCAGGGAATCACGACTTACCTGCATGATGTGTGATCGCAGCTTCGCGGTAGGCTCGGAAAGCTATCTGCACTAACCTGAATTTCAGCCCTACCCGCGATTTATATATTCTTCCTGGAGAGCAAAACCCCCACCACCCTGCTGGATATCATCCGTGATTGTTTTTTTTTTTTTCGTTCGCTCCTACGCTTAGCTTCTCCGTGTCGTTTTCTCCCGACAGTCCACCTCGATCAACGGGATACCGGCTCGTGATTCTTTTTTCTCTCTCCTTCTTTTTCTCTCGTCGGTCTGCGACGCAAGCATAATAATTAGACGACGATTCGACTCACCGTGACACGCGAGACTCTCATCACTGTTGCAGTCCAGCCATTGGAATAAATTCATACGAATTTTCTGCTATGTATCTGGTCTGTGAAACGGAGGCTGACTTTACAGTTAAAAGTTGTGTTTGTACTAGTTCTGTCTATGTGATAATCGAGCCTCCCGTTTGCCAAGTCGGTCAACCCCTTGCACCACTATTTATTTTACGGTTACGGTGATCGAATTTCTTTCTTGTTCATAATTTCTGAAAAAAAAGAAAGAAATTTCCATCCATTGTATGTTGTTGTATGTACAATGGCCCTATATCGACAACGACAAAATAGAATTTTATGTTGATTTATAAGAAATTGAAGGCTGAATGTCAATTTTAGTATAAGCTCTGCATTACTAGAACTTTTGCAAATGAAATACATTTTCATTCAACCTTCTCCACAATTATAAAATTGATGTTGCTCAAGACCAGTCACAGTTTTAATTTTAGAAATTTTTCTAAACATAGTTTCGTGACTAATTGTCGCTAATCTTCCTGACATTATAATAATGAAACATTTTATTCATTCGATTCAATCGGTAGAAAATGAAGTAATTGACCAGTTAAGTGTGTTTGACGACTATATCCGTCATGGAGATGTGGCAGAATTTTCTGTTATGACGACTATATCCGTCATGCGTAAAATTTTGTTACAATTTGATATTTAAATTGTAATTTTGGCGAAAACTAAATTATATTCGTAAATTTTAATATGTTTAAAATGTTTAGAGGTCAAGACGAAATGAAACAAGCAAATAAAAAAAATACTCTATGTTTGACGACTATACCCGTCATCGCTAGATTATCGCCGACTGCGACTCTCCGCGTCTCTTTCTTTCCCATACGCTATCCTTCCTCACTCCCGAAACTTTAATCGTCGATTACACAAGTAAATATCATCGGAATTATATCATGTTTGGTATCATTTTTATTAGAAAAATGCCACAAATATGGCCATCGAAGTCCCAAAAAAAAAAAATGATTAACAAAGAAGTTGGAAATTCGAATTAGGTATGTTTACATTTCTCGGTGACCGAGGCCTCTCGAGCTCGGCTGTCCTCCTCTACGTTCGGCAAACCTCAAACAATGATATCCCTCGCGCATAATTGTCCCTCCGCAGACCCGTGTTGTGGACAATTATTGATGAAATACTGTAGTCAGTTTTGCAGAAGAGGCGCGTGAAACTGGCATGGCGGATGCGAGCGATGATGGTAACTGTGACGACTGGTTGTGCGGATCCAGGTGTTCCGGGAACGATTGTAATATTTGGACCGTTTTTTCATTGTTTCGAGCGAACGATGAATAATCCGGAGAGAGTAGGTACGCGGACCGGTTGACGTAAGCCAAATTCTCGCTCCGAATATGAATGAAGGGCGTGGCTGGTGTCTACGACACCCGACATCTACATTTCTAATGTCCTCCGGTGATGGCACCGCCCCGTTTCGATTCTGATCGATGATTAGCGGGAACTGGCGCCGTGTTCTCGAATTTTGCGTTACCGTTGTACATTGAACTCGGCGAAGTTCGTTGTTACAGTTCATTGGAAACCAGCTCTTCGAGGACCATCGTGTCGTCGGTGCCCGGGTCTCTTTTGATCCGTATCAAGATCGTTATTTGAACGTCACTCGATTTCTGACGATCGCTTTGTTCGAACTCATACCGAAGAAAATGAATAACTACTAAAGTAATACCGTTTTCGACCCAACGCCCCTAATACTTTTTTAACACTGGGTTTATGTCAAAATGACGCGTTCTAACATTTTTAATTTATGATTATCGGGATCGTAAAGATGCATCCACGAAGAATATTCAATAAATTCATTTTTTAATTTTTTTTTTATTTATTTATTTCATGTTGCTTCAACATCAAAGGTCATTAGCAACACGGTACATTTCCTTACTATATTTTATACATATTTTTGTATCCTTGATATATTGGGCAAGACCGGCGATATATTCCTTAGAACCTAACAGAATGCGTAAGGATCCAGGCAACTTAGCATTTTTCCTTTCATTCTCATATTTTTTGCATTCTATTATTAAATGATTTATGTTAACTGGTACTTTACATATATCGTAGATCGTGTTTTCTTTCTTATTTAACAAAAATGAATGGGTTATTTCCGAGTGCCCAATTCTGATTCTAGAAATTGAAGTTTGAATTTGACGATCTACTGGACTTGGACATTTTTGCTACTCAAGATCCGCTCCTTCATTATGATATTTTTGTATGTAATTCCTTTTCATTTTGTCAAACACCTGTTTTCTAAAAATTTCATTTAGGTGATTTTTAAGATCGTTTAGTCTGGTATAATGAGTGATTTGTTTCATTTTTATGTTCAATATAATTCATTTCGATCGAAAGAAATTACATTTAGTTCCTATAGGCACCGTGACCTGTAGGCACAGTTGTCAGGAAGGTCCTATGTTCGGGGTTAATTCACGATATTGTATTTATTTATTTTTCGGTGAGGATCAGTCGGTTTCGAAGTTGACTTCAAGCGGTTGCTGACGTGCGTTCAGTTACGCTTGCAGATAACCTTCGTTTTTCCGGTTTGGGAGGAATTGTACAGCTGGTAAGAATTTCTTCGTTAAATTATGACCGTTCGTCAGGCTTTTGGCGGATTTTAAAAGCTTGTTATCGTTTGATGTCGTCCGTCGTGGCCATCGAAGCATGGTTCGCGAGGTTGGCTGGCCGAAAATGCGAAAGACAACTTCCGACGGCGAGACTTGATCGGACAGGGCCGAGGTGACAGTCGGAGGAGGATGAGCGAATGGGAAAGATGTCGCGAGGACTCTTCGAGGTACGTGCCATTAATTCGTAAATTATATTAGCAACTTAACCCTCCAGCGCGGGCAACGTATATATCGCGGTTTTGCTTATTCAATGTACGCGATAATTACAGTTTCCCGCATGTTGTGGTAAATAAATGTTAATAAAATCACAGGTCTGTACTGGAATATCTGTTTTTCTTTGTACATTCCATTTCATACCATCCTTATAAGTGTTATAAATAGTAAATAAAAATAGACCGGGATTTTAAACAAAAATAAAAAATCGCCCGCGGTTGGAGGGGGTTAACTCTTGCGCGTCTTTCAGGAAACTGGAACACACATACTTTGAGAATTAAATTATTTTCGAACAGTGCACACGAAGATTATCTTGTTTTTAGGTGTGACGAATTCTCGGAAAAATTCTCTCTGGAAAATTTTATATCCTGTTTTTGAAATACTTGGTTCTCAATGGTTAAACGTAACAACTTACGAAGAACAGCTATAAAATTTCATTTATTTTTCATAGTATTGTACATACAACTGTCGACAAGCGATCCCTCGAACGATTAAGCGACGTAAAATTCGAGTAAATACGTTCTAATTACAGGAACGATTATTGTTAGATACTGTGGACTTTTATGCAAAATTAAAGTTGTCTGTGTTAATTACAAGACATAGTTTCCTCTTATAATAATGTTACCGAGTTGAAAACAATACAACAGTACCTTTTATTTCGTTAAATATTTTTACTGTTTCGTATTTGATCTATAGATTTTATTGATTTGATATTTGTTGATGGGTCGAATAAATTTTCTTTGTGAAACAAAATTGTTTGCTGAGTAGTTTGGTGTATGAATTAAATAAAGGGAAACGCGTTGTGTTCAGTAAAAATTTCTTTCATATTTTTCAGGAGTATTAATCGCTTTAAAAATTATTCACAGTAGCAAAAAGGTAAAATTGGTTGGGCGACTGTCAACAGACACGCGTCCGCAAAGGGTTAACCCTTTGCACTCGGAGCTATTTCAACTCAAAAATCAAACATTTCTTCTAACCTAGAATATTTCCATTGTACATAATTTTTTTCATTTTATGCGTATGAAACTGATATAGTACCTCATACAATATTGAAATGTTTAGTAATTTTTGAAATATATACAAATTTAATAATGTAAACAATATTTTGAATATTGGTATAACAATTTGTAGTGGCACCTCAGAGTCGCCATTCGAGTGCTGAGGGTAAAAATCCTGCATTCACCGTATTACGCTAAAAAGACTGGTTGATTCGTTGAGTTTAGAAATGCACGAACATCGTCAGGTTTCATGAGCCACACTACGTGATTGAATTCTTTAGGACGTAAAGTTTATGTTTTACATATAGTTTCTATGGTGTATGTTTTTAACGAACGAGATTACTGCAACCGCTTGGCTCTTGTCACTGAGGGCTTTCTTTTAAATCTGTTGAAATTTGATTACGTCGTATTGGTTGTTCTTATTTGTCTCATTCTCAGTCCCAACTCTCAGAGTTAACTCTCCATCTGAAACCTTATTTATATCGACGCCGTCTGCATACTGGGTCGTTTATGTTTACTGCTAATTGTTTAGTGTTCTAGGTTTTAAAATGTCTAAAAATAATTCTGGAATACGTATTGAAATCTCTATTTTAGTATACAATAATCGTTGGAACGTGAAATGTTTAACACTAGATTTACGGGGCCCGTCAAAATGACGGATTCAAAAATTTTGAATTTACGATTATTAAAAGTGTAAGGAGGCATTCGTGAGGAATTATTAAATAGATTTATTTTTTTGCGTACATATCACAATAAGAATCGCTGAAGATCTAAGTAAATACAATTTTATTATTTTTATAAAGCAATGTAAAATAATCAATTTTAGTGCTCCGTAAACCTAGTGTTAAAGCATCAATGGGGAAAAATAACTATCGGAAAGAAGTGAATTCATTATTGAAATTTCGCTATGAACATAAACGATCCAGGTTGCAGTCGGAGGGTTAAGATTGTTCGGTCGCGTCTGTATAGTTCATCCGAGAAGCTATCGAAGAATTTTAGAGGATCTATGAGCGTTTGAAAAATGCTAAGAATTGCTTGAAATCGAGGCCGAGAAAATGGCGGAGGAGTGGTTGGTGGACCAGTTTGAACCGGAGCGCCGTTTCAGGAATCGATAGACGGAGAGGCTCGTGAGGCGTCGACTACGTTCGTGGCTTCTCGCGCGGCCACTAATCAATCCGCTTCGTGGGAGGCTTCGTGTTTATCAACAAGTGCCGCATACACCTGATTCGCGCGATATCCTTCCGTGACGAGTCGCGTTCCGTCGGCTCGACGGTGTGTTGCTGCGTGACGGGTCGCGCACCGACGGAATCCCGACGGAATCCCGACGGTGTCCCGACGGTGTCCTAACGAGAGGACCAGTCGACTCTCCGGTGTGTCCTTCGACGGCTCGCGATAGAGGATCCGCCTCGTCTCTCCGTGTGTGCTTTTTCCTCGTGCATCCGAAGGCCGTTTCGTCGCGGACACCGTCCCTCTTCCCCTCTCCCCGTCTTTCCCTCTTTTTCCTCATGGCTCACCGATCCACGTTTTGCCAACTTTCTTCGCGTGCGAACATTTATCGAAGTCGACTCTATTAATAACGGGACGGTGTCGTTGCACGCTCCGCTCTCGCGGCGCTCTCCTCCCCTAAGGTCTCGCCGTGCTCGAGGACTCCGAGTTCTAACCCCCTCTTAGCGCGCCCGCGAGTGCACTCGCTTTGTGAGACGTGGTCTCCGATGCGACCGGAGACGCGTGGGTGACCGATGCGAGGTTAGCTCGCGTCTTCTCAGGTGATTCGTCCGTTTGAAGCTGCCACGTTTGAATGAGAATGTTGGAAGAAGTGGGAACTGTGACTCGGTGCTGCTGAAAACTTGTCGGGTTTAAATTCAGTTCTTTTGGATGTGATCGATTTTAATTTGTCACATTTTGTTCTTCCATTAGTACTTCGAATTTTGGAAGAAAAGGAGTTGTGATTTGATGGATTTTAGACACGTGATCGATTTTAATTCGTCACAATTTGTTCTTCGATTAGTTCTTCGAATTTTGGAAGAAAAGGAGTTGTCATTTAATGGATTTTAGTTTAGTTTTTGATCTTTTGTCAGCCTTTCTTACAATGGGATCGTTATGTCGTGTCAGTGCTCAAACAGTAATTTGTTAGCCGCTGAGATACACACCTCGAAGAGAGGCAAATTAAATAAAGAGATAATCGGGTTTTGGATAACTAAGTAATTTTAATGAACTGAATTTGAAAGACGGTATAATAGAGATATTGTATTTTAAGATTTTAGTTCGCAACTCTCACTCTACGACTCTTATTCTCCGACTCTTACAACGACTCTTAAATCACGACTGATAGTTTCGACTCTTAAATTACGACTGTTAGTTTCGACTCTTAACACGTAGACTGCCGTGTCACACAGAATTATTTGTCCATACTTAAAAATGAATTATTACGCTAATATAATTATTGTACCAAATTTGGTTAATATCTGGGAAGTGCAAGAAGGTTAAATAACTGCTCGGTGTCCTAAATTTTAATTTTTCAATAGGTTTTTTTCATTAAATGAATTACTTCGATTTTATGAAATGTTTGAGGCCATTGCTTTGGCAGTCAGTGTTAAACTGCGACTCTTATTCACGACTGAACAGGGATTACAGATCTTCTTGCATCACTTTTTTATTGGAAATGGGTGGTTAAATAAACTGTACACGGCGTATTCTGGTAAAAATCTAGTTTATTAACTGAGCTCGGAAGGACGTCGTATCGCATTGATGGCTATACACGAAGTGAAGAAGAAAACGAAAAGGCAACGTGAAAAGTCCGTTGTCCACTTGAATAAGGACTTCCCAGGCAGTTAGGTATACGAAAACTCTAACAAGCCCATGAGTCTGCTGACATCTGGTTTATTGCCTTAACCAGTGATTCTCATTCGTAACTAAATTCATTTTTGCTTTCTTACTGACGCGTTGTTACTAACAATCCAACATTTTTAACGGATAGATTCGACTGAAAAATACTCTGTTCCGTCGCAAAACCCTCCGTGCTCAGGGACAAAAGTGCGAGCGAGGTCAGGTAAATTTCTTGGCTACGTACCGACCATAAAACAGTAAACCCCGTAGGACTCGACGAAAGTACAGCTGATAGCCAGATGTGTTGAAGGCCCTGTACCGCGCTTAGCTACGAAAAGTAATAACTATAGCCTTTTGTCACCCTGCGTACTCTACTCCTACTTCACCTCAATCTTTCTACTTTCTCCTCTCTAGCTTTTCGCCATCTCCACCACTTTTTCCAACACACCTTGTAACCATCACATGCAATTTTCCAAGACCACACCTACATCCGAGCTTTTCTAAAATCTTACGCGACTCCACCAAATCAGAACTTTCTTGAACACCGAACTACCGACTATTATATAAACTACCGATATTAACCGAATAAATCGAGTTTGTTCTCCGGAGTTGGTGTCTACACCCTTCTTCGTAAATCCTGTCGGATGCAAGTCCCCTAATTCGAGGTGACCGATTCGACACCACATACTCTGAACACTCGGTTAGGATGTTGACCTTCTTCGAGGTTTCTTTGCGTCGGTCGCGAATCTAAAGATGCCAGTAGGATCGGTCGCCCAGAAATTCAAATATCAGTTAACAGATACAAGCTGTTGATATTAGCCTTTAGCACTTGAATTGCGATTCTAAGACACACCGCTAAACATTGACATATATTATTTAAAACGATTTCTATATTACTATATGTGCGATGGTTTCGGCGCACAGTTCGATCAGTGGTAAAATTATCTAAATTACTATGCTTGTATCTGAGGAATTGCTGAAAATTCAAGTATTGTAAAATATAAGTAAAAGTGACAAAGTTCATGTGTATATGAGGAAGCAAATTTCCTGTACAATGGAAATATTTTAGGCCAAAAAATGTCTTGGTTTTATTAACATCTGTCCAAAAACTTTGTTTTTCTGTTACCAGCATTCAACCATTAGAGAAAGTGCCAAGAAACGCATAGAAATTTTCTTTGTCTTTTAAAACGTTGCGAACATCAATTTCTAATGACAGTAGCTGCAAAGGAAATCATAGGGCAAAGGTACAAATTAATTTGTACATTTCAAAAGAAAAATTGGAATCACAAGCAAAGGTCTGCTTTCGATTCAAATAGACCGAACAGTGTTTGAAGGTTACTGTCAAGAACTTTCCTGAGATCTATTCGAGGACTCGCTAGATCCTCGGCGCGTCGTTGCTCGTCCGAGGAAAATCCCGACCGATGTTCCCGTCGACGTCGCAAATATTTCACGTTCTCACCTGTTGTTCATAACTCCGCTTGCACATTATTAACGATCGTTTCTCCATGTTTTGGCAGGCGGGTCTAGTTTCCGTCACGTCGTGTTTAGCGCGGTAAAGCAATCTGTCCTCGCGCGAAACGCGGCGAGGTATCGCGGGGTTTTCGAAACATGCGTATTTATTACGCGAATCCCGCCGAAGTCTCTGCATCGGCGAACAATCCTCGAAGGACGAGTAAACAGCTCGAGCAGCGGGCATCCTTGGAGACTGGAAGCCCGAGAGACGGTGGACACCTCGAAAGACAAAAATAAACGTCGATCGAAAACCAACGAACACCTCGAAGGTGCACGGGCCTGGTGAAATTATCGAGGACGATCGAAGGATCGGGCGGTTATGCGGAGAAAGAACGCGCCGATCGTTCTGGCCTCCCTTTGACCGTGCGAGACGGGACGTTGCTATGGAACACGGGGTCCAATTCTCCGGGGGGTAAGACCGCGAGGCGGGGGTGAGATCGAAAATATGAGATAAAGGGGCGCGGTTTTCGGAAAGCGGCCGTCACTATAAATAGAGGCGCCTCGTGCGTGCGTGCTATGCTTTTAAACATAGTTTTGGCAGCGCGAAACGTCAAACCGCCTCGGAGTGGCAAAGCGCGTGGATCGTGGCGCGAATTTCACGGAAAACCTCTCTCGAGCCGGTTCACTCGCGTTCCTTTGATCGCCGAGCGTGATCGCGCAGCGGATCCTCGTTCCTCGTTCCTTTCGACGGCTAACAAGGTGGATCTGTCTTCGCGGATCGTTTATTCGATCGAGTAAACGCGAGCAGAGGAAAAAAAGCACCGTCCAGCCACCGCCGAGTCGAGGATGACGCGTTAAAGCTTGAATCGCGAAGGCCGTCGAGTTCAAGTAAACCTCTTTCGCGAGATTTTCCCGGTAACACGAGAGTGCCGATCGAGACGACGGAAATTCGATCTCGAGCCGCGCGCGAGGAAACCGGAAGAGACGGCACCGGGAAATATGAAAAGTGCGTCGGAGGAGTGCGACAAGGATAACCGGTCACTGATGGAGGCGGATCAGCTGGCGGACGACGAGAACGACTACGATGACCAGGACGAAGAGTAAAAATCACGCCACTAACAAAAACGCTCGCGCCCGCGTCCCGTGCGTGTGCTCGCAGCTCTCCGTCAGGTTTCCGGTTTCCGGTTCCCGTTTCCGAACGCACCTCTACAGCCGTTTCTCGATTCACGCACGCTTCACCCCTTTGTCAACGGGGTGCCGATTTTCGCGGTATCGTTCGCAGATTCGATTCTATGCGAGCTGCCTCCGAAAAGCATTTGAACAATCCATTTTTTAAGAATCGTCAATATTTAAACTGTTATAATTTCGTAAAAAAGAATCGTACAACGAATCTCGCCTCGTTTGTAACCCTCGGATGGCGGAGCATTTTTATAGCATATATTTATTCACAGCTTTAATCATGCATTTTTGAACATTTTTCTTGTACGACATATTATTCTTCCTAATGCCCGAAATGCAACAACAATTCATTTAGTTTAATCCTTCCGTTACCTTGGACGAGATATCTCGCGACCCAATCCTGGCCGATCAACGCTTTTGACGAGATATGTCGCGATCCGGTAGTAGCGGATTAACGCTTTTGACGATAATCTAGTTTTCTAGGACCAATATTTTGACATTCTAGATGAATATATTTTATAACTCATTCTATTCGTATAGCTAAAAGGAAGAAATAAATACAGTTTTTATTAATTTATTAATTTAAATTTAAGAAATAAATACAGTTTTTATTAATTTATTAATTTAAATTTAAGAAATAAATACAGTTTTTATTAATTTATTAATTTAAATTTAAGAAATAAATACAGTTTTTATTAATTTATTAATTTAAATTTAAGAAATAAATACAGTTTTTATTAATTTATTAATTTAAATTTAAGAAATAAATACAGTTTTTATTAATTTATTAATTTAAATTTAAGAAATAAATACAGTTTTTATTAATTTATTAATTTAAATTTAAGAAATAAATACAGTTTTTATTAATTTATTAATTTAAATTTAAGAAATAAATACAATTTTTATTAATTTATTAATTTAAATTTAAGAAATAAATACAGTTTCTATTAATTTATTAATTTAAATTTAAGAAATAAATACAGTTTTTATTAATTTATTAATTTAAATTTAAGAAATAAATACAATTTTTATTAATTTATTAATTTAAATTTAAGAAATAAATACAGTTTTTATTAATTTATTAATTTAAATTTAAATTAATAAAAACTGTATTTATTTCTTCCTTTTAGCTATACGAATAGAATGAGTTATAAAATATATTCATCTAGAATGTCAAAATATTGGTGCTAGAAAGATAGATTATCGTCAAAAGCGTTAATCCGCTACTACCGGATCGCGAGATATCTCGTCAAAAGCGTTGTTCGGCCAGTATCGGGTCGCGAGATATCTCGTCAAAAGCGTTAATCGGCCAGTATTGGGTCGCGAGATATCTCGTCCAAGGTAACGGATGGGTTAATTACCCGAAATTTAGTAATTAATAGACGATTTTCAGGTCAAAATAAACACAGCCATCGCTGTCGGAGGGTTAAAACTCATAGCATTTACTTTTTCTATCAATTGTTTATTTGTTTGTCAGATGCTTGTGCATGATGTAGAGGCTGGAAACTTAAAGGCACGTTTTTGCTTGAAAATGCTGCAAACCGAAACGCCTCTAAAAGTCATTGCAAAATTTTGTTTGCGACTGAGTCTACTGTAGTTTCGAAGACTGAAGATTCTTCTTTAGAATGATCTATTTCAGGTCACCTATTTCATGGAACTCGAACATGTTTGGGACACTCTATAGACAAATAAATCCGTCTCCCATTTTCGATAGACGTGTTAAATGAAGCAACACAGCATTTTTTTCGGGGAAGAAGGGTGTGACGCGTTGACTGCCCGAAAATAGAGCAATTCATTCAATCAAAATATTCTTACAAAAATACGGGTTTTGAAGAGCAGAGAGTCGTTCATTTTCTCGCGATCTAGCAGTTAACACGTTGACTGCCATGGGGGTCACCGGTGAACGGCACTCGACTTGGCTACAGCGCCGTGGGGGTTACCGGTGACCGGCGACGCAGCAAATAATAAAAGTACATAATTAGAGTAAATATGGATACTGATAAATTGTTCAATAATACCATTGTTACTGTAATGGTTTGAAGAAATTAATGCACGAAAAATGCTTCAAGCATGATTTTATAACTCACTTTATTTGCTGCAAATAATATTTCAACATAATATGCATCGCATAATGAAAAATTCACGTTGGCGCCTTGGGGAAACCATGGAAAATGCGCCTGGCAGTCAACGTGTTAACACTAGATTTACGGACCACTAAAAGTGACTATTTTACATTACTTTATAGAAATTATAAGAATATTTCCATCCAAATTTCTAGCCATTTTTTACATAATACGAATCAAAAGATCTAAACTTTTTAAATAATTCTTCATGGAGGCATCTTCATAATCTCAGTAATCGTAAATTAAAAATGATAGAACCCGTCATTTTGTGAACCTAGTGTTAAGGTGTTGAAAGCCGCGTGGGAAATGGGTTCCTCGAGCGGCGCGTCTTCGAGAAACAATGTGTACAGATGTTCCAGTAAAGTATTCTCTAGAATCTTGGCCGGTTGGTCAGGATAATTGCAAAATCTGCATTGGCACGGCCGCGACACGGTTCCGGCCAAAACACACGGTGTGTCACGCTGTTGGATGCGTAAATTACCAACAGCGCGGGACAATAATATTTATAGCCGATAAATTCTGTGGTTCGTTTGATCGTGCCCCGGGGAACATCGATTTCGACTCAAAATTCGATACAGTAGAAAAAGATCGACTATTTGGAATGACCGGTTAGCCTTCGCTTTCTCATTTCGCGAGGGATGTCTCGCTAACATCCTTAATGGATTCCGATCAGAATCTGGAGTCGTCGAGATAAATCTCGTTATTAATTAATTCCAATACGGGCTGGATACATTCGCGTTAACAAACTATTCGAGGGACCGTTTCGGTGACCACAGTTGGCCAGATACGCAAAAGTTGGTCAAAATTCGTGTCTTTGTTAACACTAGGTTTACGAAGCATTAAGAGTTAATATTTTACATAACAGTCTAAAAATGTCAAGAATAAGTCTATCCAAATTTTTTGCCATTTTTTAAAGAATATATACCCAAAGAAATAAATTTGTTGACTAATTTCTCATGACATCTTTACGATCTATGCAATCGTAAATTCAAAATATTAGAACCCGTCATTTTGACGGGCCCCTTAAACCTAGTGTTAATAATACATTACCACCCTTTTGTAGTTGCATTGTTTGATCCGCTCAACGGGTGATACGCGTTCAATAAACATTCTCTAAATAATTTATACATATTGAGTATACATAGATACTTCGGTTAAATGGGTAGCATAGTTTTTTTATATTTTTTTCTGTATTTCTATGTCTCTATATATTTTTCTATAATTTATATATTTTGGAGATTGTAAACATGTATTTATGGGGGATTTATACAATAATTTTATTTCTTTGGACGTATGATAAAAATCGCTGAAAAGTTGAACAGGTGGATCCGTTGTTATCTTTTTAACAGTGTTATAAAATTGTCAGAGTCAGTGTCACATACGATCTAGTGTTAAAAGGCAACGAATAACCGTCGGAAACACGGATGATAAGGCGATCTCGCGGCGGAGGAGAAGTAATCGACCGGCGACGCTAATTATCAATCGCCATAATGAACGCTGTCGGCGCCCTTCATTTTCGAGCGGCGCGCCGCCTGTTATTCGGCCACGTTAATTAACCTTGACTGGTGTGACGCGCTGCGACACGGCTCGCTTTCCAACGTCCGATTCTCGTTCGTTTGACATTGGCCGTGTCGGCGACCAAGCTGGTCGCGAAAGGAGATTAACTAGCATTATGCCAGAACTGGACGGAAGCCAATGGACTGTCGATTAGGGATGGGATCAAGTTCAATATACAAGGTGTCCCCAAAATGTAGTACTTCCTTAAAAGGGGTGATTCCTGATATCATTTCAAGTAACTTTTTTTCTTTGCGAAAATGTTCTCCGCTGTTCTGTTAAGTAGTTATTAACGAAAAACGCGGACCAATCAGAACACCGTTACAGCGGAGGGATTTCGGCTCGGCCAATGGTAACGTCACGCTCAGCCGGACTTGTCGCCGAGGTGGAACCCGTCCGTTGTAACGGTGTTCTGATTGGTCCGTGTTTTTCTTCAATAACTCCTTAACAAAGCTGTGGAAAACATTTTCGCAAAGAAAAAAATTACTTGAAATGATCTCGGAAATCACCGCTTTTAAGGAAGTACAACATTTTTGGGACACCCTGTATATTAGGCATAGAAATCAATTCTTTCCGATTTTGGAGTAAACTCAAAATTTTATTGAATAACAGTTGCAATAGTTTGTTCGTTGACATATTTATTATCAACGACTTTGCGCTACTTTTATAACAATTTGTGTGTAACTTACGATAAAAACTCGACCAAGTTGGAGTAATGTTGGGACATTTATGATTGCATGGAGGATATTTCATATAATTTATGAAGGAAATGAAGCATTTATGACATTTATAATCAGACATAACTGATTCAAGACATATGTTTGTTAATGACTTATGTCATGTGTCTTATGACTAGTCTGCGGATTTTTATACATCTAAATTATAAAATTTGAAATGCAGCCATAAAAAATAATAGGGGACTAGAAAAATCTAAGAATATTGTGATTTTGTTTTGAGTGTATCAAAATTATTAACAAATGATATTAATTTTGATTTAACTCCTGCTTCCCAAAATTGATGCAGAACGTTTTCATTTTGCATAAAGATCCGCAGTCTACTTATAACTAGACTGTGGATTACAAAAATGAGAAGCCATTAGAAGAATTGAACGATGTTTTCATATTACTTTTGACTTATTATTATTATTTAACTTCTGTTTCGTACATATTATTTGTTGTTTTGGACATTTCTTGTCAGATTTGTTGAATCGATTGTGTGGAGTTAATCGGAAAGAACTTATTTCTATACCTCATCTAGAGTGTTCGAATCCAGTTGTTCAGTGCTCGAATTTACTTGCAAGTTACACGATCCCATCGCTACACCGTCGATATTCACGCATCGAACGACGCGACGCGACTTTTCCCCTTCTGATTTCCTCGATTTCAAAATCGATTCGTGATTGCTGTATTCTTGTATCGCAGATTCAAAGGGTCTCGTAGGAAACGTGTAGGACGAGCGGCCCGATCCTTTGGTTAAGTACAATGATCACAATGGTCTTTGGTTTGCCCCCGTCCGGGTTCCCGTTGGCCCTCTCATCGCTCGAATCGATTGTTAAAATTTCTTTCAATACCCGAATTTCGTCAAAAAGTGTTCGAACGTACTCTTTTTTCGAGTCGTCTAATGTTAGAATTTTCAGCGGCAAATCATTCCGAGTTACCGAATTAGAAAAGCCATTTGCAACGTGGAGATCGAGTAGCAAGGTTAACCCCTTGCCATACCATTTATAGTATTTCATCGGTAATTGTCCCAAATGTCTCCTACATAATTGTCCCTGAGATATCCCCACTAGTGCGGGGTGTACCCCCTTGAGGGGCCGTGAAGCTCGAGAGGCCTCGGTCGCCGAGAAATATGACACCATGCGGCTCGGGTATATCGGTGAGACAACACTAATCGGAATTTCCAACTTCTTTATTATTTATTATTTTTTTGTGGGACTTCGATGACTATATTTGTGGCATTTTTCTAATAAAAATGATACCAAATATGATATAATTCCGATGATATTTACTTGTGTAATAGACGATTAAAGTTTCGGGCGCGAGGAAGGATAGCATATGGGAAAGAAAGAGACGCGGAGAGTCGCAGTCGGCGGCACAGTTCAAAGGCTCGTGCGTACTCACAATGTATTACCAAGGAATAACTTTTTTATTATTACTTATTTCTTTATGAGCCTTTTTCTAATAGATTTGTGCAATGTTCTGATTAAAATGATACGAGGCAACAGTAATGCAATGACGACACTTTTTTATTTTTAATTAATCTTTTAGGAGACTTTTACCATCATATTTGTAATATTTCTCTGATCAAAATTTTTCTGATTATACATTCATATCTATTTTTTTAATTGACGATGCAGTAAGTTCTGGTGACAGACAAACAGAGTAAACTTTAACCGTCGATTACACAAGTAAATATCATCGGAATTATATCATATTTGGTATCATTTTTATTAGAAAAATGCCACAAATATGGTCATCGGAGTCCCATAAAAAAATAATGATTAATAAAGAATTTGGAAATTCGGATTGGGTATGTTTACATTTCTCGGTGACCGAGGCCTCTCGAGCTCGGCTGTCCTTCTCTACGTTCGGCAAACCTCAAACAATGATATCCCTCTCGCATAATTGTCCCTCCGCAGACCCGTGTTGTGGACAATTATCGATGAAATACTGTATTTTACGGTTTCAGTGATTAGAATTTATTTGTAGTTTATAATTTCCTAGAAGAAGGAGAAAATGTATATCTATTGTATGTCTATATGTTCTCCGATGGCTATACATTAACAACAACAAACTAGAATTTTATTTCGGTTTAAAAGAAATTAATAACATACATATTTATTTGACTATATTCAGAATTTTCATCACTTCTTTCACGCGCCATTCTAGGCGAAGGGGTTAACCCCTTCCTACCGGAACAACGATTACAGCTCATTATAAGAACAAAGCTTACAGTGGCCTGCAAAATTATTCGACCGTTGATTGCTCAAAAAAAGTAAAGTTGGTTGGTCCAATTGTTAAAAAAGTTATTCGTTAGTGTAGATTCGAGGTTGAGGGGGCTAGCTGACGTCCATGGAATTCCGTCTTTCCCGTGGTATACACAGAATCTGGCGCGACAGACCCGAACAGTTCTTTGTGTTTTAGTTTGTCGTCGTTCGCCAACGAAAAAGACGATCAGAAATCTTTTCTGCTTGCTTCTCATAGCCTGCTTGCATGATCTACGCAAACGCCTGCTTGAAATCTGCTACCCCTCGCCCCGTATCCCCTTATAATTGAGCTTTAATTGTTTGGTTTTGCGGTTTAGTGTGATGTCACCGAGCAACAGAGGCACGGACGAGGCTGCGAACGATGCTCTGCTGGAGAAGCTCGTCACCTGTGCGTCGAAGCCGCACAGCGAGGCGTTCAGGAACGTTACTGCCAAGATCCACGCGCGTGTCACATCCACAGGTATGGATTTTGATTTCCCTTTTACGATTCTCTATTTTATACGAACCGACGTTAGTCTCTTTTCATCAAAGAGAGGGAGAGAGATAAATTCACGGAATCTGCTACGGCAACGTGACCTGGTAGCTGTTTTTAGAATTATTACTTAAACAAGATCTGTGCAAGATCCGTTCCATGTGGCACGGTCACCGAAAATTCTGTCGATAAGCTTGCGATGATTAAAATATCGATGTACGCTCGATTAAACTGCGGATCTTTATACAAAATAAAATGTTCACGTGTTTTCCATCGAAACCGCTTGATATTCTCGAAACGACGAAGGTAAATCGGTTAACACGTTCCCTGCCACGTGAGTTTTGTGTGTTTCACACGAGTCTCGATTATTTTATTCGTATAAACGACCAGAGTTATTGACCCTCCGGCTGTAACCTTATTTTTATCGACACCGTCTGCGTACTGGGCGTACTTGGTCGTTCATGTTTACGGCTAATACTGTTCCAGGTTTTAAAAAATCTAAAAAAATTCTGGAATACGTATTAAATTCCATATTGTAATATTCCATCGTTGGAACGTCAAATGGTTGGATCATTAATGGGAAAAGACAAGTATTGGAATGAAAGAACGGTATAGAGGGGGACATATTGTGACACAAACATTTTCTGCGTGGGTGGAGGCATAGAGGAGATTTCAAGGTCAACTCTATTTTTTTAAATGGAATGTTATGTTTTTTTTATCACGATGTGATAGCCAGTGTTGAGACGAATTCAGCGAGTTATCATTGAAGGTCATGCAAGGTCAAATATGGTAGTAAAATAAACTTTATTACATTGCGAGAGATGCTCGAATTGATGACTGTTTGCGTCAATATATATATATATATATATATATATATATATTATTATATATATATATATTATTATATATATTATTATATATATATATTATTATATATATATATATATTATTATATATATTATTATATATATATATTATTATATATATTATTATATATATATTATTATATATATTATTATATATATATTATTATATATATTATTATATATATATTTATATATATAATTATATATATTATTATATATGTTTTTTTATATGTATATAATTATATATATTATTATATATATTATTATATATATAATTATATTATTATATATATTATTATATATATATATTATATATATATATATATATATTATTATATATATAATTATATTATTATATATATTATTATATATATATATATATTATTTTTCAGACGCAAAAACGTCTCTTTGAAAATGATCCACATCAGGATCGAAACGTCGGGAATAATGGTTAATTAATTCGCAAATTTGCTGTTTCTAAATGTGATCGAATCTTGCGCCGAAATCATAAAATTGATTATATACTTCAATTTGGATCGAGAGGAATTTCACCTGTACCCGTCATTTTGACGTGGTCGGTAGTTCTAGTGTTCATTATCTTACTCGGTTCTCCGAAGGGACTTTGCAACAATGATAAAACGCGTTCCCGGTACCGGAAACTCGGTTTTACACGCCAGAGGAGTTCGCACGAGGGTGCACGATGCTCGAATGCGGCAGCGAAGTTTCTGAAAGAGTCGAAGCAGGTTGGACACTTTAAGACTCGGGCTCGTGCCGTTAAATCGCTATTTTTACCGCGAACGTTGGCTTCCATTTCGCCGGACTAATCACCAGAAAACTTGCCCAATATTCCTGCGGTCTCGCGAACCCAGGGAATCGCGAACCCTGCATCGTCGAGCTGCTCGGCTAACTTCCGGCCCCGTTTTGCAATTGGTTTTGCCGTGTCGCAATCGGAGCCAAGCTAATTCGCAGCTGCACGAACAGGTCGGTCTCCGTCGTTTGACGGAATCTTGCCTTCTGTCGAACTCTCCCGACGTGTCACGTAAGAACTTTCCTCGCCGGTTCGCCCAGAAAACGACGAAATTCGCATTCGGGTCGCTTTCGAATAGGACTCGTTGCGTCCCGCGTTTCACCGAACTTCCTGAATCGCGTAGGCTGCGCCATCGTGTCTGCGTTGTCCTTTTAACCTTTATTATTTAGTAAACTAATTCTTCTAAATTCATTTGGTACAATTTTAAGAAGATTATGCGACTTTTAAACGTGCTTCCATACTTTTTGCCAGGGGTGGTAGAGCTACGTTGAATAGTCGATCGTCAATAGTAGAGCTGGGAAAAACTGCTAGTTCCGAATCACTCGTGATTCGATCACGTTCGTCCCAAATCACGCTGATTTTTCACAGTGATTCGTGATTTTTCGTGATCGCTTCTGTTTGCTGGAGAGCATAGGAACATAACTGTTCTTGGTCACTCTATATAGAAGTCTGTGTTCTGAGGCCATGCTACATAACAAATAATAAAAACAAAAATATAAGTTATATCGCATAAAGGTAAAAAGTATATTAAACAATGAAGAATAGTAAATAAATTAATAATTAGTAATAAATAACGACTATGAATTGTAAAAGAAAGTTGAGTTTAAAATTTTTTCAAACTTTAAACCTTGCGAAATGTTTTATATTGTGTATGTGTGTGTGGTATATATTGTATACATGAATGATATACAAATGTATAAAAACTTAACACAAATAGTACAATTTAAATAGAAAAAAAATATAAAAATTAGTAAATATATTACTTGCGAAGAACAGTATTGCTTTCCGCCAATCAGATGCGATCACGAAAATCACGAATCACGAAAAGCAGTAGTTCATCCCATCTCTATACATATACATATATGTATATCATTATTAAGGAATGTATTGGTATTTCAATAAGAAATTGTCTTTACCTTTCTACTAATTACATAAATAATACAATTTTTTAACTCAAAGATGAAGAATTACTATGACTCGAGATAAAAAAGTTAGGATCACAGTCGTGATCGTGAAAAAATCACGACAGTGATCGTGATTTTGCGATCACTGTGATAAATTACCGTGAGTGATTTTGAACGCCATCCCTAATCAATAATGCCGTTCTCTTCGCTAGTATCGCAGCTACGTCATACTCGTACTTTAAGGTGATGGACAAGGTCGTTAGCGTGGCGAAGGAGAAAAATGCGCTCGGACCCGAAACAATGGAGCGATTTGAGATAAACGCCGGCCGTTTGTTCGCTCGCGTGAGACCGGATTATCTTTAGCGGATCATCGACACTGAATTTCAGTAACGCGTAAATTTAGCTTCGGTTTTATTTATCGCGCGGTGGATCGCTCGCCGGAAGCTCCGACTCGCGTTCACGGAAGCCATGGAAAAAGAGGATGTAGAAAGTTGCGGAGTTCAGCGAAGCGGATTCTGGCGAACAGGTGTGCGTGGCGGAGTGGCGAGTCGTTCGTTATTTTCGAAAAAGCCCTCGCTACCCGCTACACTCGGTTGTGTAAGAGGATTTAGATACCGGTTGATAGATCGCTAAACCAAGCTCCAATGAACCGCAAAATCGAACAATATCACGGCTCTTATCGCGACTTACGCTCGCGTCCGTTAGATACATGATCTCTGTCCCTTTGCTCTACCTACCTCTACCACTCAACGAATATCCAATATGGCGACGCTCTAACCTGTCAAAAACGCTTAAAACTGCCCATCTTTACACGCGTATAACTCATAAACCAGTGAATTCCTAACAACCATACACACATTTTCGGAATGTCTTCATCGATATTTACAGGATCACATAAAAAAAAATTAAGAACACGGAGTTCTCCAAAACGCAGTCGAACCGCTTACTCTAACCAGTGTTTCCTCGAAAAATTCAAATTGCTCTGAATTGTTCCTCGATATCCTCAAACATTTTCGAGTAATTAATATCGACGCTCGTGAGAGTGTTATTAACACTAGATTTACGGGTCCCGTCAAAATGACGGATTCAAAATTTTTGAATTTACGATTATTAAGAGTGTAAGGAGGCATTCGTGAGGAATTATTAAATAGATTTATTTTTTTGTGTACATATTACAATAAAGAATCGCAGAAGGTCCAAGTAAATACAATTTTATTATTTTTATAAAGCAATGCAAAATAATCAATTTTAGTGCTCCGTAAACCTAGTGTTAAATAATTACATGTGTAAAATCGCGTTTACACGGTTACTTGTCAACGAAGTCTCACGCGAGACGTTTAATCGGTCGGGAATGCGGTGGCAACCGATAGCCCCGTACGACCGGCCTGTTTGGCATGAAATACTCAATGTTCAGTTTTTTTCTTTTGCGGATAGTGTTCATGGCATTGGTAGCGATTGGCCTTGCGTCAAGTTTGAAACGGGAGACGCGCGTTTTGCCAATCCGTGCTCGGTATCGCACGGAGAGCATTGTTGCCCGCACCTGCTCGCTTCGTTATTTATTATGGCAGGGTCGCTGTAACGTTTGGCACTGGGAAGTCCCTCGGGGATTTATGTTCTGCTCGATTATCATCTTAACTTCGTCGTTTTTGCAAACTGCCGTTTCTCGATCGACTTTCGAATAAAGGTCGCGACTTTGATTTTAAAACACGCGTGTGATCTGCGTTAAGAAATGAAAAATTCGAGTTCTTAACACAGTTTGTGTTCTGTACATACGGATTATAAATATACGCGTACACTTGAAATAGGATAGTCGAATTAACTTGTTTTTCGAGCACAGATTGTTTCGTCTCAGAAAGTTGCCAAGCGTCTATTACAAATTACAAAATGGGGGCGTCCACATTCAACTTATGTTACGTCTGCTCTGGCACTAAAAAGTCTACATTGCATATTTCACAGAATCATTCATTTTCACCGTGTCGTATAGTCCTTTTATTTGTTACGACTTAACACGATCGTTATAATTATCATACTTACCGAGAAACTGAAGCAAAAAAACCTAATGTTCTCGATTTCTGCTGATTTTTATGCGCTAATGGCATAGTCAAGTTTGCGAGATAGTAAGGACACGTGTACATTAACATAAACCGGTACGTTTTTATTTTATTTCTACTGCAAGAAGTTCACTGGTCGACGACAGAAACGTTTTTTGTCTCCCGGATCTTTCGAAATAATCGAGGAACACGGGAATTTGCATAAAGATCCGCAATCCGTAGATTTAACATTTTTTTGTGAACGCCTTTCGCCTGTCACAACTATAATTTGCAGATCGACGAATCCGCGACCGCACGCTAGAGAAACTATGGCGCAAGAATTCCAGGGCGATGGAAATATTCGTCGCGACGCTCAAGGTGGGTGGCACTTAATTGAATCGTCGTTTCTTTCCTCTTTAACCATCCCTATAATTTCCATCACGAACCACCGTTAATCACCGTTCGTATCACGCTAGGTATTCGCAAAACTTCGCGTAAAAGCGCGAACTAAAATCGTACTCGTTGGCAATCCATTAAGTGCTAGCCATTGACTTTTATACCTTCGAACTGAGTCTTGGCTTTTGATCGTAGTTTTTCTTCGAGAAATATGGAAATTGATTCAATATTTATACAATTTTTCCCTTAAATGTAATATTAACCCCTTGCACTATGATTTATTTTACGGTTACAGTAATTAGAACTTGATTGTCGTCCATCATTTCTTAGAACAAAAAGAAAATCTAAATTTATTATATGCTTGTATATTCCTCAATGGCTATATATCGACAGCAACAAAATAAAAATTTTGTTTCGTTTCAAAGGAAATTAATAATTTACATGTTTAAAAGATGTTGTTCGAAATTCTTATCACGAGTCTGACTCGTTATTATAGTGCAAGGGGTTAATGTCTTTATTTTTAATGTATTATTTAATATAAGTGAGCAAATGGCGGCCATTAGTATATGAGCTCTGTTCGTCTGACACTCAAGAGAATTTTGATGTCTTATTTAACATAAGCGTCAGTTTCAAGAATATTCTGATTAAAAAATATTTTTGTATCAACACGATTCGATTTTTAAAACTTGAATGTGTTTACATAATAGAACAACTCCATTACGAAAGTATAAATGTACCAATTTTTTGAAAAGTGGACAAGGGTTATTTCCTTGAGTACAACAATTTGAGATTGCAAACCAATTTGCAAAATTTCGTTCTCTGGGTGGGATGGGGTGGTGTGAAAGAAACTTTTAAGTGTAGTACCTCGTTGTAACAAAGGAAATAATACCAGACTCAGATTCTAGGGATAAAAGAACTTCTAAAAGCGTTCTGCTTGCAATGAATCACGCGCGCAGATAACAGTGGTGCGAATTTAGTTCAGGTTTTTGCGGTTCGGAGTGACCGTGGATTATAGTTTTGTCGACAGTCAACGTTTAATCGACACTTCGCGGATCTAATTAACCGTGCACCGCAGACAACCGCCTCGGGGATCTACGATGTGCACGGAATAGCGTGGCTAAGTCGCATCAACGTGCGGGGACCTCGCTGTCTATCTCGTCGACGGTGCGCTTTCTGCAACATGCGAAACTGGAAATCCGTTCGTTCCATTTTCTGATAAGTGTTGCACGCACGCGGGCCCGGCCTAATTATGGTCTGTGGCATTTAAGCGCGTCAACTATCTCTCGATCGCTCGCAAACGCCAGCCAATTCGAGGCGCTCTAGCTCGGTCTGGTTCGCGTTTCCGCATCCCCGGTTCCTACAAATAACCGCGAGAAACAGAAGAGGAGCTTTTCGAAATTACCCAGGCGCGTCTGTTTGCCGCAGAACTGCAAGGATCACGTGATAAACTACAGCATCACCAGCATATTGCACGAGTGCGTCGCGTCCCGCATCCCCAAAGGAAAGACCAAAGGGCCGAAGAACAAAGCCACAAGTAACACCGGATTTTACACACCCGTTTAATCCCTCGGACGGCTGATGATTTTTATACAATTGACGATGCTTAGGACCGTTCACAGCTTTAATTAATGATTTTTGAAGATATTTTGATAATATTTCTTGTAGACGCATTAGTCTTTCTGATATCCCCAATACAACAGATATCCATTTAGTTTAATTGCCATAAATTCACGACTTAACACGTTCAGCGCCCACTCCACAATCATAAAAATTACACAAAATCAAAGCAATATATTTAATAAAACAAAAACTGAGAAGTTTAGTTTTGTGATATTAATTCTTGTTTCAAACCTCTTCTATTCCTCAGATCATAAGGAAATTTTGTACAATCAATCTACCAACGTAAAAATTAATTTTCAATTCTGTATAAATAATTCCGTCACTCAGATATGGGTGACATGGCGCTGAACGTGTTAAATTACGGTTTTGATATTCTTCGTGAAAATTAACTCACGAGCAGCCGTCGGAGTGTTAACCCTTATGTCAATAACCAAAATTGTCTACAATTTTCAATGATTTTGTACGTGTAAAACGTGTCCAAGAACATAAAAATCTAATTTTGTTATTTACCAGTAAAAATATTTAAAAAGTTCTAAAAATAAATTGAAAGTTGCTTAAGGTCATTAAGTTGCTTAAGCTCCGGTTATTGGGATGAGGGCGGCTAACGCGTTCACTGTTCAGGGCATTTTCTTAGGATTCGTTCAAATAAATAATAAAAGTTGAATTCGATACTGATCGTAATCATCAGCTTTAAACGCGATGCACCGCATGCGATGCACGGGAAAGAACACTGTGCATCGCAGGACAGTGAACGTGTTAAGCTAATTTCACGTAGCTCGCGAAGCGCGTCAGCTACAACCGTTGCATGATCGACCACGCTAGATCGAGCACCCCTAATTTGCTACCCTTCACAGAATCCAGCAGTCGAATGGCAGTGATGCAACTGGTCAACTTGGGCATCACGCAAGTCCTAGTTAAGCTTTTGATTAATCTGCAACACGCGGACATCGTTTCGAACGAGGTCCTCACGCAGGAAGTAGTTTGGTTACTGGGCCAGGTGAGACAGTCTTCGTTGAAACCCGTCTAAACAAAACTCGAAAATAAAGTTTAACACGTTCGCGATCGGCATTTATTTTAGCAATGGTCTTCATAGTTGCAATTTTCTATTAACACTTTGACTGCCAAAGCAGAGACCTCAAAAATTTCATAAAATCGAAACAATATATTTAATAAAATAATTATTACAGAATTAAAATGTGTGACACTGAGTAACGTTTTAACCTTCTTGCATTTTCCAGATATTAACCAAATTTGATACAATGATTACATTCGCGTAATAATTGATTTTTAAATATGGACAAATAATTCCGTCACCCATATATGGGTGACACGGCAGTCAACGTGTTAAATGTAATGTATCCTCTTGTAAAATATTGTAAAATATGCGAAATGTTATGGCCACGGAAGAGTTACAAGTATTCCGAATATTATGCTATGCGCTGGGATTATAAATAGCGACACGGACAAAATTAATTTGATTTTCTTCATGTAATATACAAAATCGTGATCGTCACACGTACAGTCCCTGCGCAAAAAGTTAGTAGCATTCACAATTTTCAACGTTTTTTGTGTTTTTAGTAAAATCATCAGGCTTGGGGGGAATTTAATCACTAATTTTACTTATTTGCTAACTGTCAATTATTTCACAAAATACGTGATTAAATAGAGAAGTTTTATCTAAAACAATAATTGTCTACATGAATTGAAAGATATAAAAGTTATACAAACACTTATTTCTTATGTGTTAACAATTTTAATTAGTTGAATATAGTACGACAGTATTTTTAAATTCTTAGAATATGTTTACTATTTCACATTTAGTCTACCCATTTTTGTCATAAACGTTTAAAATCCGTGATTTAATTATGTTATATTTGAACAGAGAAGATTTTAGTCAGAGCAGAAAAAAATGGTTAAAAGCAAAAATTTCTACATTAATATAGCGGCGTCTGAGATTGAAATTCCGAGCAAAACTGCTAGTTAAATGTTAGTTAATCTTTATTCTGCTTATATCTAAAAAGTTGCTAAAAATGAGTAATAAACTTCGTACGCATAAAAGGAAGTAAATCATGTCGAATGGAAATATTCTAGGTAAAAAATTGCCTTGGTTTTGGACTTAAAACAGTTTCGATCGCAGAAAGTTAAATATCTTACAGACCTTTCTTGTAAAAATACGAAAAATACTGCAAATCGTGAGTGGTTCTATTTTTTTTTAAAGAGACTGTGTACGACGCTGTTCGCGGACGTGTTGAAGTCTAAGCTAAAAGGAAATTGTTTTCGAATTTTTCGAGACTGTACAGTCCTCGATTAATCGATTTTCTAATTGTTGTCTCAGGTGGCGCAGGGGGACCAGAAGTTCGCGTCGAAGATGAAGCTGTTCAACACCGTGAAGGTGTTCCACACGGCGCTGAAGCAACATTACAACAACAGCAAGATCCTGATACCGATGCTGTGGATCCTGAAGAGCCTCGCCAGAAATTGTGCGTGATCGATCGATCTTTTATCGCTCGTTTAGAAATGTCCGCGTATCGATCGTACTGAATCTTGTTCTTCTCATCAGCGTACACTCTTCAAGTGCTGGTGAAGGACGGGATCGCAAGCACGTTCGAGAAAACGTTCGTCTCGGTCGGTTACAGGCCCCATCTGAAACTGAGGTTGCTGTTAGAGTGCTTCAAACACTTCACAACGAACAGTACGTGCGTGAAACTATTTCGCCGAAACGAATTCCCTTTGTCCGTTGATTAACGAACGCGTTGATTCGTTCCGACATTAGAGCTGCTCTGCACGAAATTCGTCAAGCTGGGGATGATGTACCTGCTGATGCGAATCTTCGACAAATGGGAGCGCCACGATGGCTACATGAGGCTGAAGATCTGCAACTGTGCGGTGACCACGATCCAACATCTCTGCGTCACGAGTGAGTTTATTGGGGACGACATTTCAACCTCGCGGCCGTCGCAATATCCGGCCGGATGTCGGCTCTCCACGCTAGAAGATGACTGCTTGAGGTTACGTTTTTGTTGAAGCTACGATCAGAACGACCCGTAAAAATGATTTTGTGTTAAAATTATGAGGTAAAAATTATTTAAAAGATTTAAGGGGTTGGTTAGGTAAAAATTAGATTATTATAAAATTTTGCACATTCCATTGTTTGATAATAAATGCGTCCGCATCGGAGAACCGACCACAGCAACGACTATTAGATGACAAGCTTTCAACGTCGCTCTTACAGTTTCTATCGCAGCTACGACATAAACGAACCCTAATTGCGAGGAACGTGGCTTAAGCGTAGCACGTCTATTTTTATGAAATTGATGTAGGATATAGTTTGTTGTAGAGATACACGTATCTTTTTAGATATCTCTGAAACTAGAGGGTGTAAGACAAAAAAATTGTTTAGATTGTGTGTCTTTCAACGAGGGATTCAGTTACATAAAAAGATTTCAGGAATACTCGTTTAATTGTACAAGTTTATGCTACCATCTATAAAACAAGTCCGAACGTACTTTTCTTCGCAAGAGATGGAAGAATATTATAATAGTTATTGTTAAATAAAAAAATTTTAAAACTTTTGAAAACACGTATTTCTATTTAGGTCTGTAGACATACAGTAGTCGACAGAAAAATGTATGAATAATAGAAATTGTAAAAGAAAAATCTAATTTTTGAAATGTTGCTTAAGCAAATGAGTGTTTCTGAAATTTTCACACGCTACTAAATTTCTCGTGCGATAACACACAATCTAATCAAAACTTGACTGTCCTATCGATTCCATGTTCTGAACTATCTCAAGAAATGTTTTTCATCCCCCAACTAGAGGGCTATTTGTACCCCTCACATGTGCATCATTTCAGGCAAAAAGAATGCAGTGTCACATATTTCTCAGCAAACTATATCCTCCATTTTCATAAAAATCGTTTTGTTACACGCGAGGTTCTTTATTAGGCAGCTCAAACAAGGGGCGTATCAACACGAGCGCTCGACGTTTTCTTTCGCTGGTGCATTCGCATCCATGGGTCGGTTTTTGTTGCTCGTCGAATTTTTCGCGAATACAATTCCATTGTACGCTTCACCGTGCTGGTATCGCGAGTCGTGAAAATCACCAATTACGCGGAGATGTTCGCGATATACGATCCTAAACGGCGGCTGAATTTATCTCCCTCGGGGGGTTGTTGCGCGCACGGTCATTACACTCGGTCCTCCTTTTTGCTTGTTGTAGAAGAAGGCAGGAAGGCTATCAAGTGGAACAATGGCCTGCAAGTGTTGTACCGGTTCTGCTGCAACTGTCCCGAGGATAAAGCGTATGATTGCCTCCTGTCGCGCATATGCGGGATAATCAATCAGTGTCTGGAGAAGGAGCTGCCCGTGTCCGAAATGTTTCCGGCAAGGTGAACGAATCCGTCCAAGGCCGCTCCGAAACGGTCCACGATACGGTTCAACCAATAACAGCAATTTATACCTTGTCCCGCGGTGTTCGGAGAGAACCAAGCTAGCTGGACATAGCTGCCTTTACGTTTTCGAACTTCGATTTAGAGCAGGGTTTGACTTTATTTGCTCGCGAGGACCGTCTCCCGAGGGCTACGCCTCCTCGACCCGGCTGCGCGTCTCGCTCCTCGTGGTCGCCTACGTGCTCGGACGGGCTCAGGCGCGATCATAACAGACAGATGAACGTGGCGCATAAGGGGCGACACTCGTTTCAATAGGTTTCCACACTACCATCGAGGTACTATTGCCAATGCGTTTTTTTTATTAGTGGTATCCCCTGTAGGCCTATTCCACTATGTCACACGATAATTTCGGACAATAGCTGTAGAAAATTAATTAAAAAAATAAATTCATAAGAGAAATTTTAAAAATAATTTTTAATTCTATTGTTTAAATTTTAATACGGTCCGGAACAACTTGATCTTCGTGCACGTTTAGACGTGCTCGGCAAATTGTTAAGGTCTATGGAAAGTTTGGACGTGGATATTCGCATCGCCGACGCAAGCGAAGAATCATTTCAACGTGTACGGTGATCCGATTTAATATAGCGCATTGTTGAAAATGAGCTTTCGCACAAATAAGTTGATCCAAACATTGAGAATATTCGGGTCGCAAAATTTCGAAGAGTAGGGTACTTTGATTCTTCCAGCGTTTTGAAGAATTCGGTTCGTTTTTCTTCCCTCGTTTTCAGAGAGATGTCGTGCTGAAGATCGCACAGCTCTCGTTGAAACTCGAGGGCTTGATCTGCAATTTTGATTCTCGAAGAGAATTAGATCATTTCTAAACGAGTCGAAGTCGCTGAAATTATCGTGTGACATAGTGGAATAGGCCTACAGGGGATACCACTAATAAAAAAAACGCATTGATAATAGTACCTCGATGGTAATGTGGAAACCTATTGAAAGTCGTCCCTTATGCGCCACGTTCATCTGTCTGTTATGATCGCGCCTGAGCCCGTCCGAGCACGTAGGCAACCACGAGGAGCGAGACGCGCGGCGGGTCGAGGAGGCGTAGCCCTCGAAAAACGGTCCTCGCGAGCAAGTAAAGTCAAACCCTGATTTAGAGGAATCGAAATAATTCTTTTTAACTCTTTGCGGTCGTATTTTCCGTAGGTATGGTAGTAGCACTAGTCGTAATTATTTATTTAGTAGCGCGTGCACAATCAATCATTGCCTAAAACACGTGTGAATTTTTTTAAAATGAGTTTAAATAATCGTCGCATAATCGTACCGGAAATATCCTGGCATGCGCTGGCAACAGTGAAAACAATCCTACCGGGAAATATCCGGAGTTCGACCGCAAAGAGTTAATGCAGTCGCATTGTTTTATGTCGAATGAGCTCTACAAAAAATAGAGTGCGTACAAAGATATTTTCCACTGTTTACTCATAAAGAAAGACCAGTAGTAATTTTCTTTTGCAACTTAGACATTGGGTTAGGTCCAGCTACCCTAATAGCATTAACGGTTGGGAGTTAGTTGGGATATGGTTAGTGGTTTTGCCTACAGATCCCCAACGTCGCGCAGATTGGACATAATATCGACTAGTTTTAACAAAGATGGGCAAAAATGAGCAAATAATTTTTGCCCTATAAGTGCCTTATAAATAATCCGAATTGCATCGCGTTTGGTGCCGTTTTCATCAGGAGAACATAAGGAATCATTTGCCAGTACTTCTATTAAGATCCGACGAGACATACGGAAAATGAGAATCGACTTCGTTTGGGTCTAGTTCTGTTTTTTTTTTATGACTCTGGTAGCCCGGCGTCGAGTCTCGGTTGCGCTCGGGAAAGCTTGAAACTGTTTCGGGTTACCCGATTCTTTCGGTCTACTCGGTTTCTTCGAGCGGCTCGGTTTCATTCGGGCAGCTTGAAACATTTGGGTTACTTGGTTTCTTTCGGGTAGCTTGAATCTTTCAAGCCGCAAGGTTCTCTCAAGTACTCGGCTCGGCTTGTGACTTCAAGCCGAGCCAGACTCGGCTTGGTTTTTTCGGGTACTTGAACAGCTCCAACGTCTATGCTGGGTGCCACGTACGAGTTATCTCGTACCTAAACTTGCAGCACCCACTACGAGATATCTCGTAGCTGGCAATTTTGGTACAGACGCTTACTACGAGATATCTCGTAGTTGGCAGTCAATGGGTTAACATGAAGATCCGCAGTCTAAAGTTATGTCCACACTGAGGCAAAATCGAGCAACTTTTTGTCCTGTTATTATTCGGTTAGAAAAGAAGGCAACGAGTGGTAATAAAAAGTGGCTCGACGTTGCTCCAGTGTGGACACGGCTTTATGATTATCGAAGTTGTCGCTCGGCTGTTTCGTTCAAGTTTGAATTTAGAGATGATCCTGATGGCGACAGAGACCCGGCTCGCTGACACTGAGAACGAAGAGCGTTCTACTTGTTCGTGCTGCCAGGTCTTTAATCATACATTAAAGTGTGTCGAAAGCGTCCTCCTCCCGGGAAAACTGGACCAGTTGTGCAACGTGGCCGCGCGTCTGTAGAATCTCGATCGCGAACTCGCGCGACCCGTGCGAAAGATCATCGATGATATACAAGGTCCCAATGCACGACGGATTTTTTGCAGGTTCGTGTTGCCGGAGGCGAACGTCCGGCCGAACAGCGCTGAAAGCGGCAGCGACATCGACAGCCAGGTGCGTATTTTTGTCGGCCGTGGTGATGTAACGCGTGAAACGTTACACTCGGATCGTGGCCCGGCGAAAACGCTTGCGATTTTTCGCCGCGCGTTCGTTTCGCATCCGATGGAATTGTGGAATCCACGAATCGATTCCAGGCGAACAGCGTCGCGTCCTTGGGAAGGCTATACAGCGACCTTGACTCCGGCGACGATGATGAGAGCCAGAATTCAAGGTCGAACGACACCGGGATGACTACCGGCGACGAGGTGGACGAGAACAAGTTCTTCGCGGGCATGTTCACCTCGCAAAGGACCGAGGAGGACCTCAGCGAGTACGCCAAATTATTCTACTTCTATAATCAATTTTGTGGTTTCGGTGCAAGGTTCGATCAAATTTAGAAACAGCGAATTTGCAATCATTTAAACATTATTCTCAACGTTTCGATCCCTATATGGATCATTTTCAAAGAGACATTTTTGCGTTTGCTGTGCCAACAGGGAAAACAATAAACAGAATATTAAGGAGTTACGGAAAACAATTATTAGTTACGTATCTGCCACCATGGATTAAAGTATTGTTTTTCGTAACTCCTTAATATTCTACTTATACAGGGTGTCCCACATAAATAGGAACACCTAAATATCTGTCGTATTTACAGTCCTATCAGAAAACTTCAGAGGACAAAGTGACACTATTGCAGGGGGCAAATATAATGGTAAAGAAAAACATTTTTTATGTCGTGTTTTTTAATGAAATTTCAAGGTCACCGATGTCTTTTTTTAATGGAACAGTATATTTCTGTTACGATAGCATGATAGACAATAAAAAACTGAATTTAGTGGATACCACCTTTTTGACCTTGAAATGACCTTGAGCAAGAATAATCCTGTTGGTGCGGATAAGATGTAGAAGTTTAAAACTTACGTGTTTCAGCAAAGATTACGCGATGTTTACGGCGGGTTGACTTTTACATATCATAATAAATGTTCGGAATGTTTACCATCCTCGTCTATGCAATATTGTAATCTTGCATTAAATGATCTGTAGGCATTGTCGATTTCCTGAGACGTAATTGAAGTGCATGCTCCAGTAATCCTCTGCCGCATATCCTCTGGCGTTGTGGGTTTATCTTTGTACACAATACATTTTATCTTGCCCCATAGATAAAAGTCCAATGGTGTCAGATTCGGAGAACAGGCTGGCCATGGAATTGTTCCTCGTCGCCCAATCCCGCGTGCAGGATATTTCGTATTTAGCACCGTTTTAGCAACTTTAGAATAATGCGCTGGACAACCATCATGTTGAAACCACATGCGCTCCCGATCGAATAACGTAATTTCTTCTAAAAGGCCCGACAAATCCTGGCGTAAAAATGCTGTATACTTTATACCAGTAACAGTTCCTTGTATAAAGTACGGGCCTATTATTTTACTGCATAAAATTCCGCACCATCACTTTCACGTTTCGAATTCGAATAATGCAGAAGGAACAACGTACTTATTCTAACCGATTAACCTTCTGTTAACGATCTCAATTATACATACTCTAACATAAACATACGCTATTTACTATGAAAAATATTTCAAACATTTATTGTGGTTTGTAAAGGTCAACCCGACGTAAACAACGCGTAATCTTTGCTGAAACACGTAAATTTTAAACTTCGTAGTCGCGCGTTCTATCCGCTGAGCCACTGCGCGCCCCGTGCTCCAAAGTAGTATGTAGCTAGTTTTAGATCAATCCAGTTGCGATACTGACGAAACATTAGGAATACGTTCCCTTTGATCACAGCCTTAATCTTGCGCACCAATGTGTATCTCTTCACGAGTGCCGTCGCTGGTACACGGAACGTCCCACGATCGGAATACCTCTCGGTTCCCTTCAGTAAGAGTTTCTGCACACCCATCCGGGACGGGCCCCGGAGAGTTTTTTTGCATAGCTTTGGTATAGGCAGGGTTCTCCGGGATGTCTGATCCGGTGTGGTACCGATTCTTCCCTCGCGCGACCGAAGGGCCATAATTCTTGCACTTTCGAGCGCGCGTTGACAGTTCCCTCTGTGCATAGCACAAAAACAATGTTTCCAGGGACTCCACACCTCCTTAAAGTAAACTATCTAAACTAACTAGCTAAATCCCGGTCCGGCCCGTCCCGGATGAGCGTGCAGAGACCCTAAATCATCCAACTTTGTTGCAGGTATACGATGTTCTTCAAGGAGCTGGGCAACCTGTCGCAGCTGTGCAAGTCCTCCTCGGAGAAGCTTGACATCAGTGATCCTGCGGAGGGCAACAATAAGTTCAGTACAAGGTCGAAGAGTAGCAGGACCACGATAAAAGACGCGATGAGAGACGGTCCGAGCAAGGTCCCGTCGGATACTGGGACCAAAGGGATAAGGATGTTCGAGAACATGCCGGCCAGCTTGTCGGACCAACAAGCCTACCGAGAGTTGGCCGGCAGAGTGAAAAGCATAATCGATTTCACGGAAGTCGCTTACCCTGATCTCGTGGGTGGCGATGCTCTCGGGAAAGAAGAGCCGCTGAATCAGAAGGACAGGTGGATCTGTCGCGCTAAGCTTCTCAACTGCGTGGAACGCGGCCTCCATGGTGGTACCCTGATGCAGGAGGTGGTGTACGACCTAGACGCCATCGCCACCAAAATGCCTATCGAGGACTGCAAGGTCGCGTACAAGAAACAGCTGTCCAGCTACGACGAGGTGATGGTGGGGCAACCGGTCGGCCACACCAAGTCCTTGTACTTCTTCTCCGCCTTCGAGAGCGGCAACCTGAGGAAAGCTATTCAGGTACAATTCTGCGAGTGTTTCAAACGCTCGCTAAGTTCCAGCAAACTCTTCCTTCGTTGGTTCCATTCTTGTTGGTCGTAAAACTAGGTAGCTGCATTCTGCTCGAGGTAACTAAATGAAACGAGGGAACACTCTAGTTATAGATGTTCTAGCCACCTTTTCACTCGATGATACTATTTTCTACGTTTTTATCTATGTAATCATCTAGTTTGTTTACTTTAAATGCTGATATATCAGGATTCTAGAATATTCTCGGTGTTCCTGGGAAAACTGTGTGGGTACAATTTGAAATAGTATGAAGGTTAAAAGAATTTAGGAACATCAATGTTTCATTTCCAACTTATTCAAATTACAAAAGGAAGAACGAACTTTTTATTTCCCCGTTTCTTAAAGCTGATGCATAACATTTTTATTTTGCATAAAGCTCCACAGTCTATGTACAGTATTTCATCGATAATTGTCCACAACACGGGTCTGCGGAGGGACAATTATGCCGGAGGGATATCATTGTTTGAGGTTTGCCGAACGTAGAGAAGGACGGCCGAGCTCGAGAGGCCTCGGTCACCGAGAAATGTAAACATACCTAATCCGAATTTCCAACTTCTTTATTAATCATTATTTTTTTATGGGACTTCGATGACCATATTTGTGGCATTTTTCTAATAAAAATGATACCAAATATGATATAATTCCGATTACACAAGTAAATATCATCGGAATTATATCATATTTGGTATGATTTTTATTAGAAAAATGCCACAAATATGGTCATCGAAGTCTCATAAAAAATAATGAATAATAAAGATGTTGGAAATTCAGATTAGTGTGGTCTCACCGATATACCCGAGCCGCATGGTGTCATATTTCTCGGCGACCGAGGCCTCTCGAGCTTCACGGCTCCTCAAGGGTATACTCAAGGGGATACACCCCGCACTAGTGGGGATATCTCAGGGACAATTATATCGGATACATTTGGGACAATTATTGGTGAAATACTGTATGTCGACAAGAGCATTAAAAAAATCTTGTAGATTAATTGAATCGAGTTTTCTACCGGGGGTATTGAGAGGTCGCAAGAAATAGGAAAGACAATGGTGAACCAGCGGCGTTTTTTTCGAATCGGGTCTCTTGTAGATAGGCCTGAGAGAGTTCGATCTGATCCTGACGCCGGACGTGAACAGCGGGTCCAGGCACCAGTGGTTCTACTTCAAGGTGGCGAACATGGACGCGAACGTACCGTACACGTTCAACATCATCAACTGCGAGAAAGCGAACTCGCAGTTTAACTTCGGCATGAAGCCGATCCTGTTCAGCGTGACCGAGGCTGAGCTCGGTAGGCCAGGCTGGGTGCGAACCGGCGCCGACATCTGTTACTACCGCAACTATTACCAGCGGCCGACGAAGGGGAGGAACTACTTCACCATCTCGTTCTCGGTGACGTTCCAGCACGACAAAGATATCTGTTACCTGGCCTACCATTTCCCCTACACTTACACGCAGCTGATGGTCAACATATGGAAGTGGACGAAAAAGGTCCCTCCGAACACCTACTTTCGTGTGGAGAGTCTCTGCGAGACCCTCAACGGAAACGAGAGCCCTTTGTTGACCATCACCTCGATGGACTCCAAGTGCAACCCTGTTCAGGTCGGTACACTCTAAACCAGGTATGGGCGACGCTGGCTCAAAAAACACATGTTGCTACTTCTCCTCTTCGCCTGCTCGGCGAGGCAATCCCCACTACTCCGACTCTCCCTTCAGCACGGGCCCCACGATGCTGCACCTACCCAGTGATGGTATATGGTCTCGGTTTTTTCGCGCATGCGCGGCTAAATGCAGGAACGTATCGTACGTCTTATGTTTGTGGAGAAAGTAGGGGGGAATTGTTATTGGTGGGAAACCGGACAGAAGAGTGCAAGACGACACGACGAGACGACAGTACTTCGAAATTTTGATAAGTTAATGTTAATATATTCGATTTCATAATGGCAACTAGTATTGGAGAAGGAGCTACTTGTCAATTCATATTTGAAAATCGAAAAAAAATTTGCGAAACTATGCGGGGTGACTAAGGTACCCCATTTTAGACCAACTTTGTACCTTACTGGCGCTAAAATCGTCGCGCATGCGCGAGAAAACCGAGACCATATACCATTACTGCACCTACCTGCCGATGCAGCATCGTGGGGCCCGTGCTAAAGGGAGAGTCGGAGTGGACGTGGTGGGGACTGCCTTGCTGAGCAGGCGAAGAGGAGAAGTAGCACCATGTGTTTTTTGAGCCAGCGTCGCCCATGCAGTGATGCCAGAAATGTCAGCTTTTCGCGCATACGTATTCGTGCGTGGCATCAGTACTGTACTAATTTCAAATTTTTGAGAGTTTTTGAAGGCCATGTTGTAAAAATAATGTTTTTATTCAACATTCACATACTTTCTTTACCTAAAAAAGTTCGGATTATACAGGATAACATAATATAAAATTTTATTTTATTCGGCAGAATCTATAAAGAATTCCATTTGTCGCAAGACAAAAGAAAACTGCCAAGAACCTATCCAGTGTCCAAAATAACAAAAATATATTTTCAAATTATATAAATAAACAAGTAAATAAAAAATAACGTCCGTTGTCTTCAAGTTCGTTTATGGCAGTGCTAGGTCCCGGCACGCCATCTAGACGTTTCTCTTTTTTGCGCGTATACGTCACTGGATTCCGCGCGCGCCGCAGTACGCATGCGCGAAAAACTGACATTTCTGGCATCACTGCGCCCATGGCTGCTCTAAACCTTTTGCAGACTCTCAACCCTATGCGGCAGGCATGCTGAGAAAGTGGCTCGCGAGACATTTCGGGTTGTCACCGTGCATAAACGACACCCGAGCAACGCCAACGCGTTTACATTATTATATGTAGTTTACATGTGGA
This sequence comes from Sphecodes monilicornis, assembly GCA_913789915.3. Taxonomy (NCBI): domain Eukaryota; kingdom Metazoa; phylum Arthropoda; class Insecta; order Hymenoptera; family Halictidae; genus Sphecodes; species Sphecodes monilicornis. The sequence continues at coordinate 23,966,628 of OU565287.1, forward strand.
TGCGTCCATCTATCGACCTATCCATCTACAGCAGGCATGTCCATAAGTAGCTCACTTGGAGGCAAATTCGAATGAGCGCGTCTCGCTCCCTGTGGCGGCTATAGTCCTCCGAGCTCCTCAGACCCGGCGGGGGTACATTTTTAATTTTTCAATGCAGCCGCAATTTTGTGTTTGACCAACTTCAATCAGTGAAAAATACAAGTATTTTTTAATACATACATATATATCAAACTTGGTGTCGAATGCTTTTTTTTTATGAGTTATCAAATAGTGCATAACTCGGTACAATTGGTTCAAGGGCACTTTTGACTCTTACCCTGCTAGACTCTTTGTATCAATGCAATGAAACGTTTCCTGTAAAATGAATATATATATTTTTAACATAGTTTTTACATTTTAAATTTTTTGGAAGGTTAAAAAATGTAATTAAAAATAAAAATAAAAATCGCTGCACGGGGACTCGAACGCCAGCTCCAGATTGCGATTCATACGCTCGACGCGGCGGCCGAATTTCAGTTTCGTTTCCATAAAGCAATATGTATATGGAAAGTGCTAAAAATAGATTGAGGCTGGCGCAAGCGCACAAGCAGCGCACACGGCCATAGTAGAGGTACGCTGGTGAGTTTAGCGCGCGAGCGCGTTGGTAAAGGAGCGTAGGGGCAACAGTAGGTCGTAGTGGGGGTATGGTTTAGTACCACGGATTACCACAGTACCAGTGATGCCAGAATCGTGGAACCGAGGAACTTGCCCCTCCGGTGGATTCTCCGGCTGGACCCCCCACTCTGACGTACCGTCGTCGCCTTACGTTGTTTCTTTCTGCGCACTCACGGGGTCGAGGTATGCTTGTGTGTAGCGCGTGCGCAGTAAGAAACAACGTAAGGCGACAACGGTACGTCAGAGTGGGGGGTCCAGCCGGAGGATCCACCGGAGGGGCAAGTTCCTCGGTTCCACGATTCTGGCATCACTGCACAGTACCACGAATCTGGCATCACTGGTTGGTACGGGTCTGAGGGGTCGGAGGACTATGGCCGCCACGGGGAGCGAGACGCGCGGGTGGGAGAAGTAGGCGTCTTCCTCGAATTTGCCTCCAAGTGAGCTACATCTGGACTTGCCTGATCTACAGTACTGCAGCGATACTCCATTTTTCCCCTCCTTTTAATGAGAATGCATACGTTGACGTTGGTTTGGTGTCGTTCATGTGCAGTACTGTTAAGTGGGCGACAACCTTTCTCCCTCTTTGCTGCTACGTTAAACGACTTCCTCTAGTTTTCCTTCAGCTAGTCCGCATTTGTTTGACAATTCTAGAATAGCGTCACACAGTTTCATTGTATTTGAGTGATTACCCAGCACAGACCGTAGACTGTGTGTTGATAATGTGTATCCAGCCATAAACTGCGCGGATCTTCATCGATAAGAATTTGAGAAATACTGGTAACAGTTCAATATTAACCCCTTCCCGTGCCATTTAGCTCGACGAAACTTGGGCCCAAGCGGTAGGCATCGACGAGCGCTAAACAGACCAGACTGATGCTTGTAAACAGTCGCAATACGAACTACAAACTATTGGTGTGTTTTTTACTTTTTGCCAAATCCAGGATTGTTGTGTCGTACTTTCCTCTTTACTACTCTCATCTATAATCATACGCCTTATACGCTTTATGACTGTCACAAACGCGTCACTATCAGAGGATTCGTTATCACTGCCTTCATTTAACATTTTTGTATCTTGCATTTTGAAGGGATTTCTTAAATTTCAATCATTGAACTGCTTCGCAACAGCAACGATAAGAATTGTGACTAACTGTCATGAGTAGACTGCGGATCTTTATGCATTTATAATATGTCGAAATATGCAAAATATATGCACGATGTATGCAAGATATATGCTAAATATATGTATAGGGAATGAATGTACGGATCTGTAAATAGTAATTACTTTATTGTTTTATTTATTATAATTTGAATTACAATATACAACAATAGTTTTTTCTATATTGTTGATTGTAAATTGATACCTCTTGTCTGTTAAAATTAATTTATACGGTGAAGAAGAGCGTTCTACGTCACATGATGTTATAGGGGCATATTTAAATTTACCCTGATGATGTGCCAGAACCTCTAGTGGTCTTTCAACGTGTTCGCCCTTCAAAATCTTGCTTATTTTTAATAATACATTAAAGTGTACATTTCGTTTTAATACAGATTCCATTTTATGTGTAACCTTTTCTCCACAATCACCGGGTATACTTTCTATATTTTCTGTAACTGTAGTTACCAAATCTATAGATTCCGTTAGAGGTAATCCTATTGTTTCCAATTTCTTCATGGCCTCAGGTAACATTTGGAAATGGCTGTGAATGCTTCTTTCGCCGATTTAATTGATCAAGCCTCCTTTTCATCGAACGATTCTAAGACGTCTTTTATTTCTTCTAAATGCGTTGCATAAAAAAATGCTGCTCCCAACCAGGTTCCCCATCTTGTTATTACAGGTTCTGGTGGCAATGGCATATTTTGTAATTTATTTTTATAAATTTCAACGCGTTGTGGTACTTCTAAAAATACTTTTTTAACAGCATATATTAATTTATTAACAGTCGGGAATTGCAGTCGCACTTCCTTAGCAATTCGGTTTAGTATGTACCAAACAGGTTATGTGCAACAAATTTGGCACATCTATCTTATTTATTCTGGCGTAGCATTAAATAGTCGAATATGTACTTATGCAAAATTTATGCATTTATACAAGAAATATGCATTTATGCAAAACATATGCAATATGCAAAATATGCAAAATAAAAAATATATTTTTGTAATAACCCAATCGTGACGTAAATTTCTGTCCAGGTCCGATTGGTCTACCTGTTTTCTATAAAAATATGCATTTGCATAAACATCCGCAGTCTAGCCACGAGGTACTGATAGGAACTAACATTCAGTCACGATCGTAACGGTCAAAAAATCAGTCCGCGAGCTCGGCTTGTTATGTTTACGTTTAGCCCAAGTATCTGGTCGCGAGTCTGACTCGCGATATTCGTGTTTGGGCCAAAATCTTCATCGCGAGTCTGACTCGCTAAAGTACGGGAAGGGGTTAAAAATCGTTAACCCGAAAATTAACTTCCGCATGAAGATCCGCAAACCATGTGACCTGGAAGTTTTGCCTATCAGATTGTCAACGGGAGGTTTGTGATTTTGTTTATCAGAACCGGAAGGTGGTGTTCCTGACTTCGAGGGTCCATCCGGGCGAGAGCAACGCCTCCTGGGTGATGCACGGTACTCTGGAGGCGTTGTTGAGCAACAATGCGTACGCGTCGAGCCTTCGGGATGACTACGTCTTCAAGGTCGTGCCTATGCTGAACATCGAGGGCGTGGTGAACGGTTGGTGAGTAACGTCGATCGCAAAACGTCGCTCTAATCGATTCCGTGAAGGGATATGAATGAATCGTAACACCGGTGCACGTAAGAATGTACTCGTACCTTTATTAATATTCAATTACACAAGTTACACATTCGCGGCGTGTTTACGCAATGATATCCGATGATCCACGGTGACACGATCACATATCGTAGCGATTAAAGAATCATTTCGAAACTACGCGTGCGTCGGTTGCCGTACGTCTGGATGACCGAAACGTTTCCAAGCCGTGTCTCTATCTTTCCAACCGGAGGGGATCCATGGATCCCGTTCGTACATCGGCGAGAGAGATCGACGAACGATCCCCTCTCCCGTATCCGAACAGGGATCGCAGGCAGGATCGATCCACCGCGAAACGTTCCATCTTGCAGACGTACGGATGAACGTTACCTAAGATGATTACTTCGATACGTGTGCCTGTTTGTGCGTGTCTGTTTGTGTGTATGTATGTGTGCGTGTGACGATGATCGGTGGCGCCGGCGGACTCCCAACCCTACACCAAAAGATGAGTCCAGCTAGCAATGCTAATGATAACAGCTCAGCTCGCCCGGCCGCGTTTTTCTTTCCGTTCTACCGTTGATGCCTGAGATCCCAACGCGGACGAGTTCTCGCGCGTTCGCGTTCAATTGTCTACGAGCTACGAATCAGCGAACAGATATAATAAGAGATTTGTATGACTCCGACGATAGAAGTCGGCCGAAGGTGAGAAGGATCGATTGCGCGCGATGCGATTTGATATGATATGATTCGATTCGATGCGGTGTCGCCAGATTAACATTTGTCTCCCAGTCTGCCTTACCCCTTCTACGACGCTATTTCCCCACTCCCCGGTGATGAGCATCCCTACTCTTCCGCTCACGCACGTGACGTGATGCGCGTACCCAATTCGTGTCGCTTCTGCGTCTGCGTCGTGACCAACCCGGTAATGGCAGAGAGAGGGGTCACTGTATTCCCCTCAATTTCCCCAGTCTGGCAACACTGGCCAACATGTAGATACGCGTCCGCCAGCGCCACGGGTACGTGCGATTAAGGACCGATCGCGTAAATGCCCCTGCGAGAAACGATGTCGGCTCTCTGTCGTCGAGAGTCCACGGCAGGAGGGAACCGTCTCTTACGAATTAGAACGTTTCCTTGAGCAAATTGTCCACAAATATGACAGGCTATAACGTGTGTGTGTGTGCGCGCGCGTTTTCGAACGATCCCGAACATCTTTTGTTTCTCCGCCGAGTGGGAGTCCCGACGAAAGGGTATCCAAAACGAGCACTACCGCGCGAGTTCCTTCGATCAGAACGAATGATGAGACGATGAAAGGTGCGAACGGCCCCACCGGCGATGAGACCGTTCGCGAGGTGACACGATATACACATGATAAGAACGTACATAATACATCTAGCTTCTCGGATCTCCCTCTACCGTTCTCTGTTCACTTATCCACGAATAAGGCTGTGTCCCAATTGAACGTCGCGGCGACAACATCGTGGCTTTTTCGACCGACCAACGGAAACATCCAAATAGGATTATCGATATCGAAACCAACCTTCTCTTTGTCGTATAACGTACAATTTCGCGAAGTTTATTCATTTCTGAAGTCTAGCGAAGCCTGTTTTATGACAAATTTCATCCTGGTATCGTACACACGTCTGTTGTCTACCGTACAAGCTTTCCTTCGATCGTTATCCTTTGCGTTCGCTGATAACACATGCTTTATATGTATATAAATACTTTCGCCAAGAAAATACAATCCCGACTTCGTCAAAGACATCTTGGAAACTAAACATGGTCGGGAACATGGTGTGACGATCGGTCGCGTCGTTGTTGGACTGTTCGGTGGCCGCGCGACGTGCAATTAGGACGTTTAGCGAGAAGACGGTGTCTAAAGTGTTTAAAGCGTTACTTGGACGGAGGATCTAATACTTTGCCGTTGGTGCGCACTTTAATGTTGTACCTGTAGGCCGGTTCCGCCTCCGGCAGGATCGTGCTGCTGTCGTCGTCCTGGTCCTTCATCATCGACAGTTCGGCGGCCGCTGGGTCCGGATGGTCGTTGACATAGTAATCCTGCACGCTATCGTAAGGGCCGACGGTGTGGGCGTCCTCCAACCCGTTGTTGGGCGATTCGGTCTCCGACTGAGCCTCGAGATAGTCCGGAGACTCGCGGTGCTCGAGCTTCATGTCGGAGGAGGAACGCAAGGACGAACGGTGAATCTCGCGGGTCTGCAGTCCCTCGAACACGTTCTCCTTCCTCGCTTGTGGGGCGGGGCTGTCGGTGAACAGGCTCGTGATGTCCGGCAGATGGTCCGGCCTGGTGTTGTCCAGTTCGCCGTTCGTCGGTTCTTCGCGGATGTCCTCGGTGACAATCGGCGAGGACGTCGACTGCGCGATCGACGGCTGCCTGTCGGATGCGGAAACGGCCGTGGTGATCAGCCTGCTGACGACCGGGTCTTCAGGTGGTTTCTCGTCGACGACGGAGCTCCCATCCTCTTCCGGTGTTTGATTCTCGTCGGTGTTCTCCTCCTCGCGCGCCCCGTCGCTCGTCACCAAACTACTCTCCTCGTGGTCGTCGACCTGGTCGTCGCTGGCTGGCGCCGAGGTGGTTGTTATGTAGGGTCTGCGATTTCTGGAAATTGGTGGCAGGACTGAAGGCGCCTGGCGGCTCGGGGGTCACCGACGAAGCCATAGATCTTCGAACGAAACAGGAAGGAAAGACTTCCCTCGTTCGTGGTGCGGGGGCTCGTTGCTGGTTTGTTCATTACGGGGGCGGTTTCGAAATTCTGTCAGTGGGCGTGTCTGGCGGCGCAGGCATGGGAGAACGATGGTTTTTCTTTCGAAAGAGGAGCTTCCAGACCCGGAGTCAGCCTCGTTGGGGTACGTTTACGTCGGAGCTGCGATAGAAGCTAGTGGAAAAAGTTCGGGTTGAGCGGCGGTGAAATCCGGTCGTCTAATAAGCTCTACTCGCTTCATCGATATGAACGCATCCATTGGAAAACGGTGGAATGTATTTCGCTGATCCAATACGAATGTATCATAAATATGAAGCCATATCAACGATGATAAAATGAAAGGAGAATAAAGGAAGAAACGTTTCATCTTCGCGGAAACAGCCCTCGGATCGTCGTTTTGCTTCTTTCTTCCTCCTTTCGGTCTACGAATGTTAATGTCAACGCTTACCGTTCACGATACGGCTTCAGCCACAAGTATTTGTAAATTGCTCCAACGTAAACGTACCCTTGGGGTACAGAGCAGACCTTGACTAATGTTTCATGTCTACACAGGCTCCCGATCTCGGATCCATGCCCGCGCCTGCTGTGATTGTATTAGCGGTGTTAGTCGCGTGTGGTGTTAGAAGCGTTATGCAGGAAAAAGTCTGGAACCACTACCAGTGTACAGGGTGTTTCGTCAGAGCGCAATGAAAGACCCTGTCGGCTTTATATTAGTGCGTTCAGTGGTGTCCACACTTTTCCACGCGTGTGCGCGCGTGTGTCGGTGTGTCCTGACGTTTGCGAGAAGCGAGAGAAGCCGTTACATATTAATTCCAAGCTGCGACGCCTAATGGCGTCGCGTTCCCCAACTAGACCAACATCTATTTTACTTTCTCATCATCCCAGAGAAGCGTTATCATCGATCGTTTCTGTGGACTCGCACGAGTCGCACGGCGAAAAAGAATCTTGCGCGCTTCGTCGGACCGTGTGTCTCGATGCACAAGAGGTGCACGCGACCTCTTCGTTTGCACGAGAGAGACCCACTGGTTTTCGCGATGGACGTTTCGCCAGCCGACGTCCTCGGCGAAACGTACAACCAATTATCGCGAACTTGGGCCGACGGTGCACCGGCAATTACCTCTGCGCGCCATGTCGGTCTTATCGGGAATGACTGTACTGCGTTTCAGGTTTCAAATTCTTTCTCGTCCGTGCGCCATCGGCGTCCATCTCTTGGAGGGACACTCATCGAAGGTCCTCCGAAAGTGCCCCTCCAACCTCTTTCTCCTTCTCTCTCACCGTCTCGGCAGGTTCGTGTATTTCTGTGACAAGTATTATCTCACCTCTTACCCCTGAGTCGCAGAGACTGGAATGCTGCCGTAGTTGTAGTAGTAGCATCTTGTCTGCTCGCAAATAAAGTCCTTGACCAGGGTGCAGTCCTGCGCCTCCCAGGCTAACGTCGGTGCAACCATCGCGACGCAACCGTCCGCGCTTCCGCTGTCGCCGCTGAAAACCACGCGATTTCCGGTTCTGAATTTTCTGTTGGCACGGCGCGGCGCACGCCGACCGAGGAACTTAATGACATTTTCTCACAACTACATGTTCTTGCGCAATTCAAAACTTATATACATTTTTACACAATTGTACAAAAGAAATGATGTATAAAAGGTAGCAAAGTTTGTGAAATTCTGTGACTTTTTGAGACGTAAAAGACGCACCTTGCCGAACATTCAGAATTTTACACTGACAATTTTTAATAGACGATGAAGGAAATTATTAACCCTTAGCACTCGAATGGCTACTCTGAAGGGCCACTAAAAATTGTCATACTATGATTTAAAACAATTTCTGCATTACTATGCTTGTAGTTAAGAAGTTTTATGCATTTATACGATTTAATAAACCCACTAAACAGAGAAATAAATTTCTATTTAGTTCCTACATCTTGCAATGAGTACGAACAAATTCTGTACTAATTTCAAGAAACAGGAATTTTTTGACTCCTTGTCACTATTTGAATAACATATCAATACCCTTAGGTTCATTGAATCTTTTCACTATTTTGTATGTTGCTGATTTTGGCTACGAGTGTATAAAATCCGCAGTCTAGTAATACACTTACGAATGAAGTTTTTGGATTAAAACATCTTCGCGTACAAATGGTAAAATAGAATTGTTGAATCATCTTTAAGAATGTCACTAAATTTCTCGATCAGAACCAACATGCGTCGGGATTCGTTCACCGAGTCGGCGCACGTGTTTCCGGGTGAGGATACGCGAGGAACACCAACAATTATCGTTCGTGACGGCGAACGTCGTGTCTATTGTCTTTTCGGTCGAGACGGCCATCTTTGTCCGCGCGGATTCTTGACACCTATTTCCGGTACCGCGACACCTTGCGACCCTCACGGGTTCAGGGACAGGTGCGTGTCTCCTTTCGAAGACTGGCCACACCTTTCTAATAATCTCGCGGAGCGCTTTGACCTCGACGAGATTTGTTCAAGATATTCATTGATTCCAGAAAGTATTGGCACAGTCATCATTTCCGTAAAAGAGAATCGTGCAGCGATCAATCTGAGATCGATTTTAACACATTATCTACCGGCAATTATTCCATCATTTTTGGAACTGTATGGTCCATGGCCGAGGATTTTTTAATAGATCCTTCAACAGCAACAGAAACTTCAATCACAAAACAACAACTTACCCTCACTAACGTGGTCTAATAACTTCATTTGGGATTATCGTGTAAAAGAAGATTTTTAAGCTTCCATTTGGTACAATTATTCCGGTTGATAATGTGTTAAGTTTGAAGCCTCTACACGATCTATCCACTGTATCACGTTCGCTACCAACGTCACAGATATGTGACGTTCACAATATCGCAGAGTTTACTGAAAGACAGTCGAATTAATTTTATACAATATGTTGTTTAAAGTCCTAGTACACGGCATAATATTCAGAGAATTCATGATTTTCTTCTGCTAAATTGTTTTAATATTTCATAAAGGAGATACGTTGTATTTAATAAAATATTTTAACAGAGAAGGCAAGCAGTAAAATAAAATCTAGTAGCGAACGCGACATACCTATTCCATATTTTCGATTTAATTTCTCATGTAGAATCATCCTCTCGAATAAAATTCTCTCTATTTTGGAAATCCTTCCAATAAAATACTATTTTTAAAATAGACTATTGCTTATTTATTATTTGAAATACTATTTTACCCAGCTCTGGTTGCAATTGTGTACTCCACGAAGAGAAGCTATCGGTCGTGTCTTGAGACGGGTTTATCGCGAGCGAGGTTGGGAATCCTTCCAATAAAATACTATTTTTAAAATAGACTATTGCTTATTTAGTATTTGAAATAGTATTTTACCCAGCTCTAGTTGCAATCGCGTACTCCAAGAAGAGAAGCTATTGGTCGCGTCTTGAGACGGGTTTATCGCGAGCGAGGTTAGGAAACCTTCCAATAAAATACTATTTTTAAAACAGACTATTGCTTATTTAGTATTTGATATTGGAATTTTACCCAGCTCTGGTTGCAATTGTATACTCCACGAAGAGAAGCTATCGGTCGTGTCTTGAGACGGGTTTATCGCGAGCGAGGTTGGGAATCCTTCCAATAAAATACTATTTTTAAAATAGACTATTGCTTATTTAGTATTTGAAATAGTATTTTACCCAGCTCTGGTTGCAATTGTGTACTCCACAAAGAGAAGCTATCGGTCGTGTCTTGAGACGGGTTTATCGCGGGCGAGGTTGGGAATCCTTCCAATAAAATACTATTTTTAAAATAGACTATTGCTTATTTAGTATTTGAAATAGTATTTTACCCAGCTCTAGTTGCAATCGCGTACTCCAAGAAGAGAAGCTATTGGTCGCGTCTTGAGACGGGTTTATCGCGAGCGAGGTTAGGAAACCTTCCAATAAAATACTATTTTTAAAACAGACTATTGCTTATTTAGTATTTGATATTGGAATTTTACCCAGCTCTGGTTGCAATTGTATACTCCACGAAGAGAAGCTATCGGTCGTGTCTTGAGACGGGTTTATCGCGAGCGAGGTTGGGAATCCTTCCAATAAAATACTATTTTTAAAATAGACTATTGCTTATTTAATATTTGAAATAGTATTTTACCCAGCTCTGGTTGCAATTGTATACTCCACGAAGAGAAGCTATGGGTCGCGTCTTGAAACGGGTTTATCGCGAGCGAGGAATCGATGGGGTTTGGTTACCTTTCGCGAGCTACTCGTTGAGGCTCGGTGCCAGGTGGAACGTCGGCGGGTCTGTTGCCAGGTCGCCTGAGCATGTAGTCGAAGGTGGCGTTGAACGGCAGGCCTGTGCTCATCCAGAGGAACATGTCCGTGCCCAGCTTGTTGCCCGATGTCCAGAAATCGTACTTCACGTAGCCGGCGTTCTTCAGGTACTGCGTCATCGTGTCGGCCTTCTCCTTCGTCTCGAAGGAGGCCAGTTGGAGGCCCAGCGAGCGACAGTACTGATACGCCAGGAAGTAGTTCAGCTCGGGACTGTACGGGTTCATCCTCGAGACGAAGTACTGCACGCCGTCCAGCTGGATCGTCGTGATCCTTTGAGCTGCAAATTGGTCTTAAGTGATTCGTGGCCCGATTCGCTTCGCGGACGAATTCCTTCGAATGAACCGACTCTCTCTCTCTCTCTCTCTCTCTCCCTCTCTCTCTCTCTCTTTTAGCAGCCTCTGCTCGACCCACCGAGTCCCGAGCAATCAAACAAGAGTTTTACATATGACGATCATTGCTGGTGTAGGACACCTCGTTTCAACAGTGCGAGGAGGACTCGAGGGCACAATTGTACTCGTACAGTTGAGTGTACAAAAACTAAAAGGACTGAGAGTATTTTAAAATTCTGGATATCCCCTTTCGTAATTGCAACGTGACATTAATTACCAGACTGCATAATGGAAAAGAAAAATTTTCCATCTGAATTGCAAACTACTGGAGTGAACTAAAAATTTATTTTTCTTCTTAATGGCTCGAAATTGATAGTATTTTTTAGTTCTTCTAATGTTTTTACTGTTTGATATTACAGCTGTATAGTTTGTACATAACTGCCTTAACACTAGAACTACCAGACCAGTCAAAATGACTGGTTCTTAATTTTTTCTTTTACAAATATTGAAAGTATAAATGTGTTTTCAGGAATAATTTTTTTGTACAGTTCTCTATCGAAGTACATATTAAACAAAAGTTGCACAAAATCTGAATAGATACATAATTGTCGTTATTATAAGGCAACATACACAAGCCGCGTTTAGTACTTTATGATTTCGGCGCAAGGTTCGATCATATCACCACGTTGACTGCCAGGCGCATTTCCATGGTTTGCCCAAGGCGCCAAAGTGAATTTTTCATTATGCGATGCATATTATGTTGAAATATTATTTGCAGCAAATAAAATGAGTTATAAAATCATGCTTGAAGCATTTTTCGTGCATTAATTTCTTCAAACCATTATAGTAACAATGGTATTATTGAAAAATTTATCAGTATCCATATTTACTCTAATTATGTACTTTTATTATTTGCTGCGTCGTCGGTCACCGGTGGCCCCCATGTCAGTCAACGTGTTAATTATACTACGCGCAGTGTAGATAGGAATTTGAATGAAACAACATCTATAAAAATAATTCCGTAATGGGAGAGCAGAAGAGCATCAGCCAGAACAACTAGTTGTGCAAAAAGATCAAGTGCATAACATGTTCCGTCCTATTAGACTTACAAAATATTGTATATTCTATTCGCTTTAAATGCATTCATCGTTTTTCGAAGACGATGGTTTGTTAATTTTAGAATTAGACATGTATATATTCAGATCGGTGCGTCGCGTCGGTGACATCATCGTCGCGAGGATCTATACAGGTGTCCCAACGATTCACCGGGGCACAAAAGCGATCTATCGAAGATGGCGGGGCCCGGTGACGGTTGAACAAAGAAGGAAATTCCTTTCTTGCCCCTGTATTATCTCATCGAGGCACGTCCCTCTACCGTTGACTTCCGACCGGGCCGCAAATGGCAGTCCCAGACGCGGGAAAAATCATCCGGTGAATCCTAATCTACCCGGTGTCCCGTTTCAGCGTTGTCGCGTGGAACCGTTACGCGCGTCGCCGACTATTAAATAATCTCATCGGTATATCGATGCTCCGAATTATAATTTTCGTGTTTGTCCCAACATACAACCCCACATATCAGTGTAATTTCTTTCGATCGAAATGAATTATATTGATAAATCTGATTTCGGCGATAGGTTCGATCCTATACGATCCGATAGGATCGAACCTTGCGCCGAAATCAGATTTATCAATATAATTCATTTCGATCGAAAGAAATTACACTGATATCATGGATGGCGAAACGTTTACAAACAACCAGACATTTTTGCGTCAATGTCAAGAATGTTTGGTGTGGAAACCGTTAAAATTCTCAAGGACTGATCTTACACGAAATTGTCTGTAGCTAAGATAAATAACAAAAAACTCTTTCTTTTAACACTAGAACTACCGGACAAGCCAAAATGACTGGTTTCTAAATTTTTCTTTTACAAATATTGAAATTATAAAAATGTTTTCCGGAGTAATGTTTTAGTGAAATTCTCTATTAGAGTACATATTTAAACAAAAGTTGTACGGAATTTGAATAAATGCATTCTTGTCGTTATTAGAAGGCAATATACACTAGTCGCGTTTAGTTCTCGGTAGTTCTAGTGTTAAAATGTAGATCCAACAACATTATTCCTACATAGGATCAAACCTTGCGCCGAAATCAGATTTATCAATATATAACCCCACTTTCGAAGTCTCTCTCGTTCAAATGAACTATCTTCGTTCTGAACACTACCCAATTGATTGCGTGTACAATTTTAAAAAGTGAGATCAGAAATAGTGAAAACAAAAACAATTGAAAACTGTAATTCTAATGTCCCTCGGATTTTTTCAGCGCCCGACGAAAGAATCGTACTCCTACTGGAGAATTCGAGTTCAAAAATGAATTGTTAGTCGAGCACCACAGGCAGGAGTTGGTCGAGCACCACAGGCCCTCAAACTTAATTTGCGACGAAAAGGAGACTTTACTGGCAGAACTCGCGTTTTTCACTTGCATGGACTCTTATCGGGCTTTTTGGCAAAGCTGTCTCTTTGTCCGACTTGTAATTTTAGGGAGTAATTTTGTAATTTTATTAGATTGTCCCATAAGTTCGTGCCGCGGGTTGAAAAATATTTTAATGCAAAACCACAGAAATTTTACAGTGACGGTGTAATATCTTTACCAAAAAAGTGGGAAGAGGTTGTAGAGAAGGTGGTTATATTTTCTCGTTGACTTTGAAAGTACGTTTCAAATATTAATTGTAAAACAGTAAACGGCACGAACTTATGGGACGACTTAATACTTATAATTTTCTTCCTAAAATTACAAGTCGGACAAAGACACAGCTTTGCCAAAAAGCCCGATAAGAGTCCATGCAAGTGAAAAACGCGAGTTCTGCTAGTAGAGTCTCCTTTTCGTCGCAAATTAAGTTTGATGCCCTGCAGTGCCGGTGCTCGACCATGTCTCGACTAACTTTTGCTACTCTACAATTCATTATCTCGCCGGTGTGCTCGTGTTGGTGAATACTTCTTCCCGTGGTGATCGTTCATAGTGAACGTTGTTTACGAAGCCATAGCAGTAGCTGTCGAGCACGGGACGCGTGTGCAGCGCTGAATCATTGCCTCTAACGCGATTTTAATTTACCTTTGCCTGTGTACACTTCACTGACGCGGTCCGTTTCAGCCGGAATGGCCACTCGGTGGTTCTCGCGCTCCGTCGCGAGGGTTCGTTGAACTTGTACGGTTATTTGGTTAACAGTACTCGTGAATTATGACCCGTTTTGACCCCCGAACAGCCTCGAGACCAACAGTCTTTTATTAATTGCCCCTTGTCGCCGAAAACTGGCCTTGCCACGGAATTTCTGACGATCGAGGTTTGTCGAACAGACTGGATTTAATAGCCTTTTTGCAATAACAAAAAGCAAATTAAATAGGAGGCAAAATTACTTAAAGTTTCAGACTGCCGTGACGTTTTACCGAAGAACGTTGAGGAAATCGTTAAACAGATATCTGAGCCGACGATTGTACATTGTACAAAGACTGGTTATAAATGCCCTCCGCTGCGGTATCATAGCTGATGAGTAGTCTGCGGATTTTCATTCTTTCATTCAATTCTATTATTAGAGACCGATGTTAATTAAAATTATATTTTCTCTTTTAACACGTTAACTGATCGGCACATCCGTGGCCAATTTCCCGGAAAAATGTGTTGATTCCGTCAGATCAATCGGCGCAGCCGGCTGCAGCGACGATCATGCTGTTAATTAAAGGTGGTCGGCCATCTAAGAGTGCAACGACATCGGACAAACATCGACAATACTACCTACCAGAAGAATGAAAAAGGGAAAAACTCGAATGTTGGATGCTGCGCTGTTACCCATAACAAGACGCGTTTCTATTAAAATTGGTATTCCTCGGCTCGTATTAAACTCTTCGCTTATGAGTTATTTCTGAACTCTCATCCGCTGCTCGTATCAATTCGACACATTTCTCTCTAATCCTGACCTTGACTTACTAATCCTAAAATGACTTTTTCATTTTATAAGCTGAATAATCTTATTTTAAACTCATCTCGTTTCGTTTTCGCTTCGGATTCGTTTTCGAAAAAATTGAGGTTATAAAGTTGATTTAACCGTTCCTCTATTACATTGATCTTTTATAGTTATATCGATTTTAGATCAATGGATAAAATAAGTTGGGAACTCGAGAGACGGTTGAACGTTTGTTTCAAAGCACATAGATGGAAATAATGCACATTCAAAGAAATGATTTCCGATATTGTTTGCTATACTTATGAATTTACCGCTAAACCTGCCAAGCACAAAACATATAAACGTGAAACGCCTTATACAAGTGAGAAGATTTAATTTACTTAAACTCTCTGTACGGTTTTCATTACAATATCTGCTTAACACGTTGACTGCCAGGCGCATTTTCCATGGTTTGCCCAAGGCGCCAACGTGAATTTTTCATTATGCGATGCATATTTTGTTGAAATATTATTTGCAGCAAATAAAGTGAGATATAAAATCATGCTTGAAGCATTTTTCGTGCATTAATTTCTTCAAACCATTATAGTAACAATGATATTATTGAAAAATTTATCAGTATCCATATTTACTCTAATTATGTACTTTTATTATTTGCTGCATCACCGGTCACCGGTGGCCCCCATGGCGCTGTAGCCAAGTCGAGTGCCGGTCACCGGTGACCCCCATGGCAGTCAACGTGTTAATCATCATAAAAGGTCGAAAATAATGTAACAATATCCCTAAGTCCTTCTGTCTTTTCAAATTTTGTTTTTAACGTCTTAATTTCGGCCATAAACGCATAAAATCTTCAGTCTACAAATGAGCTTCTGAAGCCTCGTGGAGTTTGATTTAAGCTCCCTTGTCTCATCCAAGAACCCAGATTGGCATAAGTTAGATGATCGCTCATAACGCTCAGATTTTCGTGCTTGCATCTAATCTTCAAAAAATTTTCCACGGTTTTCCAATTACCGAAGGATACGATAAATGGCGAATCGAAAGGATTAGCGTGTTGATTGATAAATTTGAAAAATGACGGGACACTCGCGAATCATGGGATCTGATCGTTTCAGAGAACAACGAACAGGAAGTATCGCGTTAATTCACGAACCATCGCGAATCGCGAAGTGACTAGAACTCTCGGACGAATTAAAATCGCCAGCGCGAGAGCGTCCGCAGGGTGCGTTCGGTGTAAAAATGTTCCGGATCGCGAAGCCGGCGGCGCAGGTGGCGGTAAACGACCTGCAGGCCTTGAGATGTCTGCCGCCAGTGTTCCCGCGAAAGAAGACAGCCGCCAGACGCTGCGGATCGCCATTGCGTTCAGGAATTATGCCACTTGCACCGCAATTAACCGGACCCCTATGGTAACGCGACAGTCCCGACGCGTTCGCCGAATGCAAATCGCCTAAACGCCCGCACAATATTCGCTGCAATAACCGGGATTTCAAATGGAAATCCTGTTTCATCGAACCGGCGTTCCACCTGTTCGAGTTCTGTGTCGCGAGAGGAATAATCGTGAGATCCAGGGACCGCGGAGGAACGATCGAGAACGACGGACAAAATCGATCTAGCAGTCGCGTGCGTGATCGATGACCGCCAGTTTCCTTCTCGAACTTTAAATGCGCCGGATGTTGGGAAATAAAACTGCGAAAATCGAACAAAGTCGGGTTAACGAGCATGGAAAACACGGTGTACACGGTACCACGGGACAAGCCAGGGATCGTCGAAGGACCCTTTGAAGAGGAAGCTATCTGGCAGACGTCCAACGAGGAAAGCCTCGAGATAATTGACCAAACAGTCGGCAAACCGTGCAGGCAACTCGACTGGCCGACTCCGAGTGCAATATATTTACTCAACAACCGAGTAAAGGTTCTTGAAGCGACTCGAACGTTCCGACTGCGACACTACTTTATTTAAAAACGCTAAGAACGTCTGAATGAAAAATTCTCTCAGCTTTATTGAGCCCCTGAATCTTGACGCAGCACGGGAGAGAACTTATTTTATAGTCCCCCGAGTGTTTCGTTTTATAACCTTTTCTAACAAATTTCGAGTTTTCCTATAGCAAAACGATCGGAACCCAGGAGTACTCGCATTGAAAGAAAAGTCTACGGTTCTCCAATTAGTAACGAGGAAAAACGACGAACGGTCATTTTCAAAGATTAACACGTCGGCCTGGCAAATTCGGAAAGAGAAAGCCGCGTTCCCACGGAGCCTAGGGATCGGATCGAACGTTGGAGCGAAATGCGGTTGACGGCAGTGTCGAGCGGGTTAAAATCCGATATACGCGAATAATATTCGAGTGCTCGGAATGTTTGGTACGCACCTGAGGCGAAGGCCGCGACGGCCAGCAGCAGCAGTAGAGCGATCTTCATGTTACCGTGTGTCGATTAATCGATCAAGCAGCCGTTTCCGTTTCCGACTCTCGGAATACACCGGATGTTAGTGTTAGGGTCGCGTTCTCGGACTGGCCTCGCGCTGCGCTGTGGGCCCCCTTAAGAGTCTTCTGCCCGGATCCCAGAGGAGGGGGTCGTTGAAGATGATTCACTGGCTAACCTAGAGCAGGACGAGCGAAGAGCGAAGCAGCCCACGAAGGGACGCGGGCACGAGCGGGACAGCGAAACAGCGACTGGGGATACACGGGACGAACCGAAATGTAATCGACTCGGTCTCGTCCTCTTCTTCTGCTTTTGCCAAAGAGCGGCGTGGAAAGAAAGGTGGCAGGATCCGCCGCGGCAGAAAACGAGTGAGAGAAACGAAAAAAAAAAAAAGAACGAGGAACGCCGCGCGTTTGTAACGTTCGAAGAGGACGACGACGACGATGATGATGATGCGGTGCGTTCGTTGACACGGCTACGCTTGAACTTTGCTCGCCGGCGATCGGCCAGCAAAAGTTACCGCCGAACAAAGGCTCTCTCTGCTCGATCGCCGAGGATCGGAGATTTCTTGAAATCGTATCGTCGTGTTATCGCTGCGCAAAAGCAAAACTGAGGACCGTAGGATCGCGCGAGAACCACTTTGACAAGATGGAAGCCAAGAGGTGATCCGAGCGAGGATATCGAAGAGTTAGACGATCGGTGCGTTTCCGAGCGAGCGCCCGGCCAGTTTACGAGGAGGCAGCGCGCGAGGATCGTTTCTTGGGGAATCCACGAGCACCAATCTATTTGGAGTGCCCGTCCACGCTATTAATAACGTGGTCCTGTCATTTAGTTTGTTTTTGCGTCGAACAGAACCGAGCCGGGCAGAATCTTGCCGCGCCGCGGCGTCCCTTCACGGTCTTCATCGTCCTGAATGGAATCGTATCGACGCCGGCCGCGCAAAAACGACGCCCAGCCTCAAGGTAGACTTCATTTCTGAGCGTGCCCGCGGACGCGTTGCCGCACCGCGCCGCGTACCATCCCTCAAAATCCTCGGGATCGCGAACGACGTCGTTAGGCTGCTGGTTAAGGTCGTCGGCCATCTAACAGCGCGACGCCTGGACGCCGTCCGACCAGCAATCGCATTATTTATACGTGTTAAGTCATCGCACAAACAACATCGTATTTTCTTCCAAAAAGAAAGGAGAGATTGCAAACACCATTTCTATATTTCGCGTACCGTCTTCGCGACGTTTTCTCGCATTTACCACATTATTTACCGGCAATTATTTCATCATTTTCGAACGTCCATGGTCCATGGCTAAGGATTTTTTAATGGATCTTTCAGCAGCAATAGCAATTTCCACCGTAAGCCAACAAGTCAGCCTCAGTAACGTAATCTAATTATTTCGTTTGGGATTATTATCTAAAAGAAGATTTTTCAGGTTCCGGTAGATAAAGTGTTAAAACTTAGTTGCACTGACTTTTCTAACACTAAACCTACTACGATCAAATGACCGGTTCCCTATTTCACTTAATTGATTTCTTTATTTAACACTTAACCTACCAACTACAAAACAAATGAAAGTGAAACGCTTTATATAACTGAAAAGATTGAATTTACTTAAACTTTTTACGGTTTTCATTATAATATGTGCTTAAATAAAGAAGTCAATTTAGTCATTTCCTATGAAAACGTTTCTATAATTTCAATAAATGTGGAATAGATAAGCGGTCATTTGACCGTGGTAGGTTTAGTGTTAACACGTTGACTGCCATGGGGGTCACCGGTGACCGGCACTCGACTTGGCTACAGCGCCGTGGGGGCCACCGGTGACCGGCGACGCAGCAAATAATAAAAGTACATAATTAGAGTAAATATGGATGCTGATAAATTTTTCAATAATACCATTGTTACTATAATGGTTTGAAGAAATTAATGCACGAAAAATGTTTCAAGCATGATTTTATAACTCACTTTATTTGCTGCAAATAATATTTCGACATAATATGCATCGCATAATCAAAAATTCACGTTGGCGCCTTGGGCAAACCATGGAAAATGCGCCAGGCAGTCAACGTGTTAAGCAGATATTGTAATGAAAACCGTACAGAGAGTTTAAGTAAATTAAATCTTCCCACTTGTATAAGGCGTTTCATATTTATATGTTTTGTGCTTGGCAGGTTTAGCGTTAAATTCATAAGTATAGCAAACAATATCGGAAATCATTTCTTTGAATGTCCATTATTTCCATCTATGTGCTTTGAAACAAACGTTCAACCGTCTCTCGAGTTCCCAACTTATTTTATCCATTCATCTAAAATCGATATAACTGTAAAAGATCAATGCAATAGAGGAACGGTTAAATCAACTTTATAACCTCAATTTTTTCGAAAACGAATCCGAAGCGAAAACGAAATGAGATGAGTTTAAAATAAGATTATTCAGCTTATAAAATGAAAAGGTCATTTTAGGATTAGTAAGTCAAGGTCAGGATTAGGGAGAAATGTGACGAATTGATACGAGCAGCGGATGAGAGTTCAGAAATAACTCATAAGCGAAGAGTTTAACACGAGCCGAGGAATACCAATTTTAATAGAAACGCGTCTTGTTATGGGTAACAGCGCAGCATCGAACGTTCGAGTTTTTCCCTTTTTCATTCTTCTGGTAGGTAGTACTGTCGATACTGGTCCGATGTCGTTGCGCTCTTAGATGGCCGACCACCTTTAATTAACAGCATGATCGTCGCTGCAGCCGGCTGCGCCGATTGATCTGACGGAATCAACACATTTTTCCGGGAAATTGGCCACGGATGCGTCGACGTGATCGTCGCTCCCTTCGAATCCATCCGGATTTCCTCTGAGCCCGGCGACGTTATAAATTCCATCGGCCGGCCGTTAATTACTCGGACAGGCTGGCACGGTCCCGCGTGGAATCATCGGGCATCATCACGGCGAGCACCGGAGCTATCCGTGCGCGCGCCACACTGAATATACAGGTTGTTTGGCAACGGTTGCGAAAATATTTAAGGGATGATTCTTCAGGAAATGGAAGACGAGATCTAGAGGCAAAAGAATTACGATTTCAGCTTCGTTTTTAACCCTTTGCACTCGGAAGTATTTTAACTCCATAACCAAACTTTTCTTTTCGATTAAGAATATTTCAGTTCTATATGATTTTTATCATTTTGAAGAAATGAAACTGATAGAATACCTTATAGAATACTTAAATGTTTGGTAACTAATTTATTGAATATCAATTTAATAATGTAAACAATATTTTGAATAATGGTATAGCAATTTTTAGTGGTGCCTCAGAGTCACCACTCGAGCGCTAAGGGTTAAACCGTGAACACGTTCACAGTCACAGATATGTAACACAATCTCGCAGTTTACTTGAAAATAGTCTAATTAATTTAATACGCTTTCGTTGTTTAACGTCATAGTAAGCAGCATAATATTCAGAGAGTCCATGACTTTCCCCTAATAAAGTGCTTTACTATTTTATAAAGGAGGTGGGTCATTCCACGCGAAGTTGGACACTTTTCTGAGTAAGTTCTCGGATTTCGTTCAAATTCGAATATGTTGTTGTCTTTAGTGATATATGAACGTGTGTCGAATGGTTTTTCGTTAATTTGAGAATTTTTGGTATTACAGACCACCAAAGTGCCAACCTTTTTTCAATAAATTATAACGGCTGAACTAACAAACAAATAAAAATTATATCTTAGATGCTTATAGTGAAGATATAAGAGTGTCTAGTAAAAATTATATCACTTGAACAAAATGTTCCTTTCGACATTAATTTTGGATTTGTTTTGAACAAATGGAGCGACGCGATGGAAGAATCCCCATGAAAGTCGGTGCGCAGATTCACGCCATGCCGATGCGCAAGGAGGTTTGAACCGGTTCCCTTGTTAAGCCTTTGGCGCCGTCTATTCTTATTCTCCGGTCTCTTTCCGTTGCTTAGTTTTTTCCCCCCATGCCCTCTATCTGCCCTCCCCCATTAACGGAGGTGGTATCTTCGACGTCCGAGAGAAAAACGTATAATCGTTTCGCAATCGTTTAAACGCATCCGAGCGAGCGAACGAGCGAGCGTACGAGCAGATTTTTCCCGCGTTTAATGCGCGGCTATGCGCTCGAGCGGCGAGGGGGGGCGGGACGAAGAGGAGGTTCGTTCAGGGTCCGCGGCGTTAATTACCCCAATCTCGGCCGAGTAGACCGCCATTACGATACAGAGAAGGCCTCCCAACCCACGTATCTTCTCTTCGTAACGAACGATTTTCATCCGCGAGATAGAGCGCGAACCCGCTCGGCATATTAGCACGTTAATTTAGCCGCCCGGGCCACGCTGGCGAAAACCTGAACACAGAATTCAGGCCCCTGAAATCATTCTACAGTGGTACCTCGACATACGAGTTTAATTCGATCAGTAACCTTGCTCGTATGTCAAATTGCTCGTATCTCAAAGCAATTTTCCCCATTGAAATTAATTGAAATGCCATTAACCCTTTGCGGTCGTATGTCTACTCTCAGCCACCAAAGCTTTTTTACCGTTCCGGTCGTATGTCTGCTCTTAGCCACCACAGCAAAGAACCATACTAATCTTATATTGTATTCATCCATGTATCAGTTTATACTTTCTCTGAACGAACCTGAATTTTGTTAAGTGTTTTTGTTAAGTGTTTTTGAATATGTTTTTCTATGATTTCCCGCTTTAATTCAATAGACATCATCTTCTTCTTCGGACCCATGGTTATAAAAATAAATGTGATAATGTTTTGTAAATGTACAAAAAGCAAAAAACGCGAACCCAACTTATCAAAAATGCTTCGAAAACGAGGAAAACAAGCACACAGACTGAGGTCTAGTCTGAGGTGGGAGAAACTGTTAGACGCTGCGCGTGTGCAGCGGTTTAGTGTGCGATTCCTCTTATCTCAAATCTTGTTCTCATCTCAAAGCAAAATATCGCTCGCTCGGCGGCTCGTATCTCAAAACACTCGAATATTAGGGCACTCGTATATCGAGGTACCACTGTATTTGCAACTAACGATACAGTCTTAATTCCGAAATAAGGCAACGGTTTTTCTTTCGAACTAAGGAAATCGCAATCCCTTCTTCTTCTGTGCAGTATTAGATTTCATATTAACACTTTGCCGTCCGGCGACACCACAGTGGTGTCGCGCACAAAGTATTGCTCAACGGCCGGCGACACCAGAATGGTGTACTGGACGGCATAGTGTTAATTGCGCATTATTTAATGCATTCAGGACATATCAACGTTTCAATGCAGAACACAAGAGTCTCCGATTTCATGATTTTTTATTGAAAATGTCTGCTGCTCTCATGAGAGCTAACGATGACATTAGTAAAACTTGAAAATTTATAATCACCCGATAACCTCAAGAACGGCCAGCGCCAAGCGAAGAAATTTTTACGAGACGTGCGGACGGCAAAGTGTTAACACTTAAGGTCGATTTATACAGACAACTTTGTCGGATCAGACAGAAAAATTTTGTTGTGCCACGTGCAGCAGGGAGTCGTCACCCGCTCGAAATTTATGACCTCTCAGACTCGAAGAAAAAGTATCGTTGAGAAGTCGGTCTCCGATATCGGCTTGCGAACACTCTCATTTAAAACTGGGTAAATATTTCTGTCTGATCCGACAAAGTCGTCTGTATTAGGGTCTCTGCACACCCATCCGGGACGGGCCGGACCGGGATTTAGCTAGTTAGTTTAGATAGTGTACTTTCAGGAGGTGTGGAGTCTCTGGAAACATTGTTTTTGTGCTATGCACAGAGGGAACTGTCAACGCGCGCTCGAAAGTGCAAGAATTATGGCCCTTCGGTCGCGCGAGGGAAGAATCGGTACCACACCGGATCAGACATCCCGGAGAGCCCTGCCTGTACCAAAGCTATGTAAAAAAAACTCTCCGGGGCCCGTCCCGGATGGGTGTGCAGAGACCCTAAATCGACCCTTAGCCGACCGATCGCGGAGATCTCCCCATTTTGAAGTAAGTCGGTGCCCGACCGATCGCGGAGATCTCCCCATTTTGAAGTAAGTCGGTGTCCGACCGATCGGGGAGATCTCCCCATTTTGAAGTAAGTCGGTGTCCGACCGATCGCGGAGATCTCCCCATTTTGAAGTAAGTCGGTGTCCGACCGATCGGGGAGATCTCCCCATTTTGAAGTAAGTCGGTGCCCGACCGATCGGGGAAATCTCCCCATTTTGAAGTAAGTCGGTGCCCGACGGATCGCGGAGATCTCCCCATTTTGAAGTAAGTCGGTGCCCGACCGATCGGGGAGATCTCCCCATTTTGAAGTAAGTCGGTGCCCGACCGATCGGGGAGATCTGCCCATTTTGAAGTAAGTCGGTGTCCGACCGATCGGGGAGATTTCCGATTTTGACTTTAGCAACGCGTTTCTCGTTTTCTGTAATTGTTAACTACCTCGACCTGGAGCTTTCCGCAATTGCTGACGGACTGCTGCTGTGGAGCACAACATATAATAAAATCAACTAATTTTGAAGGCTCCTTATTGCCTATTAACGGTTCTTTAGGTTCGGAATTTCGGGACCCCTAAAAACCGTTAGCGCTCAGTGGATTTTTTGAAAAACGATTAAAAAATAATTGTTATAAACTTTTAATTTTAAGTTTTGTACTAGCAATGCTGGCCCATTTTTGAAAAATGGGATTTGAATTTATCGAACAAAACTTATCCGGTTTTTTTAACGTCATAAAATACAAATATATTAAGCTTCTTTAAAAAATAAAAAACCATCATTATACACCTTCATTTGTATCAAAAATAGGTTTTAATTCTTTATAACATATTCTATTTGATTTTAAAATGTCAAAAAATCGTTTTACAAATTTTCTGCTTTTTCTTTATAACTGGGGTTTAAAAATTCCAAAAAAAAGTAAATTTAAACTTTTATATATATTGATTGATAAATAATATGTGAAATCAAGCGAAATTGTTGCCGTGAAATATAATTGCTCACATGACTAGTTTTCGGACATTTTTGAGTTCAAATAGTGAATTTCAGTCCGTGCTACTTCCGAAAAATGCGCGGTGGACAGCGCAGTTTGGCTTTCCCAAACGAGATGGAAACCGAACAGTTCTCTGTGGCGCGTGCGGTCGGCTAAGTGTTAATTAACCCTTTGCGCTCGAAGCTATTTTAACTCCAGAATTCGGACATTTCTTCTAGTATATTTTCGTTATATATGTGATCTCGTTCATTGTGTCAATATGAGATCGAGTTTATTTGTTAGTTCCACAGTCGAAAATTTAGCAATTTATTCATCACTGAATTATAATAATGTTTAGTGGTGCTTCAGTGGGGACAGCGAGTGCGAAGTCGCGTTCCTGTGTTGTTACAGGAAATAAATGAAGTATAACCTTATGAAAAAATCCAATTTGAATCGATACGAACGATTTTCCGATCGATTCGAGCTATTTTATGGAAATGGTCCATTGCTCGACGACTCTTTCCAACGAGATTCCACGGCGGAACTCGTACGTCTGCGGGCCCGTTCGCGCGGGACCGTATCGGTAGGCCGCAAAAAGGCCCCGTGGCTCAAGGTAGGCTTCATTTCTGACCGCTCGCGTCTTCTCGCTCGAGAGATCACGCACTCCTGGGGTACATCTTCCCGCGGTCGGCCCTCCTCAGGCCCGTATCTCCTTCTTTGTCTCTTTCTCTCTCTTTTTCTGGATTCTCGGTTACGACGGCAACCGGTGCCGAAGAACCGTATCTCTTCGTCGCCGGTATCCTGTAACGTCGCAGGATCATAGGCGCGTCGTTTCTGCGCGTGCAGCCAGAACGACGTCTTGCATGACATCCGGGAGAGCCCCTCCCTCCGTATCGTCGCGTCTCGAGCCCGAGAGTCGGCATTTTCCCGGCGTGGGCGCGCGGCGGGTTCGGAGTCGGTCGATTTAGGGGCACGATAACACGGCGGGACAGGTTCGCGCGACGAGCACGGAATTACGGGAGCCGCGTGCTTCATCATGGGACACCAACACCCCGTCGATCGTAAATAGAAGCGAACGCGACTCCCGTGAGAATCGCACGTGCGCTTCGAGCTTGTCGCTCCGGCCTTTTCATCGATCGATTCGCGATACTTCGGATAGCTACGCCGCCGTTGAATTGACCAACCATCAAGGGCTGCCTCATTGTCCACTATGAGACATCAGGACCTACGGCTCCCGCGTTACTCAACAACACGTGTGTGTGTGTGGGGTATTGTCGCTTCTTATATCCACAACGAGTTTCCAAACAAAAAATAAACAGATGCGGCCCGAAAATCCAGGAAATGGAATAACAGAAGAAACAAGCAGAATTAACTCCTGTAGATAACTCTGATCATACATAGATAGGCTGAGCTTTCAATTTTCAAAGAGATTTCCTGGATTTTCGGGACGCATCTGTTTATTTTTCGTTTGTAAACACGTTGTGGAGATGAGAAGCGACAATACCACACACACCCATCCAGTGTTTCACACTCACCCAGTGTTTCTAAAAAGGTTTCCGTTATAAAATTAACATTACCGATAGTTTTTTGCAAATATCTCGAAAACTAAAAGCGACCCCTCCTATATTGGAAAAGGAAAAAGTTGTTCAGAATGTGTTGCTCCATAACATATTAAAATTTCATCAAAATCGGAGTACGCAGACCTTTTCTATATAATTACCCAATTGAGAACATTTCATCTATTCGTTTGAAAGACAAAATCGAAGAAGATGGGTCCAAATAACATGAGACATTCACGATTAAAAGCTCCTCGATCATTCGACCCCCTGTGTCTCTGTCGCATTTGTATGACAGCCAGTCAACTGTAGTATTTAGATGTAGCAATTGTGCTGCTGCATAAACAATACACGTTCATATTCAGCGAACAACGGGCCCCAAGTAACTATTAACCCTCTGTCTACCGTAAAAAAAACTTTCATTATGCGATAGAAAATTTATACCACAAAACGTAGTAAATATAAAAAAAAAACTTTTAGCTTTAAATAATAAAAAATAAGAAAAGTAACAAAGTCATGCAACGACAAGATTCCAAGAATTTTAAAAGTTTAAATAACCGCAGTATCTACATACAGTCGGGTCCAATGCACCCGCTTGGTAGACAGATGGTTAATCCTGCAGCCGCCGGACAACGTACGCGATAATTGCGTTTCCCGCATGATGAACGCTAAATGCTAATCAAATTACAAGTCTGTACTGAAATTTTTGTTTCTCTATTTACATTTCATTAATAGAATGATTCGTAACTATTATAAATAGCGAATAAAAACAGCCCACGATTTTATATATAAAAAGATTGCCCGCGGCTGAAGGGTTAACGTTGCATTACTTTCGCTGTTACTGGAAGCAGAAAAACAGGTCGAGAAGAAATTGTTCTCTCGGAAGAAGCGAATAGAAATTGCGCATTCAAGTTCGCGCGACTTTGGCCGATGGCTCCCGAGAGGCTGTAAGGACCCGTCCTGGGGTCAGGTGTTGGTCGTTCAGAAGTGCCATTATTTTTCGCGTGGATCCTCGAGTGGATGGCGGGCTTCGTTGTGGCCAGCTACGAATTTACTGCGACGGGGCTCTCGGTTCGTTAACAAACACGGCTTTCGCTTATCGGTCTGAGAGCGAGCCAGGAGCAAAAGGAAGCTCGTCGGAGCCTAGACGCGCACGGAGAGAGCAGCCCGTGGCTCGTTGCGTGGGTCACGTTTTGCTGGTACGTTGGCGCAGGTCAGTTTAGCAGGTCGGATTCCCAGCGACGCATGCATTCCCACGGGAATGCGGTCCGCGAGCTCTCGTCGAGTGCACTTTAGGTCCGGCGATGCCTCCGGGGCCCCGTCTGTTCGTGGCCATATATCGGCGGACGAAACGAAAGCAGAAGCTCGATCCTGGATAAACAAGCGATCCTCCATCGGCCAGCCCCTCTCTATCTCTCTCTCTCTCTCTTACTTGTTCTCTCTCGATCGTCCTCGTTCCGCCATTTCCCTCGGTCCTGCTCGCACGAACGAGAGACTGCTAGAAGCAACTTCTCACAGCCAAGAGCTAAGAGAGACTTGGTCCTTTTTTGCGAAAACAAAAGCAAGAAAACCCTGTGCTCGAGCTGCAGGCAACTCTGCTCAACGAAGAGCCAGGAGAAGAAGAAGAAGAAGACGAAGAAGAAGACTGGGATAAGAAGGAGGTGCTCGGCGAAGGCGAAGCAAGAGAGGAGCGAGAGGATGCTACAGGAGGATTCTCGAGGTCTATTTCAGGCCCTGCCAGCAATCGCTATGTAAGGCCCCCGTTCTTTCTATCTTTCTCCCTACTCCCCGGAGTCCTCTGTTCTTCTCATTCTCCGCGTTAGCCACCGGCCCCTCTCTCGCTTTCTCTCTGTTTCTCTTTCTTTCATATGATCGTGTTGGTCGTTCGTGGCACGGAGAACGTACTCGGTTTTAGCCCGCGAATAGCCTCGACGTCCGAGACGATCGCCGGAGCCATACTGGCCCGGAGGCTTCGGACGAGCCGTCCACTCTTCCATTTTGATACTTCTAGGACAGTGATCCTCGTCATCCTTGCCTCTTCGTGACTCCCCTGCCCCCTCAAGCCTGCTCGGCCAGCCGATATCCATCAATATACCCGCTGGTAACGCCACGGAGTTGCTGGGCCCCACGTTCAACCCTCGCCCCCTCTTTTAAAACATTCCCGCTCTATCGACGTAGCTGTCGGCGATCCCGCCTCGTGACAAGAATTACAGTCGGCCCCGCGTTCTTTCGTCAGGTGACGCGATTTACGACCACGGGATATGATCGAATGATTATTCACGAGACCCGCCGAAAGGATTCCACTTTGCCATCCAACTCGAGAACGAAACAACGTCCTTGCACGAGTTTCATCGACTCGTTCTTCGGGGATACTCGCACAACGCTGGTGATAATCATGATCGATAAATGACGAAGTTAGTTTGAAGACAGTCGATGCGAGGGTACTGTAAGAAACTTAGGTGAAAAAGGAAAATAGAACGGATATAATGCGACAATGATCTGGTTTATTAAGCTCAGAGTTGTTCACTCGTCGGTCGTCTCTTACAGAGTGCCTCCTCGGCCAAAATCTAGTCCTAAGGACCCCTTGCAGTCAGCGTTTTCTCTGTCTTACTTTATTGCACCCTCAAGTGCCCTGAACCTTTCCCCCAAAAGAGAAAGCGTCGCGCCGTTGGAAAACACATGGCTCACTCTCGACATTCCAACGCTCGCATTTTCTTACAGTATCAATCTCGAGTTTGCACACGACACACGTGATAAGAACCGTTTCGTCACGGTGCCTTACCGAATTTTTATCGAATCTGTCGATAAATCTTCCGTCTATTAGGTTATGCCTCGTTAATCTCTGTCGAGGTGAAAAAAAAAAAAACAGAAATAACGGTGCTCGGACGATCGAAAATATTGTATCCTCAAGGACGATCGAACAGGAAATCGCCAGAGAAACAGTGGTCGAGCGATCACGTCATTCGCCGTGCCGAAATCGGATTCACGCCGGGCGTGACCGAGACAGTGATATAATTGTGGTCTCGAGCCATCAACTTCAGTTCCTGTATTTCGGCTTGAAATGAATTTTACAAGTCAAAATACAGTCACTCCCATTAATATTCGTACACTCTTAAAAAGACGATAACTTGTTTAATATCGGACCATACGACTTGGACTTTTTTGAGAAGTTAGAATAATTAGTTTACTACATGACGTGAAAAAGAAATTTTGAAACAATTGCAATTGATCGGTATTGTAGAGAAAATACTAAAAGTTGTGTTTTACAATTTTTTTATGTGGCTTATATTGAAAATTTAAAACGTCCATTTTGTAGATCTGTATCAATTGTATA
This sequence comes from Sphecodes monilicornis, assembly GCA_913789915.3. NCBI lineage: Eukaryota > Metazoa > Arthropoda > Insecta > Hymenoptera > Halictidae > Sphecodes > Sphecodes monilicornis. The sequence goes on from OU565287.1 coordinate 23,995,592, forward strand.
CATTTTCAAATTTTCATCCAATTTGGATTACGTGGAAAACAGCGACAGGCATCGAATGACGTAAGAATCCTTCGATTTCTTACAGTTTAAGGCCGAAAATTGTGAAAAGCTGCAATTTTTACCATCTTCAAACAGTTGTAGCTCATTGAATTTTCAATACGGACCCACATAAAGCAGTTATAAATAACAACTTTTAGTATTTTCTTTGTAATTCCGACCAATTACAATTTTTTCAAAATTTCTGTTTTTCAACGTGTAGTAAACTAATTGTTCTAACTTCTAAAAAAAAAAAAATCCAAGTCACATGATCCAATATTAAAAACGTACTCGCCTTTTAGAGTGTACGAATATTAATGGGAGTGTCCGTAATAGCCTGTGAAATCTTGCAAACCGAAACAAGCGTTGGTAGACTTTTAGGCTTTTCAACGATTGTGTTCTACCAAAAAAGGACACTAAAATTCATTTTTTAATAAAATGATCAGAAACAAAATTATTAAATTACATTATTCGGGGTGAGTCGTTGGCTTTACTATTGAAATTATTATTGTTGTTGAAGGATCAATTCAAAATTCTCTAGCTATGGACCATCGAATTTAAAAAATTACGGAATAATCGCCAGTGAATAGTGTGTTAAGAAACACTTTGAAACCGATTCAAGACCTGTTTTCGCGCCATTCGCGTTGACGGTTTGCGCACCGCCAGCGGCGACGGTATGCAAATTTCCGGCTGGCCGATCTTTTTGAAAACGCGAGTCGCGCGGTGTCGCCTTGCAGCCGCGGGATGTAGATTTCATTTGAGATTTCCATGGCGAGTGTCCCTGCGCGAGCCGGAGGAATAGATTTCGCGGCTATCCGATTCGAGATTTAATTTAGAGGCCCGACCAAGCCGGACCACGACTGGCGTGGGCCACGGTTCCCTGGAACCCTTTCTAGCCAACTGAAACGGTGCAAATACCGAGAAACCTATACGATACAATACGACCAATCAGAGAGAGAGAGAGAGAGAGAGAGAGAGAGAGAGAGAGAGAGAGAGAGAGAGAGAGAGAGAGAGAGAAGAAGCGAGCCGACGCTTTCGGAATTGGGTCTCGGAACTGAAACGGAACCAAAGGGAGAAAAAGAAAAGGACACGGCTCGGCGGAATTAAAAGGTCTGCTAACGAAGCGAATCTTTGACAGACTACCTCCGACGAGGATGGAGCAAATTGATAGCTTCTGTTACCTGGAATGTTCCATAGAAGCGGATGGTCTCGGGTTATGGTTTATGGTTGACGAGCGCTATCCCAGGGACTATGTCGAGCACTGCGACGCTTCGCTAACTATTCCGAACCACGACCACCTCATCAATTTCGATGACCTTGGCAATAAATGGTCAAGGTCAAGTTCAAAGCAATTCCTCTCTTTCTACACTTGACCTTGCTTTCCGAGATATTCACCCTTTGCAGTAAACCTTTGTTTGTAAACAAACAAGTTAACTTCAATAATCTAATAATTTTGTTTGATAGTATAATATAAAAGAAGATTTTTAAGTTTCCTCTTGGTATAGCACTATTCTTGAAAACCCTGTTAACACTTTGATCGTCATGTCACCCATATCTGGGTGACGGTATTATTTATACAGAATTGAAAATGAATTTTTACGTTGGTTGATTCAGTGCACAAAATTTCCTAACGACCTGAGGAACAGAAAAGGCTTGAAACAGTCATTAATATCACAAAACGAAGCTTCTTAGTTTTCGTTTTGTTAAATATATTGCTTTGATTTTGTGTAATTTTTATGATTGTCGAGCGGGCGATCAACGTGTTAATAGGCTTCCGGTAGATAAAGTGTTAAACTCATTGATTTATATTACATTTGAGCCGCTCATTTGCTAAATAGAGTACATTCGATTTTAAAAGTTCTGACAATCTTTATTTAATTTAATTTAAATGAAAAAATTTCAATGTCAACTCAGTATTTCCGCAGAAAAATGTAAGAAAATTCGGAACGGCTCATTTATCAATAATACCACGATTACATAGTATGTGGGAACAATTTCATTAGTATTTCTCTACTGTTCTAAACAAATTAAAAAAGTTGCATATGGGAATGTAGGGGAATTATATGATATTACAGCAAGTTCTGTAATACTCTGAAACAAAAAGAGAGGAAACTTTCTGTTCTATACAAATTAAAAAAGTTGCATATGGGAATGTAGGGGAATTATATGAAATTACAGCAAGTTCTGTAATACTCTGAAACAGAAAGAGAGGAAACTTTTTAAAGAAAAAACAGGAAATCTTAAGCTCCTGTGTCTTATTCTTGCATTTTTGCCCGGTGTTTCCGGTCGTCGAAAAACGTTCGAAAGTTTTCCCGCAACCAGGCGGCGATCCCTCTAATAATATAAATCACGGCGGCCATGGTCCACGAATATAAATGAGTGTGGGTGTGTAATGAACGGGGAATGCTAATTCAATCGTTTCTCATCGAGCCACGGGAGAAACTTTATGATTTCCAGCGAATGGTTAATTGTTCACCGCGTTTAAGAGCCGGCAAGACGCCGCGGCAAATAGTTAACTGCCTTCGAATCCGCCAAAACGAATCGTCGCCGGCTAGAGGATGCTCGGGCTGCCATAAATCTGCCCGTAAAGCAGCTCCTCCTCGTTCAATTATATGTATACAGTGCGTATCATAATTATACGGGTCGGTCCATAATTCAGTGTCTTAGAATCTCCATAGAATCGATACTTTAGTTTCTATAACAAAATGGAAAAGTACCAAAACTGAAGCCTCGAGTCTCTAAGGTTATCTTTTGCACGAAGCTATTGAAAGATTTGAAAAAGATGGTACCGATACGGTAGCTTCGACTCGGCGCACAGGAGCGGAACAAAATTAAACAACAATCACAGAAATTAGATAAAAAATCAAAGGAACCTCTCGCAATCGTAAGCAAAAGGTACATAAAATCAAACAACTAAACTGCTGTTCTTTACGCAAAATAAAAATTGTATCAATTGCAAGAAACAGGAACTAAGGAGGGTAGGATAGGATATGATAGGATAGGTACTGATATTTGGTCACCTCAGGGTTTCAAATCCATTTTACCATTCTCCCCCTTCTTCCATTTTGTCCACTATCACCTAACGCCAATATTCAGCCTATTTCAGTCTACTTTTCAGCGGGCCTACCGTTTATTACGATGGGTTCCGAACCACCTTAATAGGAACTAAGAAGAAGTTTCCTTTTTTCTCGAATGACCTTATTAAGTAGATATCATACATTCATATTTTTAAATTCCTTTAATTCCTCGATTCTTTCAAATTGTACCTACTCATTGTTGTCATAAATGCATAAAATCAGCAGTCTACATATCACACATTCAAATCTTACGTGGCAGGAACACAATCGAGCAAAAATTCATCTCAAATGAAACTGCAACGTTGTCTTATACAAAAACCGATATTATTGTCCTACCAACCTGATACCCACTGTACAAATGAGTACAACACTATCTAGCATACGAGGGAATATTATGGAGAAATTTATTTTCAAAAGGTTAAACGATCAGCAATTTCAAAGGGTTGCTGCATTTATGATACGCGCTGTGTTAAAACGACGACCAGAGAGACAAAGAGAGAAGGAGAAAACGAGAAAAAGAGAGAGAAAGAGAGAGAGAGAAAAGGAGCCTGTAGCCGACCTGTAACCGCAACCAGAACGTCGGAGGTTCACGGTTTCAGGTTCTAGGTCACTCAGTTGGCCGGGCCCGTAACAGCGGCAAGAAGCAGGGGCTCCAAGTAAAACGGTGGGCAGCACAAGGTGCATTTAATGGTCGTACACGGGCCACGGCTGTTATTATCATCCATTTCTGCATTCTATCGGCGATCACTGGCACTGCGGCGCCGACGTTGCCTCCGTGTTTTCATCGGCCAGAAAACACGCGCCTACCTTTGCCTCTTTCATTCGCGTCGTTCGCTGAACGAGGCCCTTATTTTTAGCATCTGTTCACAGCCTGACGAGAACCGAATCGCACCCATTTTATTACATAATATATATGTATATATAAATATATAATGTACCCATAAATATATATATATATATATATATATATATATATATATATATATATATATTGTGTCGCATCGGGTATATTATTTCGCTCGAGCTCCGATCGAGAACGATTCATGACCCCTTTAGCTCTTGGACGGCGAACGCTTTTGACGATTTCGTGGCAGCGTTACCTAGATCCGCTCAAATTCTTTCGTAAAAAATTACCTTTACATATTTTTGCACCCTCTGCTTTGAGATCGACGTAAATGCTCCTATTTTATTTAATATAAATATCCAACGGTTTAAATTAGCTGTTATACGAAATACTCACACGAAAATCTCATTTTAACACCCTCTCACCCGACATCAGTACGCCGCATTGACACTGAGAAATATTTCAAAATTGATTACGTAAAGTCAGATTATTACACGCAATGATTATTCTATGCATTATTGTTCGCTTTCTGGAATTTGAGGATAGCTAGAGAAAATATGAAAACGTCTGAATCATTCAGAGATTATTGTAACATCTGTAATATCATATAGTCTCGACACGATAGAAGCAAACTGACCAACCATCCTCGCCCCGAAGGATTATATGTGTAGTATTAAATAAAAATTGACTGAGACGACAAAGTTGCATTAAAGGAAAATTATTGAATAGTCCTAATTCTTTGAATATACAGGATGATCGGTAACTAGTGGTACAACTGAAAAGATGGAGTGATTCTAGATGAAAAAAATAAGTCGTTGTATATACATAAAACCGCGGTAGAAATAGTATACAAAAATGTACAAAAATGCGAAAGGGAACAAAGAAGTATCGATCGTGTAATACGATCATGTGCCACAAGAATATTTCTCAATCTTTGTTTATGAATAATTGCATATTATTTCGCCTAATTCTCACGCGTTTCTGTTGGATATCTCCGACCACCGACGGCGACGTTCCGCGACGCAACAATGATTTAGAGGACGCGGCAGGATTACGTGTTCCTAGCGTCGAGTTTCACTGTTTCCCGCGGCATTTTGTAATCGCATTAAATCCTGCGGGAAGAAGAAGGCCCGTTTAAATATATGCACGCGGTGCAGCATAACAAGGCGTGGGCACGTAATCGATGAACATCGCGCCGGTGTATATCTTCGCAACTGTGTTCCCTACCCCGTAGAAAATCCAGATCCAATCGCGAAAACAAAACCGTGGTCACGTCGTTCGTTTTTTACAGAACGTTTCTCGTTTCGCTTCTATGAAACGTGAATTTCATTCGTCACGAATTCCAGCGCGATGGGACTGTCGTAGGGATGACGAGGCGGGACGCGAGAAACTGCCCCTCGAAGACAAAGTAAAACCTTCTGACGCTTCAGGACAAGCCATATTAACATTAGGTTTACGGAGCACTAAAATTGATTATTTCACATTGCTTTATAAAAATAATAAAATTGTATTTTCTTAGATCTTCAGCGATTTTTATTGTAATATGTACACAAAAAAATAAATCTATTTAATAATTCCTCACGAATGCCTCCTTACACTCTTAATAATCGTAAATTAAACATTTTTGAATCCGTCATTTTGACGGGCCCCGTAAATCTAGTGTTAAAGATAGCTCTCAAAAATTGATGAAACAGTTTAATAAATTAAGAGATTAAAAATTGATGAAATGACGATTGCTCCGAAATTATTTTTTGACGTATTTTACCTTAAAATATTTTCTAAATATTTAAATATTGGTTCTAAAAGAATTCTACAAAAATATCATTGATTATTACGTAGTTAAAAAAAGAAAAAAAAGGAATTGATTAGATAAAAAAAAGTAGACATGCTGGAATGCATAAAGTCGAGCGCCTAACGCGCTGACCCAACCGGGTTGCTGGAAACATGGTTAACATTTTCAGAAGCTATGCGTTGACGTAGTAGAATACTAATTAAGTTAATTTCATTTTTTAATTATTTCTGTGAAATGTTCAAGGTTTATCAGTATCCAATAGGCTCACAGATTGAATAAAATGTTACAATTTGAAGGTTAGCTTCGTTTTTCACGGAAAATATGGCGAAAAAATCGATTTTTATTTTTTTTAAAAACGGCGCAAGAAACCGAAAAATGTGAAAAAATTCATATATGATACTTATAATAATATATCGGTACTGTAAAAATATAAAGTTAGTCACTCTAGAACTTCCATGTGAAATCTGCATTTTTTCAATTTTTTTGAGGTTTTTGATGTTTTACAAGCACGATTTTCAATTTAAAAATCTAAAACGAATTGCAGAATATGTATTCGGGTGTTTGACATGTCTCAGATTTTTTCAGAATTTCTAAACTCCGTTAACTAGGGCAAATAGGCCAAAAACTGATTTTTCAATTTTACCCCATAACTACCCTCCCGATCAAGATATAGGGTTAAAGTTTTACACAGTATGGTTTCCTTGGATGCCCTATCGAATGACCCATCCTCGATATACCCTTTAATTAGTCTCATCCAATTTCGGACAATTTATTTCAAGTATAAAAAATCTACTAGAAAAATCGAAAATAGAAAAATAATGACAATCCGCTACTGTGTGTCTTGGTCGACAATGTCACGGGGGGTTGATTTGCGGCCCCCTATTTTATTAATCCCGCGGTATCCGTCGTTCCGGTCGTTCGAAGACGCGTTCCCCGACGTCGTGCTGCGAAACGCGGATTTTACGAGGGCCCGCGGGCTCGCCGCAACCAATCGCGTCATAGTAAAAAGCCCCGGCATTCCTCGCGACCCCTCGCCGCGCCGCGTTGGATCCGCGTTGGGCCTACAAAGGCGGGGGCGAGCGGAGCCAAGCGGGAACGAGCGCGGAAGGGCTGCTTTCCGTTCGAAGAAACGCTGCTTCATCCGGGACGCAGAAGGGCCCGACGCTGGCGTGGCGCGACGTGGCGCGGCGCGGCATAGCGTGGCGAATGAATCCCCGCCTGGGCCCTCTCTGCCCCCGTCCTCTAGTCTCCGCGAAAGAAGAACGGCCCCCCTCGACAGGCCTTGGCGTTTCGCGGAGGAATGTAAATCGGGGTCCGGTCACGAGTATTCTAATGCGCGCGGTCAGCCCTTCGCCGGGCACGAAGCGGAACGAACGTCACTCGGCCCTTCTCCGCGCTCTTTTCCCATAGGCGAGTTCTCCTGCTATCGGACGCGTGAGTTTCTTTCCGTATATATACAGGGTGTTCCGCCTGAAATCACCGCTATCAAACGGAAATGAAATACAAGGTGTCCCAAAGACGTAGGAACATTGATTTGAAGTAACTTTTTCCTTAGCGAAAATGTCCGCCACGGCTTTGTTAAAGAGTTATTTGTGAAAAATAACGAACCAATCGAAGAAAAAGAATATTTTTAAGCCTCTTTTTGATATAATACAATTATTGAAAATCCTACTAATAGGCTTCCGGTAAGTAAAGTGTTAACTCGGAGCTGTTCAGTTGTTTGAGGATTGTTAGCGTCGATTCACCTCTCTTGATTGTATCCTGTGGGATCATTTGAAGTCAAGAGTTTACGCTAACAATCCTCAAACAACAGCTTCAAGTTAACATTATTCAAACAATTGGAGAAATTGGTCGGTAGTGTGCGAGCAAAATTCTTAAAAACACTTTATAGTTAAATTATATTTAGTTACTTAATTGGCACAGCCTGTATAAGTACAGAGACCATATTTTCGGAAGCGAAATAGGGGACAACAAAAAAGTAGGCATTATTACAACACGCGTACAGCAAAAAATAACAAACCTTTTATATTAGAGGATTTAATACAATATTTATTGTAAGGAATACAAAAACCAATATTTTATGATATTAAATCGAAGATGTGGAATTGGAATACAGAACTGCCCCTGAAAATACGGGACGGAAGGTCACCGTATGTTTAACCAGTTAGCTGTTGCGACCTCTTTGAAAAGTGTGTACCTAAAATGTGTCGCTAAAGTACGCGAACTACTTTGTTCGCACTATATACAGTTTTTTTTCATGATAAGTATTTATATTCTTTTATTTTTTCGTTTTATTTTGTCTTGGCTTCCAAATATTCAAAACATTCTAATACAAATATATTTTAGTTTTCACTAATATTGCAATTTGCTTGTCATTTCTCCATGACGAGTATACTCGTCGGAAACAGCTAACTGGTTAACACTAGATTTACGGGGCCCGTCAAAATGACGGTTTCAAAAATTTTTAATTTTCGATTATTAAGAGTGTAAGGAGGCATTCGTGAGGAATTATTAAATAGATTTATTTTTTTGTGTACATATTACAATAAAAATCGCGGAAAATCTAAGTAAATACAATTTTATTATTTTTATAAAGCAATGTAAAATAATCAATTTTAGTGCTCCGTAAACCTAGTGTTAAAGCAGTCGACAGATTAAAAGAACTTAGGAGCTTCAATTTTTTAGTTTCCGCTTATTGAAGTCATTAACCAGTTAAGTGTGTTTGACGACTATATCCGTCATGGAGATGTGGCAGAATTTTGTGTCATGACGACTATATCCGTCATGCGTAAAATTTTGTTACAATTTGATATTTAAATTGTAAGTTTAGCGAAAACTAAATTACATTCGTAAATTTTAATATGTTTATAATGTTTAGAGGTCAAGGCGAAATGAAACAAGCAAATAAAAAAAATACTCTGTGTTTGACGACTATACCCGTCATCGCTTGATTATCGCGACACACACTGGTGCGCGCTTTGTAAAAAAGATCGCCACAGTTAACTGGTTAAAGCGAGAAAGAAATTTCTGTTTGGCTGTTATTCATCGTAATTAGACTGCACATTTTTATACAAAATAAAAATTGTCTCTATTAACCCTTTGCACTCGGAGCTATTTCAGTTCCAAATCCAAACATTTCTTTCTTGATTCTCTTTTCAATTTATGAATTCGAAACTGATGTAATTTACTCGTACAATATTTGAATATTTAATAATTTATCGAATACAAACAAAAACAATGTGAAAAATATTTTTGATAGTATACAGCAATTTTTAATGGTGACTCAGAGTCACCACTCGAGTGCAAAGGGTTAATTGAACGATATAGAGGAGCTGCGTAGACATTTATTTCCTTTTCAATGTCTTCAATGAGGTGAAACTAATGCAATAAGATTTTTAAATTCTTTAAATGTGTTTCAAGTTTTGTGTTTCGTCATTTTTATCATAAATGCATAAAATCCACGGTCTAACCATAATAAATGCAAACAATTTTTATTTTCTATAAAAATCCTCCGATAACGTTATCGAATATCCTAGAAAATGTTTGGTATTGTCACGAGGGTTGTGAAATGCTAATGACCGGAGTTAGGTGAATTTCCCCATAAAGATACACTTGTCGGGGCTCCGAGCACGGTGACGACGACATATGGCGCTCGTAGCAGCTCCCGATACGCGCCAGAGAACACGCTCGAGATAACAGCTACGAGAAGGTGCATCCAGGTAATTTGCACGTTTAAAAGAGGTTGTGTCGCGACAAATTTAGCGCTCGCGTGTCGCGGCGCGGATTCCAGAGCCGATCTAATCACGTCGTTAGCTTTTTCGAGGAAAAGTCCGTTGCTCCTGCGACGGCAATTTTACTCGAGGAATTTATCCTTCGATTTGTTTTCTCTCTTATTTTCTCCACCGGCAGTACGTGCACGCCCACGTTCGCCAATGTGACATCTTTTTATGAAAGAAAGATCGCATTTAGATTACGCAATCCGTTTGCGAATATTCTTCTAAGAGAAATTGGTGTTTGGGCACTTTTCGTGCAATTATTCTGTCCGCGTGATCCTTGTTTCCGACGTGTCGAACCTGAATGGAATGGTAGTTTAGATGTGAAACATGTTATTTTATTACATAGTCTCTGTGTGAGATCGTAACATTATTAAAGATGGAGAATTGTTTGTACATTCGGGTTGTCTGCATAGAGAAAATAGATTACTCTGCAAATGTTTACTTAACAGTAGAACTACCGACGATATACCTACTTCTACCGGAGGGATCAAAATGACTTGTTTCTTAAATTACTAAGACATTTAAGAAAAGACAGCAATTTTTACATTTTTATATATTTTTTAATTTTAAGAACAAAAGAGATTTCACACATTTCAACATCCTGATCACTTTCACTTTCAGAATTAGAAAAAACTTGGACATTTTTACTTTTTCTAAGCAAACGTCGAAGTATTACATCTTCACTGTCAGTATCGGATGACTCGCTTGGACTTTCGTTGTTTGATGGAAGGTATTCATTTTTACTTTCAACTAGATCACTTTCATCATACTCTGTATCGGAGCAATTTTGTTCCAAATTATTTATTTCTTTCAATAATTTACTGCTTCGTGAAATTTTTCCCATTGTTTCCAAGTAATTTTATGGGTGCAAATATTTCTGCAGTTTGCGTAATGATTTGCACAAACATATACTTCTAAAACTTTACAGATATTTTCCGATATAGTTAGGACGAGGTTACAGCGAATATAGTTGTACCGAGAGTTGTGTTTCAATGTTTCTGATAGACGACTGAGTTGTATATGGCAGTGTTTCTGATGATCGACTGAAAGTAGTCTGAGTGAACTTGGCTGAAGTGCAGGCCGTGGGAACAACATTCTTTTGGTTGTTAACAGATCTTTGAGTTTGAAAATATTTTCTTTTACGACTAGATGATAAATTGCTATGCTAATGAGTGCCAGGTTTATTGGGCGCGTAATGCAATAAAATTACCAACTTTAGAGTTATAAGTCGAAAATCGTTAGAAACTGCAATTATTACCACTTTCAATCGTTTATAACTCATAAACCAATTAACCAATATCGATGAAATTTTCAGCATATATATCATTTATTTGAGTGAACATTATCAATTTTTTAAATTTTCAATACAGGCCCTGATAAAAAAGTCGTAAAAGTCAACATTTACTATTTTTTCATCGGTTCCGACTAATCACAATTTTTTCAAAAGTTTTTTACTCATCTTGTAATAAAATAATCCTTTCAACTTCTCAAGAACACTCAAGTCATCTGTACCAATTTTAAAAAAGTTATGCTGTTTCAAATGGTTCAGTTTTGCTTTTTACTGTATGTGCAGTACATTACTCTGCAAATGTTTACTTAATTATCTTGTCATGACACTATGCTTACCGGCAATTTTCTAAGTATCTGAAAAATCAACGAACAACAGTAGAGAATTTTTCAAGAAATTAATCAGAAGCAATTTCATTCGTAATTTCATTCAGAATCTTATCCTGCTATACCCCTTTAGAATGAACATGATGCAACTACTTTTCCTATGTTTATTTTTGAAAAAAAAGTAATCGAAATTCTTTTACATACAGCTCAGTCATCGAAAAGTCTATTAATAGGAGTTCGACAGATAAAATATTGAAGTAGAAAAATAACTTGATCCGACCATTCGCAATCGAAGCAGACGCAAGAAGATCGCGGAGAGATCGATAAAACGAAATTACAAATGAATATCGAAGCATCTGAGATTACTTTACAAAAAGGATGGTCCGCATTATACATAACGACGTATAAACAGGAGCACTATGAATGAAAGGAAACAGAACGGCGTTACGAGGAATGTAAATCATGTAGGACGACAAGGAGGAGTGCGTGCACGAGTTGGAATAACAGAAGTGCAGCGAGATGAGGATCTCTAAAGTGGGAGAAGGGTGGGAAAAAGTGAAAAGAACCGAGGCGGAGTGCGAGAAAGGAAAAGTGCTGGAAGAGGCGAAGAAGATGAGAGCGGAAACAAGATGTGGAAATGGACTGGGGCAAGAAAGGAAAAGAAGAAGCAACGGTAGGGTCAGTGGCAACAGCAGCATAAACGAATTATATCTCTCTGGCTCGTTGCAGGAGCATTCTGGAAGCCGAGGAAAAATCGCTGATGATGAGAGGAATCGCTATTACACGACGTGCCCCGATCAAGCGAAGGCTTCAGTCACGCTCGTATTTCAGTGGCGCAGGAAATGGATTTCTTGTCGGATCCGGGTGCCATTGGGGGCATCGTGGAGCACCGGGGGATATAAGAGGCAAGGAGAGGGTTCACCGGAGCGGGCCCCGCGGGTTCCACGCGATCAAACCCCCGGATAACCTCGGAGAAAATGCCGCGAGGCGAGAACAGATGAAACAAAAGATAGGGGCAAGCCGAAGCAAAATTCACGGAAGAGACGCTTGATACGTGGAAGACGGCCGCGAAGGGAAGACAGCGTTCCCAGACCTAACCCAAGGGTCTCGTTTTACGGTCGCAAGAACGATCCCGCGGATTTTTCCGAGTTCCGAGCCCGTTCCCAGAAGTGTCGTGGCCGGAGCGCGTTTCCTCGCGGATAAACGAGTTCGTGACGCTTTCAGCCCGGGCGAAAATTATGCGTAACGGTACCGAGAATGTTCCGAGCGTCGTTAGCAGATCGACGATCCATCCTCGCGACGCGACGGACCGTTACCTCGCAAACAAAGCGCGAATCGTACAAGTCTCGGAAATATTAGCCGCAAACATTTGCCTCACGCCGGAAGACTCTGGCGAACGATGGAAGACGGAACGTATACGACGCGACACGGAGAATCGCTCCGACACGCAAGGCTGATCGGAAGATTCGTGCCACGTCGATTTTTTCAACGCGTTTCAAAATAGGCGAGCATGATTGCTCGGGACCCCTTTTGCGGGATAATCGCGACCGACCGGTGAGAATGAAACCGTGAGAGCAAGACCGCCCAACTATGTCCACAATATACCTCTATATGTATTTCTTGATTATAGAAGACTGAAGAGATGAAACAAGTCGGTAATTGATAGTATTATAAATTACCATATTTCCTTGAACCAGATCCAACGAATCTTAACGAATCCTCTAGCGAAGAATTTGAGGGATCCGAAGAAGAAGAAATCTGGGATCAGGAATCTGATGAACTTTGGAGAGGCGAAAAAATCGGTGGACGATAGTTGATATGTATATTGTAGACTGTTTAAATTGCCCGCGTCGCTAATTGGAAATACGTAGCGGCGCTAACACTTTGCCGTCCGTACGTCTCGTAAAAATTTCTTCGCTTGGCGCCGGCCGTTCTTGAGGTTATCGGGTGATTATAAATTTTCAAGTTTTACTAATGTCATCGTTAGCTCTCATGAGAGCAGCAAACATTTTCAATAAAAAATCCTGAAATCGGAGACTCTTGTATTCTGTATTGAAACGTTGATATGTCCTGAATGCATTAAATAATGCGCAATTAACACTATGCCGTCCAGTACACCACTGTGGTGTCGCCGGCCGTTGAGCAATACTTTGTGCGCGACACCACTGTGGTGTCGCCAGACGGCAAAGTGTTAATATGAAATCTAATACTGCACAGAAGAAGAAGGGATTGCGATTTCCTTAGTTCGAAAGAAAAACCGTCGCCTTCCATTAAAAGATATGATAGCGACTTTGACTTTTTTGTTGAAGATCGATTTTTTTTAAATTGTAAAAATTGCAATTTCTTGTCGTTTAAATACTGATTAACTTTGGTAGGAAACATTTTTCTGTCCGACCATCCGAAGGGGCTGAAAAAACGTGGGGACTAATTGGCGCCGCACCCTGTATACTTCAATTTCGATCGAGAGGAATTTCACCTGTATTCCCAAGAATATTGGTGAATCCGATATATTCGAGAACCCTAATTTTGGAGAATCCCGATATATTCGACAACCCTAATATTAGAGAATTCCGATATATTCGAGAACCTTAATACAGTATTTAATCGATAAGTGTCACAAAGTTCTGAACAAGAAGTGTCCCAGAACTATCCCCACTCCTGCAGAGTATACCCCGTGAGGGGCCGTGAGGCTCCAGAGGCCTCGCTCACCGAGAAGTATGACATCATACGGGTCGGGTATATCAGTGAGTCCACTACTAATCCAATGACAAAACTTCTTTATTTTTTATTATTTTTTATGAAACTTTCACCAACAGTTTTTTCATTGGATTAGTGGTAGTCTCACACCGGTATACCCGACCCGTATTATGTTACATTTCTCGGCGACCGAGGCCTCTCGAGCTTCGCTGTCTTTTTCTAAGAATAGTATACCTGAACACGAAGTGTCACTGGCCGGACTCGTGGTTGTGACATTTATCGATTATATACTGTATGCTATGAAACCTCGAATATTATCGATAATAATTCTGAAAATTGCAGAGAACCTGTTTTGAACTCCGATAAAATTCTCGCTCCGTCCCTTCCTGATAATTTTTGAGTTCTCGCGCACACCTTTAATTTAACATACGTCGTATCTGTTCGTTGTCGTTGCTCGGAAGCTCGCCAAGGTTTGTCCGAAGTTCAAGAATAACAATGAAATTACGATCGATGGCACGATTTTCCGTATGATTTACGGTCAATCGAATTGTAACGATAATGCGCACGATCGTGAGCTCATTAATCGCAACGCAACGGGCGGACCGAGTAATTCGCTGGGTTTTTACAAGCGCGTGATACGCGAAGCGCCGGCGGTACCTTTGAAAATCTCACGGTGCCGAGCCGGCCCGAGACGAGCGGCCGGTTAAGTGTAATTTGTACAAGATCTCCCAAGAGGTGAGAGAAGTTCGCGGTCAAGGCTCCTCCGTTCAAGTCATTGACATCGACTGCTAGCACGAACAGACTGATGTTGCCCATTACAACGGCCGGCTAATAAAACAGCCAAGAAATTCGTCGTGCAGTTGCCTCATTGTCGCTCGTGAATGACCACGTCTACCCCCTGAGGTTTTGCGCGTCTTTTGTGACTGGACAAAATCGTATTCATCGAACCGGACACAATTTCGGCGCACTTGTTTTCTTTTTATTCGCAAAACATTGGCCGTTTCCGTTTATGGGAAAGTACGTTCAGGCGTATTCCATGGTTTCACTTTGTTTGTAAAGCTATGTCCACAATGAAACAACATCTAGCTACCATTTGCACGTCTTATTGCTTTCTTATTCTTTTATTCGGTAAAAATAGGAGAGGGTAACAAGACGGGACAAAAAGTTACTCGATGTTGCTTCAACGTGGACATAGTTCAATTCGCATTCGTTCGTTTGGAATAAAATTTGTCCTAAAATTTGTGCTTGCCTGTCTTCGATGTGGATGGCTGAAAGGATTTTTATGGATCGTGTCAAATATACCTTTCAAGGTTCTTTGAAGATAGCGTTTCGTTCAAGGTCAATGGGGATAGGGAAGATTATCATTATTCCAAGGTCTTCAGGAATGCAAAGGATCGATTATATATTCCCATGAACGCCTAGGGAATGCAAAAGGGGTCAGTAGTTCCCCTGCGGTCATGAGAATCTGAAGGAGGTCAATACTCCGCAGGGGTCATGGGAATGTAAGAGTATCATATTCCAAGAGTTACAGTAGAATGTGCAAGAAATCTCCTCCACCTAATATTCCAGAGGTCATGGGAGATTGTAGATATTCCATATTCCAAGGGCATACATAACAATATGCAAAAGGACCCCCACTTGATATTCCATATTGAAGGGACATTATTTCACAAGAGGCATGTGAATGCAAGGTGCAATGTTCTAAGGGTTATATAAATATAAGATACTTCTTAACCCTTTCGTTGCGTGTGCCGTATATATCCGGCATCCACGCGACGACCTGTGTGTACGGCATCATTATTTTTTTATGGGACTTCGATGACCATATTTGTGGCATTTTTCTAATAAAAATGATACCAACTATGATATAATCCCGATGATATTTACTTGTGTAATAGACAATTAAAGTTTCGGGCGCGAGGAAGGCCGCCGGCTGCGACTCTTCGCGTCTCTTTCTTTCCCATACGCTATCCTTCCCCGCGCCCGAAATTTTAATTGTCGATTACACAAGTAAATATAATCGGAATTATATCATATTTGGTATCATTTTTATTAGAAAAATGCCACAAATATGGTCATGGAAGTCCCATAAAAAAATTATGATTAATAAAGAATTTGGAAATTCGTATTAGGTATGTTTACATTTCTCGGTGTCCGAGGCCTCTCGAGCTCGGCTGTCCTTCTCTACGTTCGGCAAACCTCAAACAATGATATCCCTAACGCATAATTGTCCCTCCGCAGACCCGTGTTGTGGACAATTATCGATGAAATACTGTAGTTTATTTTTGAGGTTTTGGCCGTGTTTTCGGGATTTGGTACCACTGTGCGATGCCCCGTTCAGTGGCGTCACTCCGGCGGAGCGGACTGCCGTAACGAAAGGGTTAAGAACCTGCGAACATCCCTTTAGATCCAAGGACATCGTTACACGAATGACAGCATAATCTAGCGATTCAAGTCGACATCCTTAAAAATGTATACGCAAGTAGCTAAAAAGATCATCGCTCGCGGCATTGCGCCTAATAGAACGAAACAAAAACTGTGCAATAAAATATATTCTTGTTGTAAGGATATTACTTTCGCGCGATGCCTCTCGTCTCGCGTAAGTCATCGTCGAGGCGGTTTCTTCTTCTGCGTGAACTTTTTAGTCGGTTAGAATGGATCCGTGACGAGGCACTGATCGCTTCTCGAAATAGAGATAAAGGTAACGGCACCGTGTTTAGAGGATCGCCGAGAGAAGTTCCGTGTCTATCGTTCTCCGGTAATGGCGTTCGCGGCGCAAAACGTGCGCGCACCACCACGATCATTCCGTCTCAATAGACGTGTCCGAGAGTCGAGCGAGAAGAGAAGTTCTCTCTCTCCGCAGGTTTCTTCATCTGTTCTTTTTTTGCGTGTGTTTCATCGGTCCCGCGTTCCTCTCCGAGTCGCCGGACGAAATCTATTATCTCCGATGACTCTTGTTTTTCGACGGTTTCTGCGAATGCCGTCGGTGAACGTCCGCGGCGACGGGAGGAGCGACCCTCCGGGGCTCGCTTGAGCGCATCGTCCGCAGGCGTGCACCGTCACCGCGACGAACCTCGTTGCTCTTATTATTCCCCGGCATCTGCCGCGCGATACCGAGATATCGATCGTTACCTTGCTATCTTGGACGTGTCGCGCGCGCGATTCGACTACCTTAAACACCGGAAGCGATTACGAGGCGTCAAATTGCTAATGTTTCTGTTACGTGGCCGATGTCCCGATCGGAAGAACGATCGCCGATTCCTGTCCACCTGAACGCGTGTGACGATTGCTAATCTAATGTCCCGAACGATTTCTCCTTCCCGTCGCGTCGCCTGGTGCGGGTCGACCTTAGTTATTTTTAATCTGTCGAACCCGCGTTCGTTCATTTTTATCCCAATGTTTAGCGATTTTTCGAATCAACCCATTAATAATAGACTGCGCATCTTCATGCGAAATAAAAATGTTATGCCTCAATTATGAGAAACAGGAGCCATGTAAAAAGTTCTTCCTTTCTTTACACAATTTAGTAAATGAAAAATAATACATCGACGTTTCCAGTGTCTCTTAAACTCTTTACTACTTTAAATTGTACCTACCCATTTTTATGAAAAATGCACAAAGTCCGTAGTCTACCCGTCAAGTAGCATTCTTAAATTTTTAGTGTCTCCACGGCCAAATTCAAACAGGAGCCATGTAAAAAGTTCTTCTTTTCTTTACACATTTTAGTAAATGAAAAATAATACATCGACGTTTCCAGTGTCTCTTAAACTCTTTACTACTTTAAATTGTACCTACCCATTTTTATGAAAAATGCACAAAGTCCGTAGTCTACCCGTCAAGTAGCATTCTTAAATTTTTAGTGTCTCCACGGCCAAATTCAAACAGGAGCCATGTAAAAAGTTCTTCTTTTCTTTACACATTTTAGTAAATGAAAAATAATACATCGACGTTTCCAGTGTCTCTTAAACTCTTTACTACTTTAAATTGTACCTACCCATTTTTATGAAAAATGCACAAAGTCCGTAGTCTACCCGTCAAGTAGCATTCTTAAATTTTTAGTGTCTCCACGGCCAAATTCAAACAGGAGCCATGTAAAAAGTTCTTCTTTTCTTTACACATTTTAGTAAATGAAAAATAATACATTGACGTTTCCAATGTCTCTTAAACCCTTCACTACTTTAAATTGTACCTACCCATTTTTATGAAAAATGCATAAAGTCCGTAGTCTACCCATCAAGTAGCATTCTTAAATTTTTAGTGTCTCCTCAGCCAAATTCAAACAGGAGCCATGTAAAATGTTCTTCCTTTCTTTACACATTTTAATAAATGAAAAATAATACATCGACGTTTCCAGTGTCTGTTAAATCCTTTACTACTTTAAATTGTATCTACCCATTTTTATGAAAAATGCACAAAGTCCGTAATCTACCCATGAAGTAGCATTCTTAAATTTTTAGTGTCTCCTCGGTCAAATTCAAACAGGAGCCATGTAAAATGTTCTTCCTTCCTTTACACATTTTAGTAAATGAAAAATAATACATCGGCGTTTCCAGTGTCTCTTAAACCCTTTACTACTTTAACACGTTCGGCGCTCAGCGTGGTTCGGTTGATTTTCTCGCGGGGTCCAAATCCGACTGTCGGAGCGCCAGAACGTAAACAGAGCGATAAGTAGGAATAGCAACTATGTAACTCGAGTAGGTTTTATTATATATTTTTATGCTGTATATTCTATATTTATACTTCAGTGCTTGTTCCATTAAATTTCTTTCAAAAATGCAACTGAAAATCTTATTTAACTTGAACAAGAAAAACGTCACCCATATATAGGTGACGGGGCCCCCGCGGAAGCACACCCGTCACCCAAATATGGGTGACGCGGCGCCGAACGTGTTAAATTGTACCTACCCATTTTTATGAAAAATGCACAAAGTCCGTAGTCTACCCATCAAGTAGCATTCTTAAATTTTTAGTGTCTCCTCGGCCAAATTCTAGTTCTAAGGACGCCTTGCAGTCAGTGTGTTCTCTTTCTTGTTTATTACACCCTCAAGTGCCCTGGGGCTTTCCCCCAAAAGGAAAAACGTCGCGCGGTCGAGGTGCACATAGCTCACTCTCGAACATACTTCGGATTTGCTCACATTAGGGATCAAAAACAGATTTTATTGGACATCTAGAAAACTATTAGAGCCAAAGGTATGGTCGTGTACTTTTTATAAAGGATAGATCTGCGAAAATAGATTTAAAATATCATTATTTGTTTAAACAGTATTTTAAAAATATCTCGATGAAAACTGATGTCGGTGAGAACAGAATATTGGTGAAAACATATATTGGGGAAATAGTTAATTGTGTTCGAATTTCGGCGCACAGGTTCGATCAATGTCGATGTTGATCATTGATCGAACCTGTGCACCGAAATTCGAACACAATTAACCAAAAATTTCGATCGATAAACACATTTAATATATACCATTGGGGAAATAGTGTCGGAATAAACATTATCGAGGAAGTCACTGTCGGCCAAACGGACTATCGAACGGATCGTTCGAATAATGTCTACGGTAGCGAACAATTCGGGTGGGAGACGAATTTTCGAGCGATTCCGACGAAATCGCAAGGAGTGCTTAGTATTCGTGGTGTCGGGCACCTTGTACATCTCGAAATGATGTCAAGACGACAGGTAGGAAGGTGCCAGGCGTTGCCAGGGGTCCACGGTAGTCGCCCCACCATTAGCTATGCGCGACGCGGAGGCGTCACTTCCTTCGGACCGACTTCCGGCCGCCGGAAACGTCCTTCTAACCGCGGCTGAATCCTTAAATGAAGACGATCTCTGACAAGGCCTTTCTTCGCCCGCTCCAACGTGCGCCGTCAACGTGCGAACCATCGGGGAATTCTAAGACATCGGTTCTCAGAAGTTCATTTCGCGCTGGTTGCGCTGTAAAAAGCGATGTAAACGCGACAATGATAGCCATCACATACCGTCAATGTAATCGTTGGACCAGGTCATTGGCGACTACAACCCGGTTTAACACATTACCGGCTGACGATTATTTTATATCTAGCATAATTTGAAAGCCAATCCGAATATTTACTTTGCTCCCAAAAGATTGAGAAAGTTTGAGTAACAGCTGCGTATACAGACGTAAATTCGATCGTAAGAAACAGTGAACCAACAAACCTCAAATATCTAACCATAATTGTGCTACACATACACAGTGTCCAGATAATTGCATTGTATCAACCTGCCCCGGTCTCCCCAATCTATTGGATTAGAAAATCACCAAAGGTCCTCGAGATTGATTAGCTTTTGGGTCTCCTTGTTCGAGAGTAAAGGCTCAAAACCAGGATCGCTCGGAAAGTAATGAATGCGCGGATAACGCGAGCGGGAAGGGCCGTGCCCGGTTTCAGCGAAAAATCTCTCGATTTTTCTTGCCACGGATCGATTCGATCTCTTTGCCGCGCCATAATGACTGGTTCCCTTCTGATCGCGTAGCAGAATACACGGTAACGAGTTACACTTTCGATTTTATTACAGTAATCGATACGGATTAACTAACGAGGATCTGAACAGGCGGTGGAGCAACCCGAACCGGGTGCTCCATCCGGTGATCTACCACACGAAGGGACTGATGGAGTACTGCACGAGGGTACTACAGCGACCTCCCCACGTTTTCGTCGACTACCACGGCCATTCACGGAGGAAGAACGTGTTTCTCTTCGGTTGCTCAAGGTCGGGTTCTTGGAGCGCCGCGGACAGGGCGAAACCGGACCAGCCGGTGCAGTATTTGGTAAGGGACGAAAGAGGATCGGCTAGGTGTAGTATTTTTAGATCGTAAGCGTTACGAGCGTTACGCCGCGTCGTCCCACCGCTTTGCGCATCGTCGGGCTTGATGAATCGCGAACGGGAGATCTAGCGCGATCTACCCAACGCGATCCATGATCGAGCTGCGCCGCACAGTGGGGTGAAACGGCTGATTTTTGGAAAAAATCTTTTTTGTGCTCAATATCATTCATAATTGGTACCAAACCTCACATATTTTTGTGCCCTGAATCGAATGAGACCAAAACCAAGCTGATACGAACAACCGCTTCGAAGGTGCGGTAGCTTTCCTAGTTTTTATTTGTTTTTTTATTTCTTTTCAGATTTATTTTCTTCAATGTCAACAATGTTTACATTTCGCTTCTCAGATGATCGTTTAACACTAGGTTTACGGAGCACTAAAATTGATTATTTTACATTGCTTTATAAAAATAATAAAATTGTATTTACTTAGATCTTTAGCGATTTTTATTGTAATATGTACACAAAAAAAATAAATCTATTTAATAATTTCTCACGAATGCCTCCTTGCACTCTTAATAAACGTAAATTAAAAATTTTTGAATCCGTCATTTTGACGGGCCCCGTAAATCTAGTGTTAATTTAAACTCCTAATAATCGGTCATTTAATGGTTCAACATGAAAGTGCAAAAAGATTTCTAAATGGCCCAGAACCGTGCGTAAATACCGTCGATGTCGGTGTGCGTGCATCGGACATGCCTGCAGTGATGCATCTGCGTTTCAGATGTTGCCGCACCTCATGCAAAGGATATCCCCGGCGTTCGCGTTGCCACTGTGCTCATTCAAGGTCGAGAGGAACAAGGAGTCCACCGCCAGGGTAGCCATATGGCGGCAACTAGGCGTCTCGAGGTACGTACCTCACGGACTTAAAGGACTGAGCATAAAGTGGGTTTATGGGTGAGAGCGGCCATGTTGGATGGCAAAACTAGTGTTGCCATCTATATAACATTGCGGGAACATTGATATGATTTGATTCTGAAAAATGAATGCATAACAAGTGTATTTGTATATATATATATATATATATATATATATATATATATATATATATATATATCTGTATATATATACAAAATATTGCACATTCGGCTCCAATACAAAATTTATAAATAAATTATGTGTATCTATTTCCCGCATGATTGCATTGCAAATTCGCGCAACTAGTATTTAAAGTTGCCTATAGATAGCGTTGGGATATGGTGCAAGATTTCACGCGCATGCGCGGCCAAAACAGTAATGTATCTTTATCATGATGACAGAGGTAGTGGAGCCCTGATACAGTTATATTGGCAGGAATGTCTCGAAACAATCTATTCCGGACAAAAAGACTTCAGGACGTGTCCTTCGAGTTACAAAATATACACAAATACACATGTTATACACTCATTTTTCAGAATCAAATCATACCAATTTTTTAAAATTCTGCTGGGTGCTCAAGGTACCCCATTTTATCGAGAATCTTACTTTACTGAGGCTGAAATCGCCGCGCATGCGCGTGAAATCTTGCACCATATCCCAATACTGCCTATAGAGCGCACCACAGTGTATGTCATCGAAGATGGCCGACAAGTTGATACCCCTTCCGTCTTTCGCGTCACCCCCGCAGCTTAATGCACAGTCATTAAGTCCGTGACGTACCTACAGTGAAGCGTCCGATGAAACGATGGATGCGACGATAGATACGTCGATCCCCGTTCCGAGTATTCAATTTACGCTTACGCGACAGTGATTTAGCTTCCTTCCAATCTCTGATCCTCGGTTCGCTTTCGCCTGCGCAGGAGCTACACGATGGAAACCAGCTTCTGCGGATGCGATCAGGGAGCGCTGGCCGGATTGCACTTGGACACCAGACACCTGAAAGCGGTCGGTCAGGACTTTTGTCAGGGCCTGTCGATGATGAACGAGTGCGGCCACGACTGGGGCATTGACAAGTAATTACGTTGCCAAGCCATAAACTGTTTGCTCTGCCCATCCCGCAGGTACCATTGCTTCGAAACGAGGGAAAACCTCGCCAACAGTATACGAGAATACCGGAAATGCCGAGGAAAAATTCTTGGTCGCTAAAATTCTAACGGAAACTTTTCTGGTAGTCTAAAAACAACTGCATATTAATCCTCGTACGGTCTTCATTTAACATAACCTTTACGGTATTCATCGTCACATTTAACCACTTCGATTGAACAAGAAGAATACACATTCAGAACGCAAGAAAATAATTATACTTTTAGAGTGCGGAATTTTATGCAACACTTGACTATGATTTTACGTTCATTTAATAGGAGTTTACGTTCATATTTCGCTCAGCTAGAATACGGTTAATCAGACACTGCTAAAAGTCAGTTCATATAAACGAAGTTCCACTGTACAATGAACAGGAGGCAAACAGAAATTTCTTTCTTCTTGTAATAATCTTGGTAAGCTGGGTCTAATACAATAATGATTGTATATAAATTCTTTTAATCTATCTCCTGTTTTAAATTTCATCTACTCATTTTTACCACAAATGCACAAACGCCGCAGTATAATTATAATACCGACAAATTCAGTAGTGAAAAAAGCAGTAAGTGTTTTTTCTGCGAGACCGCAAGTATATATTACCTTTATTATTTTATTTTATATATATTTTAGTTTTCTTTTCGTAATTATAGTGCAATTAAATAATCATAAGATGAATTTTATTTAATAGTCATTTTTTACCACGAAGACATTGAAACGTAACAATTTTTGTTACCGGTGAAATTTCTCTCGATCGAAAATGAAGTATATTAATAAACTTTATGATTTCGGCGCAAGGTTCGATCATATTTAGAAGCAGCAAATTTGCAATTAAATTATTCTCGACGTTTCGATCCTGATGTGGATCATTTTCACAGAAACATTATTGCGTCTGAAAAAGATATATATATGTATGCAATGCAAATGAAACAAAATTTAATATTCCGACACAGCCGTGTAGAGAGAACAGAAATTTTTCTGTTAATTGCAAATTTGCTGCTTCTAATGATCGACCCTTGCGCCGAAATCATAAAGTTTATTAATATACAATTTTTGTTTCGTGAAAACGATACGGGCTTTGGGAAACATTTTGTTTTGCCATTTCTTCCGAAACGAAAATGAGCTCTTGTTCTAAAGTTTGAAATCAAATTCCTATGAAAAACTAATTATACGACTAATAAAATATTTTAATTGATCACAAATCACCAGAAAGACCGCATGAGGGTTAACTCTTTCTAAACTTATGTAATCAGAAAGTAGTACATATCTATCGTTTCGAATAAGATATAAAACCAAAATAACATTGGAAATCATTCCTCTGTCTGAATTGACTTAAAATTGTACCGATACAGATTTGATGAGCGAAAAATGTTCAACATTGTAAGCAGCATAAATATCAGCAATCTTTGCATGTCCCCCAAAGCGTACGTTCCTGTTGCAGACTAGAGTCTAGCGAGAACAGTTAATATAATGAATATGTAATTTCTGCAAGGTACAGAATTTTTGATTGGAATGTAGTGAATTAATGGGAAAACACTCGGTGAAGTAGCAGTGGCCCTAGTAGTAGAAACCATTTTCTATCAACCGACAATTCAGTGTCGCCACGTGATAAAAATGAAGACAAAAGTAGCCTTAGGTCACCGAAACGCTTCTGATTGGAAAAAGAAAATTACTATGATACAACAACCACTTTTGCAACATGCAACGTCTGTTAAACAAATATTTGTCCTGCCCTCGTAGTTTTCAAAGTATTCAAGGCGGTAACAGTTACTGTCCCACCCTATACAGGGTGTCCCAAAAATATCTCGCTTCCTTCAAAGGGGAGGTTCCTGAGGCCATTTGAAGCGACATTTTCCTTTGAAAAAATTGTCGTTTCGGCTTTGTTAAGGAGTTATTAACGAAAAACACGGATCAATCAGAGCGCGACCTAGAGGCGTATTGGCAGAGACGGCCGCGCGCGAGAGAAGTCGAGCGATGGTGATACACCGCGGTCGAAAGCAAGGAACAAACAAGAAAAGAAAATTTTTCGAGTCCTATCTCGGATAGTTCAAATTTGAATATGTTGTAGTCTTTAGTAACCTATGAAGGAATCTCGAAGGATTTTTCGAAATCTTGAAAAATGTTGGTTTTACAGTCGTGTAAAGAACTTTTTTTCATTAAATAATAACACTAGAACTAACGTACCGACGAAAATGAGTTTTTAGGAGCTTATAGTGAACACAGAAGAGTATCTATTGAAAATATTTCGATTTGGAAAAAATGTTTTTTTCACCATTTATTTTGAAAATGTTTTAAAGAAATGCAATTTTTCTATAGCCGGGACTTTTTTAAAAATTCGAAAAAAACGTGGTGCCAGCTCCAAGCCTCCTCTTTACGGACCTATTTTTGAAAACGCAGGCGCTTTAAAATTGACGGAATTAAAATTATTTAAAGCGAACGCTGCACCGCGATATTACGGAAGCGCGCGGCCCCTTGTTTGTTCCTTGCTTTCGACCGCGGTGTATCACCATCGCTCGACTCCTGTCGCGCGCGGCCGTCTCTGCCAATACGCCTCTAGGTCGCGCTCTGATTGGTCAATGTTTTTCGTTAATAACTCCTTAACAAAGCCGAAACGGCCATTTTTGCAAAGGAAAATGTCGCTTCAAATGGCCTCAGGAACCTCCCGTTTGAAGGAATCGAGACATTTTTGGGACACCCTGTATATCTCTATATATCTATATATGCATGAAAGCAGGGCCCCTCGCGAAATTCGCTCGTTTCACTTCGCTTCTACACAACGATTCACGGAGCACTTCTTCATTTTTTAATCGAATGATTCTTGAACGCAGGTCGCTGGAGGAAGCCTGTTGTCCGCAGAAATGCGTTTCCGAGAACTCGAAAAAGATTTCGAAATGCATTCAGGACAGACCGGCGGTGTTTCATACCGCCGCGATTCCTTAGCAAACGAATACGTAGACGATTTAAGGCAAGGTTGATTTACGTATCCGAGTGAAACATAATAACCGTTTTTCCGGCCGGAACCTCCAACAACCACGCGAGCCTATATTCCTGGATAATTCATTCGCTGACGACCGATGAAATATTAACATTCTCCCGGCAACATTCGGATGGCTTGTACTAAAACGAGTTCGATTAATCTCTCGCTAGGCTACGGATCTTACGTGTTCGCAGGGGAATAACGATCGCGCAAAATACAATGGCTGCTCGATAATAATTCGCCACTCGTACCTACAACACGTGGGGTATATTGGTTTATTTCTCTGGAAACAAAATATTAACAAGCGGCGTTGCTCGGTCGATAAAAATTGTCCAGCACGACCGACATTATCTTGAACCGTATATCATTTTCAAGAAAAGAAACGCCATCTTGTAAGATCCATAATCTAGTTGCCGCAAGTATTCTTTTGTTAGACAGCGGATCTTTATGCAAAAGAATTGTATTGAGTAAAAATGTCTATCTGTCTGTAACAATTCGATTAATTCGAGAAGAATTTGTTTATATTCATGCATTTTTCCTGGTATTTGCATGTTTCGCTTACTCATTTTCATAATAAATGCATAAAATCCGCGATCTACTTGTATCTGTGTGAACCGTTGCAGATTATTTAACTGTTTGTCGAAAAGAAGATAATGAACAAAAATAAAAAGAGCGTTTCGCATGCAAGAAGGAGTTCATTAATTTCGACGGACGTTCCGAGCATGTTCGAGCTTAGAAAATTACATTTTCATTGGCTGGATTGCAGCGGACCCGAAAGTGGCTATGATATTTTGATCCTCGTTCCAGGATCCCAATGGGAGAAGGCATTCCCGAAGAATTAGGGTGTATGGAAGGCGAGGCGTCGTCCAGCTTCGAGCTGGAGGAGTCCGACTGCGAGACGTAGAGGCGAAAGACCTTGGCGAGGATCGTGGTCTCGAGATTCGTTCTCCCAGGAACGCTGTACAGGCTCTCGAAATAAAACTGCTGCGGATATTCTGTACACTTTAATGAATTTTTATTTAAAACTCGTAACAAATGTCAAGCTAGTTCGTACCGGAGACAATTATCCTACCTAGAACCGAAGCCCAGTTGCTATACGGACGCGTGATTAAACATTTTCGCTATCGATTCGCAGAAACGTTGATTTTGAGCGTGTTAGAGCCGCGAGAAATTTTTGGGGACATGAAAAACGACGTGCGGCCGAAAATATCCGTGGTAAAACTAGAGTACGAGAACTCGACGGAACGACAAAACGCAGTGTGATGGATTCGATGAACAACCGAATAGAAGACTCGCAAACCGAAATCGAGGGGACGGAATTTCGGTACATCGTGATCCTGTATTTCAAAAGAGTGACCGTTCGACGCGGTCATATTTAAAATAATTTATTGTTTCTGTCAGATTTGCCGTAAAGAAGAATGTAAATGGATCGTTCTAAAATCGAGTGTCCTCCTTTAACACTAGTTCTACCGAGCGCTAAACTCGACTGGTGTATATTGCATTCTAATAACGACAAAAATGCATTTATTCAACTTCCGTACAACTTTTGTTTAAATATGTACTCTAATAGAGAAGTTGACTAAAACATTACTCCGGAAAACATTTTTATAATTTCAATATTTGTAAAAGAAAAATTTAGAAACCAGTCATTTTGACTTGTCCGGTAGTTCTAGTGTTAACACGTACAGCGCCCACTCCACAATCGTAAAAATTACACAAAATCAAAGCAATATATTTAATAAAACAAAAACTAAGAAGTTTAGTTTTGTGATATTAATTACTGTTTCAAACCTCTTCTATTCCTCAGATCGTAAGGAAATTTTGTACACTCAATCTACCAACGTAAAAATTAATTTTCAATTCTGTATAAATAATTCCGTCACCCAGATATGAGTGACATGGCGCTGAACGTGTTAAGGGTTAGGTTAGTCTTCTACAAGGTCGTTGGCGCAAACGCGAGATCTGCAGGGTTGGATGAGCAAGCGATTTAAGACTCGCAGACGCACAGTGTTCCAGTTCATGGAGCTGGACAAAATTATTAATTCATGTCGAGTCTGAAAGACTGAGCAATTTCTTATCATACATCGTACTTACACATTTTGAAATTATGTACAAATTTTTCAACCATCATACATTCATTAGGGCGAACAGTCGCGCGGTAAAAATCTTATAATTATTCTTATTTGTGTTGTAAAATTGAACTGTTTTAAACCGTGAAATTGTAAAAGAGACACGCAATTCGTTCATGTAAAATTATGGGTATAACACCCTCGTACGCTCCTCGGGGTGAACATTTACAGAAAATCTTTCGCAATTTGTTGATTTACAGTGCAAAGTAGAAGAAAGTATCGTCTTAGCATGTTTTGTGCAACTATTTCTGAGGATCGCGCGAGGGTTACACAATTTGTTTTAATAAATATTAAATACCTAGTTCCCATTTTACGAAACACTGTGCGTCGGTCGAAATGATTCTGGCCGACTTCGGGAACTCGAAGCTCGATATTCCGACGGTCGCGAGCAATTCCGTGGACATAACAGAGAAAAATCTACGCACAGTCAAGCTACGAACGGTCTCTGGTGGTGACAATGAAAGGGGCGCATGTAAAACTGCTTTCTCCGACGTTAGAAACGTGTAAAATCGCAGTACGCGGTACAAATATTCAGTCGATCTAAATAGTACGGAGACCCTCGAGGTCACGCTGAAAGATAATTGGACCGGCAGTCTATTATCTAAAAAACGGTAGAATCGTTCATTTAATGGTTCTAACGAGTCTGCTGAGTATACGGTAACAACCGAGCATTTCGAATCATCTTCATCTCGAGGCTTGCAACTTTAAGGGTGGTTTCAAAAATCAAACATGTGATTTTTAAGAATTTTTTCATAGTAACTATTGATCATATGGAGCTAGACCTTTCAAGGATGTAAACAGATAGTCTTGTTGCACAAGAGTTTCTTTTTCGTTCAACTCTTCTTATTATCATTTTTTAATCTGACGTAAAATAATCAACTTCGGACGAAGCTCATTTATTTCTTTATATATTTCTGTAGGGATTAGACCTGGAATCTGTATTCGATTTTTTAATCTATAACAATTTTTTCAACAATATAAACTTAAAACCCCAAGAGCTTTCCCAACTTTTCAAAATAGATTCGATTTCAGTATAAAGTATCTAGCTTTAAGAGAAATTCTAACTGTGATATATAGACTGCGGATATTATGAGAAAAACGAGTGGTTGTGATTGAAAACGATAGAAGGAAGCAAACAGCTTTAAAATAACTACCGTATCTTGTAGTCGATGAAGATCATTTTTATTTTGCATAAATATCTGCAGTCTAGCAGCGCCCGCTCTAGCGGTTACATCGCCCCGGACAAAAAGACAAATTGCCGCCCCTTAACCAGTTAACTGTGTAGCTCGATTTTGTATGTGGCGACTATAAATTTTTGAAAACTTCATTTATCACATATTGACATCTCGTCAATTTCTTTGTTTCGTTTCTTTACTTCGTCTTTGACTCGAAAAATTCTAAAATGTCGACAAATTAATAATGCGTTTTAATTTTCACTACAATTTTAACATAAATAGGAAGCAATTCATTTTTATTCCATGACGAGTATACTCGACAAACACAGCTAACTGGTTAAGGATATATATATTTTTTAAATAAAGCCAAAATAGCGTCCCTAAATTTTGGCGCCCCGGACAGATGTCCGAGTTGCCCCCCCCTCCCCCCCACCTAGAGCGGGCCCTGAAGTTTGGTGATGGATGCTACACTGCACGCCGACAATGCTTAAACAGGCGAAGCTGTTAAGTTGTTTTGTATATTATACAATACATAATAAGAAGATTCGAACTAAAAAAATACACTTGTACTTCAAGACTCTTTGTTTACACCCCAAAAAAGACCTGGTCCCAGATATGTAATAGTTATTTTTAAAAAATTCTTAAAAATCACTTGTTTTCACTGCCGATACACAAAGAAGCCCTTCTTAGGAAACGGCTGAGATTCTGAGCAGTCGCGAGCCGAGTTTGTTCCAATTGTTGTTGATTGGGCAGAGTGATTCCAAAATCTTTTTGGCAAACAGAGCATCGAAGTCTCAAAAACTGGCAAAATGGAACGGGCTGGTTAATGAGCCTCGCTCGAAGCGTACCGCGCGGAGAGAAAACGTTATGGTAGATAATATTTTTCTGGGATTATCGTCTTCGTATGCAGTGTCTGTTGAGAGAACCGGAAGCAATCGAATTCGTCTACGAGGACCGATCGAACGATTTACCCGATACCGATCGGCAACGAACACCGGTCTGTTGTTCGAGGATTTCACGAGGATGACAGAATAAGCAGCTTTCAAGAAATCAAAGCGGTCGAAGCGCACTTTGCCGAATTGAAAAATAAGAAATTAATGACTCGATAGCGTTGGCAAGAGAAAAATTGTTGTTCGGTGCGAAACGTACGGTTACGTAGCTCTAACCTTTGTACTATCTTTGTACAGCTCGGATCTGCTGAATTTCCCATTCTATCCGTGATATTAAATCAGTTTTCTGTACAGGATGTTCCGTTTAAATTAATCGTAAGCATTTATTTCGTTGATGGAGACGTAGGACTTGAAATGCATTGGGAATTCTCTATATAAAAGCGCTGAGTCTTGAATCATAAATTCAAGAGACGCTTAAACCCATCGCTGTTCAATTCTCTTCGGCTTTTACCTTTTTTCTTATTTTATTCTTATCTTCTCCACCCTGTAATTCGCGTCCACGGTTGTAATAATAAGACCTTCTTCGTCTATAATAATTTCATAGAAGAAAAAGAAAATTTACATTTTATTTTATGCCTATATTTACTTTAATGCTTAGATATATTAACAACAGAAGAACAGAATTTCATTTCGACGTAACATTCGTGATCAACAGATTTTGTTTAAAATTCGTCGCAATAGTCTCGATACTATATGATAAGGGAGAAATGCGTTCAAATTAAAATATCTACTGAATTGATCTCTAATCGTCAGTGCCATGGTACTTTTCATGAATGAAAAGATACATAATTTAATTTAAAAAGAACACAGGTAACGGAGAAGATAGTTGGATCAAGTTCTGTTTTTAATTATTAGGTTGTTACATATGAAATGTCCCATTTTGTACAGTGACATTAAATAAACGCAACTTTTATACAAATAGATTTTTATTGATAAAAAAGACAAGGATCATTGTAGCTCACGTATTCTGCCAATGAATTTTAACTTTTTTTATTGTTTTATGATAGAAATTGAATTTTATGGTCATTCGCGTTCTTCATTTTCAAGATTGTAATCTTCATTTTTTAGTTTCATATACCCATCAACTTATACTAGGTTGATCAATTATTACATTTTGCCCAGAATTCATATAATGCTGTCATCAATATGTTGTTTATCCACGTATATAAAAAGAATGCGCAACAAACGTATTGATTGCCGTTGAAATAGAATTTATTTTTGCAAATGAAATTAGACACTTAAATTAACATTGAAAATCGGATCATAAGGATCAGCCTTATAGCTTAAAGTGATCTAGATATAATAAACCTGTACATTGTAATAATATTTCTTGATCGACAGGCGTCATAAAATTTGCATTCTAAAATCGGAAATTTCATATGCAACAACTTAATATTTAAAATCGCAACGTTTGTAGGTGTTTTCAACGGTTTCGCAGATATCCGAGAGATCGCAATGCAGTTTCAGCGAGTATTCGAATCGTTTTATTACCTCGAAAGCGGAGCCATATGCGTGTGAACACAGTCGAAGGGTTGAGAAGAACAGACTATCCGAAATTCGATAAAAATTGTGCCCTGGTAATTGACCCGGAAAAAAAACGAAGGATCGAGATTGATTTGTCCGCGTTCTCATCCAATCCAGGACCGCGACAGAGAAATCGATTCCCGACGTTCCCGCGTGACTTAACGAATTAATTTTAATTGGCGAAGGATCCTCGTTAGCTCGGCGAAGAATTCGTCGGAATTTTGGGGGACACCGGAGATTTACGGGGAACACGATCGTAGCTGTTGCTTGTATGTTCCTCAACAGACCCCCGCTCATCAACATCGTCGAGACAAATGCTGCATCCTTATTGTCTGTCTGGCGTAATCATCCTTAATAATAACTATTCAATGAGAAACTTTCTCTTTTTTTTCCTGTTTTCGGATTTTTCGTCGAATTCCTAACGTCTACTCCCTCCCTCTGTTTCTCTTTCCATTTCTCTCTAACACTGAATTAAGTAGCCGAAAACGTTTCGTTATGGATTACCGAGAGACTTCTAAGATACTGATTGATCGCGCGTGCACTCTGATCACGAAAATTTTTCCTCAAAGTTAGAGCTTTTAACACGTTGACTGCCAGGCGCATTTTCCATGGTTTGCCCAAGGCGCCAACGTGAATTTTTCATTATGCGATGCATATTATGTTGAAATATTATTTGCAGCAAATAAAGGGAGTTATAAAATCATGCTTGAAGCATTTTTCGTGCATTAATTTCTTCAAACTATTATAGTAACAATGGTATTATTGAAAACTTTATCAGTATCCATATTTACTCTAATAATGTACTTTTATTATTTGCTGCGTCGCCGGTCACCGGTGGCCCCCACGGCGCTGTAGCCAAGTCGATTGCCGGTCACCGGTGACCCCCATGGCAATCAACGTGTTAAAACCGATTACCGAAGCTCTGGACATATAGATCGCCTAATTTATTCTTTCAATGTATTCATTTTAGTTTGCTTTGTTCGATAGCTTTTTCGTAGTTTCATTTTAAGTAAATCGATTCGATGCCGATTCGGTGCAGCCAAACAGTTGAATCGCGACCTATAGAAATTTGTGCGATCTATTATTTATCGATCGACATCCTCGATGTCGCTTTAACGATGGAAACGTCGAGAGTGCACGCACGCTTACGTCTATGAAAAGATAGTAAAGAGCACACAACGACGGATGGGAGGAATGGCTGCCGTCGCTTGCAACAATGCTAACGCTACCAAAGAAACTTAATTGCGCTTGGACTATCCTGAACGTGAACTCTGCGACTACGCGAAAAGAATGAAACGGTTAAGTTGAATATCGCGTGAACGGTTTGGATAAAACTTCGCTCGAACCTTCGCCGACCAACAGAATTCAACCGTAAATTCTGTAAAAATAAAGTACTTTAAAGTACACAGTTTAAAAGATCGAAACGTTCGAAATGAAGCGAAGAAACGTATTCGCAATTAGCTTGCAACAAAAGTCGGTGCAATACAGAAAATTCTACTGTGGTTATAAGAGATCCCAGACTATCATGCTTTTTTGATTACACGATCAATAAAGAGATTGGGAATCTTGTTCCAGCGTAAGTTGTCTTCTAATCCTGCTGTGATTTTCGATCGTATAGATGCGTTGCTGCATTGTAAAACGATCTTCAAAGAAACAATGCTCCATTATAATCTACATTCCAAATGAATAGAACGGGAAAACGCGTGTATAGTTAGCAATTCTTTTGACACGCTTCTCAAATGTAAACCGATCTTCGAGGAAACTCGGTAATCCAAAATCAATGGAACAAGGAAACTCGTGGTACCTCGCAACTATTTTCTCGTACATTTCCAAAAAAAGAAAAAGAGCGAGCGACTCGGTTGAGAAGCATAAACATCTAAATGAGTGAAAATACGTTCCGAAAGATCACAAGAGGTGCAACGTTGGTCAGCGAAGATGAGAAAGATGGCGAGAACCGCGAACGACGGCAGGCAAAGGCTCCATGGGGAGCTCTAACGGCGAAGTCTAAATAATGCACGGGATCGGTCCTCCCATCCCTAAGCTACACGGTTCGAGTACAGATGACGAAGCTGCGGTTCGATTTACAGCGCGATCGATCGATCGGGTGACGATCGTGTAATGTTTCACTGGTTGTTGTTCATCTTCTTGGCCAGGTGGATCTTGAATTGTTCGTAGGTGATCCAGAGGATGATGTTCCAGGACACGAGGCGGGTGAAGCTCGGCACGAACCCTTTGTAGAAAGCAGACGGGCCCTCCTTCGCGAACATGCGAACAGCACAGTCCTTGACGCCTCTATACTCGCCGGGCTTGCTGTTCATGTAACGCGTCTTCACCACGTCGACAGGACTCGCTGCCAACGTGGTGCAGAGTCCTGCGGCCACAGCGGCTGTCACGTGACAGGGAATCCCGTCCCGGAGGTAGCCGGACTCCAGGATGAAGTCCTTGATGATGTCGTAGCATACGATCTCCGCTACGTTCACGATTGCGTTCCTCGAGATGTTCGGCATCGTACCTGCGTTCACAGAGGATCGTTAAACACGAATCTCCAGAGTTTGCTTACCATTGAACTTTAAGGCTACGATTCGATCACTCGCGGTAACAATTTTTGATCATTCCAAATGAAATATCGTGTCACATACTGATATAATTATTCAAAGTATGGTAGAAATCGTCTGTCTGATCGATTATTAGCACTTAAGGCCACTGGCTTGCAGAAAATGCCGAAACATTGAAATTATAATAATCATTCTTTAAAATGCAAAGATCAAAATTTTATTCATTTATTGTATATATTCGTTCATTAGAAACATGTATATTAACACCGTGCAAAACTATATTAAAATCGAAGACGACCATCTGGGGTCCTTCCCTTGTAAGCGATGTCGAGCAAACACCTTCAAAGGAAAAAGAGGGGATAGCGATTTGCTTATTTCGAAACAGACGCCGTCGCCTTATATTGGCATGTTAGCGTCATCGTGTTTCAAGCCAGGGAAAGGGCTCATATCGAGGCGACTCTTAGGCCTGGAAGGACTTATGGCAGGATCTTGGCCTGCGTGAGGCTTTAAAGAGGGATGCTTGAGACTAAACAAAACCTTCGATGGACGATGGCAGGCGACCACGCTGGGTCTTCCGAATTTTTGCAATTTTCTCCAAAACGAAGCAAAAACGTGCAAATCTCTAAAAGACTTTTTGTCTTAGTTTTTCGGCCCCCTATACGCTCCTGAAGTTTTGTCATTTAAATTCGGGACACCCTGTATATAAATTGTAAAACAGTAAAAGATTAGAAAAATCGAAGAATATTGATATTCTCGATGCAAAAAATCTATTAAGGGATGAAATGAACTTTTATTTAACTCTTGCTACCTGCAATCGTTGCAAAATATTTTTATTTGGCATAAAGATCCGCACTCTAGTAAAGATGGGTTTCAAATCATTTTCAGTTCAATCTAAAGACCATTTGACCGTTCAAAATTGCAATCGACTGCGACCTTTAGCACGGAAATAATAAAATGGCAAGGAAGGGACGCACCTTTCCAAAGGCCCCGGGTCCCTTCTTCGGCAGCGATATTCTTGTACGCCTGCAGGGTCGAGCTGTACCTCACCGATGATCGTCCGTTGCTACCAGCCTGCAGACGGACCTTGACGACGTCGGTCGGCTGAGCAAACAATACCGCCATTGCGCCGGTCGTGATACCAGCGGCGATTCGCACAGAAACGTTCTTCGATCCGCTCCTGTTATTACCTGTTGAAAGAAAAGTCCACGATGAAAACGGACCCGCGTGGCGCGAGACGTCTGTTTGTGTGTGTCTTATTTTTCTTTCGAAATCGAAATGCGGTCGTTTCGATTGCTTTCTTTTAGAATTTCTTTTTTTTTTTCTTATTCATTTTTTCAATATAATATGTAGGATGCGGGGATGCTGGGACAGATCGCGCAGTGCGCGGTTAATCACGTTTATTAGCTCATTGATTACCTTACTGATTACAGTTAACGTTGTCTCGAGAGGACGCTCCTCCGGAAAGTATAATCGGTATCGCGTACGAGAATCGTGGATCACCCGAGATCCACGGGTAACGATCGATCATTATTCTTTTTCTATAAATATATACAGAGTGGTCCACGGATTATGGTACAACCCGAGAGGATGACTTTACAATATAGAGTCTACATGATAAAATAAGTCAAACATAAAATGTTTTCACTCGAGGAAATCAACTTTATTTTTCCTCTAAGCACGCGTACAGTTTATTCTAGTTGAGAAGTAGTTTAATAGATCCAAATATAGACCTTTATTTACAGCACTGATTCACGGAGAAGCATGTTAACTTGATGCCGTGTTCACCCGGTAAAATGTACTCGGGAAGCATAGTTGCGTAACCAATATGCTAGCCAGAATTTTCAACAGTTTCTGCATTAATAACATAAATCCTCAAAATTTTATGTTTCATTTTTACTTGGAAACCTACTTTGAACATACGCAAATGACTAGACTGCGGATCTTTATAGAAAATAGAGATTGTTTGCATCCATCGGAAGAAATGGAAGCTAAATAGAAATTTCTTTCTTCGTTTATTGATTTTAATAAGCTGGAACTATTGATATAAGGGCAAAAAATTAATACTACAACGTCACATCGGTTCTCTGTCTTAAAGCAGATACCGTAGGACGAATATTTATTTTCCAAGCCAGGTCTCTTAGACCCAAAGGCCTCGGTAATGAAAGACCCAAAGGTCATGTGTTTAGACGCAGATAGAGCGAAGAGCCATCAGCCCAACTAGCATGGGTCCTGTTGCATTTTCGTTGCAGTCGTTCTTTTCAGTTGCTTTTGAAAAGGCTAAGAGAACACTTCTCTTGCAAAGTTCAAATCGAACACAACGCATTTTTATTTACAATCCTGCTTCCAAAGAAAACCAGTAGGAACTGATACATTGATATTCATAAATTATTTTAAACAGTCTACTCCTTTGATTTGAAGCTGCTATTCATTCCTGTCATGGATGCATAAAATCCGCAGTCTACGGATGACATATTAACACTTAGCCGACCGATCGGGTAGATCTACCCATTTCCAAGCTAGTCGGTGGCCGACCGATCGGGTAGATCTCCCATTTTGACGTGAGGAACGCTTCTTTCTCTATAGAGCTTCTTATTTCTATAGAGTAAAACATATAATAAAATGCATCAATTTTTGAAGTCTTTTATTGCCCATTATTACGGCACTTTATGTTCGGGATTTCCGAAGGTGCCTCTGCCAGCCATAAAATTATTGTACTAGTTACTTATTTAACACCACACCCATTATTATAAACTTTTAATTTCGAATTTTGTATAAGCCATATGTGAAATCGTTGAACGAAATTGTTACCCTAAGATATAATTGATCACATAAATAATCATCGGGCATTTTTTATTTCAAATAACGAATTTCAGTCCGTGCTACTTCAGAAAAATGCGCGGTGGACAGCGCAGTATGGCTTTCCCGAGCGCGGTGGAAACTGTACAGGTCTCTGTGGCGCGTACGGTCGGCTAAGTGTTAACTATAAAATAATTATATGGCATAGTCAACTGCATGCGAACCTACTCTGAAAAAATTCATGTTCTTCAAAACAAAGCCTCGTATGAAAACAATTTATTTTATACTTTTGACATATTTTTTCATGTAGTATCACTCCGACCACGAATGTACCATCCATGGGGCACCCTGTACAAGAAATGTGTTGTGCTTTTTCTCGTGGATCTCGCGCGTGTTCGTAAAACCCGAGATAGCAACGTCGTTCGTCGAGGAGATCACAATGAAAACGTTCGCACAACGCTGCGACCAATGCAACGCGAAATTTGCGGCACGATTTTTAGATTCGCGCGCGAGACTTGACTCGCGAAGTGGTCTCGTTAATGTCGACACAGTTTAGATAGTCGGATTAGTATACAGAAACACGAGAACGAGCATGCTCGAATTCGAAGGCACGGAAAATCGTGTGAACAGTTAGTTAGGCGCACAAGATTGCGGGGGAGGGTGCTCGCGCCTCATCGACTCGATCAAATCGTGCGAAAACCAAGAAAGAGAACCCTCCATTTCGTAGTTGAGACTCGCGCCAGCATTCATTTTTCCGAAAAATACTCAACGGGAATTTTTGGTAATTGCCACAAAGTTGGGGATTGAAAACCCATTTTTTAAGAAATCTCGTATACTAAAAAATATTATTAAACGAGATGCTAGATTATAAAACTGAATAATTTTTGTTAAGTAGTAAAAGGTGCAGAGATAACGTGGATGAGTAAACTGCGGATGTTTATTAAAAAAAGACCTGCATCTGTTATAAAACCCAAGAGCCATTTAGGGATTTGTTTCTTTCATCAGGAAATTAACACGTTCAGCGCCATGTCACCCATATCTGGGTGACGGAATTATTTATACAGAATTGAAAATTAATTTTTACGTTGGTAGATTGAGTGTACAAAATTTCCTTACGATCTGAGGAATAGAAGAGGTTTGAAACAGTAATTAATATCACAAAACTAAACTTCTTAGTTTTTGTTTTATTAAATATATTGCTTTGATTTTGTGTAATTTTTATGATTGTGGAGTGGGCGCTGAACGTGTCAAATGGCTTCAAATTCTTTTAATTTATCTACTCTTTCAAATTACAGCTACCCTCTTTTATCTAAAAGTGCATAAAGTCTATTGGCAAGTATACACAATAATCTGATTAGATATTTTTCCCACGTTTTCTCGCGCGATTAAGTTCAGAATTCGAATTAAAATTTAATCCAGAAAAGAAATATCCCTTCTTCTGGTCCGAATATTTTTTCCGAGTCTCGCGCGAGTCTCCCCGAAATCGGCTAGGAAAATTTGTCGATATCACCGATCGATTCTTCGGAATCGACGCGATCAACCTCCCCCGGCTTCTCTCACCCTCTCACGCTGTACTTCGCGGTAAAATGGAGAAGAGAAAATAAAAGAAAAATAAAGACCGCCGAGAAATCAAAAGAAACGCGCGAGCGCAGAGTTCACAGAAAAACGATGGTCGGGTGGGGGGAGGGGAGTTTTCTGGAGCTTCTTCTGGATCCGAGATCTCGGTGGTTGGTTGGTGATCGGTGGTGACCACCAGCCGTACTTACGCGTCCACGTAAATGCTTAATCGTGTAACAGAGAGATGGACGTGTGTGGCCGTGTCGCACGCGTGTCTCTACTTCGATATCGATCGTAATAGGATTGCGTAATCAAAAAAAGTTAGGAGTTTGTTGGATGTACCGTCGATGATTCCAGCGTAGCGTGACTTCACACCGTCGTAGAGGCCCAACCGTATGCTGGCGAAACACATCTGTCTCTGGAGTCCCGCGGACAGACCTCCGTACAGGCTCCTGTAACCACCCTCGCTCAAGCTCACCGCCCTCACAATTTACCCTCAAACGTATCTCCCAGGGTATATTTTATTTTTGTTGTCTTTTTTTTTTAATTTTTGTCTCGATTTTTCTCTCTCTCTCTTCTTATCTCTCTCTACCATATACCTCTTTCTCTAGTTCGCTCTCCATTCGAATGGACTTTTACCCGGAGCTCTATTTGGAAACATTCGGATCACTCTCTCACTCTCTCATTCTTCCTCTCTCACTCTCTCACTTTGTCTCCCTTTCTCTTTCGCGTTTAGGTTGACTCGCTAACGCTTTTACATTCGAATGATGAGATTGAACACATGCGAGATTGGGACTTCCCGAGGCGAATGGACACGTGTTTGATCAATGGACTGGCAATCTCTCCGCAAGATATAGATCTCGATACTTTGATCGCGAGGAGTTCACCGAAGATCGATTTCTTGACGCATTATTTACCGGCGGCTGTCTGATAGGCTCGAGACGTTTATAATTTTTATAGCGATCGCGAAGAAAGTAGTCACCCTCGGAAACGTCATCGAATTCTTTGGGATTATTTTGTAAATAAAGAATTGTGTGTCTGCTGATGATTATTTCGTAATTTTTTAAAGACTGTGAACCATGGCTAAAGATTTTTTAGTAGGTCCTTGTTGAAGGAACTGCTGTTGAGGATTGCTGTTAACCCTTTGCACTCGGAGCTATTTCAACTAAAAAACCAAGCATTTCTTCTAACCTAAAATATTTCCAGCGTACATAAGTTTTTTTTATTATTTGCGTACGAAACTGATATAGTACCTTATACAATATTTAAATGTTTAGTAATTTATTACATATGAACAAATTTAATCATGTAAATAGTATTCTGAATAATGGTGTAGCAATTTTTAGTGGCGCCTCATAGTCGCCATTCGAGTGCTAAGGGTTAACACTAAACCTACCAAGCACAAAACACATAAAAGTAAAACACCTTAACACGTAGACTGCCGTGTCACCCATATATGGGTGACAGAATTATTTGTCCATACTTAAAAATGAATTATTACGCTAATATAATTATTGTACCAAATTTGGTTAATATCTGGAAAATGCAAGAAGGTTAAAGAACTACTCGGAGTCCTAAATTTTAATTTTCCAATAGTTTTTTCATTAAATAAATCACTTCGATTTTATGAAATGTTTGAGGCCATTGCTTTGGCAGTCAAAGTGTTAAAGAAGTGAGAAGATTGAATTTATTTAAAGTTTGTACCGCTACCATTACAAAATGTGCTGAAATAAAGAAGTCAATTCTGTCATTTCCTATGAAATCATTTTTCTAATTTAAATAATTGTGAAATAGAAGACCGGTCATTTTGACCATGGTAGGTTTAGTGTTAAGCATGTTACCGTCATCGTGTTTCAAGCCAGGTCAAGAGCTCGTATTGAGGCGACTTTTAGTTTCTTTAAAAGAATATCTAACAAGCAATAACAATTTCAATCAACAAGTCACATTTTCAGTAAAGTAATCTAATAATTTCAGCGATTAAAGTTTCTCGATCGATTTTTCAATATCATTCTGAACAAAGACACTAGGTTTACGGAGCACTAAAATTGATTATTTTACATTGCTTTATAAAAATAATAAAATTGTATTTACTTAGATCTTCAGCGATTCTTATTGTAATATGTACGCAAAAAAATAAATCTATTTAATAATTCCTCACGAATGCCTCCTTACACTCTTAATAATCGTAAATTAAAAATTTTTGTATCCGTCATTTTGACGGGCCCCGTAAATCTAGTGTTAAACTCCTTTTAGAAACATCGCGGTTAACGTGATATCTATACCTTTCTTCCGGCAGGTAAATCGTCAAGTTTTTTTCGATGTTTTCACCGTCACGGATTTTGATCAAGTCATTTTTCGCATTACAATCTTTGCAGTCCATTGATCAAATGCGAAGAGAGTCGAGTCTAGTCTTCCGAAACATCGGACGAGCACGAGAGAAAAGAGAACGAATCTTTCGAGTTTGACCGGGAGAGAGCTTGCGACGAGAGAGCTGTTGCACATACTCGCGGTTATGGCAGACCG
The DNA here is from genome assembly GCA_913789915.3 of Sphecodes monilicornis. Classification (NCBI taxonomy): domain Eukaryota; kingdom Metazoa; phylum Arthropoda; class Insecta; order Hymenoptera; family Halictidae; genus Sphecodes; species Sphecodes monilicornis. Next base: position 24,036,447 of record OU565287.1, read on the forward strand.
GATATGCACGCGGCGGAAGCGCAAATCAAAGAATGCTTCGCATCGATCCGGTCCGATCGGTTAATCAAAAAGAAAGAGGCGGCTTGCAGCTGATCAAAGACAAAATAAATAGAGAAAAATAAGCAGAGACAAAGGAGAAACGAAAATTCCGCTCGCCGAGTGCCGGCGAGTGTTTCTGGGTATCGCGCGTTGCTTTTCCCTTCAACGAAATTTTCATGCGTCAAATGATAGCTAAATTGTTGCATAATCTTGTTTGAGCTGCGATAAAAACTACAAGAGCGTCGATTAAAACGCCGATGAAAATTGTTTGCGTGTTTATAACGGTGCTGTAATAATAGTGTAATTAACATGATCTAAGTCGTTTTAAGTTTCTCAGGAATGAAACACTTTAGCCATTTGCACCATTAGCATTTATATACGTGCTATTTTCCTGACCATTATTTGCCGAATGTAATGCGTTCTCAGGTGATATTTAAACAGTCATTTAATACAACAAATAGGCCTGCATTGTTGACGCCATTATCAAATCTGTACAAATTACTGAAACGCGAAGTACCTGTTTACTTTCCAAAATTGTTCTGATTAAATGTAATTAAAATAAATGGGTGGTAAGTGAATTTTTCGATTCTTCTTTATTATGCATAAAACCTAAGTAATTTTGCAGAAGAATTATTATTATCTTCATGTTTTACATTAGAATGATTATATTGCAAGTATAGTCGTCGAAACTTTGTTGCTTCTGCGTCAGAATCGAAACGTTAACGTTGAAATTTGATTATTTAAATTGATTCGGATTCGTGAATACGTATTGCACTCGATCCCATCACTAGTTACGTATCAACGGCGAGAACAACGACAATGGCGAATAGAAAGTAATATTTTGTTCTCGACAACTTGTAACACATTACGAAACCATAGAATATATTTCCATGCTCGCATCGTCGCTCTAATCATCTATCGCAGCTCCAGCCGTAATAATCATTGGATACTCGAGTAAAATTGAAACAAGCAACGGGAAAGGCAACTCGCGAGGGAGAGAGAAAAGAAACGATAAAGTAGGCGAAACGAGTGCCATAGACGTGTCGTTTTAATCAAACAGTCATCGTCCACGTGGGCGATAGGGTGTCGCGCAACGACTCAGCGATGGAATTAAACGTATCGCGAGTAAAGCAAAAACTAATCTGTCAAAATGTACAAAGCTTACCGAATCAAAATGATCTTTGCTTAACACTAGGTTTACGGAGCACTAAAATTGATTATTTTACATTGCTTTATAAAAATAATAAAATCGTATTTACTTAGATCTTCGGCGATTTTTATTGTAATATGTACACAAAAAAATAAATCTATTTAATAATTCCTCACGAATGCCTCCTTACACTCTTAATAATCGTAAATTAAAAATTTTGGAATCCGTCGTTTTGACGGGCCCCGTAAATCTAGTGTTAAAAAACAATCGATTCCCTTTGTCAGATCAATCTCTTTGAAGCAATGACTAACCGTTATCTATATAATTACTAGACAGTGAATTTTATGAATTTCTGATCAAAATGAGTAGATATAATTTAAAACGGTAAAAACGTTAGAAGAATATAAAAATACTGTTATTTTATTTTCAAGCTATTAAACATCTTAAGAAAGAAACTCCAGTTTGTTGCAACTCGGGTAGAATATTTTTATTCTGCATAAATATCCGCTGTCTAATAATTTCTATCCAAAGGATAAAACACTTTTTGTTCAAGTCAAGTGTAATTCAATAATCGTGCTGTCTACAACGATAATATCTGGAACATCGATTTTCAATGAAGTCTCCGATAGGATCGAATCGATCGTTATTGTTCTCAGCTTGATCCCATCGCTGATACGGCGAACCTGTGAATTCGACGAACTGTCGATGGCACACTAATCGATGTAAAGAAAGGATAATTGAGGACGTAAGCGTTGTTTAAAGAAGTAAGAATAAACCAACAAGGTAGTTAGCGTGATAGCAAATTATCGGTTTTCCGATACCGTGACTCCGTTACCGCGATTATGGCCGATCGATCTCGTTCCGTCGTTGTCGGTGCTCGAAATGGACGCGTGAATTCCGCAATTTGATAGTATGATTGCGGCATGATCGGGTTACAGTCTGTTTTACTTTACAATAGGATGGGCTACTCTCGTTTTGCGTATTATTTTGGATTTCCGCGACTTTGTTTCGAGAACTGCAGTGCTCAAAGATCGCGGTTTCAAACAATGCTACACAATTATTTCTTGAAAAATTTCAGTATTCGTTCGAAATCAATTTACTTACACTCAAGACAATAAAATGACAACAAGAAGTTCAATAATAACGACGATCAGGCCGCAAAAATGTACATCATTCTCAATTTAAAGACATCCCTCCATTTTTGAAAATAATCTTCCTTATACTTTCGCGCTTCTACCAACGATTTCATTATATAACCTTTAAATTTATTTATATATAAAATTTTAACCCCCTAAATTTTGTAAATAAAAATTTTCATTCTATACAATTTTACTATTACTAAATTGTTAATAACAGTTGTATTACTTTTTCTAAAAATATATATTTTCAAATTTCTGTTTCAGAGTTTTACAATTCTTTCTTTGGAACTTTATAAAGGAAAAATTCACAGCAGAGCAACGAGTAAAAATAATTCAATTGTATTTTCAATATCAGTGTTTTGTAAGAGAGATTTTCGGAAATCGTTTTAATTTGTCGAGCTTCCAATTTCAACTACTTCAACATACATTTCTATGGGGATATTTGGAGGACCGAGTGTACCTTAACACTAGGTTTACAGAGCACTAAAATTGATAATTTTACATTGCTTTATAAAAATAATAAAATTGCATTTACTTGAATCTTCAGCGATTTTTATTGTAATATGTACACAAAAAAATAAATCTATTTAATAATTCCTCACGAATGCCTCCTTATACTCTTAATAATCGTAAATTCAAAATTTTTGAATCCGTCATTTTGACAGGCTCCGTAAATCTAGTGTTAACACTAATCCTACCAGCGCCGGTCAAATGACCGCTTTCAGATATTTTATTTTACAATTATTGAAGTTATAAAGAAGCTTCCACTGGAAATGGTTATGCACACATTTTCATTCAAGTATAAATTCTAATAAAAATGGCGCAAAATCTAAATAAATTCAATTGTGCTATTTTTATAAGGGAGCACATAGTAATCACGTTTAATGGTCGGTAGGTTTAGTGTTAACAAGCCTCGAACAATAAAACAGCAGAAGCACAATGTCCAGGAAGACAGTCTCGGACCAGTAACCTTGAAAGCTGTGATGCAAATTATAGTGGAAAGTGCCTACGCTTGCGAATCAGAAAAAGGGGGTCACGTACGCGACGTTATTTGAACTACAATCGAAATAAATACAAATTATTGAAAAATAAGAAAGATATTCGTCTTTTACATGAGGAAGTGACTTATGCGCCCCCCTGAAAGAACAGTTCAGATTTTCAAGATGGAGAACGTCTCGGAACGCGATCGTCTGTATCAGTTTGGCTCGTCGCGATCCGCGTATAATTAGATCGTTAGTGGGTCATCGACAGCGACGGGAACCTCGATCGGCTAATTAACGGCCATCATCGTATCACGGGGAAGAAATTAGCCGCAAAAGAAAAAAGAAGCAGCGTCGCGGAGAGAGTCCATTGCGGTCCGATCGCAAGATTTGCGTCGGTTTTTTCGTTAAACGGGGAATAAAACGAGCAGGTCTACGAATAGAAATCAGCCACCGCGGGAATTTAAATCGAATCATCGATCGGGCTGAGAAAAACTCGCCCCCGGCATATCTATATATATTTATAATATTGATAATATTCATAATTGTATAGATAGATATTATAGATAGATATCGTACGTATACACTGATCCGAATCGGTGGAATCGTACGCAACGATCTCTATGTACAATCATGTATTTGTATATGGTTTACCTACCCCGCGTCTCTCTTAAATTACGTATAGGATCGTGAACAACGTACCTTGCTCCCTCCACTCTGACGATGTTCCATACTGTATTCCACAGACCGGGCTGCGTCTGTCTCATTGAGAGCACCGTGCCCTCCGCGGATGGTATAAGAAGAGGACGCGTCTCGCCGGCGATCTAAACAAATTCGCACACGCTCACAATTAGCATAATTCTATACAATTTATTTCATAACTGCATGTCGATACTTTAACCCTTTGCACTCGGAGCAATTTCAACTAAAAAACCAAACATTTCTTCTAACCTAGAATATTTCCATTGTACATTATATGCGTAAGAAGCTGATATAGTACCAGGGTTGGGCAAATTTTATTTCAAATAAAGATAATAAGTTAATTATTGAAAATAACATTATCTCAAATAAACTCTATGAAATAACTATTTGAGAGGAATTTATTTGAGTACATTTATTTTAAATAACAACTTTATTATAATTTATTTCGGCGTAGTCATTTGAAATAAATTTATTTGAAATAATTAAGAGAAATGTATGATACTAATTGTAAGTTGAAATTTCGCCTTATTTATGTTTAGTTTGGAAAATAAATTATTGATGAGTAGCAATAAAGATTTAAAAGAACTCGAACCATATTTTCATATATAATATATTTTTAATATTTATTGTATGAAATAATAATATAACATGTTATTTGACATTTTAATACTTATCTCAAATAAGAAAATAACTTGTTATTTTATTATTTGAACTGATGTATTTCACGAAATAAAAGAATAGATAATTATTTCCTAAAATTATTTTGTTGAACAAAATTTTACATAATTTATTTCAAATAGTGAAACATTTTTGTGAAATAACTTTTTATTTCAAGTAATATTTCAAATAAGTTTTAAAATATTGTATCTGAAATAATGCCCAGCTCTGTATAGTACCTCATACAATATTTAAATGTTTAGTAATTTATTACATATAAACAAATTTAATCATATAAACAATATTCTGAAGAATGGTGTAGCAATTTGTAGTGGCGCCTCAAAGTCGCCATTCAAGCGCTAAGGGTTAACAAGATTTATCTAGGGTAAATGTACACGTTGAAACAAGTACAAAATGTAGGCACAGTAATATTCGGACACTTTTAAAAAGACAATAACTTTCTGAAGACCTTGCTGACGGGGCTTCATTCGAATGCAAGATATAATGCCTTGTATTTTAACAATTTCAGCTATAAATCGCTATCAAGATTTGTTCGCAACTTCTTTGCGCGAGCAACGGGCAAAAATGAAAACACGATAAGCAAAAGGAAAATTTTTGAGAAAATTGAAATTGTCCAGAATCGTGGAGAAAATTTTAAAGGTTGCTTTTTACACTTACACTTCGAGCAATTTAGTAAACAAAGACAGTAAAAAGCGTTGTAAATAATGGGCATATTTTTATTGACACCTCCTAGTCGCTAATTGAGTGCAAAATATAGAATCTTTAAATTACTAATTTGAAGTATTAATTTTTTTAAAATTCTGCAATTCTGTGAACAAAAATCGTGCAGCATTTTACCTGGACTCGTTTTAAAGGGCGAAACCCCTACTTTCCCACTCCTAAATTGAATATGTTAGAAAACTGTTTTACATTGAACGATGCAGTGGAGAACAGACTTGTTGTTCGTTCTGCACCCTCTTCGTTCAAAAGTGCGACGAAACGATGACAAAACGTTGTGGACGAATTTTTAAAGGTTCTTGAAAGGATTTCATTCTAGGGTGCGAAGTTGGAGATTTTACCCTTTAAAACGAGCTCACGTAGATGGTCGTATGTACATAGAAGAAGATCGATTTACCTGCATCCTGACTTTGGCCGTGTCCAACGGGAACGTCATCAAATCAGCGATGCAGGCCGCAGTGCCCGCGGTGAGGAACTTCACCCAGAGGGGGAAGTCGTCCTGCCCGTTTTGCTTCATCGTGCTCATATCCTTCTCGCTTCTCTCTTTGTCTCTCTGTTCCCCTTTATCGGCTGTCTTTCCGTTTTGTTGCGTTTGCCTGAGAGCTGCTTCGATGCGTGTGCTTCTGCGTGGTGCGTGCGTCGGGTACAGCGTGAGGGAATGTTATAGTGGATCGCTCTCTTTCTCTCTCTCTCTCTCTTTCACTTTCTCTTGTACTCTGTTCTTTTTAATTCTCGTGTTCGAATACCCGCGTGAACGTTGTTAGAGCCACCGAGCTTGCATCGGCTTGTCTCGGCGAGATCCTTCGTTAGAAAAGCGCTATGTACACTATGTACAGAGTCCTACCAGAGGACAGGAACCTTTTAGATGATCATCGAGCGAACGGCTGACTTAGAGGAGGAGCTTTTTAGGTTCCCTGAAGTGATCAGGATATGCGTGCAGTCCCCCCGACCGCGAGCACTCGTGTTTGATGTCTTGATTGTGAAGTACTTTATACATACTATTCTTCTGCAACAGAGCAATCAAAGAAATATGTGAAACCCCCGGCAAAATTAACCAAGCCATTCAGTGTTGGATTAAGTAATAATTAATTAAGCACACGTGCTTAGGGTGATATCATGATCAGGGTTGCACAATAGCAAATTATCTGAATTATACATCTCTCACATAATAATGGCTTTTTATGCAAAGGAAAAATTCTCAACCTCGATTCCAACTAACTGGAGCAAAATAAAAATTGATTTCCTCTCTTAATAGGTTTAATGGGGTGATACTAGTGTATAACAACAGTTCTAAATTCTTTTAATGTTTTTCCATTGATTCGTGTTCCTCCTATTCATTTTTGTCATAAATTCATAAAATCGGAACTCTAGTAATAATATTGCTAAGGTGTTTATGCGCGTGTGTACGAGTGGAAAGATTAAAAATTAGTAGAGTAAAACTCTAACATTTGTTAAAAACGCTTTTTGGTGAAATTAGTGATCTTGAATAAGGATCCTCAAAATTTTTCCAATCTTTAGGGCCTTTGAAGGCATTAATCCGGCACTGGATGCCTTAATCCGGCATCGGAACTCTAGTAATAATATTGCTAAGGTGTTTATGCGCGTGTGTGTACGAGCGGAAAGATTCAAAATTAGTAGAGTAAATCTCTAACATTTGTTAAAAACACTTTTTAGTGAAATTAGTGATCTTGAATAAGGATCCTCAAAATTTTTCAATTCTTTAGGGCCTTTGAAGGCATTAATCCGGCACTGGATGCCTTAATCCGGCATCGGAACTCTAGTAATAATATTGCTAAGGTGTTTATGCGCGCGTGTACGAGTGGAAAGATTACAAATTAGTAGAGTAAAACTCTAACATTTGTTAAAAACGCTTTTTGGTGAAATTAGTGATCTTGAATAAGGATCCTCAAAATTTTTCAATTCTTTAGGGCCTTTGAAGGCATTAATCCGGCACTGGATGCCTTAATCCGGCATCGGAACTCTAGTAATAATATTGCTAAGGTGTTTATGCGCGCGTGTACGAGTGGAAAGATTACAAATTAGTAGAGTAAAACTCTAACATTTGTTAAAAACGCTTTTTGGTGAAATTAGTGATCTTGAATAAGGATCCTCAAAATTTTTCAATTCCTTAGGGCCTCTGAAAGTATTAATCCGGCACTGGTACCATTGAAGCGGACTGTCGTCTTTTTATTCAGCCGTCAACCCTCGTTAGCCATCATCCGCCCCTTGTGCTTATTTCACGCATTCTTCTCTGATTTTGAATATACAGGATTGGTTCTGATCTGATGCTATGCGAAGGACATGATTTCCTAAAGGAATAACACTGGCTCAAACAAGACTTCGTTTTCGAGAAATTCGGCTTCGAAAATTCTGTAGCCTTTTATTTATTTCATACTCGCAAGAAGTAGAATTGGTAGATCATAATCAGACGCGTCAGCTGATTCCTACTCAATAGCATGAGTACTCGATGAGCAAACGACAGAACTTTATGCAAAATAAAAATTGTCCAAATCAATTATAAGAAACAGGAGTTAACCGATAATTTATTTACTTTTTTAATAATTCTAACAAATCGAAAATAATATAAAAACACCATTCAATTATTCTAATGTCTGTTCAGTTTGACCGATCCAATTTTTTGCCGTAAACGCCTAAAATCCGCAGTTTATTGACGAGTCTCTACCAGCTATTTATTATTAACGAGTCTTCAAATTCGATTTGCTTGGAAACAAAACCCCAGATAACAAAATTTCATTTCACGTTTTCGACGTTTTTATAAAGTTCAGTATGAAAATTGTTTGAAGATCCTCAGTCTAATTATCAGCTATTCGTATCAGGCCTACTAAATATCAGGATCAACGTTGACCTCGAAGAAGCATTGGATGGCTGCTTATTCAAATCACTAGTAATATATTTGCTATAGTATATTCATCATCTGCGAATGGATTCACGATCTTGTCTCATCTTATCACATGTTCTTATTACCGAAGAAAAATATATACAAACTTCATCGTTTCACCATTGCGACACTAACGGAACGTTACGAAAAATCGAGTGGGCACCTTGAGGACGCTCGCCGTTTCAAATCACCGCAGCGAATAATACGAAAAAGAGTCATGGAATATATAAATAAACCTTTGAACGATTCCGCGAACTTCGAAATGTTTGAGAATCGTATCGGAGACGAGAACAACAGTGCCGACGTCTCGTTAGCCAAAGTTCAACGACCACCACGATCTCTCGGAAACGGATCGCTGATGAGGCTGATAAATCGCTGTTATCTGTGCGCGAAGGTTATCGCGAAAGACGTAATTACCAGCGGTGACGTAACTTGGGAACAGTCGAATCGTTTAGGGCAATTATTATCGCGCCTGCGTTACACAATCGCTTTTTTCCCACGGTCGATTTTCATACTTCGCGTATCCACACGTTCGATGCGTCGCTGTCCATGACGTTTGACGGTGTACGCGTGGGTAGACAGGCTCAGTTCGATCCCTTGCGAAAATAGAACGCGCTAAAGACAGTTTGGAGAACGGCCAGGGCCGATTTCTTTCGGGCAGATTAGCTCTGTTATACGAACCAACGAAATTATCAACCGGTACAGTGGCAGATTAAGACCTTTAGACGCCCTAACCACTTAAAAAGCTCTAGCGGTTTCCTTAACACTAGGTTTACGGAGCACTAAAATTGTTTATTTTACATTGCTTTATAAAAATAATAAAATTGTATTTACTTAGATCTTCCGCGATTTTTATTGTAATATGTACACAAAAAAATAAATCTATTTAATAATTCCTCACGAATGCCTCCTTACACTCTTAATAATCGTGAATTAAAAATTTTTGAATCCGTCATTTTGACGGGCCCCGTAAATCTAGTGTTAACCAGTTAGCTGTTTCCGACGAGTATACTCGTCATGGAGAAATGACAAGCAAATTGCAATATTAGTGAAAACTAAAATATATTTGTATTAAGATGTTTTGAATATTTGGAAGCAAAGACAAAATAAAACGAAAAAATAAAAAAATAGAAATAATTATTATGAAAAAAAAAAAACTGTATATAGTGTGAACAAAGTAGTTCGCGTACTTTTTGCGACACATTTTAGGTACACACTTTTCAAAGAGATCGCAACAGCTAACTGGTTAAACATACGGTGACCATCCGTCCCGTATTTTTGGGGCAGTTCTGTATTTCAATTCTTCGATTTAATATCATAAAATATTGGTTTTTGTATTCTTTACAATAAATATTGTATTAAATCCTCTAATATAAAAGATTTGTTATTTTTTGCTGTATCCGTGTTGTAATAATGCCTACTTTTTTGTTGTCCCCTATTTCGCTTCCGAAAATATGGTCACCGTACTTATACAGACTGTGCCAATTAAGTAACTCAATATAACTTATCTATAAAGTAGTTTTAAGAATTTTGCTCGCACACTACCGACCAATTTCTCCGATTGTTTGAATAATGTTAATTTGAAGCTATTCAGTTGTTTGAGGATTGTTAGCGTAAACTCTTGACTTCAAATGATCCCACAGTCAAGTAATCAAGAGAGGTGAATCAACGGTAACAATCCTCAAACAACTGAACAGCTCCGAGTTAACACTTTACTTACCGGAAGCCTATTAGTAGGATTTTCAATAATTGTATTATATCAAAAAGAGGCTTAAACATATTCTTTTACATTATAATCCCAAAGGAAACTATTAGCTGACGTTACTGGGGATGATTTGCTGGTTGACAATTGAAATTGTTGCAACTGTTGAAGGATCCATTCAAAAGCCTTTAACTATAGACCAAAGACTTTTAAAAATTAACAAATTTTCACCGGTAGGTAATGTGTTAACATTAATCAAGCAATTGGAGAAATTGGACAAAATGTCTGCGAAAATTTTGGGGAAAAAATGATGTCATGCCAAAGAAGCAGAGGGGGTCACCTGCCGAATATCATTTTTCATGATTAACCGCAATATTTGTACTTTAAAGTCAAATAATAAAATTGTAATATTTAAAGTATTTCATCATTAAATAAAATAGAAAGGACACCCTTTAGCAAATTTGGACACCTTTTACGTAAAAGGTGTAAAATTCAGATAAGATTTCTATGATGTCCCCTTCTTTTCCTGATGCCCTAAGCACGTGCTTAATTTGATTATTGTTTAATCCAGCACTGAATCGGTATCGGATTGAAGCGTGTGCGAGGCATTGACATTCGCGGTTCACGGCTCTTCCGGCTACTCACGGTCCCTGGTATCTCTACAGATAGCACTATTGGCACTGTGTTTTCGTCTGACAACTGTGTTTATGAAGTGTTACTCTTTATTTTTCCACTCTCCAGACCGTTTAAACCCTAACAATTCCTTAAACAATTGCGTCCTTCGATCAAATTAACCCTTAGCACTCGAATGGCGACTCTGAAGCGCCACTACAAATTACTACACCATTATTCAGAATATTGTTTGCATGATTAAATTTGTTTAAATGTAATAAATTACTAATCATTTTAATATTGTATGAGGTACTAACAGTTCCTTAAACAATTGCGTTCTTCGATCAAATTAACCCTTAGCACTCGAATGGCGACTCTGAAGCGCCACTACAAATTACTATACCATTATTCAGAATATTGTTTGCATGACTAAATTTGTTTAAATGTAATAAATTACTAATCATTTGAATATTGTATGAGGTACTATATCATTTTCGTACGCGTATAATGAAACAAAATTATGTGCAATGGAAATATTCTAGGTTAGAAGAAATGTTTGGATTTTAGTTGAAATAGCTCCGAGTGCAAAGGGTTAACAGAACCGCTCCAAATACACATTTTTTGGAATCCTAAGCAGCCCTGAAGATGGACATATCGTCGGGGACGAAGATAAAGTTAACACCATTTAAATACTAATAACTTGTTTAAAATTGGACCAAACGACTCGAGTTTTGTATTTTGAGATTTTTGAGAAGGATTAGTTTACCAACTAATGCGTAAAAAATATTTGTTTGATATTACTATTGCTCGGAATTTCGAAGAAGAAAAGAGAAGGTCACGATTTTTAACATTTTTTATCTGTACTTATAAAGAAAATTTAACATATGCTTTTTGTATACCTATCGAAGCTATATACACGCACAAAATTTCATCAAAATCGGTGGACGCATAAAAAAGCTATAAGCACTGAAAAATGTAGAATCTTTGAATTTTAATCTAAATCGCAGTTTTACACAATCTTTGCCATTTTTAACTATTTAAAGCTCATAGCAACATTAATCGATTTTTATGAAACTTTGTGCATTATAGAACTTACTTTGATATATACAAAAGGCATATTATAAATTTTCGTTACAGACACAGATAAAAAAGGTCATAAATCGTGATCTTCTTTTTCTATTCAATTTCGACCAATGATAGCCTATAATTAATATTTTTGTACATCACCTAAAATCTCAAAAAAGCTCAAATCGTTTTGTTCAATTTTAAAAGAATTTCTATAGGATGTCCACTTAATTTTGTCGCCGACTAAATTCGACATTCTTTTGTAACTATTTTTACTCTTTGATTTTGTTTTTAAGTACATACAAGTAAAATAATTGCAAGAGCAAAACAAATAATTTATATGGCGGATGCTGATCATTCTTTCCGGAAGCCTATTAAAAGGTTTCCAACAAGAATTTTTGACAACACCAAATAAAATGATTAGATTACGTTATTGAGGTTGAGCTGTTGGTTTATGCCTGAAGATTTTGTTGCTGTTGAAAGATCTATTAAAAAATCCTCGGCCATGAGACTTCAAAAAATTATAAAATAATCGCCGTTAGATAATATGTTAATATCTGATAGCTTGAACCGCGTTGGTTCGCGACCGACCTATTTCCAAAGGCCCCTGATCATCCGACGATATGCATACACGTGCCAATACCTTTTTTACACGCTGTATATTCGTGGCCAGCTATTTCTGTCACGAGGCTGTTTTCGCTCTAGACGATGAAAAATTGTTGCGAGACGGAAAGACTAACGATGTGGGTGTAATTAAATAGCAAAACGGAGTCGTTTTCCCCTTCAACGATAATCTATAAGCAACGAATCATTGCCCTTTGATATATTTGATATTTCGATTACATTCGCTCTGTATCGTATATTTTTTTCTTCCGAGATTTACGAACAGGAGAACGTCACGTGATTCGAAACGAAAGACGACGTCGCGTCGCCTCGAGCGATTAGGACAAAGTCTATCTCGCTTTTAGACCATCGGAATGGCATACTTATTTTCTCCTTATTTGTGACCGCCATCAAAACGTCTTCGGCAAAAGACGTGTTGGTCGACCAGTTTCGTTCTTTTTTTGCTCGGATCACGGTGCCGTGGTTCAGAACGAAAGCCGAAACTGTAAACGATGAGGACAGAAAAGTCAGAACAGAACTCGAAGATCAACGTACAACGCCACACAGTGTGACGAGCAATGGACAAAAGTCGAAAAACTGAAGTCTAAAATACAGTCACTCCCATTAATATTCGTGCACTCTTAAAAAATCAAAATAATTTATATTTGATGAAATCAAAATTGGAACGTTAAAATGTATATTACTGACTACTCTCGCGACCATCGACCGGAGTTACGCGAGGTTTGTAGAGGAGTGTTGTTTTTATCTTGTTCTAAGATGGCGCAATCGAAAATGTATCTATGTAAATGTTGTTCTTTCACGCTGATTATTTACGAGAGAATATTGATCCGCGACGTTACACGGCAAACGAGATGTAACTGGTATTTAAAACGCCTTTCTTACAATCCCCAGCGAACCTTGGCGAAACAATGTTCCTGCCATTATCCTTGCGCAGGAGTATGCAGTCGCAGGAAAGGTGCGAGTATATTGATTATCCTTGACGCGGACTGAATGCAGCGTGCAATGAAAACGTTCGAACGACATGATCACATGCACACATTGTGCAATTCATTTTTTTATTAATTTAAATCGGCATCCGTAAATATCCTGCCAACGAACGATGCAATTTTCTTCAGACCAGTTTTATATTTGTACAATTAAAAACCTCGATGTAACCTCGTTGATCGTTGATTTTTCGCTGTATGAATGAAACAATCGTCAAAATTCGAATAAGGTTTTTAATTCTTGCGCTTTCAGACACGAAAGGGATATCAGAGTGAAAAAACGTTGGTTTGCTAAATGTTCATTCGTTTTTGTATTTTTGGAGATATTTCTTTTTGATTTTCAACAGAATATTTTTGTTCAAACAAGAACAAAGTAAACCGAGTTTGCGGAGTGAACCAACAGTTTCATGTATTTTGATGAATCTGATTTCGGCGCAAAGGTTCGATCTTATTGAATAAGATCCGATCAGATTCATCAATATAATTCATTTCGATCGAAAGAAATTACATTTAGTTTCACGTATTGCCCGAAGCTGATTTACTATGTAGAAATGAGCCTAAAGCTTCCGCGTTTAGCGAATCTACCAACGTCATATCGTCGAGACAGCACGTCAGAGTTTTATATGGCAAACATTCGCTTCAGTCGACGCGAGCCGTTAGAATATTCAAGAATGACAAAAAGGTGAAACAGAAATGTCAACACGACCGACACCGTCTCGACGAAACGAATAATTCAAATCGTAGACTACGACCAATGTCAGGGCCGGCCTGAGCTTCTCGACGCTGAAAGAATTTCGAGACAGTTGAGCGGAGAAAGAAAAGAAAAATTATTCACGTGGATGCTGCACGAGTTTTAAAATGGCTGTCAGGTTTACCAGGCTCGCAATATAATACGAATTTTTCGAAATGTCCACTCAAAGCCGCAGAATCTCTCGATCGTAAGACAACGAGCCTATTATCGTCGAGAAAAATATAAATTCAGAATGATTTATGATCGCAACGAAGACGCGGAACATTCGAAGAATGAAATTTGAGAACGTGAGAAGAATAATGATCGGAGAACAGAGGTGCATGGAAGAACATAAAGCGGAGCCGGTTGTTTTCACTTAAAAATTGTAGAATATCGTCGCAGAGGTGGATGTTGCACGAGTTTTAAAATGGATGTCAGGTTTACCAGGCTCGCGGTATAATACGAATTTTTCGAAATGTCCACTCAAAGCCGCAGAATCTCTCGATCGTAAGACAACGAGCCTATTATCGTCGAGAAAAATATAAATTCGGAATGATTTATGATAGCAACGAAGACGCGGAACATTCGAAGAATGAAATTTGAGAACGTGAGAAGAATAATGATCGGAGAACAGAGGTGAATGGAAGAACATAAAGCGGAGCCGGTTGTTTTCACTTAAAAATTGTAGAACATCGTCGCAGAGGTGGATGTTGCACGAGTTTTAAAATGGATGTCAGGTTTACCAGGCTCGCGGTATAATACGAATTTTTCGAAATGTCCACTCAAAGCCGTAGAATCTCTCGATCTCGAGACAGCGAGCCTATTATCGACGAGAAAAATATAAACTCGGAATGATTTATGATCGCAACGAAGACGCGGAACATTCGACGAATGAAATTTGAGAAACTGAGAAGAACAATGGTCGGAGAACAGAGCTGAATGGAAGAACACAAAGCGGGGCCGGTTGTTTTCACTAAGAAATTGTAGAGCAACGTCGTAGAGGTTTCAAAATGGTTATCAAATTCATTAGACTCGCCTTATAGTACTAATTTTTGGAAATAAATAACCTGTGTTCGCAAAGACAACGCGAAACATCCGAACAAATGTCATCTTGAAAAATTAAAGAGAAAAATGGCCGGAAAACCGAACTGGATGGAAGAACATAAAGCGGGGCCGGTTGTTTTCACTTAAAAATTGTAGAGCATCGTCGCAGAGGTTTCAAAATGATTACCAAATTCATCAGACTCGCCTGATAGTACTAATTTTTCGAAATAAATAATCTGTGTTCGCAAAGACGACGCGAAAGATCCGAACAATGTCATCTTGAAAAATTAAAGAGAACAATGGCCGAAAAGCCGAGCTGGATGAAAGAACATAAAGCGGGGCCGGTTGTTTTCACTTAGAAATTGTAGAGCATCGTCGCAGAGTTTTCAAAATGATTACCAAATTCATCAGACTCGCCTTATAGTACTAATTTTACGAAATAAATAATCTGTGTTCGCAAAGACGACGCGAAAGATCCGAACAATGTCATCTTGAAAAATTAAAGAGAACAATGGCCGAAAAGCCGAGCTGGATGAAAGAACATAAAGCAGAGCCGGTTGTTTTCACTTAGAAATTGTAGAGCATCGTCGCAGAGTTTTCAAAATGATTACCAAATTCACCAGACTCGCCTTATAGTACTAATTTTTCGAAATAAATAATCTATGTTCGCAAAGACGACGCGAAACATCCGAACAATGTCATCTTGAAAAATTAAAGAGAACAATGGCCGGAGAGCCGAGCTGGATGAAAGAACATAAAGCGGAGCCGATTGTTTTCATTTAGAAATTGTAGAGCATCGTCGCAGAGGTTTCAAAATGGTTACCAAATTCATCAGACTCGCGTTATTGTACGACTTTGCGAAATATCCATTCGGGATAGACTTATTTTTAACGCAGTGAACACGTTTGGAGACAGATATTAACATTTTTTGGAGCGAATTTTGTTTGCGACGGAAACGTGAAATATTCGAAGAATGCAATGAAGACACCTACGAAATTTGAGAAAACAAGGAAAACAATAGCTGGAGAGACGAGATGGAAGAAAATAAAGCGGAGCAGAGCGGCACGATACTTACCAAGTGTACAGTGAGTGGATAACAACACAACTGGAACAGGTTACCGTGGAAGCACCGTTTATACCGGCTCCCCGGCCAATGGCGGCTGGGCACAGTTGAATGCCGCCTATCAACGGCCGTCCCTTGACGTCAGATTCGACCAAACGAAGCTTAGCTTGCGGCGGGATCGATAACTGCCAGTAACGTGGTGGTGTGACAACCCTTTGGCTGCATATGCTGTCGGGGTGGGACATGCAATGCAAGAGACAGGCGCACAACGCGTTGTTGCAACGTTAGCCGCCCTTGCCGAGCAGGATTTCCACCCCATAGGGGCGCACGGTGTTCCGTAACACAAGATCTTACCCTCTTACAAGCTCCTCGAAAATAGTCGCATAAAATACC
Organism: Sphecodes monilicornis; assembly: GCA_913789915.3. Classification (NCBI taxonomy): domain Eukaryota; kingdom Metazoa; phylum Arthropoda; class Insecta; order Hymenoptera; family Halictidae; genus Sphecodes; species Sphecodes monilicornis. The sequence continues at coordinate 24,052,967 of OU565287.1, forward strand.
TTGGGTTAACACATTCAGCGGCCACTCCACAATCATAAAAATTACACAAAATCAAAGCAATATGTTTAATAAAACAAAAACTAAGAAGTTTAGTTTTGTGGTATGAATTACTGTTTCAAACCTCTTCTATTCCTCAGATCGTAAAGAAATTTTGTACACTCAATCTACCAACGTAAAAATTAATTTTCAATTCAGTATAAATAATTCCGTCACCCAGATATGGGTGACATGGCGCTGAACGTGTTAATGCTTCTCTTACTTTTGATTTACCATTTTAGTCAACAAATTTTGTTGTATCATAAAACAATGATAAATCTTACAATATCTAGAATCATTTAATTACATTTTCAAGCCTGATCTCTTATTATTTTAAGCTTGAAAAAATCTGGAAAAAATCGGAGCCACTTAGTATTAGACTGTGGATCTCTTTATGCAAAAAGAAAATTGTTTGAATCAATTGCAAGATGCTGAAGACAGATTACAATTCCGTTTTTTCTTTAATGATCTTAATAAATTGAAAATAATATATCGACGTCCATATAGTGTCGAGTGCACAAAATTCGCAGTGTGAGAAAATTGAAAAAAACGAAAAGTGGGGGGCTACTAAAAAAAATCGTTCTTCTCAATTTTTAGGCTTATTGTTTATATTATTGTTATAATATTCGAGAACAATGTAGCACAAACTTAGCACAACTCAGCCCAACTGTTGAAATTATTTATTTCAGCAAGTGGGGAGGCTAACTTCTAGGAAGCTATTTATTATAGTATGTTTCTAGTTTAACGTGCAAGTGATACTTCGTCTAAATGTTTATTTAGCCTTAGGGTTAAAAGATATATCCTCACCTCCTCACGATTATGGGACACGTGTTTTGGTGAATGAAAAGAATTTCATAAGATTAAAATGTTTATGTAATATATTTTTAACCATGCAGTTTCTGCTTATGTTTGTCTGATCTTTGAAGGGTTAATATATAATTTCTAATACTTTATATTCTAATATTACCCCGCTCTGCGACTCTGGCTCGAAACCCATTGTTTATTAGAAGGGAGCAAGCGACATCATGTTTTACCGGAATTTCCCTATCATTAGGGTTTGCCCTACTATTCTAACTACGATATTACTATTGGCTGCACGCTGTTCAACAGAATGAAATTTGCATTAAATAAATGTAATCTCTTTCGATCGAAATTTGAATTATATTGATGAAACTGATTTCGGCGCAAAGGTTCGATCTTATTGAAATTCAGCAAATTTGCAATTTTATTATTATCCCAACGTTTCGATCCGTATGCGGATCATTCTCAAGAGATTTTATGCGTTTGTTGTGCACTAATTACAATAAAAGCAGAACAAAAAATTTTTATAATTTGCATTCATTGAAAATTAGAAGTCTGAATGGAAATTTGAAAAAGCGGAACTCGTTGGTTGTTGAACTTTTAGTTTTGTCCATCGACCATGCACTGTGCGAACCCGCGTGGGATGGAATGCACAGTGCACCGTGCACATGCGCTACTGAGTCATAGGAAAACATCGTGGCTCATCGTGGAAACGTATTTTGCCGCATATGCTGTCGGTTTTTACTCGAACGTGTAGGTGGATGCGGTTAATCATAGCCATTTCCGATTGCGGGGGCGAGACGGGTGTCGGATTCGAGGAACCGGAAGCTGTTCCGCGAAGTTACAGCGAATGGACGACTTGTTGACACAGTTCGTCCGCAGACACAAGTGTTATGAATGTTTCAGCTTCTGCGCAATATGATCCGTTGCACGATTAACTGGTAAATTGATTGTAATCCTCATCGCGGATAAAATACGGTTCTACGATTTTATCCGGCCCTACAAGCGAACGATAAATCTTGATCCTCGCGGAATAAAGATCACTCGATAATCGTCTGAAATGTTCACTCGACTCCCTCAAGAGGTTCAGATTAACGACCTCGGCTTTTCCGGACACTTCTGAATCCGACACGCGCGACCAAGCTATCTTATCAACTCACAAATGATATAATGTTTAGTTTGAACGTATAGCTTGACCGCGCGTAATTTAATATTTCGATCAGACGCCGTCGAAGCAGACTCGGAAGTCCCGCATAAATATATTTAATGAGAAAATGTAATTAGGAAAACTGGGAAGGACAATTCGAGGAAAAAAGTTGTGTTGTGCAGTACATGCTTAATTTTATATTAATGATTTTTGAAAGAAGAATAAAAAAAAAATTTGGCCCATGGGGGGATCGAACCCGCGACCTTCGCGTTATTAGCACGACGCTCTAACCAACTGAGCTAATGGGCCGTCTGACTTCTCTTTTCAATTCCTTGTTGTTATACACTATATTTTCAAGAAACATTCCACTGTACAATTAATTACATATACTAGTGTTTCCGTAGCTGTATGCAGTATTGTAGAGTAGATAATATATTTTATAAATTACTTGCAAGAATTATAGTTTGATGCCGAGTGAAACTTATTCGCTCAGTTGATTGTTCTATAACAGTTTGAAAGTGATTGCATTGCAAATAATTGATTGGTAATAAACGAGCGTCGCATACTATTGAAGAAAATAGAATGTCTGCACTTTGTCTACCGATTGGACTTTGAGTATCATCAAGGAGAGTCAAATGAAGTTAATAAATGCGACCTGCAGCGACAGATATATTTTATCGAGGACAATTTGTCAGATGAACAATGCATTTGGAAATGATTCTGTCCTAGTTTTGTTTAGGTATTGTTGCATTTAGTAAGTCATATAAGACTTTACAATATTAATAATATTATCACAACGATCGCAAAATTACGATCGCGGTAGTGATTGTTTCACGACAACGACTGTGATCATGACTTTTTTATCTCGACTCATAGTAAATCTCCATTTCTTAGTTAAAAATTTGTATTATTTATGCAAATAATAGAAAGGTATAGACAATTTCTTTTTTAAATACGAATACTTTACTTAATAATGATACATATATTTCTTTTTGCAAAAATACGCAGCCGACGGGGTATGAAACAGTATACAGCCTGAATAATTCGTGCAGGATTTGACATAGTGACTTACGGGCAGAACGGCACGAATTTACTGTGCACCTCTTAAACAGCGCCACTATAGGTACTACACGTGAGTCTGAAAACATTACTTGTGGCAAATTTAGGGTAATAACAAATAATCCAAGGACATTGGGCCGTTCAGGAGAATCTTCTGCAATTATCGAATGGAAAAAGAACTTACTAAAATCGCGCATTGTTTAAATATTCATTAAAATAGTAAAAGTGGTTCGAAAAATTGACTGGTGGTGCTATCTAGCGGCGAGACGGAAAAACCCAGAAATAGAAAATATTCAATAACTCTGGAACCAGTGGTTCAAATTTGACGTTCATGAGCTTGAAATACACGCAGTGGAAAACTTTATCGAACGTATATCTTGGAATCCTATAATTATAAGCGATTGTGGTTTTTGCAAAAAAATGTGTATCTATATACATAGTAAGTAACGTATTGGTATTTTAAATTAAAATTGTCTATACCTTTCTAATATGTACATAAATAATGCAATTTTTTAACTAAGAAATGAAGAAATACTATGAAACGAGATAACAAAGTTATGATCACAACCGTTATCGTGAAATAATCACGACCGCGATCGTGATTCTGCGATTACTGTGAGAAATCACCATAAGCGATTTTGGACGCCATCTCTAATCTAGGCTAGATTTACACTAGGGGGCAGCACTGTACTAGGCACGAGAGAACCCCGGGCGTGAGCACTCTAATTCCTCTCTGCTGGTTCATAGTTCATCTAAGTGTACACAACACTTAGCGTTAGACCATAATTGGTGTAAGTGTACACAGATCAGTGGTCAGCATTCATTTCCTCTCTGCTTATATTATCTCACATGTTTCGTATAGTAACTTTTAGTTTCAAAGTACATTTTATGAAGTGTTCAAGACTGGTTCAGCACATTGAATATATGAACTTGTCATTCAATCTATTGACTTCGTAAAAGATTCTGAAACTATGGTTTTGGTAACTCATTTTTAAAAACTGTTTTTTTTTCAAGACGAGAAAGAAAAATGTCACCAACGAGGGGATATTTACGCGACTCAAGCGATTCTGGTAAAAATTTAACCATTTTAATTCAAATATATATTTTTTATCAAACACAAAACCCTTGATACAATATGCGAGATTCTATTCTCTCACTAAATCAGAATTAATTTCTAAAAATTATTGTCAGGTTCAGAATCGGACAATCAATCAGGATCTTCTAGATCAAGTCATAGTGGTTCACCATCTAATGCAGCAAATTCTGGTCACGAAAGAAATTCTGAAGATGAAAACGATCCTAGATCGGGAGGATCAAATGTTAGTGGAAGGTCTTCTAGATCAAGTAGCCAATCTGCAGAAGGAAAAGCTGATTCTAGACAAAATTCCAAAAGTCCCTCTCCGACTAGGTCAGATTCCAGGCACTCGAGTGTTGGCTCTGCAAGGAGTGAAAAATCTGGTTCACAGAGGTCCAGAAGCGGTACACCAAAATCCGTCGTATCTAATAACAGTGACTCGCAGAGATCTAGGTCAGGTTCTCCACAAGAAAGGAGATCGGAAAGTCCAAAATCCACAGAGTTAGTAAATCATTTTTCTATTCATTTTTCCTTTCTATATTGCTAATTTTTATAAAATTTCAGAAATGTGAATTCTCCTGGTCCTGAAGGTAGTAAACCAGTAGATTCTGAACAGAAACATGATAGCCCTGAAGACAATAAAGAGGATAATGAATCTGAAAAGTCTTTGAAAATAAGAGGTTTGTAACTGAAGGAAATTAAATTAATTTTTAATAATGTACAAAATGTTGTTTTCCTTGCATTACAGGTAGCACAAAATCGAATGACAGTGATGCGGAAGGTAGTCCAGTCCAAAAAGGAGATAACAGTGATTCTGCATCAGAACAAGATGATATTATCAAAAGAGTAAAGCCATTAATAGATTCTGATTCAGAAAGTGAACCTGCAGAAAAGGGAGTTGTAGCCCCAACAGCAGATGCTCTTTTTGGAGATGCTAGTGACATTAGTACAGATGATGAAAAAGATAAGGAAGAGGAAAAGAGGGAGAAAAGTCGTAGTAAAAGTAGAAGTAGAAGTAAGAGCAGAAGCAAAAGCAGAAGTAAAAGCAGAAGTAGGAGTAGAAGCAGAAGCAGAAGTAGAAGTAGCAGTCGTGGCAGATCTGACAGTGGTGGTGAAGGCCCAAGTCAAGGAGTTATTGAGGATGTATGTATGATAGATATTGTTACTGCAACATTTATTTTGTATAAAGGAAGACTAATTTTCGATTGCGTAACGTTTCGATACTGTAACTTTTTTAGGATGTAGATAAGGAAAAAGAAGAAGAACCTGAACCTCCTCCAGAAACTAGAATTGATGTAGAGATTCCAAAAATTACAACAGACTTAGGTCGTGAAATACATTTTGTAAAGCTTCCAAACTTCCTTTCAGTAGAAACACGGCCATTTGATACAGAAACATACGAAGATGAGATCGATGAGGAGGAAACTCTGGATGAAGAAGGTCGTGCTAGATTAAAATTAAAGGTGGAAAACACACTTCGTTGGAAAGATGTCTTTGATGAGAATGGTAAAGTTATTAAAGAAAGCAATGCCAGATTTGTAAAATGGTCTGATGGTAGCATGTCTTTGCATCTGGGTTCCGAGATTTTTGATGTATACAAGCAACCACTTCAGGGTGATCACAATCACCTATACATCCGTCAAGGAACTGGTCTGCAAGGTCAGGCAGTTTTTAGAACTAAGTTGACATTCCGGCCACATTCTACAGAATCCTTCACTCATAGAAAGATGACAATGTCACTTGCTGATAGATCACAAAAGACTTCCGGTATAAAAGTATTGTCACAAGTAGGAACCAATCCAGATCAGAATAGATATGAAATGATTAAGGTAAGTTTAATTTAATTAATTCAATTAAACCATCAAAGTATTCAAGAACAGTATTACCATGCAATAACACTATGATATGAATAATTGTTATAAGTTTTGTAAATCGCAAATATAACATTTGTAGAAAGAAGAAGAAAAATTACGTATAGCAATGAGAGTCCAAAGCAAGACCAAGAAGAGTACTACGGGTAGCAGGAATCCTGCAAGATCTGTTGGTGGCTATGGTGGTGATACTTATCATGATGATGGTTCAGATGACGAAGGTGCCATATCTTTGGCAGCAATTAAGAATAAATATAAGAAGGGAATGAATGCCCCTGTAAAAGGTAAGCTCCTAATGGTATATGAAGATTATTTATAAAAATACTCAATTTGAACAATTGAAGAATTGTAATTATTCTTTTACATGTGTAGCATCAAATATATATTCATCGGATGAAGAAGGTTCAGATTTTGAAGCTCTCAGACCTAAGAAAAACATTAAAGGAAAAGTTCTGAAAGATTCAGATGAGGAGTCAAATTCCGGAAGTGGTTCGGAAAGCGGAAGAGAAGATGACAATCAAGGCGATAATGTTAGCGATTAAAATACTAAATTTTCATTACGATAAACGTGTTTTTGTAATATACAAAACGAATAAATTAATTTCACATTTATCTATTGATAATTTTAACCCTCACGAAGTTAATAAATTGCATTCACTAGTATTTTATGAAAACTATAACTTCCTTCAAATCATTTCCTGCACTTTGTATACTTTATATTTCTTTGTATCACCACTTTGTATGCAAATCTAGGATGATCTAGAAACTTTTGATTGCAAGTAATTGGCAGCACTGATACGCACACACCACAGACTGTGTCACGGAAACATTTTTATATAACGAACCAATCTTCTCATAATTGAAAATTGCTACATTCTAATCTGTAAGTATAATTACTACTCTCATTAATAGTCATAACCATTTGGACTAATTTGTGTTGTCAAAGTGCAGAAATATTTACGATGCTATAAAACATAAAATTTTATTTTAATAAACATTATTCTTTAATATTTTAGCATTAAATTGTTATAAATATTAATCAGACGTATTTTATGTCATTATTTTGTACCTAAATTGCAGTATTAATTTCGATATATGCCTGCGTTAAAATTCTATTTTCTTTAAAATAGCAGATATTAAATATTAGTTTATATAAGTTACTTACAGAAAAGAAATATTATTTATGGTAGTTTTCCTATGTTAAGACATGATTTATTGACTGAAAACACAAAAGTTTATCAATGTCCTACTTATTCGTGTGATTAATTGTTTTATTGCCATAGAGCTATTAAGTCAATTTAACCTGTCTTTTCTTACAATAGTGGAACATAACCTTGATCCCCTTCACTTCTATTTAGGAAGTGTTTAAGCACGACATTTTTTATACAATAATATTTTAATGTGATATTGTTAAACATTTTGATTGGGCACACTTTATATTTCGTACATATCACAAATTTGTTTCTAATGTGCTGTAATTAATATTTTATATTAATAAATGAATTTTAATTATTTTAGGTTTATACACAATGGTTGCCCATACTGTACTCTTGGATTTCACAGTGCCATCAAATGTAATAGCAGACATAGAGAAGCGGTCCAACTTAAAAGTAGCTATCGCTAATGTTCTCAAAGAACATTTTGATGGGCTTAAACCGTTAACTGAACCAAATCTTGATGGAAGTCTATTAGTCCTTTATGAGGGTCCCAGAGGTAGTCTAATCACTGTTCGAGGATATACTGAAGGCTTGATTACTGTTAACATTGAGTATTATAAAAAAGACGATGAAGATGCACTGTTAAACTTTGAGGTATAGTCGCTTATATTAATTACCATAATCGTTTTTTGCAATACCTAGTTGCAAACTTCATAATATTTAATTGCCTCTCATGGGTATTAGATATGAAATCAGCTTTGGTATCTCTCAAATATGGGGTCAATACAAGGTATATCTTGTTACATATTAATTTGTTAAGAAATTATGAAAATGGCCATATTCAACATGCTTCGAAGCATTTTAATTCACCCAAGTAAAAGAAATAATTACTCAAAAACATTTGAGGTTTTTATCTGCCAATCTTTGATATGGAAGAGTAAAGTTACAAAGTTAAATATGTTGTAAAAGATCATCATTGTTTGATGAGTGCCAATAGAAATAAGTAGAAATTTTACTATATGCGGAAGAAACACGTGTAACAAAGAGGACCTTGTAGCAGTGGCAATACCTGGAAACGGACGTTGCGATGGCTCTGAATAGCCAACGCAGTAAGTGCCTGCCACCAGTAAGACGAGGAACCATATATGACCTCTATCTGACACTATCAGGTAGAAAGCGCTTCCCCAATTAGTTCCCATACTTAGTTATCTATAGCACCTTCTGAATGTGCGAATCGTTTTCGTTGCACTCTAAAACGCCAACAGCTCCAATTGATTAATTTGTTTCCTGTCGGCGCGGTATTTTTCCCCAGTGTTTCTTTTTTGGTTCTTCCGCCAAGGGATTTGAAATGACCCTTATGACGCATATGTAAAAGAAGAGTTGTTACGATTGGTTTAACAAGATAGTTTCTGTTCTTTTTTTTATTCATCGGTTCGCTTATCGCGGCCACCTTTAGTCGATCAGAGAATTGGAGACGGCGTTGCAGGCGGCGGCAGCCTCTACGCGTTCGCACATGCTTACACCAATTAAACGCGGTGGACCTTTTGAGAGATACTTTCCTACCGCCGGTGAGTTTTTTATTTATTATTCTGTTTACGGAACCAGCGGAATTCTATCTCCGCATAATTGTAAACATTATCGTGCGTCGTAAAAAATAATTAATTTGGAATCATTTCTTCGATTATATATGGCCTATTTCATTGAACTGTAAAAATTCTTTTCATTATTTATGCTTAGAAAAAGATGGTGATATTTGCGCTTTAGCTGTTTAAACAATATACTATATTAGAATTGTATGTCGGTTAGTAATACCATTTATGTCCCTTTTTTAAATATATTATTTTTACTTCCATCTCCTATTAAAGGAAACCATTTCAATTACTTATGTTTGCTTCACCAACATCATTGCGGTATCTATGTAAATGATTTCCTAAGAAAACAACAAGTACAGAAAGAGACATAAGATAAACATACTCTAGAGTACTAAATAATGTTAAGAATTGTTAATTCTAATACTAACCTTCCACTTTACAGCTGTATTTATCCATTGAATGAAGTTACATGTTCCTCTAATTTTTATGCTACATTAGAAATATATAATATTTACTATAAATAATGATATAGATTAGTACTATGCACCTGAAGCTCCTAAATCCTCGATATTTTGATTGTTGGTCATTTTATTGTATATAAGAAAAAATTATTTATTCTTTTAACATATTTGCGCTTTGCATCGCATGCATCTACTAAATGCTTTCTTATGCAATAATTAATCTGTACAATAAAATTTTTTTTATTAAACAATTGTTTTTTCTTTTAAGATGACAGACTGCTTGAATATGACATAGACAAGCTGGTCTTTGAAGCACGTTCACCATATCAAAAAGTGCAAATTGTTCATTCTAAATCATTAGGGAACCTGTTGGTCCTCGATGAATTACAAAGTAAGAAACATAAAAATTGAATATTCTTAATATAAAATTTTACGAATTGAATTAGAAGTAATATTATAAAAATATATATAATTTTTTTAGATATTTCTGAAGCAGACCTTATTTATACAGAAACTTTGATGCAGCGTGGAAAAGAGAATTATGCAGGAAAAGAAATAGTTATTTTAGGAGGAGGTGATGGAGGATTGTTGTGGGAATTGCTTAAGGAGAAACCAAAATTTGTTACAATGCTGGAAGTACGTCTACGTAACGTTGTAAAATAATAAAATAAAATTCCATTACATAATGTTAAGGGGTTATTTAATCATCAATGATTTTCTATTTTCAGATTGATGATGTTGTTATAAAAGCCTGCAGTCAACATATGAGAACTGTATGTGGAGACTGTCTAGATAAAAGAAAGGGAGAAAATTATGAAGTAAGCTTCAGTAACCAACTATTTATGTATTTTCTGAACAAGAAATGAAAAATGAAATATTGATGCAAATTTATGATTTTTAGATTATTGTTGGAGATTGTGCAAAGGCCTTAGCACATATGATTGAACAAGGTCGACAGTTCGATTATGTTTTTGGTGATCTTACAGATATACCAATCAGTACTTCAACACATGATGATGCATGGGATTTTACCAGACTTATTCTAAATTGCTCAATGAAAGTCCTAAAGCGGACTGGAAAATATATGACCCACGTAAGTACACTACAATTTAGTTTTTATCGTTAATACAATTCCTTTGAATGATAGCAATAGAACTTATTGGAGGTATTCTATTATTTGAGTCACTAACTTTTAAAATCTACAATTACATATTTGTAATTGCAATTTAATATTACTTAAACCTTCAGTATTATATATGTATATATAAACATAACTTATATTTTATCTTAAAGGCTAATGGAGCATCTTGTCCAGAAGCACTAGAAATGTTCGAGCAGGTCCTCTCACAACTCTGTGTACCAGTAACCTTTACTAAAGACAGTGCTTTTATACCTTCTTTCTTCGAGGAGTGGGTCTTTTACCAAGTATCGTTTGAATGATGGATTAAATATATAACCCCGAGGTTCCTGGGGAGGCATGCTCACAACCCATTTCCTCCCTTATGACCCATATTCAACTCTAATTGCGGATGTTTTGCTACTGAATTGGTCTCTGGAAAAAAAGATCCCAATGCTGGACATAAAATCCCAATTGACTCTACCACGCTGGCGTCTGTACATAAAGTAGGTGGTGGTTATCTGACCTTATTTAATTGTTTAGTAACTAATAAACTATACAAAGGTGCTCAATTATTTTTTCTAATAACTGTCAATAATCAAAGTGAATCACCCAATGATTTAACACGAATAACTACAAAGAAAGTAATTCAAAACCTTTATTACTGTACAAATATATATCATTAATTATAATTAACTCTTATATTATAATTAACCCTTTTAACGATCTAATTTATTTATTAACTTTGTAAAATATAAAATAAACCATATCAGATAGAAATAGACAAACGTAGATGCACGCAATTTTTATTGGATATGGAACACAAGTACATTTCATAATAACCATTTAATTATAAGAACATTAATATTAAATATAATTATTTAATGAACAATAATTAATATTAAAACCGTTTTATATATAAATAAATACATAAATAAATAGAAACACATATATATGCATATCTACGTATATGTATATATGTATATATATATGTATATATATTTCTAATAACAAAAACTATGTCAGGCAATAAGGGGTTAAGGGTTATCTATGGAAATAACAAATTAACATACAAATAAGATGTTTGCTTTGCTGTTTTTGTCTGTTGTTTGAAACTTATAAAAAAATTGTTTATTTTTAATGAACACCTACGCCAGAAAAAGGAATAGAAAACTAAGAATTCATTAATTAGTGGTAAGTAAAAGGAATAAATTATAAAATAATCACATTAATTTAAAACCTAATACTATATTTTTGATTAACGGATTAAAAAATATTGTACTATACACAGTATTACGGTATACTTAATTGTCTTACATTATTTTAATATCACTGTTTGTGTACATTAACATCAATAAATAAGAATCCCCTGCATTAAGAATATTAAATTCACAATTAACAGTTCAGAAATTTTTCTGATTAACAATTTTCAACTGTTAAAACTGTTATAAACTTACTGGTAATGGAAGATAATATTGATTCTTACTAACATTAATATATTATGATTAATTAATATTTGTTTAACATATAAATAAATAAATAAATACAGTCAAGTATGCAGAGAAGGTAAGAATGATTATAACTTATTTAATTAATGATGAAAGATTTGATCATAAGAAGAGAAATTTCTTTATCTGCAAGCTAAAGATAGACATTAGGAAAAATATTATAGTGGATTGATTGTTCGCTTAATTAAATATTGATTTTACGTTTCCAAATGAAATTTAATACAGAAATGTGTTTTTGTTATTTTAAGTGTTTTTTTACTTCGTGAATAGTTGGCTCTGTTTCTGTTTCCAAAACTATCTGGTCCAACCATTGTTGAATCTGCTCTGGCAGCCCATGAGAATTTTGCTGTTCTTCTATAATATTTCTTCCAGAATTTCTAAAACTTTTGCCATCGTCTTGTTGCTCGGTAGTGGCACTTTGAAAATTGAAATCATTGTTCCTGAATTCTGTGTTTATCTGTGGAGATATGTTCAAGCTTTCTTCAGATTGTGAATCTTGAAAATCAGAAACCTTACTGGTCTTTTCTGTTAAATATTCTATGCTAAACGTTTTCATTCCATTGGTAATATTTTCCACCTTTTTGTCTTCTGCTGTAGAAGGCACTTCCATTTTGCCATTGGTGGGAACTTCCTCTGAACTTTGAACAGATTTGTCAAAACTAACATGATCTTTATTAATGTCTTGATATTCCTGAATCTTATAAGGCTCCAAGTCAGTGATTGTTGTTGAATTAGAACCTATCAGCTCTATTCTTCCAAATTGTTTAATCTGTTCTTCAAGATTATTTCTGTCATCTAATATTGTTATAGATGGAGGTAGAATTTCAGGATTTGACAATGCCAAAGATATTTGTTGTCTGTAGAGTGCTTCGGATTGACGTAAAAGTTGTTTCTCTCTAGCATATAATGTCTGTGTCAGTTGTGCGAAAGAGACTTTGATTTCCTTTTGAACCTTAAAATTGTATTAACAAAGTGTATAATTTACAATGTGTTTCGAAAAATTCATGTTTTATCGATTTCAATTCATAGCACTTAAAAATGAAAAATTGATTGCAAAGTGGAATTAAAACTTAACCTTAAAATACTGATCCATTTACAAAATTTTATTTAAAAAATTGACGAAAACAGAAGACACTCACCTGAAGAAAATGTTTCTCCAAAAACGTTTTCTTGTCAGATATTAGTTTTCTTCTATCAAGATTGCTATCGTTGTCGGCATTATCTTCATTTTTCTCTATCATGTTATTAATTTCACTTTTCCACTGAAATAATTCGTTTTATCTTAAACTTCTGTTAACAATAAAACAGAAAAGTGAATATCCTTCAAAATTTAGCTACTTGTCAATGTTGTCAAACACATGTGGAAAGCAATTTGACATGAGCCTAAAATCTGATACGAAAACTATTCAGCTTCTAATTATCCTCCACCCGTTAGATTAGCGGTACTGCCATCTTGGAGTTCGCGAAATTCAAAATCGTTATTCGAGATGTTAGACTGTAGTTATTACATGAATGTAATCAATAAAAACCATATGCGTAATTAAAGATGTTACATTTAGCAGTATATTTATAAGCAACGAGAAAAGCAGATGTGATAATATATTTACTAAAAAATAGATATTAAGGTAAATAAGATTTTAGTTGTCTCATGCAATTTTTAACTTTTTATAGGTGTTAAAAATAAATAATAAAATATGAAATCTTTACATAAAGTTTACATTATTTTTATGTGCATTGTCTCGTATATGTTACATTTAAAATTTCGAAGAAATTTTTATAATGATCGTCTTTATTTACCAAAAGAAAATTTTGTCGTACAGATTCTTTTTTTCCATTTCCCTTTTTCCAACGTATGTAACTACAATAGCTATTATTCAGACGGCTAATAATAGTAATTTTCAATTAAATGTACAGTTGAGTTGCCTTCGAAAAACATTTTTAATATTTATCGACTAAATCTAATATGGGTCGATAATGACTTCTTATTAACAATTAACAATATAATGGATATCTACCATATTGTACCTAAGCGAGTCTACGACTTTTTATTAAGAATAAAGTTTGCACGGACATTTTCCGTAGAATCGTGTGTAAGCCACGATATCGATTTTCGGTTTTTTTTAAATAGTGAGGCGAAAAAAGCATCGCGGCTGATCGTTCAATTCGACGACAAAATGTAACAAATAGACTACGAATTTTATGCATTTATAACATGTTTGCATATACAAAGCGCAATAAAAAAATTTAAAAACGCGTTTTGCTAATTTTTGTAAATAATTATAGTTTTGTTCCCAAACGAATGGAACCATCGCTCGCTTCCAAAAATCGCTTAACGAAAGTTTAATTCTCCATAAATATCCGCAGTCTAGTAATAATTATGGCAGCACAAATACGTGTATTTTGTAACTAAAATTCAAAATGTGCAGTTATTTTCATTTATCGTACACGTCCGATACCGCTAAAATAAGTTAGCAGCTAAATTTGTGACCAGGCTTACGCGAATAGTTTCCAAATTTTCTGAATTTTTCAAAAAAAATAATGATAATTAGACTGCAGATTTTATGCAATTACAAAATTTAAATTTTTTCTTAGTGAAACACAATAGAATTTTCGTGTTATTCGAAACCTAATTAGCGAAATAAAAGCTTGTGCTTGGACAAAAATGTCCGCAGTCTGATATAATAATAATAATAAATAATAATAATAATAATAATTACAACTGTTTGCGAACTATTCGCGTACACCGAGAATTCCTTGTACTTATATAAATACAACTAACGATACGCTTACGTTAACATACCAGACGCGATTTCTGAACACTTTAGTCATATCGTACCATTTTTTGTTTCTCCTTTTAACGAGAGCTCCCTATCCTGCAAACCACAATCTAACAATTACCTAGACAATTAATAATAATACAAAAGGGGGACAGAACAATATCCTGTTGAAATAGTACGATTTTTGCTCGCATTGTGGAACATAAAAACGTCCTCTCTTTGCATCAACGAGAAGCGATACTCCTACGAGAAATTACACGGGAAGTGATATCATAGAAATGACGTTGTTACGTTTGTTAGCTTGTTAAATTAATGATAGTCAGGGAGGAATAGTAAAAATCAGAACGATTGAATCCTTTCGGAATCGAGGAAAGTCGGCGGCAGTTAAAGGGGTGTTAATTCGAGCGACGGTTGGCCCATTTTCATTCGCAGACTTGCCACGTCGTCTTCTATTCGCACCAATAACTTGAATTTCTTAAATAGAATAAAACAGTGATATCAGTTTGTCAGCTGAAATGTTATATTTAGACAAAAGCGATGATAAGTGATTTATAATTTACCGTTATTACGTCTCCTGGCGTTGTCTTCCAGGCGTAGACCATGTAACCAGGTATGCACAGCATGGATGATAAAGCCGTCATCCAGCCGAGCACGTGCGACCACCATGGATATTCATAATCTAAATACTTCACAGGCGCCCATTGTACCAAATTGAAGATGAAGACCCCCTGTACATCGAAATTTAATATTAAAACTTCATTGGAACTCACACATTAATGTTGGCTGGAGGTAAGAGAAAGAGCCAGGAGAGGTAGGGCGTTGGAGGGATGGGAAGAGGAGAGGAGAAGGTTTTACGAGAGTAAGGGGTGGAGTATAGAGGAAGTAGAAGAGTTGAGGGATGAAGGTCGACTAAGGGGAGAAGAGCTGATAAGAAAGGAGAAAAAGTATACACAGGGAGGAAAGGTGGAAAAGGATAAGGGAGTCGAGGTACAATAGGTGGTATAGGGTGGTAAAAGGAGAAGGTGTACCAGGCTACTTGACGAAGAATTGGGAGGAAAAGGGGTGGCAATTGGTAGCGGGATATAGATTAGGGAGTAAAATGAAAGGGGGAGGTATTGGGAGGAGGAAGACAGAAGGAGGTGTAGGATATGTGTCAGAGGGGTAGAGTCGTGGGAGCATATATGGGAGGAATGTACAAATTGGGGGAGAGATAAAGGGTGGCAGGAAGTGGTGGCAGAGGTGCTAGGGGAGGAAGAAGAAGGGGAGGTATGGATGAAGAGAGTGGAAGAGATGCGAGAAAGGGTGAGCAGCGGAACCGAGGGTCCAGAGAGTGAATGTGTGAGGAATGAATGAACTGAGTGCTCTATCTCTCTCTCTCTCTCAATAGAAGTGTTAGAAAGAAATGTGAAGTGTGTAAGCGGAGCGGAGTTCCGCGTTTGTACCCCGCAATGAGAATAAAATATTATTATTATTATTATTATTATTATTATTATTATTATTAGAACTCACACATTAATGTTATTGTAGAGAAAATATAGGGTGTCCCGAATTTAAATGGCAAAACTTCAGGAGCGTGTAGGGGACCGAAAAACTAAGACAAAAAGTCTTTTAGAGACTTGCTCGTTTTTGCTTTGTTTTGGAGAACATCGCAAAAATGCAATATCTCGTTGTCAGTTGCTCTCTTGAGTTGTTGTATATTAATCACATTTACGCATTTTTTGGAGGACAACTTTTCTAATTATTTAGAGGATATTCCCTTGCAACAGCGGATTGAAATGTGGTTCCAACTCGATGGATGTCCAGCTCATTATAGCAAAGCTGCTCGATCTCGGCTGAATATAAATTATACACAGCGATGGATTGGACGTGGAGGAATAGTACCTTGGCCACCCCGATCACCTGGTATGACACCCATGGATTTCTTCGTATGGGGAGCCTTGAAGCAGGAAGTTTATTCGGTGCCAATCAATTCAAGAGAGCAATTAAAAGACCGAATCATAGATGCAGTGCACCAAATATCACCAGAACAATGTTTAGCTGCAATTGATTAAGTCAGTGCTAGATGTAATGCTTGCATTGCTGTAAGAGGGCAACATTTTGAACAATATCTACATTAAATAGATGATAACGTAAATAAAATGTAAATAAATAAGTTAAAAAATGAAAACTTGTTTTGTTTCTTTTTTTGCGATTTTCTCCAAAACGAAGCAAAAACGAGCAAATCTCTAAAAGATTTTTTGTCTTAGTTTTTCGGTCTCCTACACGCTCCTGAAGTTTTGCCATTTAAATTTGGGACACCCTGTATAAGCACGCACTCTCTACACGTATTTGTAACTCGCAAATTATTGAAATATTTAGAATTTTCTGAACAAGAAAAATGGGGGAATTGTAAAACATATCACGGTGTGGAAAAGATTAAACGCTACAATGCAATATTTCATTTTTTTCGTAAATAATTTTCAATACCGATAAAGTCATTTTAGTGCATAACAGTTCAAACTCATTTTTGTATACGAAATCATCTTACGTAATTTTTCATTATGAATTATAAAAATATGGCACACTATTATCTATATCCCTCCATTTTATGCGCGGTGTACTTATTAACCCCTTGCCGTACCATTTTCTTTACGGCTACAGTGATTAGAACATTTTTATCCCCAAAAATTTCACAGATGATGAAAGAAAATTTATACTTTTCGTATGCCTACATTTGCATTAATGCTTACATATTGTGTACAAAAAATACAATTTTATTTTGTCTAAAAAGAAAGGCATAAAATTCATATTTGTTTGACTTTGATAAAAATCTTCATCGCGAGTCTGCCTCGTTAAAATACGGCAAGGGGTTAAAGGCGCATTTTTATGGTTAGCAATACTAAAACTATCTGAAGAATTAGTATAAAAATTTTGTTATCAACTTACAACACAAATCAAGGGAGTGGTGAACGTCCAACAGAGTTTCCACCACATCAGAGGATAATACCCAATCATGTCTCTGATGGCGTCGTAAAATCGGTCGACACCGAAGGCCCAGCTTATCGAAATACATTCGAAGAAGATTAAGAATAAAAGACAAAATCCGGAAACGGCGTACGAGTCGAGGATCTGGAAGACGTACATCCCACCTTGGGATATACAAGAAAGTCCTATAATGTAAGATAGCACGCAGACGATCGCTATAAACATTTCCCTGCGCCGGCGAAGCAGCTGTGGCCATTCGTCAACCTTGAATCAACAAGTTTACAAAAATTAATATAAACCTTCATTTTAGTAAAACGTCCCTACTGAATAAATTTGAATATATTTCTATTGCTATGTTCGTTTTACTTAACAGACGTTATTATTAATCAAATAAATTAGAAGCTTTGTTTTTCCCAACAATAAAAATATATTGATGAATCTGATTTCGACGCTAGGTTCGATCCTACTGAAAATCAGCAAATTTGCAGTTAGATTATTCTCTCAACGTTTCGATCCTTGTGTGGATCATTATCAAGAGGTTTTAATGCGTTTGCTGTGCAACGGGTACAATAAAAGAAAAACAAAATATTTTTATAAACAAGATATTAGAAGTTACGGCGGAAAGTGGTTAAAACTATCTAGTATCTTCTTCAGTTACGTATCTCCCACCATGGTTTTAACCACTTTCCGTCGTAACTCCTAATATCTTATTCATAAAAATATTTTGTTTTTCTTTTATTGTACCCGTTGCACAGCAAACGCATTAAAACCTCTTGAAAATGATCCACACAAGGATCGAAACGTTGAGAGAATAATCTAACTGCAAATTTGCTGATTTTCAATAGGATCGAACCTTGCGCTGAAATCAGATTCATCAATATAATTTATTCCGATCGAAAGAAATTAAACTTAAATAAAAATATATTTAGAAACCGGTAACTCACCATGGCAGTAACAAATCCTTCCATTGTGCAAAATTGCGAATCCAAGCCGATTAGTAGAAGCATGAAGAAGAATAAACAGGACCATAATGGCGCTCCTGGAAGCTGAAGAACCGCCGAAGGATAAGCCAAGAAGGCCAGTCCCGGACCGGAAGCGGCGACCTCTGCTACCGGTTTCTGTTGCTCGTGGGCCATGAAACCCACTACGGAGAATATCACGAAACCAGCAAACATACTGGTCGATGAATTCACTGAACACACTATCAAAGCGTCCTTGTAGACGTTATTTGTGAACTTGTTGTAACTACCAAGGGCCACTAGCGTGCCCAAGCCCAGACCGTACGAGAAGAAGATTTGGGTGACCGCGTCTATCCATACCTACAAAATACGTTATGTTCACGCCATTATTGCATACGTCATTAAATAAGATGTACTAACTTTAACCCCTTGCACTATAATAACGAGTCAGACTCGTGATAAGAATTTCGAACAACATCTACTAAACATGTAAATTATTAATATCCTTTGAAGCGAAATAAAATTTCATTTTGTTGCTGTCGATATATAGCCATTGAGGAATATACAAGCATATAATAAATTTAGATTTTCTTTTTGTTCTAAGGGTACGTGTCGATCTGAGACTTTCTGTCGATAGTTGCTATCGAGAGTACTCTCAATTTATGTGTTCATTTGAGAGTACTTCAGAAATTTTTTGCTCTCGGAGATTGACGTGACAGTCAACTCTCGGAAAGTCTTCTCAGTTATATGGCCATCTGAATTTCGTGCGTGTAGCTCTGAGATGAATCTTGATTGTTATTAGAATACTCGTAAACAGAATGGATGAGCCAAAGTTTGCTGCAATTGTTGCAATGTATTTAATAAGGAAAAAGAAATATTCCAAAAAAAGAAAGTGCTGGATTAAACCATGGATAATGCGACGAAATAAAATGGGTGCATTTTCTACACTTATACAAGAATTGCATATAGAAGATACGCAACAGTTTAGAAGCTTCGTACGAATGAATGCAGTGAAATGTTTTTGCTAATTCATTAAAAATATTATTTTACTTATCATGATTCTTGTAATCTGGGTGTTTGATATTCCATAAAATTATTTTCGTACAACGTGATTAATTGTTCCACTTCTGTGTCAGACCACTGTTTCCCGCTCATTGTTGTATATACAGGGTGCGGCGCCAATTAGTCCCCACGTTTTTTCAACCCCTTCGGATGGTCGGACAGAAAAATGTTTCCTACCAAAGTTAATCAGTATTTAACCGACAAGAAATTGCAGTTTTTAAAATTTAAATTTGTTTTCGGTTGGCCCCCACAGTCTCCCGATCTGAACCCAATAGAACACCATGAGGTTTACTGAAAAGAGTAGTTGCCATCTTCGATCACAATTCAAGAAGTATTATTGAAGTGTGGTCAAAAGTTAAAACCGCTTGTGAAAATATTAAGGCTGAACAGTGTAAAAGCTTAGTAAATAGTATGCCAAGATGCATGGAAGCCGTACTGAAAGCAAAAGGAGGGTATACGAAGTACTAATATTTCACTTCTTCAAACTCAAAAAATTGATCATTACATAATTTGTTAATTTCATTTAATTTTGTTTAAAAAGCCCAACATATTTAAGTTAATTCTGTATTATATGAACTACGAAAACTATGTTTGTATCACAATAAAACATTTCGTTACATATCTTATTAACATGTGTTCAATTAAATAAAAATTTAGGCACTGTGGGAACATTTGATCAATCGTTTGAGTCACTGTATGTGAAAACTATTTCGACGACTCTCAGCAATACGAATGGCGTTCGTATAGCTGACAGTTGCTCGCCGAGGGAAAAGTTGAACGTGTCCATTAGCGTTTTCCATCTTTCTGTTTACTCTCCGAGAGTTTTCCGTGAAGCTCTTCGATAGCCCTCTCAATCCCGCGTACACTGTCAAATTTGACTCTCGAGAGTAACTCGTGAGTTTAAACTCTCAGATGGACACGTACCTTAAGAAATGATGGACGACAATCAAGTTCTAATCACTGTAATCGTAAAATAAATCATAGCGCAAGGGGTTAAAGAAACTATTCACACATTTACCTCCGACTCTCTTAATTTCGAGAGATTCGGACTGATATAGAATCGAATGCCCTCCATGGCACCGGGCAAAGTAATTCCACGAATCAGAAGAATCGTTAATAAGACGTACGGAAAAAGCGAGGTGAAGTATACGACCTTTCCGGTCCACTTTACACCCTTCCAAATGCAGAAATAACATAGAATCCAGACCAAGAGAAGGGTACCAGCTAGTTCCCAACGAATACCACCCATGTGCTCTACACCGTCGCTAATTTGGAGCGCTCGTCGCCTGGAAAGAAACACGCGTTCAAACACATCCTTTCATTTTGTTTAATTTGTTAAAACCAATCTCGAACCACTTACTCCCAAAACTCTTTCACCGGATCGGTGAGGTCCGAGACCGTTACGTTAACGCCGTTGACAGAACATATTTGAACAATGCCGTAAGCCTTGGCATGTCGGTTCGCGTCCATTTTGGTCCACCAGCAGGACAACGAGTCCCTGTCATAAGGGTTCACGCAGTTCTTCGTGTTCCAGTAATTGTTGCAGGTTCCCCAGGGTAGCTCTGTTTTAATTGGTTTACATTATTCTACGCCACACCTCTCTTTAACACTGGTGAAATTCCTCTCGATCGAAAATGAAGTATATTAATAAACTTTATGATTTCGGCGTAAGGTTCGATCATATTAATAATATTAACATTATTCCTAGCGACACTTCACGTATACCTATTCCTACCGCCACTGGTCTTTAGCAGAACTTCTATTTTTTAATATAGAATGAAGATAATAGCCAATTTGACAGTATAAAAATATAGTTTCTTTTATTCAGAAGTATATAATGTACATTTTATTCGTTTTCACCGAATTTTTTACAAATAGGCTTCTCGATTATACATTTCTCACATACGTACTTTTTACATTTTAGACAGATTTTGTTAGTCTTATTGTCTTTGCAATATCTTATCTGGCATATTTTCCGTTCACGAGAACCTGTACTTGTATTTGTAGCGGGTGTTCGTTGATCTTCTTTGCCTAGCTCTAGCTCTTTTTGATATTCGATGGCAAATTCTTCTGCCAATCGAAATAAAAATTCTTGTCTCGAAATTTTTTCTCCCCTGGTTTCTTTATATAAAACCCATGCATTTATCCCGACTAAGTCTAGGATATTGAAAAATACCTGTAAAGGCCATCTCCGACATTTAGATTTTACCGTGTAATTTCTGGCCATTTGGTCGATCACATCTACACCAATATAGGCGAGCGAGAACTGTAAACACTTGGAAGTGCCGTAAAGCAGTCCCTGGAAGGCACTTTTCGGCTAAAATCATGCCACAACTGCATTACTTTTCGTTTGTAACGACTTTATAGTTTCGGAATTGAGTCTTTGAGAGAATACTATTACAGAAAGATATAAATCGTTCTACCGGTCAAATGACCGATCGTGGTAGGTAGGACGGACTACAAATTTTTCTCAGAAAATGAAGAATAAAAAAAGAAGTGAATATTGAAAAATGCATTATACGTATATTTGAGGAAAAGTCGTGAAGTTTAAAGGCGATTCAATTACGTTGTATATAGGAAATTCTAATCGAAATTTTAAAAACGGCCATTTGACCGGTCGCGGTAGGAATAGTGTTAATCATATTAATAATAATATGATCGAACCTTGCGCCGAAATCATAAAGTTTATCAATCTCTTTAACACTTTCGTTACTACGTTATCATGTTGCGTTGTCATAAAGACCTTGTGATTTCGTGTAAAGAAGAATAGAATTAGTTCACATACATTATGACTTGAAATAATGACAAAAATTTTAAAAATATTCTATGCAACCCGCTATAGCCCGAATTTTTGTTCTGAATGTGAAAAAATTTCTGTAACATGAAAATAACAAATATCATCCTGTAGATACAAATTAACAATGAATTCATAGTTTAACCAGTTAACTGTGGCGATCTTTTTGCAAAGCGCGCACCAGTGTGTGTCGCGTTAATCAAGCGATGACGAGTATAGTCGTCAAACACAGAGTATTTTTTTTATTTGCTTGTTTCATTTCGTCTTGACCTCTAAACATTTTAACACTAGGTTTACGGAGCACTAAAATTGATTATTTTACATTGCTTTATAAAAATAATAAAATTGTATTTACTTAGATCTTTAGCGATTTTTATTGTAATATGTACACAAAAAAATAAATCTATTTAATAATTCCTCACGAATGCCTTCTTACACTCTTAATAATCGTAAATTAAAAAATTTTGAATCCGTCATTTTGACGGGCTCCGTAAATCTAGTGTTAAACATATTAAAAATTACGAATATAATTTAGTTTTCGCCAAAATTACAATTTAAATATCAAATTGTAACAAAATTTTACGCACGACGTATATAGTCGTCATGACACAAAATTCTGCCATATCTCCATGACGGATATAGTCGTCAAACACACTTAACTGGTTAAAAATAAATCGAATTTACTTTGTTGTGTGAAATAAGTATTGCCAATAGCGATGCATAACATTCATCTATGCTCGAAACCTCATTGAAACCTCGAAACTTTTGATTTTACGATCTATCAGTATTCAAAAGTAAATTTCTTTGTCTATAATTTTGATAAAAAAAATAATGGAACATACCAGTTCGCATGGACATGAAGAAGTAGAAGATTGCCCAAGCAAGGATGACGATGTAATAGACGTTCATCCAGCAGGACATGACAGCGGCGGCATATCCAATGCCTTTAAAAAGCGGCGCTATCTTAAAGACACCGAGGCCACCGACAGTAAGCATTTGGCCAAGGGCAAGCTCCATGAAGAACATTGGTATCCCAGCGAGCACCAGCGTCAGGAAGTATGGTATTAAAAAAGCGCCTCCGCCATTTTTGTAACAGAGATACGGAAATCTCCAGACGTTACCCAAACCGATCGCCAAACCAACCTGTATAATACAGACATTAATGAATTACTTATGTGAACATCATTGAAGATCAATGATGAAAAGACAGCGATGAAAGTTTAAACATTACTTACCACGCTCAAAATAAAATCTAATTTAGTACTCCATGTGCCACGGTCTGGGAGTGGCTTCTGTTTGTTGGACGTTAAATTTAACGCGGTTTTGTCAGGATTTTCAGGATCCCCGATTTCGGGTTCTCTCGATGCCTCCGTCATTTTCTACTAGATCTCCGTCACCTGACCTTGAAGAAGTTCCGTTGTTTCCGGTTTCCTATCTCGCGTGTCCCTCCACACCTCGCGCAACTACCGCGAATGCATAACAGAGCTTCTGTCGACAATAATACAGGCCATCTATATATACTGCTCTTTTTGTTTTTTTCAGATTTTTTTGGTGATATTTAACAAATATTTAATATTTTAAAATAAATAAATAATATTTCTAGTCTGACGCTTATTTTATACGCTTTTTAATATTCCTTCAAATATTAACTTTTTAGCTTCCCTTGATTACACTAATTTCAGTTTGTTTACTTCGATATTTCACATTAAAAAATTTGCTAAAAATCTTATCTCTTATTCATATGTGGGTGATATATTAATTAAAGTGTTAATTATGACATTGTACTTTCTATACAAAATTTACGAGATTTATTTATCGTTTGACAAATTTGATTCTGTTGAAAGAGAAAGAAGAAAAGATTCCCTCCACTATTTTAAGATTTATAAGAGAGGCTGTTCAGGATTTTCTCAAGGTTCTCTCAAAGGATGCAATTTTTGGTTTAATGGTAAACGATTCGACCGAGTTCTTGTTCCGATGCCGGATGCAACTCGCGGTTCGTCACGTGGAAAATCTGCGGAAGATTATTACCCATAAATATTCAAGGATACTAGGTGACTTGAAATCACGACGGAGAATTCGCCATTGTACTTCTCGAAAAGAAATGGTTCCACATTATCTGACAAACAAATTACTATACAAATTATTCCTTGTATATAGTTATTAACGTACGTATTATATTGACGTACTCCAATTTTTATGCATTTATAGTACACACTGTGTATTGTTTAGTATTATTATTGTATAAAACTAGACTTAAATAAAAATATCAAGGAAACTTAATCCGTTACAAGTTGCAGAGAGGAGTTATCAATTTGTTATTGTAATATGAAACAAGATTCTAATTCCAGGAAAATTTATTAACTAGATTGATATTTAATATTAAAACGCATTGAATCCAAAATCAGGACTATATTCTTGTATCTGCATGTAATACTTTATTAACAACAAGAAGTAGAACAATAAAAATGCCTTGTGTTTGTGTTCTTGTGACAACGAATAGAAAGTATGGAAATCCGGTAAGAAAAGTGTAGTGTTTAATAATTACTGTTCAAAAACCAAGTTCACTGTGTATCAAAATTGTATCACTTCTACTGATAATTAAACAAATTTTGTATAAAAATAATTCTGCAAATTACCTTTCTATTAAGAAGATTTCATGAATCTGTGTCAGTCACAGAAGATTCAAATAGTTGCACCTCTTAACCTGTTAATCTATGTCAATAACCATCTCGACAGCACCGAAGACGAAGGAAATCGCTTAAGATTTAGCAGAAACAAATGCAAATGAGACTGTAAAATTATCTCTTATTTCCACTTAACAGACGAAACAGAAACAACGCGCCAAAATGCAACACAAACAGCATCGAAACTATTGCGCACCATTTCATCTTTCGGGTCAACATCTCTCTATTTATCCCTTTCTCTTTAATTGGAATTCACCTTACAATTACAAAATAACCATTCAAAAAATTCTCAAAAAATATTTACCACAAACTGTATTTAACAAGTTTAAAAATGGACACTGTGATAATTCCTTTAGAATCGACGCAATTATAAATTATGATAAAGTGTTCGCTGATGTGGCCCCGTTGAGAAGAACGGTGAGCAACAGTTCTTCCGGTTCTGTGATAGGGGACCAGAAGACAGCGCGCGAGTACCGGCACTCGCGTCGGGACCAATAAGAAAGAATTAAGGCGCAAAAGTAGCATCAATGCGACACGGTTAAATACGAATGTCCGGCTGGGGAACCCTATAATGAATATCCCGAGCCCGTTCCCCCAAAGCTCCATCCTTCCCCGGCCCCTTCGCGGCCGATCTATTGCTCGGCTCCCTCTTCCTCTTCCACGCTCATAAAAAACAGCTATATTCTAATTAACCGAGAACGCGTTGTTCCGCGTAACTGACATCGTTGCGATCTTCAATTCCTTCACCGGTTCTAATTGCAGCCCCGAAATTTAACGCGAGATAGCGGATATACGATCGCGCAACGATCTCCTCGGCCAATCGTAACCCTCGAGGAATCAACAATGTCCGGTTACCGCACGTGTCATAGGTCTTCCTACCTTACTATACAGAGAAGATTTGAATCGCATACGAACCTGTTCCGAAACAATCTTCGATCTGAGGACACTGTCTTTCAGGTAGTTAGAGGTCCCGGTAGGGCGATCTCTTCTTCTTCTTCTTCTTCTTCCGGTATCGTTGGTCCTTCGCGAGTTTCTGGCGGGAAGCCGTTCGACAGGAAACTTATGCGTAAGAGGATAAATAGTCGCACGAGAGAAACGGTGAATTTGGAACTTTCCCGACGAGAATTCTATGCACTGTCACTGGCGCACTCTTGATCCTTCGCGCAACAGCTCTCGATCGATTTAAATAGGCGGCATTTCTGAGAGCGCAGCTAATCCTCTCGACTATAACGTGAAATGACAAGCACTCCGAGTCATAGAATCCTCTGATTCAGCTACAGGGTTTCGATCAACAACTGATTTCTCTCGATCCCGATGGTCGCAGCCACGATACGATCATCGATCACGTTTATCCCCTAAGTAATCTAGTTTTGCGTTTCGATCGATCTCTGCGTGTTTGGTCGGGACTATCGGAACTTCTTCTCGATCTCTTCTTCCTGTATGGTCGTTTCCTGTTTTCGATGTTTTCTGTCAACTTTCGAAGCCTGTTTCGAGACGCGTCTTCGAAAGGCGATGCGAGTGCTCGGCCGGCCCGCTCAGAACTGGAATCGGGAGTTCGCTTTCGACGACGAACTAGCTGAAATATCGGGGGTACGAAATCGGGGGATCCCCCTTTTCCTTTTTTGCCCCCGGTCCACCCGGTCCACCCTTGCCGTTTACATCGGTGTCACGCGTTTATTCCGCGCGC
The DNA here is from genome assembly GCA_913789915.3 of Sphecodes monilicornis. Lineage (NCBI taxonomy): Eukaryota > Metazoa > Arthropoda > Insecta > Hymenoptera > Halictidae > Sphecodes > Sphecodes monilicornis. The sequence goes on from OU565287.1 coordinate 24,079,718, forward strand.
GGTCACTCGCAGCCGACCGAGCGCTCGCGCGAATACGATCGCGCGAACACGCGCGCGCAGAGCAAGAGGGGTCGAGGAAAACAAGGAGAAAGAGGGTCACCAAGATCGCAGCAGTATATCATCATCAAGTTGACGGCTATCCTGGCTGCTGTGCTCTTTATTGTCAATGTTCCGATACATGCGCGCCCATACATGTTTTCTTTTTACACGGTTGCGCGGAGAGCGTTAGATGTATGCACGATTAGTAGTTACTTTTGCGTTCAGACCCTTCCGTAAATGACCCGATTAAGGGGATATTCTGGTTTCTCGTATCAAAAAATCGATTTTTTACTGTTCCTTTCGGTACAAGTGTTTTAGAATATGTGTGCAAAGGGATTTGTCTGAATTCGTAAAATTAACGTAGTAATAGGGATTTGAAGAATGCAACTAGCATTTCGTATAAGGTAATTATATAGAAAAGGTCTGCGTACTCCGATTTTGATGAAATTTTAATATATTATAGATTTCGACATTCTGAACAACTTTTTCCTTTACCAATATAGGCGGGGGGTCGCTTTCAGTTTTCGAGATATTTGCAAAAAACTATCGGTAATGTTAATTTCATAACGAAAACCTTCTTTTTAGAAACACTGGGTGGGTGTGTGTGGTATTGTCGCTTCTCATCTCCACAAAGTGTTTACAAACAAAAAATAAACAGATGCGGCCCCAAAATTCAGGAAATGGAATAACAGAAGAGACAAGCAGAATTAACTCCTGTAGATAACTCTGATCATACATAGATAGGCTGAGCTTTTAAATTTTCAAAGACATTTCCTGAATTTTCGGGCCGCATCTGTTTATTTTTTGTTTGTAAACACGTTGTGGAGATGAAAAGCGACATTACCACACACACGCACCCAGTGCTTCTAAAAAGAAGGTTTTCGTTATGAAATTAACATTACCGATAGTTTTTTGCAAATATCTCGAAAACTAAAAGCGACCCCCCGATATTGGAAAAGGAAAAAGTTGTTCAAAATGTCGAAATCTATAAGATATTAAAATTTCATCAAAATCGGAGTACGCAGACCTTTTCTATATAATTACCTCGTATAATTTATATTTGAATCTTTAATCTTAGATAGATAACCTTATGACGCATGGAAATAAGGACGACAATTAGAAACACGAATATCATCGAACGTTTTTCATTTAGCAACAAAAATACTTTAACTTCTGAGGAAATAGTTTAAGTGAAATGTAAAAATCATATTTAGTATTGAATTTATGAATTGACGCATTTGATGGACCATCTGATGCGACAAGATTTAAATGTTCCGATCGTCATTATTACGGAACCCTAACACTAGAACTACCGGACAAGTCAAAATGACTGGTTTCTAAATTTTTCTTTTACAAATATTGAAATTATAAAAATGTTTTCCGGAGTAATGTTTTAGTCAAATTCTCTATTAGAATACATATTTAAACAAAAGTTGTACGGAAGTTGAATAAATGCATTCTTGTCGTTATTAGAATGCAATATACACCAGTCGCGTTTAGCGCTCGGTAGTTCTAGTGCTAATTATCTAGCGTTAAACATGTTTTTCTCGAAACCACTTTTTTCGAAACTATTGCACGGATAATTCAAATTCTAGTTCTTTTTCAAGAATAGTTTATGAGAATCTACTTAAGGATCGTAAAAGATAATAAAACTCGAACTTGATGACCTCAGAATAGTTTCTCCCCTCCATTTTTAAATCCGATAAAACTATGACTCTGAACAATTCATTGTTTGAATACGATTCATTAAAATATGAAAGACATACAAAATTATTGGTAATTTGTTCAGCTTAACTTTGGCAGCGATATATCATTTGTTTCAGTGTGATTCGATTTCTTTCGTCAAAGTGACTACTAAAAAATGTTGATCGATGATTTTCATTGATGAAAGTTTAATCGAATATATCCGCGAGTGAAATTCTGTAATCAGCGTGGACAACCTATAACGAGTTCAATTTCTTGGTCAATAAGAATTGCTAAATAATTGACGAACCCTAATTTCTTTCATCATCATCATCATTAACGGAATTTCTCCTCCGCGTGTATCAAACTTCTATACTTTCTGACGAAATGGAAGAGCGCGTTAAAGTAGGTGAGCAAGACTAGGAAGCTAGTATATCCGGAGGGTTCACGTGACACCGATCTATCGCTACATCCGTTCTGGGTACACACTGTAATATAGATCATCAGGATGATCGACATTAACTCACACAAATCCCGAAGCATATACTATAGATAGAAACTAGTTGTTGGGTCAATCTAACGTCATATACAGATATCCGAAAAGTCGAAGATAATCATGGGAAATTTATCTTCCGGTAGTACTTCCGCATAACCAGAAGTAGCGTCCGGAGGCTTTTATCAGCCGATATAAACATGTATAGTACGATCTTGAGCTTTGGTTGTCCAGGAGCACTCGAAGATATAATTATAGGTTTTTCATATTTTGCTAATGTTTTCATAAAACAGGAAACTTTCGGCGAGACTAATTTCTATACCTTGCGCACGAGCGCGCGCGCGCGCACACATAGTTTGATTGCTCGTTAACGGACAGTACGGCAGAGGGGAGCATCCCCAATGACCAGAGGATGTGCGGGAAGTGGCGCGGGAACCACGTTAAGAATCGCTTTACGGATCAAATTTTTTTTTTACGAGTCGAACCACCTTTGATTTTATTAAGCATCTTAATCCACCAATAATGAAAAAAGTTTGATCGCACCGCTGTAACGTGTTAAACGCCACGTGATCACATGTTTCTTTTTCGCATTGTTTCACTCTCAAGTTTACTTATTTTCTGAGGCGTGGATCTACCACTTTGCTCAATTTTAAATCATTTTATTAACTTTCGTTGGTCCTACCGGTGGTCATTTGATCTTAAAATATAAAATTATATTGTGTCCAATGTCCAACATGAAAAATTTAAATGGTCGCTCACTGAAATGGTTGCTCACTAATTATAAGTTGGCATATTGGAGAACCACATTATAGCAGTTCGAAACTTTTTGTAAATATAGCGACTGTAAAAGCCTTCGAAAAATTTCTAAAAATGGAATTATGAAACGTGAATGCTTTAATATGATAATATGCAATCACAGACCGTATTTTGTTGGTCTACATAATTTCTAACAAATGTTTTCTCACCCAATATGTTCGATAGATTTAAATGCAGAAGACCATTTCCTCTTCCATCTCTAAAGAAAGCTATTATTGAACTCTGGAAATAGTATTAAAACTAATCGGTCATATTAGCTTAATTTACAAAGTGTAGAAACGAAGAGATCAATATATAAAATAAAAAAAGATTTCAATTAACAAAATATAAATATATATTTTTTTATATACTTCAATTAAGTTTGTTCTTCCGCACACCTGATGTTTCTGCACATTTGAATAATGACAAAAATGCTACACCTTGTACTCTTCACGCAATATAATTTATATAATGAACGTTCTCATCTTATTATTTACTAAAATATTGTATACACATAATATGTTACCAGAATATTACATATATTGGTACGTTTTACAGAAAATATTTTAAATTACATTTATTTTTTAAATATTCTAGAATATATTGAGGTAAAAATAAATTCCAAGTTCGTAACTATTGACTCGGTAATATCCTCTATTTATACTACTTTCCACTACTGTCTATCTATGGCTGCAATGCGTAATAAAAGTGTAAGGACTTTATCGAAGCTACAACTAGCGTCATCGCGTCATCACCGCAGACACTATTATCTATCATTGTATCATAGATGGCATGAGACGCTTTTTCAGTACATGTGATATATCGATACTAAGAACCATCGATGTTACTCGATATATCGATCTCGCAATATCGATATATCGGGAGAAAATATCGATATTTCCAAAACATCGATGTATCGTTGCCATCCCTAATTTACACCAGACTGTTTACACTATGTATTGAAGAAATCGTATACAATTCTTGATGCAAGATATTAATTCTGAAATATCTATTAACAATTTGACTCAAGGACATATTTTTTATTGACAAGTATTTATTTTATAGATCATTCTATGTATATAGACTATAGACCAATTTTGAAATTGACGATGTAACTTTTGTCAAATTTGGTAGCCCTGAATGTCCTGTCACCGCGTGAACCGCACTCACACCATTTCCTAACCCAAAAACCATATTCTAGATTAATTAAAGCAGTAATCTGCTTTTATTTAATTACAACGCGAAGTTTAAGAAATTTGCAGCATTAAAATGGCAGAAGCAATGCGCCAAACTGTGGCTGGTATGCTGAAAGGCATTGAAAGGTACATAGAACTTGTCAAATTCTTAAGTGCAAATATCATACAAAATTAGTTTATACTAATTAACTTATTTTGAATAAGTAGAGTATATTTCCAGTTATTTTTTATTATGTACATGAAGTATTGAGAAAATTTGTTTCACTTTCTAATGTATGTATAATCGCATATGTATTTGTAATTTTACGAAAGTTTGAAATTAATGATTCATTTTCTTAAACTAAAGTACTTGTGTATTAGATGTATACTAGATGTATTTGTACATCAACTATGATTTTTTACATGTTTTAATTAAGTAAAACAAATAAAATTTCAGGTATAATCCAGATCACTTAGCAACTCTCGAAAAATATGTTGAAATTCAATCGAGAGAAAATGCATACGATTTAGAAGCTAATTTAGCAGTTTTAAAACTCTATCAATTGAATCCGCACAGATTCAATGTAGATATTACTTGTCAAATATTGTTAAAGGCTCTAACAAATCTTCCGCACACTGACTTTGTTCTATGCAAATGTCTTCTCAGTGAAAGAATCGTAAGTTATTTACTTATAAGTATGTTTATAACATTCTATATATTTCGCACATATCTAAAAATAGCTGCCACATTTATTTATACAATAAGTATTTAATGAATATAATCGCTATAGATAAAGAAATATAATTTAACACAATTTGTTTCATAATCCACACATATTTGAAGTATATGATGCATCTTAAAAATTAATTAGTATCTCTTATAAATCAGTCTGCTTTTAAAATGATTTGATGTATAAAAAATATATTCTTACATTAAATACTCCACAAAATATTATATAATATCAATTACTAATGAAATTAATAATAATAATAAAAAGATTAAAATAATTTTTACAGATGCAAGAAAGTCCCATTCATGAAATTATGTATTTAGGAGATATTTTAGAACAGTGCGACTTTCAGCACTTTTGGGACAGAGTCCTTTCAATGTCTGATCGTTGTGACAGAATTGTAGGATTCCAAGATTCAATAAGGAAGTTTGTTTGCCATGTAGTGGGAATAACGTTTCAAACAATAGAAAAAAGTCTTCTGGCACAACTACTTGGAGGTGTTGACGGTAATATCTATTTTCACATAGAATAAAAGTGACATAAATCAGTAGCTTACTTTGTACTAATTTAATTTCAGATAATACCTTGAAACATTGGGTGAAAAAGTATGGATGGAAGGAAGAGAGTAAAACGATTATCTTTATCGCGAATCAAGACGAGAACATTAAGACAAAGAATATTACAGAAAATATAGATTTTGAAAACGTAGCTGGCTTAATGGCTGCTTGTCTTTAAAATCTATCTTTCAAATAAATGGTTTTTGTACAAAAAATAGAATAAGCTTTCCTTTCGTTTATCATTGTATGTAAATAATTTATATTGTATTGATCCCCACGTCCTTTTTATAACACTACAATACCTTTTACTATACATATAATTCCACGACACATACAAATATCATAAAAAAATATGCGTATTATTTTAAATAATATTGCACAGATATGATCTCATTTGAAATACAAATAAATTTTATGAATATTTGTAAAAAGTTGTGCAGTTAAGATTAAATATTATACATATTGAAACGATGCATCCAATTCTACAGAGACATGTTTTCATGATAAAAATTTGCTACAAATATAATGAAAAATTCTACATACGCAAATTTGCAGGTTCTATTAAATGATTATCGCTAACTATAATTATTAATACTTGGTTCAATTATATGTATACTAAATTTATAATTTTATCAATGGATTTAAACTTGCTTAATCTTATGGAATGACTCGCAAGTTAATGCATCACGATACATTGATCTAGTATTTTATCTTGCATTACTATCATTAATATCATGTAGTAAACTCAAAATAAAATAATTTCCATAAAAAGTATTAAAAATAAACCAAATTTATACAAGCTATTACTTTACAAAATAATACTTTCTTTCACTTTTTCTTTCTGTATACATACATCACTATTTAAAAAAAAATTTAGTATTACAAAAGATGGGAAATTTCAACAAAATATTCAGTCCCAAACGATAAAAAAATATCTTATATATTATATTATTTATATTTATATAATATCTTATATATATATATATTTCAATGTATTATGAATTGCACCTTTTATGGATTAACTAAAGGAAAGATTCGTGACAACTCTAAGAAAATAATTATGGCATAGAAAGCCACAAAAAAGCAGTCATTGCTTAGAATTATTAAGAGTTAATCATATGTGTGCTTAAATTTCATGATCAATCAGGTACGCATCTTTTCTGAAGGTATATTTAGGTGGGTTTTGGCATGGGAGCATCCACAAGATTGGGTGACCCTTACCACAAACCTGAGACAGTAACACAAAAGTACGCGAGCTGTTTCTCTTATAATGATGACTACTTTGCACACGTTCCATTGTGTTTTCTTCTCCCAGAATACCTAAAAATTGGTCTACCAGTACTGCGATGACAAACATGCCAAACAACGCTGATTCCAACACCAATATAACACAGTGCAAGCTGTAGAAAAAATCCTCATTAAAACCAATTTTTTTTGTTGGTAACCTATTTTAATATTTACAATCGAAAACAACGTTTTGAATTTATGAAAAATTATTTAACTAATTTTTAAGTAATACTCGTATAAAACATACATGCGCGTCTGTTTGACAGCCATATCATTGCTGCAACGTGTACATTCTATAACCCACGATGTTATCACCAAGCCTAGTGCATAGATGGCCAACATTCCAACATAGACCAGAAACTGGATAAAGTATTTTTGATTTCTTTCTCCCACACAGTTGTTTATCCTTTGTGGAATATTACGAATAATCCAATGTTACATATATTGAAAACAATATATATTTAACTATACGTATTGATGAATACATTTTAAGAAACAGAACAACTAAATACTTAAATGGAAAATATATTATATTTAAAAAAAAATTTGTTTTGGAAGGAAGGTATTATAAAATTTCTCTTATTAAATTTCTCAGATTCGTCATTCAAACTATACAAGAACAATCTTACGTATTTTTATTCTGTAGTGTGGAGTCAGTTACACATATTTAAGTGTTCTATTTCTTAAGAAATACCCATTGTATTATGAGTAGACCAATTATTATTAACGTCTAAAACTTATAGAAATACCAAGTAATCAATGGATAATAAATATTAAAATTCAAAAATGAAAAAGTTCCTTTATTAAAGCAAAGAAATATCACAAAATCTAAAAAATGGAGAGAATAAAAGTATAAATTAAGCGATGAGCTATAAAAAGAAATATTAATATAAATAATATTCATGAATTAGTATTATATGGTTTATGGCATACCAGGGGCAATGATGATCCCATCTTCTTACACATCGTTTACAAATTCTACAATGATGAGCTTTGGGAGGTCTATAAGTTTCGCACCTAGTACACACGGTCCAATTGTCTCTTTCATCACATTCAATCTTTGTCTCTGAATTATCTGTATGAATATCAGAAAAGTCCATAGGACTTTGTGGTAGTGGTACAACACCAGGATCACTGCAGACTGCCTTCAAATGTGACATTATCAATAATAATACAACAGTGTTGAAAGCCACTACATGAAAGGGACCCCACAAACTGTACACAATGTATAAAAAAATATTAATTACAAATCATTGCATATTGTCGAAAATATTTTTCTTAATGTTATGTTTAGGTATTTTAAGAGTGTAACAATAAAATAAATATTGTATATACATGTATGTCCTCAATTGTATGTTCAATTCAAAATAGGACAATAATGATAATAAATACACATAGAACATCGTGTGGAACAAGTATACTACGTTAGATGAACATAAACTCAAATTATAAGTGCTTACCTGTCTTGTAAACTATGCAGGATAACCCAACGTACAACGACGTAATCTGCATAAAAGACAGCAATGTATGTGACTATGATGCATACAATGCCGCAGGGGTCTCTTACGAACATTTTTACTTATTCCATATTCCTAATTAACCAATATATCACCTATCATAACAGACCAGAACGGTTTCATGTGATTTCGTTTTCCATTGAATTTACTTTACACAAATTCTCGATTTTTACGATTTTCATTTAATGTCAAATTTAATTATTTTATAATTACACTGAAATATAAATTGTTAGTATATTTCTAACAAAAGAAACGTTATTTTTATTAGTAAATAATGCAAAACCATCACAGTGAATGTCGAATTTTTTAACCAATACTGATCACTATTGACTAGCCTAATCTGACCACCATCGTATTTCTGTGTTGGATGACCACGTGATACTCCTACCATTCAAATTAAGCGCTTTTTCTTACGATTGAATGCCTGTGTTCTCTAGATGAATGTAGATTGTCAAATAATTAAATATTAATTGATATTTAATTTTCTTAACTTTGTGATGTGGTCTCTTGTAACTTTTAATTGTTAGACAGTACAGTATGGTAATATTAATCAGCATTTGAGTCCTAAATGTAATGATTTATAAAATGTACTGTTTCTTGTGTTACTTAATTTAATGAACTTTCATTTAGGTGGAAATATACGTATGTGGCTTAGAATCATCTCCATGTAATATACAATAGTACTCAATTAAACGAAAAACTTTATTTACAGAACTACTCGCAAATAAAAGTAATAGCAATAATAATAATTAATAATAATAATAATCGACTCAATGCGAATCGACCAACGATAATTATAACAAGTGAAAGAAGGGGAGAGTAAGAGACAAAGAGAGGGAGAAAATAATGATAGTTGGCTACATCGGTGACTGTGATGGTGTAACAGTGGCAACAGCAGCTGAATAGACTTCAATAGTAGTAGTTAACGGTAGCTGTAGCAATAACTTGTATTTAGGACTTAATTCTCATGTACAGACTGAAGTTCTTGAATTTGTTTAATTAGGTACGCCTTCTCGTCGTTAAATTGCTCATCCTCGGAACGATCAGTATGGAAGCGCGTCAGGAATTCGATTAGCTTCTCCTGGTTGCGCAGTAAAATGTCTAGTATCGGTTTTGGCTTGTTTGGATTCGCCACGAACACCTATGTAATTACAAGTATAGATTAGAATATAAATCCAAAAAAAATTTTTCGCTTTTTAAAAAATTCTTTTTTATTATTCCAGAATCTAACACTCTTGAATATCCTAGAATAATAAGTACCGCTCTGCAAAGGAAATATCGAGTATTAAATACATTAAAAAGTTCTGTATCTGTTTCAGAACCCCGAATTATACAGGTCTCCCACTCCTTAAATATTTTCAGTTAATGCTTTCAAACAAAAAAAAACGAAAAGATTATTGATTGCGAAGTTGACAGATCGTTTCGATAAACATAATGCAATCATGCTTGGTTAATTATTGCGTTTCTTCCTTAGCTAAGTGCCACTTTCTATCCCCACCACTTCTAAAATTACCATGATTCATATATACTTCACAAACCTACTACGTATCTACCTAAATGCATCTCACTTTATCAACAGAACCATTTAAAGATGAGTGGGCTCGAGAAAGATTTTATCCTATTCATAATACAGTGATACGACAAAATCACGGATCTGCGACATTTAACCGGACATTAATGTCTACTGAATTAAAAAAATAAATACTAAAGCAAGCTAATTATTAAGAAATGTGAATATTTTCTAAATATTCGGGATATACCTTAAAAACATGAAACGCTTCAAATTGTATATTACGTGATTTCTCTTTGAGCATGTTCATCATTAATTTCAGATTATCCGGATTCGAGATATATCGTGTCATTACCTGAAATTTAAAAACCACATTATAAAACTTCATTTTAAAGTGTGTAGATTTAAAATATACGTTTTTAAACAAACTAGTTAAAATTATACGTACGGTAAAATTATGTCTATCGAGTAGAAGTTCCCCTAGCAGTTTCAAACTCTGTCGTCGCGTTACATAGTTTTCCGAATTCAATAACCTTTGATAATGAGAGAAAACTTTATCGTAATTTATTTCTAAAAATTCAGCGCTCAGTATTTTATGCCTGGTAAGTAATTCCTAAAAACCAACGTACCGGATGCACCAACAGTATTGCTTTACTTTAAGTACGATATATCATGCGCTTATCATCGCTTACTTTGAATGTAGAAAATGCGTCGGAAGCTATGTCGAAGGTTGACACTTCAACATATCTGAAAAAATTGTAAAAGTCGTCCGAATAGATCATTATTTTAGCCAAAGCCTCGTATCTCGCACATTCTCTTAACATAGTGCCACAATTTAAGGCGATATCTTGGTGCTCATACCTAGAATGAATTTGATCGTATTGGTAATGATCTGATATAAAAGAAAAACAATCTTGATTTTATTTTTCCACTTACCCAGACATAAGAGTGAATAAAATTTCTGGTTTGGTACATATGTATTCCACTGTTGGAGATCTGGTTCCAATTTGTCTTCGCAGTATATTATTAAACACTTGCGCGACATCTTTCTTTCCCTATTACATATTGTGTTGTGAAAGAAATAAATTAGTTAGAAAGAACATTACATAAGAGATTTTGAATATGTTGATATATCAACTGTTGTCAATTTAATCCTATTACTAAATAGTACTAACTTCATTTAATTCTATAACTTTCACACTTTACATTTTGTTTTATACTTTGTTTTTGTTAATAAGTTTTTGGTCATTTAAAAAACTTAAACCCTGTTAAGATGAAAAATTATTCCAGATATATTTTTCAGCTTGTTCTTCTGTAATATTTGAATTGAAAATTAAACAGTAACCAAAAAGATTGAAAGTGTTTGTGGAATTCAATAAAAAAATGTATACTGAATACATAGAGAAGGTATGCATAAAATTATTATATTTTATGTGTCCAAACTAAATAAACTTTCACATTCATATAATAGTGTACATTTGTCATTAGTGATAAGTATCTATGAATGATACATATGTTTATATGTACACACGATGTTAGAGTACATTTAGAATAAGTGTTAACATACCTCAAAATCTATACGACTAAGATTCTGCACAAGTAGAAGCAACAAATTACTATTGTATAATTCTTGTGCCAACTGGGCAACAACAATATCTGCCTGGGGCTCTGTCTCGGCTGTTCCATAAAGCATATTTTTTATGTGTACCAAATTTTTACTGACATCCTCTTGAGCCTGAAAATTAACATACTGTATCACAGAAACCAGAAATTAGTTTCATAACATACCTTTTCTACCTTCTTATCACCACGCTCCAATGCATTTACTGCTTCTTTTAGAGCTTTTACGACCTCCGCCGGACTCTTTTGAGACTTTCCGAACAGAGGCATGTTTTTCACAATATACAGACCTATTGGACCATGTGAACATAACAAAGAATGTGTTAGACATCATGATTAAGTATACAGTCTTGTTCCAATATAAGGCGATAGTGTTTGTTTTAAAATAAGGATATCACTACCCCCTCTTCTTCTTTTGGAGTTGTTCGCTCAACATCGCTTAGTGCCAGAACAAGAGGATATGTCATATTCTATCTTTTTCCAAGGAAAAATATTGCTGCTGGGCTGAGTACTTTATAGTCTACCACTACCTCTTGCCTCTTGCTCATTCTCCATGTTCTCTCTAGACCCATTCGAGAACAAAGTCAAGCTGAATAGCACACCTGACCCGATATACAGCAAAAATCAGTCCTGACTCTTCGCCTTATATCGGAACGACACTGTACATTATGCACAAATTACATTAGACAGCGTTAAACTTCTATCATACAATAACAATTAGTTTTTCATCATACCAATCCAAAATTTTACAAAACTTAGCAAAATAAATAAATTCATATCAATTAATGGTATAGGTATATGTGAATACATGAGAAAAAGTTATTAAAATAAAACTTGGATTAAGAAATTACGTGATTTAGTTTATCACAGTAACTGCTCCAAATTCAGAGGCAAAAAATGTTGTTGGCAAAACTTCTTGTATCCTTTAAATATGACATCCTGGATTTCATGTATGTTCTTGGAAATGACATTTTTGAGAAAAAATGTTCTATACATATGTATTTTTCATATTCTATTAAGTGGGTGGTCAATGATGCTAAACAGGTTCCTTCAGGTTATATCTGTGCGTGTAAATGTCAAATTCGTTGCAGACTACAATCTACCATTAACAAGCATTATTTTATGCATATTAATTTATGGTTTCTGTCGTCTAGAAAGGTTCCATTAACTTTAACCTAAAAGTTTCAATTATCGTAGAGTTGCAGCCGACAAATTGCAAAACGATCGACAAAAAAATGAAAAATTAATGAACGGAGCAATACTGCAAGAAATACACCAAACGAAATAGTTGCAACAAAAATGGAGGTCGTGTATTGAGTCGATGAACGACACAATGACGATAGACAGATTCAGGTGAAAGAAAAAATGAAATTAGCAAAACAACAAGAGATTCGCACGGTTTTACTAGAATGATGAATAATAGAAATGATAACTGATAGATTCGAAGGAACTGAGGGATGTTAAGATGCAACTTGCTAGACTGCGAGTTCGTCAAAGAAGATAGTAAACGTTTAACCTGTCCGTTTGAATCGCCTCGCGAGCCTTAAAATAATCTTACCATTCAGTCAGACCCTGAACGAACCCTCAACCTCGGTTCGAGGTATCCTATGCGATTCTTTTAAAAGCGCACATATAAGGCAGCTACTTTTCAATTCAGTATACCGTATTAAAAGCACAATTTATACGATTATGACAACTCCGTCGACAATGGATTCTAATTATACGCAATGTTATAAAGATTTTTTTAAAGAACGGCACGAATAAATTATTTATCTTTAAAAACTTTTGACTAATTGCACGATTCTATGACGTCTCTTATCAAAATTCTTTTACGACTAACGCCGACTCTGCAAAAACATTATTGGTTTCGACTATCTAGAAATTTTTCTCTTGGCCAATCAGGAAGCTTTGAAAAGAGAATCACGATTCAATTTGCTTCGTTACAGCCTATATAAGACTCATTATTTGAAACAACTAACTTTTATTCGATCTTCTATTTTATGGGAATAAATTATTTTTATAAAAATAACAAGTTCTCAAAATATTTAGACCTCAATAGTCTCAAGAAAGATTCCTCTAACGTTATTTTACACTATATTACAATTTTGAATGCCTAAAAACATCAAGAATATCCTTAGGGCTATTTCTATACACAATGCAACGATTTGAAGTTTGAAGTCAATCGGTGGCCTGTCCCTTTAAATTGGTTGTATAGAAAAGCGGGAAATTTAAATCAACGTGATGTAATAATCTTATTTCGTGTCAATGTCTAATAATTAGAAACATATTTAAGTTCATTTATTTCATAGAATTCATAGAAAGGAAGTGTGGCTACTTTTGGGGTGAGAGAGAAAGAGAAAGAGAGAGAGAGAGAGAGAGAGAGAGAGAGAGAGAGAGAGAAAGAGAGAGAGCAAGCAGAACTTCATCGTGAAATAACGTTAGCCCCCTAACCACAAACCAAAGAGGAATGAGAGTGCTCACGCCCGGGGATTTGCCCACAGACTTTATGGATTTGCCGTGCCAGAGATGGCCGTGCCAACTTTTTACTTCTAAGCCTGGAACAGAACCTACCTCATTTTTTTACCGCCTCTGTGGCATAGATCAGAACTAATTTCAACCGATTATTTTATTCGAATATAAAATGATGTTTTATTAACGAATCAATACCTTCAATAATCTTCATCCCGCACAGGAGTGCAAATACAACACCCGCTCACAAGAGCAAAGCTAACCCGGCTAACCAACAAGAGTAAGATGAAGAACCCAAATTGAAATCAAGTCGAAATCAAATCGAAACCAAATCGAAACCAAATCGAAACCAAATCGAAACCAAATCAAAACCAAATAAAACTCGAATCTACTGAATTGTGGACGCAACGACCTATAAGCGACTCGGGTCGCACCGGGGATGCGGCATCCCGTACTCACTCACGGGCCCCATCCCGCGGAATATCAATTTCAAGACAAAATTATCAATTTGGAAAAATTTAAGAGCATATTCCAATTACAAATCCAAAAATTAATATTGAAGGTGTTTATTGAAGGTACATGTATTCTGAAATCTAAACTCCGTATTCCGATTATTAATTGAAAAGAAATGCTAAAGCTGGGACACAAGAAAGCGAAGAAAGTATTAAGTCTTACATTTTCCTCTACAATAAATATTAACGCAAATTCTAAGTGTGCAGCTATTAGCTCGATATTATCCACTACATGCAAGACACTAGAATTTATAAGTTATAGCATTTTGCGAATTGTGGATAATATCGATTGCCCAGGTCTCACCACGAGGAGGTTGCTGCACAAGAGACCCGAAAGGGAGTCAGAACGAAGTCTCCCTTCGTTCTGTCTCCCTTTCTTACAACGATGATTCTTAGAAACTAAGTTCGCAGGTCGCTACATGGAAAAGTAGTCTTTTTCATGGAAAAGACTTCTTTTCCATTCAGCGTATGTCGAGTAATTATTGCGGGGCAAAGTGTGAATCGGAGAAGAAGTCTCCGATCCACGAGGGACCAAAGGCGAATCAGGCAGAAGGCTCTGATTCTATCAAAGAGACAAACAAGATCGAACCAGAGCAGAAGGCTCTGGTTCAAGGGTGACGCGACGCGTTCAGTGCTTACAAGTCCTGAGCCGACCAGCCCGATACCCGTCACTCCATCACCAAGAAAAATGGCTAAGAGATGTGCTCAAACGGTTTCTTGGCGCAACTGGGGGCCATGAGAACGCAAGCGTTAACATGACTAGCCCAGGATTACGTTAACACAGGGGATCGTCAGAAGACGAGTGAACGAGTCTCTTAGACATCCCTCTCAATGACTTCACGCCGGATACCGAAACTGGACCGGCTCAGAACCTGCAAGCAAGGCCGACACAGCAGAAGGCTGTGTCGGAGTCAGAAAACGGGTCGAGCAAAGTCAAGTTACGGCAATAATTACTCAACATAATTACAACGACGATTTGCAATCTTAATAACTAACGCACGCAATAAAACTAACTTATAAATAATCCAGAGTCTTCGTTCGATGAATTTTCTTCGTTTGATGAATTTCCTTCGTTCGATGAATTTTCTTCGTTCGTTCGATGAATCCTCTTCGTCCGACGATGAAGATGATCAGCTGCTGTACTCTAACTGAAGCAGACTAATCATATTTAGATACAATTCAATATATGAACCAAATTGGAACAAGACGTTAAAGATGCCACAGATATATGACACTAAACACCGTATATGAACAACCCAAATCGAAACAGAATCGGAAACCAGTTGAAATAAGATCGAAACAGAATCGAAAACCAGTTGTAACAAAATCGAAACAGAATCGAAAACCAGTCGAAACAGAATCGACACCAAATCAAAAACCAGTCGAAACAGAATCGAGACCACATCGAGCCTACATCTAATGATTTGTGGACGCAACGATCTATAGGCGAGTCGGGTGGCCCCGGGGACGCGAGTCCCCGTACCCACTCATGGGCCCCATCCCGTGAGTGAGCCCCTGAGGGAACCGATCGCAGGAATATCAATTTCAAGACAAAAATATCAATTTCAAGACAAAAATATCCATTTCAAGACAAAAATATCCATTTCAAGACAAAAATATCCATTTCAAGACAAAAATATCCATTTCAAGACAAAAATATCCATTTCAAGACAAAAATATCCATTTCAAGACAAAAATATCCATTTCAAGACAAAAATATCCATTTCAAGACAAAAATATCCATTTCAAGACAAAAATATCCATTTCAAGACAAAAATATCAATTTCAAGACAAAAATATCAATTTCAAGACAAAAATATCAATTTCAAGACAAAAATATCAATTTCAAGACTAAAATATCAATTTCAAGACTAAAATATCAATGCGGAAAAGTTGAGCTTTGAAATTTCAAGAGCATATACCAATTACAAACACAAAAATTAATATTGAAGGTGTTTGTTGAACGTACATGTATTCTGAAATAAAATCTATGTATTTGGATTGTTAATTGAAAAGAAGTGCTGAAACTGGATTAGAGGAATACGAAGAAGGTATAAAGTCTTACATTCTACTATAAAATATTTATGAATGAAAATTCTAAATGTGCAGCTATTAGTTCGATATTATCAACTTCATGAAAGATGCTATAATGTATAAGTTATTGTATTTTGCAAATTACGCTGGTCCCCTTTCTTACAATGACGATTCTTACAAATTAAGTTTTAAGATTATTACAAATTAAGTTCGACGATTCTTACAAATTAAATGAGAAATTTAAAACTCTTAAAATTCTAGACCGGTGTCTCTAGAACTACTTTATATCGCGACTATTTATTCGCAACACTAACTCTAACTTCAATCAACTTTAAAAATTGATACTACTACAACGCGTGTGACCATTTGTTTCGCAACGCTACTCAAAATCGCGGATGAGCCCATGTAACAGTTGATCGTTGCAACTGGAGCATGGGCGCCTGAAATGTCGAAACATTCTAATGCAAACGCGATCCTTTTCATGCGCAACGCTAATTCGATAAATCAAAATTCAAAATGCTATTTTAATAAGAAATTTAAAACTCTAACGTCTAAAATTCTACACAGGTATCTCTAGTACTACTTTAAAGTGCGACTATTTATTTGCAACATTAACTATACATTTAATCAATTTTAAAAATTGTTACTAGTGCAACGCGTGTGAATGTTTGTTTCGCAACGCTACTCGAAATCGCGGATGTGCCCATCTCACAGCTGATCGTTGCAGCTGGAGCATGGGAGCCTGAAAAGTCGAAAACTCGAACGCAAACGCGAACTTTTGTTGCGCAACACTAATTCAACGAACAGAGATCCAAAAAAGATTACTCTACAGTTTCTGCAAAACGAATCGCGACTATTTATTTCGCAACACTATACTCTAAACAAGCTATATTGCTGATAGAAACTGTGAGTATAATTGGAAGGAAAGCTAACTTTGATCTCTGTTCAAAATCGACTAAAGCAACGCGTAGTTTTTATCGCAACGCTAGTGCAAATCGCGGACGTTCCCATCTCGGCTGTTCGTTGGGGCGGCGAGGCCTGCCCATGCATGCAACTAACTACTTTTACACTCTACTACTACACTATTTCTACAGACGAGTATAGCGACAAAGTAGTGACAAAATGACTCACTCGAAGATGCGAAGCTGTTGCAATGATTGTCCTCTGGAATGACAGCTTGTTGGACATCTTTGGCATAAAGCCGCTTCCGTTTCTTTGGCCCCATCCCATCAATTTGTTCCGCAACGCAACTCGAAATCGCGAATGTACGAATCACACAGTTGATCGTTGCAACTGGAGCATGGGCGCCTGAAATCTCGAAACATTCTAATCCAAACGCGATTCTTTTGATGCGCAACGCTAATTTTCAACAAACCGATATTCAAAATGCTATATAAATAAGAAATTTGAGATCGGTATCTCTAGAACTACTTTAGATAGTGACTATTTATTTGCAACATTAACCAGACATTTAATCAGTTTAAAAAATTGATACAAGAGCAACGCGGGTGACAATTTGTTTCGCAACGCTACTTGAAATCGCGGATGTGCCCATCTCACAGTTGATCGTTGCAGCTCGAGCATGGGAGCCTGAAAAGTCGAAGCACTCTAAAGAAAACGCGAACTTTTGGTGCGCAACGCTAATTCAACGAACAGAGATCCAAAATACGATTACTTTAATTATGTATAAAACAACAACAATATGAACTTTAAAAGCGCAGTCATCAAAATTAAATGTAATTTTGAACCGCGACTATTTTTGATGCGCAACGCTACGCTCTAAACAATCTATATCGTAATATTAACTTTAATCTCTGTTCAAAATCGACTAATGCAACGCGTGGTTTTCTCGCAACGCTAGTGCAAATCGCGGACGTTCCCATCTCGGCTGATCGTTGGGGCGGCGAGGCCTGCCCATGCATGCAACTAACTACTTTTACAACTACTCTATTTCTACTATATTTCTACAGACGAGTACAGTGAAAAGATAGTGACGAAATGACTCACTCGAAGATGCGAAGTCACTGCAATGATTGCCCTCTTGAATGACAGTACTCGTCACTCCATCACGAAGAGCGATGCCCAAGAAACGCGTTCAAGCGATCCCCAACTGCGCGCCACGAGCAACACAAGCGTTGACATAATCTCTACGCAGTATGAAGTTGGCATAGGCCGAAGAACATCCTCAGTATTGAAGGCAGCATTGAAGAGACCATGGCCCCCCCGAGCTAGCTTAAAGTAAGCCAAGGAAGTTTTAAATAACCCTTGGCCTACCCTAAGCTAGCTAAGGGTAGACCATGGTAGACAATAGTAGGCCACTCGTGGAGGATCCTTAGTCACGCTTAATCCAGCTGAAGGTAGGCAAGGGTGGGCCAGGGTAGCTCTGGAGCACCACTGGTCAGCCTCAGGGTAAGCATGGGTAGGCCTGAGTAGCTCTGGATGACCACTGGATTGCCACTGGTCAACCTAAGGGTAGGCCTGAATAGCTCTGGATGACCACTGGTCAACCTCGGTGTAGGCAAGGGTAGACCAAGGTAGGCCACTGGCGGAGGACCCATGGTCAACCTTAAGCCAGCTGAAGACCAGCAGCGGTAGCTCTGAATGGCCACTGGCGGCGGACCCGTGGTCAACCCTATGCCCGCCGAAGGTAGGCCTGGGTAGCTCTGGAGGTCCACTGGTCATCCCCAAGGAAGGCAGGATAGGCCAGGGTACCTCTGCAGGGGCTCCTGGTCAGCCCCGAGGTAGCCGAAGACCCTCTTGGTCCCGGAGCCCGTCCGCTCCTGCCGGAGCGCCCGGCCCGACTGACTGACTGAGAGCGCTCCGCGGGCTTAGGTAAGCAGTGATGCGCAGCGCGCAACGAAGCGCAACGCTCCCCACCCCAACTAATTTTGGTAGATCTCGATCACCGTGATAATAATTATTGATAAATGCATTATTTCTGGTTGTATAATATTTGTAACAATTTTTTTTATCAACGATGTCGACAAGCATCCCCTTGACTATCTCTCATCTTATTTTTTAGTAAAAATTGATAATGCTATTTGAGATACAGAGTAATTTTTAATACATAGATATTACCAAACAATATTATATCAAGCAAATGTAATTAATAAATTTACTATCTCTGGCGCTTTAATGTTTATAATAATTCCTTTTGCCAATTATATGTCGACACAAGCACTCCCTCGACTATCTGACCATCTAATTTTTTAGTAAAAATATGTAATGGAACTCGAGATATTTAATAACTTTTAACACATGAATATTGGCGCGCATCAATTTATCGAACACAATTCACTGATAAATTTATTATGTCTAGCTGGTTAATATTTGTAACAATTCTTGACCATCTTGCCATCTAATTTTTTAGTAAAAGTATAGGTAATAGTACACGAGATATAGAGTAACGTTTATATATGAACATTTGGAGTATACAAGATATTCAATTCTCATGAATATGCAGTTTCATTCGGACAAGACTTTCAAAAATTAAATGAACCTCTTCCAGAATCGAACTGAAAACTCTGATCCAGGCTGGATTTAGACTAGGGGGAAGCACTGTATCGGGCACGACAAAACCCCGGGCGTGAGCACTCTCATTCCTTTCTGCCCTAACCAAACCGCTGACCAAACAATCCTTCGGCTTCCCTAGGCTTTCCTCAGCTCTGGGGAAATAAACCCCCTACGAAATACTAGTTAGGCTAGTGTATTCCGTGTTTCGCACATCTAGAGACAAATTTTTCTTGCAAAGATTACAGTGCCCATAAACGTGGAACAGAAGGGGCCACGTGACTCGGAAAGTGACCAATCAGCTGTTTAACTTTGTCGTGCCGCCAAGCTCGTCTCTATTCCGTACTGTGCACGCGGAAGGCAGAAATCCGTGCGTTACTTTCGCGAACAGACAAACGTTCTGTTAAAATGCTTCATTCAGCCTGATAAAGAAACGGCTAACTTTTATTCTCGCGTGTGCATTCGAACATTATTCCACCGTATATCCGCAAATTCTGATCTCAAATGGTTCTATAACATAGTCGCCATTTTGGTGATAGACCGAGCCAAGATTAGCGAGTGTACCTATGATCTTTTTATTTTCACTCGGCATTCGGTCGATCGTCGTGATCGTCGGTGACGCCGGGACGGAATTCTAACCTCGAGGATGACGCAACAAAACAAAACGATGAACTTTCTCATACATGACGCGAACGGTGAGTATGCCGAGTGCGCGCCAATTATCAGCATGCCACACTTCGGTGATAGTGCCTTGATTTCCTTTCATTTCTGCTAAGAACGCTTATTCCGTTTACCGTCACTTTCCCTCTGGACCCGTGCACATATTTCTATTATATTCTCAACGATTCTTGCCAATTGGAAACCGCTGTGGAAACTTTTCTTCCTTC
Organism: Sphecodes monilicornis; assembly: GCA_913789915.3. NCBI lineage: Eukaryota > Metazoa > Arthropoda > Insecta > Hymenoptera > Halictidae > Sphecodes > Sphecodes monilicornis. The sequence continues at coordinate 24,100,537 of OU565287.1, forward strand.
ATATTCATATTGGTTATATGCCGCGCTACCTCGCATTATTTCTGTCCTGTATTCAATAAGATATATCATCGACTTTAGTTTCGCTATTAAACGATTATATTTACCATATTCCATCATCCGCAAACTCCGTTTTGTCTTTAAAAAGTGTGTACTCACACCATTTGGTTGTCCAATCGAAGAGCTCACATTTACTTCTCATTGCTTTCATTCAAATACACAGGTATTAGTTGCCTTTGATATTTAAATTATAGAAGCTATAACAACTTAGAATGTCTTTTTGTTTAATATGCTTTTATTAAATATTTATTTTCAATAGTATTATATAAATATATTTGTTTGTAGCTTTATGTTGCTTGAGGTAATAATGGTAGTATAACCCATTGAGCTTTCATTTTATAATGCTTCTATGTATTATACTTCAGTGAATTTTGATTAATTAATTGTGATTTCATTATTTTTTTAATATGTTCACAAGGTATTAAAAGTATCTTTGTTTGTTTTTTATTCTATATGACCAAAATGTTTGTTTTCTTACAGTTCAAAGAAATTATAGCAAAAATTGTAACTATTATAGGTCATCCACAAGTGATAAAAGTAGTGCAGAGTACAGCTAATAAAGCATTGGGTGGTATTGTCAGTACAACAAATGCAGGTGGCCTTAAAGTCTTTAAGACTCCGAGCCAAGAATCTCAGGTATAATATTCGGATAATTTTGAAAATATAATTTCTTAGCTAATTTTTTTGTAGTAAAGAATTTCTATAAAACTGTTTTATTCAATTTAATTGTGAATTCTTTTAATTTAGGGTTTGCCATCGAACGCACAAGTTCTTAGAACTCTTAATCTTCAGAGCCCTTCAACTCCTGGTCAAAGTAAGTAACTATTGCAAATAAATGTTAGTTTTCTTATCTTAAAAATATATTGTGGAGTAAATGAAAGTACAATTTTCTTATATAAATGTGTTTAAAAGTAAAAGATAATAAAGTAATTGTTTTTTTAGGATTGGTTACAATACCATTGCAGAACACAAAACTGACAACAGCCAAGGCTGGTGAACCAGTACTGACCAAGACTATACAATTAACATCTGCGCAAATGGTATATTTTCTCTTTAAAAATTTCATTTCAATAGAGTTTTTATATTAAAACAATTAAAGAATCTATGCTGAATCAATTTTTCGCTATTTTTTTTTTAACGAAAAATTGATTTAAGAATAAATGTGTTGACTAATTTGTTTATTTTTTATATAGAGTGATATAAAACAGGCCATAGTGTCTCAACAGCAGCAGCAACAACAATCCGGAAATCAACAAATTGTAAAAGATGCAAGTGGAAAGACATATATCAGCCCAATATTGGACCACAGTGGTTCTAGGAAAAGACAAGACGTTGATGGCGCCGATTTTGTACCAGAGTAATGACATATCCCTATAATGTTTTATATCATACATTGTATGCTGAACACAAAAATTAATATCTGTTAAATTTACAGTAAACGAAGAAAAACAGAGAAAGTAGGTAAAGGGCTACGTCATTTTTCAATGAAAGTCTGCGAAAAAGTAAAAAAGAAAGGAACGACATCGTACAACGAAGTTGCGGATGAGCTCGTCGGAGAGTTCACTAATCCTGCTCACATAAACTCCCTAACAGATCAGGTACACTGTTCTCCTCTTTTTTTTTTTTTTAGTAAACAATGAAAGTTTAAAAACGTATAAGACACAATATACTCCTTTCTTGCAGCAATATGATCAGAAGAACATTAGAAGGCGCGTATATGACGCTCTTAATGTCTTAATGGCTATGAATATTATCTCAAAAGAGAAAAAAGAAATCAGGTGGCTTGGTCTACCAACTAACTCGCTTCAGGAATGTCTGGCGCTTGAAAAAGACAAAAAGAAAAAAATTGAGAGGATCAAAGCAAAAACACAACAGTTACATCAACTGATTCTCTCACATATCTCTTTTAAAAACTTGGTGGAGCGTAATCGTGTCAATGAGAGTCTGCGTGGCCCACCGAAACCAAATTCTGCCATACAGCTGCCATTCCTGATTGTGAATACCAGCAAAAAGACTGTCATAGATTGCAGCATTTCAAATGACAAGTACGTTTTATTGGAAACGCATATTTTTATCGTTACACGTGCCCACTCTTTTTTAAGTTTGTAGTAATGAATCATGTATATTGCAGAACCGAGTACCTGTTCAATTTTAACGATAAGTTCGAAATTCACGATGATATCGAGGTTCTAAAACAAATGGGTTTAGCTTTTGGTAAAGAACCTATGTTTTTGTTATCATAAGCTAGATTAATATTTAAAGATTGCTGTTTTTAGAATAGTATTAAGCAATATCGATTTACATTATATTAATATAAACTAACTACTTTTAGGTTTAGAAAAAGGAGAATGTACTGAGGAAAATTTGCGGAAGGCTAAGCTGATGGTTCCGAAATCACTTGAAAAATATGTGGAGCGTATGTTTCATGTGCAACCTAAGCTTTTTAGTTCAATGTCATTGTTGATTATTTAATATTATAATTTATCTTTAGAACTCGCAAGCGGTGATTTGGAGAAATTTATCCCAGTGACCATTCCTGGACCAAGTACTTCTATGGAAGACCTGGACACGAAATTAGAAGGTTCTCGACCTCCCTCATCTTCTCATACTTCACTTTCCGAGGATGTTCTGTCGCCACCCTCGCAGTATTATTCCGAGGAAGAAGATGAGGAAGAAGAAAGTGATCAAGATGACCAAGCCGATAGTGATCTCGAAGTTAACTAGCACTCCGAACGACTTTCTCGGGGCTGGACTCAGGGTTGGTATAAATTTATAAATTGAAGATTACTATGAAGTTGTTTCATGTATTATACTACAGCTTATATTGATATGAGCTAGAATTCACAATAATTTGTAATCTGTATGTTCGAATATCACAGTATGTTTATTTTACAGGATACTCGTCACCGTTAGTAGCGTATTCGATTTGGTCGTCATCGATATCGCTCTCATTCTTGTACGCCATCAAGATGCGCACGAGTAACGGTTATCGGGGGTCTCTTGTAAATGGAACCTCGTTGCCACCGTTGATAAAAGTCTGTTAATGTGAAATGAGGATGGTCAAAAGGTGAATTAAATGTCGATTGGGGCCAAGGAGAAAAACAAAGAAAAATGAAACGAATGCAAGCAAACAGAAATCGCGCAGAAATGAAAATTGAGAGAAACTTTAGAACGTCTCAATTGAAAATAAGGAGACTCGATTCGTGTCGATCGACAGGATCCATATTATGCGGCGCGACTAAAACCCGGGGTGCTATTTTAATTGTGCATCATCTTAACAGGTTTATATGACTAGCATCTATGTATTGTAAATTATAATCTTTACAATGATATCGATATTAATGTGTACGAGACATTATGACCAGTACTCATTTTCTTATGGCACGTTTATAATTAATATCGCCCGAGCTGGTGTACCAAGATAAAAGGTATTCTGAATGCGGGCACACGTCTGATTCAATTTCGAACTAAAAATAATAAATTGTAATAATGTTAATGAACTGTCTACATCAATTTATCTCCCTTTATTCATTTGACTACTTCAATATTAGGCTTCATCTATTTCAAGTTAATTATAATTGATTCAAAATTTTATGTTTACAATGCGCTGCCCGTTACTGTAAAGAAGGCAGTCGGAATTGCAAAAAGGCAATAGGAGATCCTACCTGTTCATAATTTGATTCGCTAATATTGTTGCTTCAACTAATAGCAAAACTATATGTACCTAAGAACCAATCTGACCTGCGTTCTTTACAGCTACCTTCTTTGCAGATGGCAGTAAAATACTATTGTATGATAAATTCAATCTTTTTATAGCTGTTGTACGAATCCAATACCATAAAATACATTGCATATTTTGTTTCAATGCTGAGTTTACTTCATTATTGTTACCTAATTATTTTGAAGTATAATAAATAGATTTATTATGATACATTATAAAATATATAAAACTTGTTTTCAGTTATCACAAATTGCAAAAGATTATTTATTGATACTACAATTTTATAATCTGAAAAATTGAATGCAAACAAATATGACCTACATCTTTAGCACAACTATTGGTAGAATAAACTACTGGTTCAGTCAAGGTCGTCGTCATCGTACAAATCATCAAAATCTGTAAAACGCATGAAACATTATTATTATATACTTCAATAATAATAAAAATGTTGAAATAATTATTAATTTAAAAAAAATGGTCATGTACCATTGAAAAAGTCTGCATGTACTGCTTTTTCACTGGCAGTAAGATCGACTAATAATCGACTACCACCAACCTAAAACAATAGTTTTTGATATTATATGTAATTAGTAATTAGTTGACATTCATTTCCACATCTAATTAAAATTATATTTTTAACGTATATTAATATACAATTATCTAATATTTCTACATTGGCGTGACTATTTTATGCGCCTTAATTTCAAAAGAACATAACCTTAAACTAATTTGATTACCTCTTCCAATTCAATGAAGGATCCCGCACCTTCAGGGAACATTTCATCTGCTACTGGAGTGGGCTTCATATTGTCTGAAATTTTAATTGAACAAGTACTCTGAAAACGAATTTTTGATGTAAACTCTTTGTTTTGACAGATCTGTGCGTATGCATACGTATACGTACCCAGTTCTTTAAATCTTCCAGTGACCTCTGGCGTTGAATAAACGATGCAGTACGGTCATTTAAAAATATCTCTTTCTAAACATTAACATTTAAGTTGATTTTATCCCTTTTAAGATATACTAAAGCTTATTAGTTATAAAAAAAAATAATACTTCAAGGACATTGAACTGATGCACAATATTTGTTCCAAAATTGTTCAAAACGAATTATCATTTTACCTTAGAAATTTGAATAACTGTTAGTAGATATCAACAGTAATTGTATGCTTTGTGTTATAGGGATAAAGACAGAGTGCAGTCGAATGAGATATACAGCATAAGAATTTCGACACTCATTTTCTCTTTTTTTTTAAAAAACTGTAATTATTATTAATCGTAATAATATGATTATTGACAATGACGCGGCTATGTGCACATTAAAACACCTTAATCCGTATCTTACAAGACCAGCTTTTTCTTTTACATTATATACAGTAGCTAAATATTGTATTATTTCACTTTGCAATATAATAAAACTATTTATATATTTATATATTTATATATATGTCCCGCGCATGTGTCCGGCTTGTCGTATGAGTCCGCGTTCGTGGTCACATGTGGACGCGTTCAACGGTTCTGTTCTTTTAATGAGAAATTCATCGTTATCGGATTCTTTTTCCTATGCTTAGCGTAAGTAAGAAACGATTTGAAATAAAACGATTTCGCTTGGCGCGCGTGTTTTCTTTCTCTCACTCTCACCCTCTCAGTATTCACTTCTCATTTCTGCTCTCTTTCTCTGTACAACGTAATAGGCTCCGCTAAGGCTCCGTTTATCGTCGACAAGATTCTCTCATCTCACTCTCATTCTCTCGCTTTCTGGCTTCCAAGACACGTAACGTTATTTCTTCTCCCAAAATTTAGGATTCTAACTATTTTTAATATATTGTATTAACATTCCTTTCGATCCTAGAACCAGTCGACATTAAAACGATTAAAATCCACGTGTTGATCTCAGCCTTGCAACTTTAATCTTCTTATTTACAAATTCACTGTGACGAATGGTACTGTTTTTTCTTTTTTTGTTTATTTCGTCACCGAGTCTGCGTAACATGGTTGGTTAAGTGTAAACGCAATTGTTGGATAAAAACGATGATATAAATAACAAAAATGTACATATCAAACGTAGCCGCACGATTGATATCGTTGAGCGAGACACCGCTTCCGGTACATATGCATTTCCGGTGCATAGATAGCTTAGAAACGGCCAGAGCTGGCTTATAGAAAAAGAAAACGAAACGATATACATTTGTATGCTGGACAGAATATTCGGTTCGCAATGTTTACAAATTGCGCATTATAAATAAAGGAATCTTTGAACCAAGTGCAAAATTGAAAAATTTAAATATTTTCCCTCCAGTTTCATAACGGTGTCTGTTAAGCACTGAAACACGTAGACAAGTAGACAGAGAATTCTAGGTATTCGTAGCATATTGCACCGCCATTTTCTACAGAAATTTATTACAACTGATAAATACGCAGTACGTTGATCTTTCAATTATATTAATAAAACTGTATGCCACTCGAGATCGATATCAAGCTACGAGAAAGAAAAAAATTTACAAAAAAAAATTCTTTTGCACTGTTTCCATCGACCACAATTCCCTCATTATTATCCGTAGAGATTTCATTAAATGAGACCCCTCGTAAAATCGATAAACAACGAGCAACAAGATATTTAAAAAAAAAAAAGACATTACGAGGTATTCGTAAACGTTTAAGAAACGTTTCGTTACGTTCTCTTGCACAGGTGTTGATGTATCAAAATTCATATAAAAACAAGTACAATCTTGAACGTCCTAGATGAACACGCGCATAACATCGTACAATGCGAGTGCGGCGCGGTAGAAGTTTTGCAATCTGCGACATTGTTCGTCAATAACTTAAAAGATGTGATAAATAACAACTTAATTAAAAAGAAGAACGAAAAAGGAACACGTTTTTGTGAATTCGACGTGCAGTTAGCACAGGATTCTTTCGTGTCACGGATACGGCATTTCTAAACGGATAATCTGTACATCATATATACGTGTGTATAATATTGTACACACACGTACATATATAAAATACAACATTAAACGATTGAGAATTACAAACAAACAAGGAATTATATCGCTGACGTGACAAATCTCTGCATTACATACTTGTAAAAAGTTTGATTTTGAATTGTTTCAATAAACGGAACGGAAATTCCCATGATGGTGTTAATTAAAAATAGAAGAAGGAAAACAGAACAATAAGTACGCAATAGCGGACGTAATGAGATTTGCTGACTGGATCTGGGATGAAAGTACACCGGTCCGCGCAGAGAAATTCCGTACCCCGGATTTCCGAGCGAATAAGTTACGTTTTATAATTATTATTTTCCTGTTTAATTAATTAATTTCCTTTTCTTTGCCCTCGCAATGAAAGAGGAAGCGGAAGTAACGCAATACCCGGCGACAGGAAGAATTCTTCCTGTGTTACCAACACCGTGGCGGAGTTCCAAACGAGGACAAAATTTCTTTTTGCAAAGAGAACGCAACAATGATCTGAATCTGAATTACGTCGTGACCATATACAGTGTGTCTCACTAAACTTTTTCGTTTGAAATATTTTCCCAAGTTCAAGAATATTTCGAGAAAAATTTACTTAGAACTTGTAGACTACAGTCGTTGTACTAGCTTTAACAGAATTTTACTAATTTGAAACGCAAAGAAAATGTTGTGTCATTTATTAAGAGATTTATTAAATACGAAATGATATGAAACGTCCATCAATTTTGATTTAGTTTTATGATTGCTTGGTCAGAAGTAGAAAACATTTATGTTAATAGTTAATAGTTTCAATAGAAACATAAAGATATGAAAATATAATTGATTCTATATAGGTGAAGATGTTGAGGGCAAATGTAGGTCACCCTGTTCTTTTGTTTTTGTGAATTTTGAATGACTTCGTGCTTCGATAACTGGGCCCCTTTTAGGAGTTAGTAAATGTACCAATAAGTAATTTGCCAAATCCTTTAGTTAGCTATGAATTAGTTTAAATATAAAATGCCTTCTCAACAATTTGTTCATCGAAAATAATACAAAATATTTGAAATTTAAAAACTGGCGTTAAAACGAATTATGATTTTAATTTCTTAGAAATAAATATAAAATTGTTAAAAGGCAACAGATTATTAATTGGTACAGTTAATATTAAGTAGCTGCGCATGTATCGGCGGATATCACAGATTGTAATACTAAGCTATGCTATTATGAATGAAAATTTTGAACAAACATCATAACTCTTAAGTCAACAATATATTTTACTGTTTATGAAGCGTTATTTGTTCAAAAGAAAGAGTTGATTTCTGTAATAGCTCTCTAACTGAATTAAAAACTCGTAAACAGAGCACAGAATTTCAAATATACTTCCGAGTAATAAAATGCATTCTTTTGATGAGTAACAACTTATTATTAAATGCTATTAAAAATTATTTTGTATAATGAAAAACAACAGAGTGACCTTAAGTTATCCTTGACGTCTATTTTCCAAATAAATACGCAGTGGATACAAAACGCGTTTGCATATTCAATTCTTTTATAATATATACATTGAAGAAGACAAAGAAATGTACAACGGAGCATATCGTCTCGATTCTTATTGCAATCGATGATTACGTTAAAAGGTTTTAATAGTATAACGATTTATAAAATCTGCAAAATCTTTTTGTACCCGCTGTGTACTTATTACATGAAACTTGGGGGGGGGGGAGAGATTGTACTACACTGAAAGTACAAATGCTTTTAAAAAAATTACGGAACTTGGGGAAAGTATTTCGGGCAATAAAGTGAGATACAATGTATCTTCTTATAGTCCATTAAAATAACGAGATGTCCATGGGAACGAGATCCCATAATTACGCAGCCGTCCCTGAGGAAATCGAATGTATTCCGACGCGATTCGATACGAAATTTCCGATTATATATATATATTTATATGTATATATAAATCTTTCAAAGTAAACACGTAAAAACCACAAGGAGAGCGAACGAACTATATATAATGCTATGTATAATATATATATGTATATATATATACTATCGTATAAAAACATACTTCCTCTATAGAACTTATATACACTAAATAAGAATAAATTATTAACATTGTACTCGGTGTAAAATATACTTTTTTATATATAAAATATATTACATATTTATATAATATATAATATATATAAAAAACCCAGAACGATGTTCTGACGATTAAGACACTATATATAATATCAAATGAACTCGTAAAAACGATGAAGAATGCGTGCGTTATACGGTTCTTACGAATTTGCTTTGATCGACAATGGTTTACACTACGCGTACTTATGTATATTTATGGGATGTCTCTATGGGCAACTGCGTAATCGTGGACGACTATTGCGATTAGACTATATGGATTCATTGAATTCTGCATTTTTCGCTGGAAAAGGTTGTCGCGCAGCTGCATTGTCCTCGTGGCGGATTTTCCACTTCAAAAATACCAGATGATTCCACAAGTAATGTCGTTCCACCAGTCATTTTATGTAAATCAAAATGATTGAGACGTGGAACATTATCATAGAGTGAAATAGTTAAATATAACAATGATTAAAAATAGGTACACTTATTAATTTTTCTAAATCTAAAAATAACATCAGAGGCGACAGTGTTTGTGGAATTATCTAACACATAATTTTTCGAGTTACTCCGCCCGATATACACGCGTTTGTTCTACCGCTTTCTTTTACACTATCTATTATTATGTTCATTTTTTTTCATCTAGTGTAAAGTGTCGAGCGACGGCCTCTCGTTGACGGAAGGGAATCACTCGAGTGATATTCAGCGGTTTAATTAGGGGGTTACCGAACGTTTCTGCACGGCCCAGGACTGCCTGGAAGATCGGACCGCGTGGTAAAACACAGCCATCACGTAAGCTTCGCACTGATTACAAAATTCTCTCGCGCGCATTCACACGCTTCACACATACACGCTCGCTCAATCACACTTTCTTCTGTCTCACCGACTTAAACTAAATACAATCGTAGATTACAAGTATGTACAATTAACTAGTTCTTACTGTGAAGGGGCTGACAAGGCCGTGTACGAAGTCCTCTCAAGAATCCACTTATTTGCTTTATCTCTTTACAATACTTTTTTATCAACATAGGATAAACCACTGAATAATAAACTGTAAAATGCCTTTACCGCTGTTGATAATGCAAGAAGATAAAATATATATGTTTTGATTTTGAAAAAGTTTCAAAGGTGACACTTGACAGCGAGCATGAAGACAATATATCATTTTGGAGTATTAATAAAAAGTAATGCAATATTTGAGCAGACATTGTTTCTCATACGATTTAGCTATATGAAATAATAGTACTTCCCTACATGTATTGCTTGTATGATCAAACATGATAATAGCATTTTAAGTTCTAATGTTAGACGACTATCCCACATATAATCAGCTACAAGATGAATCAGGCAATAAATGTGTAAAAATGAAAGAGATTCTATTCTCAATATTATTAATTATACTCAAACCTATATGATGGTATGTTGAATGTAAACACTTGTAGCGGAATTAACGTTTGTTCTTGTGAATTTGTTACTGCAAATGTTGATATACAATCATACTTCGTGGATATACATGTTTGAATAAAATTAATAATATGGAAAATGTAGCAGTTTTATTACTATGTTCTAACTGTACGACTATGCTTTTTGTTTACTTTAGATAGAAGAGTTTCTAAATGAATGAATACGATTCTTTGGAGAGATCCTCGTCAACGGCCTCGACCGGTTCTTCGTCTGTTCTTTCGCAAAAGGAAAAACAGACATTTCGTCGTCGTCGTCGCCGCCGCGAAATGGCACGCCCGTTTCGTCTCTCGAGTATTGTTAAGAATAAAACCGGATTCCTCGAGGAGCATAGGTTCTTCGATAACGTCGGAGAATGTCCTTTGTAGCGAGTCCGAAACGAGTATATCTTAGAAGTTCCTATCACCTTGTTTCCTCTCATCAAACTGAACGTTTCCGGTCGCCGTGAGAAGGTGAAGTCTGTATAAAAGACGTTTTCATTCGTAATGCCGAGAAATAGATAACGATTTCGCTTCATCCATACAAGACAAATTCAAAAACATTTAGAATAAAAAGGTTTTGCAAATATTACCATCAACGTTATATAAATAATCACTTTCTTATTAACTCCGTAAAATCTTGTACAAAATCATAAAAGGTACCGTATTGCGGGCTTAGTGGGCACTGACAACATTTATATTCCTCGATGTATCCACCGTTCCCAATTTTTAAGAGTTCCTTTCTTACTCAACTATTTGCAAAGCAGTTCTGTTTCTTATTTTAAAAATATTGTTCAAGTCTCTGTTGAAGCTTCAGGTACCCGAATGGGTACAGTGGATCGCGAAAATGTTCGAACATTTCTTATCGATAATTTAACGATGGCATTATGTACGTTACACTGTAAATTTCGAAATACTATCATAAGCACGATACAACGCAACATTCAAATCCACAGTTGAAAATTTTGATAGAATATAATAGAATAACTGGTGTTTTATCCAAACTAATGGTAACGTCTAATATTAGTCTAATTTATGTTAATTGCTACGTTAGATCATAAATAACTTTCATCTGTGACAAAAAAATGCACTTTTCCTGGAAAAACTGTGTGTCCTATCTTATGTGAAACTATAGAATAAATAAAAAACCGTACCTTACTAATAATGGAAAGCATATAAAAAGTTAGTACATGTAGTGAAAGTAAGAAAGAAAGTAAATAATATTACTTATAAATGATTTTCTTGAATAATAAGTTTCAAAAAGAAGAATGAAAGTTATTTATGATTGCATCTGATGCTTCAGTACCTTTCTATCCGTTATTTAAAGTATGTTTAAAATGAATATATTACGTCTTTTCAGCCTTCTGTAACGGCTAAATCTTACCGTACTCATAATATTTCGAAATCTTTGTGAATAACTTACATATTAAGTTAGAGAAGAATGGCTGCGAGCCTTCGAATATTTTTGTAAATCACTGTACACAATTGGCAAGAAACCGGAAGTTGTCGGATACCAGCGCACCGCTAACTAATTAGGACCTTTCTATACGACTAATTTCTTGCCCAAGTACTGGATAATCTGTAAAACATAAAATGGTAATTGTCAATGATCTTCGCCGATAATAAATAATTAAATTCGATCGATCTTAATCTTTCAAAAAGAACCACGTTCTACGTTCTCCCACTAAACCAACAACACGCTTCATTGACTATAAAGTGTCCCAGAAGTATTACAACCAAAAAGGTGATGATTTCATATGAAAAAAAACTGTCTAAAAAGAAATTAAAACATTGTACACGGTTTCAAACAGACTTCGTTGATTCGTGCACCGCATCATGTTGAGCCAAAATTAAGTAATTTATTTCATATAAAATCACTGTGGTTCCAAAACACTTTAAAAACCTCTCAACTTAAAAATTAAAATATTCGTCATCTGCCTCGATAAAAAGAACCATACCTCGTGAAACGCTTTTTTTGTCCACCTTATCACGGCGACGCGGGCGCTCATATCGCTAGCAACCGCGATCATAATTGCATATCGAGTCTGTTTTTCGACGTTAACAAAATCGAAGTTAAACGAGCACCGTGTCCTCTTGCTCCATTACTCCACGAGTATCATTAATTATCACCTAACTTGGCATCCTTGCGGTATACTAGTCGCGGCAGGACACGCGGAGGAGTCTCTTTGCACGGAATTGCTATTGCTCTCCTCTTCTTCCTCTTCCTCTTCCTCCCTGGAGGAATCCTCCTCTTGATTTTTCACCGTTGGATTCCTCGTTTCTTCGTTCGTCGCTTCGGGACTTCTGTGCTTCTCCGTCGTTAAACCGGACTCCTCACCGTGGACCGACGGGCCCTTCAGCTCATAACCCTCCTGACAACGTGTCAATTTTAACCTGATCGGCGTGACCTTTGCCGAACGAACGTTCCTAGGCGCGCTCCCGCCAGTATCTGGATCGGTAGGCTGTTTCTCCTCGATGGTCGCAACCACCGCCGGATAAACTGGTTCATCCTTCGCCGGTTCCGGCGGCGGAGGACCTACCCTGCTATCAGTCGGATGTCGTTCTTCCTCGTCCTCCTCTTCCTCGTCTGTGAGCATAATCGGTAGTTCATCCGGTGAATCGTTTCCTTTGCCTAACCTAATGATCAACTTCGGTGGAGCAGCACCGCCTTCAAGGATTCGAACCCTAGCTTCCTTCCTACTGGATTGACGTTTCTTTCTCTTGCCATTCTTATCCTTTTTACTCTTTTGCCGAAGTTTCTCATCGTTATCAAAACCGGCCATGATCATCCGCCTGAATTTCATACTCTCTCTGCGTAACTCTTCTATACTCGGCGTGCTACTAGGAATACTACTCAGGCGCTTCTTCGGCGGTCTAATTCTGGTTCTATCGTCCTGACCAGTCTCTTGACCACCGATTATACTGTTACCGATTTTGATCTTTAACTTAGGCGGACCGCTATTCGTCGTGGTTGTCGACGTGGTTGTTGTCGTTGATCTACCACCGCTGCTCTGTCTTCCTCTACGACGATCCGCATTCACAACCGGAGTGTTTCCGCTAGAACTTGCACCGTTCGTGGCGCTGCCCCGTCTCCTTTCCATGTTACCTTCTTCCTCGTTCGTGTCCAGGAACCCGGCCGGTCGTTCTTTTCTTCGTTTCTTCTCCATGTTCGCGTCGACCACCGCTTTATAATCTTCTCTAGTCGGTATACTGGTCATTGACGCGACAGCTTTGGGTATAGTGATCACTGTGCGATTGATAGGTGGTATGATGATCGGCGCGGACGTCGCCAGATTCCCGCAACCTGCCTCGTCCATGTTCTGGTCCTGGGAACAATACTGTCTGAGCAATTCTTTCTTCCTCATCCGTCTTAGATTCGACGTTCCGGAAGCTGCGGAAGCACTGGTAGCAGCCGGTGCGATGATTACGGGTGCCTGTTGAGCCAACGGAGGCACCGACGAGGCAGGAACGTAATTCGCGTCGAGGAACGGACCTTTGATTTTCACCTTCAACTGATTTCGCGAGTCCGTCAGGGAAACTTTGTTGGTATCCGCGAAACCAGAAGAAGAGGCGTCGATGTTGGCATCGAAGCTTGGCTTCGAACAGTCTTCCTGACCCTGTTTGCCGATCAACGCGGATCTCAGTTCCTTGTCCAGGTCTTCCTCGATGTCCGGAAGCGTGGGATCGCTCGTGGATACGCTGGTGAACGTGCTTAGGAAATGGTTGTCGTAGCTCTGCCCGTGCAACGTGGAAGAACTGGACGCATCCAGAGTGGAATTGTACGTTCTCATATCGACAGGACCAGGGATCAATGGTAGAACAGTGTCGAAGCTTTGTCCAGCATTCGACTCGTTTTCCACGACGACTCTGGCGTCGGGAGAACAGGATATTCTCCTGTCCTCTAGGTACTTTCTGCTGCCTCCAGGACTAGAAAGTCTCGACTGGACGCTTTCAGGGACTACGACGGTTGAATCTCTCCTCTCGACTCCAGCGGTTGCAGCGTCCGTCGACTTCTTCCTCTCTCTCATGGTGCGTAAATCGGCGATGTTTGCTTCGCTGGTGGAATCTTCGTCGGAGTCGAAGTCGTAGACCGTGCCGACCAGTTTGTTTTGAATAGAGTCATCGTGTTGTCCAACGCTGGCGCCAGAGACCAAGGAGAGACCTGTGTTTTGACTTCTGCCTCCTCGACCTCTGCCTCGTCCACGACCACGAGTCCTGTAACTAGAATGTTGACCGGAGCTTTTGGCACCTCTGCCTCTTCCTCTCGCGCCAGGAACACCTTTCTGAGTCTCTTGCCTGGGAGATTTCCCTGGGGATTTACTCTGCAACGAAGTAACTCTCGCAGAGGTTCTGGTAGGCTTCGAGGGTGACTTCTTCCCTGGGTGTTGGATCTTAGCGTCGGTTAGAACTTCGGGTATAGTCTCGACGATAGGCTCGGCAACGTGACTCTCTGGTGCTATAGCGTTCAAGAAGTTCAGGGGCAAGGACGGCGCTTCGGTAACTTGCGTCTGTTGCTGTGTCCTATCGATGGTTTCAGTTGGTGGTGGTACTTGTGGAGGTGGTGGTGGAGGCGGTGGCGGAGGAGTAGCTATTTTAGTAGGTGAGACCATTGCGGCTGTGAGCGCCATATTGTGCGAGGAAGACGTGAACGCTGCGGTGCAGGGTGAGGCTTGTAGGTTCAGCGAGTCCTCCAGAGGCTTCACGTGCGGCAACAGGGATTGCGCTGCCGGAAAGGCGGCTCCAAATGCAGGCGGGAAGAGGGCTGTCCCCGGCGATGGGTATGGTAACGGGGCGGCGCAAGACTGAGGCGGAAATAGAGAGACTGGACCAGTACCGTAGTTCGAGTCTGTATAATAAGTTTGTTCGATCGAGCACGGTGGAAAAGGAATTCCTGGGACGTTCTTGTACGGCGGAATGGTATGATCCTCGGCGGATGAGGCAGACGTGATCGACGAAGATGTGGATCTACGAGAGGGCAGAACTTGACTCTCTGCCCATCTGGTATCTGGTCGGCTATTAACATCGTTGTACGGAGAATTCTGATCGTATTCTTGTTGTCTAACAACATCGTCTTCCTTTTCCAATGCTCTGTCCATTATCTCTGCTGCCTGATCGTCTTCGGACGCTGGTAACCCTATTAGATGCCTGTTCACCATGTCCATCGGGTTCTCTTCGGGTATTTGTTGATCTAGTATTGTCCTTTCGTGCGCCTCACGCTGGCCATGAAGTATAGTGTGTGGTTGCTGAAGAAGATACTGTTCTTGTAAGGTAGCTGCATTCAAGTGTGAACGTGTCAATGATTCGCTATCTTGAATAGATTCGTTAGCGAACTGGTGATTGCCGTATCGATGATTCTGTGTTTCCATGAGAGCATTCAGGTGTTGAACGTCGGTAGGCTCGAAGCTGTTTGTACTCGGCGGAACCCACCTCTCGTCGGTCTCCGCACGATCGAGCTTCGATCGTTCCACCAGACTGACCTTGTTCGTTTCTCGATCCTCCTCGTAGGCCGTGTATCTATCATTGGTACTTGAGTAGCACGTCTTCCTTTTTTCGTCTATCGCATCTTTACAGCTACTAGGACGGGCTTCGTTAACGACTATTTCTCCCTCGAGCATTTCAACGTTGTTCTTCGCATCCAAGACCGGTGGCTCTATAGGTTCGAGAATCTTTGTCTCCTTCTCTGGCTGCAAACTCAACTGTTGTTGCAATTGCGACTGCTGAAGTTGATGTTGCGGTGGTTGTAGCGGTTGTTGTTGTTCGAACGTTTTCTCAACCAGTGGTTCTTCCTTCTTTATCTCACCGTCGACAGGTACTGCCTCTAATTCAAACTGACTAGAATTCGACTTCTTCGAGAGTTCCATGCGTAGCTTCTCCACCAGATAGAGAGTTTCCCTAGCGCTATCTTCTTTCGAGTCCTCCTTGAACCACAGCTCATTGTTAAAGGAGAAACTCAATGGCGCCGATCGTTCCTCCGGGTCTCTGGATATACCGAATCCGTCCTCGTTCACCATCTCCTCGGTCAGCATATCCTGATCAAAATCAAACAATTCTGAGACACTCGGATCCTTGCCGTGCTGTGGCGAGAAGATCGATCGATTCCCAGATTTCCGTCTCTTCTGATGATCTTTTTCTATGATTTCAACTTTCTCCGAAACAATCTTAACACTATCTTCTTCTGGCGTCTCCTTTGGAAGATTTTCTTCTACAGGAACGACAACTTCCATGGTCGATGGTTCAATAAAGGTCTCCGTGCTCCTTTCGGATTTCTTCTTATCAGAAGAAAGTGTTTTTTCTGGTTGTAATGTTTCGACAACGTCTTTCTTAATCGGCTCTTCCTCGGGCAGCTCTTCTGGTTTCGCCTTCTCGATTATCGTGTCGCTTTCAGTAACGTGATTTTTACTATCTTCGATCTTAATAGTTTCCTTTATTTGTGGAGGCTCTTCTATGATTTCTTTCTCTTCCTTTTCGTCGTCAACAAGCTTCTCGACCTTCACTTCCGAATTCTTACTCTTTGATATTTTGTCCAGATGTTCACGTTTTTCTAACAATTTATCCAAACCTCCGGTCCTAAGTGATTTCTTAGGACTATCCCTTTCGGCTCTACGTTGTTTCATCTCTTCCTCCAGAGTGTTCACCGCCTCTTTGCTGCCTCCAAGTTTCTTAGCTTTCTTGTCGTCGCTCTTAAGGGAATTCTCGGTGGTTTCGTTAATCTTTTCTTGCTCCACAGTCTTCGACTCGTCTTTCCTACTCTGTACCTCATCTTTCTTTTCAATTTCCTTGACTTGCTTCTCACTCACCCGTTTCTCCGGTTTTTTAATCGTTTCTTTCTTGTCATCCTTCGCGGCGAATTCAATTGGTTTTCGCTTTCTACCCTCAGGTTTAGTCTTGTTATCTTCTTTTCGTGGCTGGGACTGTTGTTTAGCAGCCTGACCCGACTTCTTGGCAGGTCTGGACCCAGAAACACTTCTTGCCCCATCATGATCTCCAGTCCCAAGGAGCAGATCCTCATTAGCCTCCGTTCCCGTGGCAGGTTGTTGTTGTTGTTGTTGTTGTTGGTGTTTCTTACTGTCTCTCTGATCCTGCTTCTTTGCCTCCTGTTGTTGTGGTTGTTGTTCTTGTAGTTGTTGTTGTTGTTCTTGTTGCTGTTCTTTAGAGGTTCTACGAGGTTCCTCTCTCTCAGTAGGCGGCTGAAACTCTGGTCCCCGCCGCCCGTCGGAAGTTTTAAGCTTCTTCTCGGGCAGCTTCTTGAGTTTGCGCCCTGAGACTGGTTTTCTTTCGGTTTCTCGTTCCGGCGATGCTTTAGCAGGTTGTTGTTGTTGTTGTTGTTGTTTTCTGTTTGTCACACTTGGAGCCGTTGTCAATCTACTCCTCGTCCTGTTTCCGGCGTCGCTTTCGGAGGAAGTGGTGGAAGAAGAAGCGTCCTTTACATCATTCGAGAGCCTCCTACGACTAGGGCTCTCAGAACCACTACTACTTTCTGTAGAACTGCTGCAACTGTTGCTGCTACTGCTACTGTCGCTGTTACTCGAGAGCGCTGACTTCCTTTCACTGGGTTTCCTTGCTCTCCTAGACCGATTATCCTTGGAAAGTACCTCTTCCTTCCTCGAAGCAGATTCTTCTTTCTTCGAGGACAACTCCTCTTTCCTTGAAGCTTCTTCCTTCCTGGATGAAGAAGAAGATGACGAAGAGGAGGACGAAGATGACGACGAAGAAGAGGAAGAAGAAGATGATGAAGACGACGACGAAGAAGACATTTCCTCCTTTCTCGAAGACAACTCTTCTTTCCTGGACGAAGAAGAAGCATCGTCTTTTCTAGCTTCCTTCCGTTTGCCACTATCCGGAGATTCCTTTTTCCTTCCATCGAGAGTTTCTTGTTCTATCTGCTGTTGTGTAGGCTTGCTACCTAAACCACTCTTTATGTGCTCGGCAGCCTTCTTCGCAGCTTGCCTTTGTGGAACGTATGCTAAGATTTCAGTTCCATCGCCGAATTCTTTATCGAAATCGTAGACATCGTTATTCTTGACCTCCTTCGGGGGTTTACTTTCTTTTTGCTTTTTGCTGGGACTCTTTTCTTTTTGTGGTTTAGAAGAAGTAGAACATTTGGGAGCCTCTTCTACAGAAGACTTCACTGTTTCCGTTGGAACTTCAGGCACCGGGTTTTCTTTCTTACTCTGTTGGGTACGCTGCATAATTTCCGAAGCCTTCTTCGCCGCTTGTCTTTGAGGTACTATTAACGCCGAGGGTATGTATTCTTTCTTCTTAGTACTGACTTTACTTTGATTCTCTTTATTCTTTGTTCCAGTGTTGTGGTACACAGTTTCTGTGTGTCTGGAATCTTTATTGAAAGTTTTCTGCGCGTTCTTCGACAAGTTCGCAGCAGAGAATTCTTTAACCGCTGCTTTAGTAATTAGAACTGCAGACGAATGAGATGTATGCTCCTGAGAGTCTGAATCGGTATCTGAATATATTGCTGAAGCGGCAAGGTGTTTCGTCGTCACGGCGCTTAGAGGCAACAGTTCATCGCTTTCACTGCCGGAAGCGCTTCCTAACTCCTTCTCCATGTGTTGAAGCGTATGTGACCTACTGTTAACAAGCTTCTCGTTCTCACTGTTTTCTTTGAGTAACTTATCCGTGTGCAGACCACCACTCTTCTTCGTCTTTCTACGCGACAGTTTCGTTTTCGTTGATACGTTTGTCTCGTCTTCCGTGCTTGATTCACTTTCCAGTTTAAGACTTTTCTTCTCCGTTTTCACTTTCGTCGCATCCGTCTCGCTGCTACTTACAGACGACAAATCACTGCCATAAAGGTTCTTCCTGCGGACGGAGCCGTTAAAGTATAACTTTTTACTAGAGGCACCATTGAAATCTTGCTGTTGTTGCGATTGTTGTTGTTGTTGTTGTTGCTGCTGCTGCTGTTGTGTCTTTTTCTCGTCACTGGTCGGTGATTCAATTCCAGCTATCCTAGCAACGATCGTGTCAAAGTCATGAGTATGGTCCTCAGAGTCAGGGTGGGAGTAGAGACGGTCGTAGATCGATGGCCCGTGATTAGCTTCCATTACGGCGGCCGCCGCAGCTGCCGGTAATGGCGGGCCAGACATCACCATTGCTTGTTTATGGAAAGTCTGCTCTCGTAATCTAAGAAAAGATCGACAGAGTTTTTCTCTTCTGCCGACCATATAACAGAGATTTCGAACTCTCTCTAGGTCCTGCCGTAGTTGCACGAATGTCCTCATCTTCTCGAGATCTGCTGCTTGTCCTTGATTGCGAGATCCACTTCCAGAAAGTTCTCCGCAGCGTGGTGCTAACAGCGGTTTGTTATGACCAGCCTAAAGATTCAAAACAATAATTAATTTAAACGCTTTTTACTATGGTCACGATGCAGTAGATAAGAGTTATTGAGAAATTCATTCAGTTCGAGTTAGATCTGAATTAGAAAGTGCACGCGAGAAAAATAATGTTACCCGCTAAACTATTCCGGTTCTAGAACAAATAAACTTTCAAAGTATATTCTATTTTACGTAGACAATGACAGTAAAATCAATTCACTTACTAACAAACGGGCTAATAAAATAATCAAAACTGACTTTTCCAATCAATTTATCAAATATTTAAACGTCACTTACTCTTCTTTTAAGTTTCCAATAATTATAAATATAGACAATGCCATCAGAATCCACGTCTAACTGCTGCGTAACAATGTCCTTCAAGCTCACATGTTTGTCAAATTCTGCTTCTATTTCTTGCAATCTAATACACAAAAATCACATGTACAATATTTTATCTTATTAATGGGAAATATTTCGTTATGGTAAACAACGTGTTTCAAATGACGAAAAGAATTGTAGTTACTAATAAATAAGTAGTAAATAGTTAAAAATATTAACTCTTTGCGGTGGTAACATATATGTTTATATAAATATATCGACAATTGGAATTATCTTTGCTCATAAATTCGCTCGTAAATATTTATATGCAATACAATAATAATAATACATACTTTGCAGCGCGTGCTTGATTCTTTTCCTCAGAAGTCATGTCTTTTCTTTTGCGTCTCCTGGATTCTGCGTCCTCCGAATCTGATCCTGCTTTGTCCGCTCCGCTTCCTATACTGCCTCCTGCCCCTTGAACTTTATCTTTTGCATTCGTTCTACAATGTTTTTGGCAGTAGGACTGTAAATTGAACATTTACATTTTCTTTCTAAAAAATTTGCAAACTTACTAGATTTTGTTGTTTAACTTGTATAGTCGCTTTGTGTACAATTGAGTAGTACCTCAATTTGTTTTAACATTATTGTTAACACATTATTGTTAAAACAAATTCAATTAATGTTCTTCACTTCTCTTCCTTTTTTTTTTTTCAACGCATGCTTACATCACTAAAATGTATTTCTTTGGTTTTCTACTATGTTGAAAATAAGATCAAAGTACCCTTAATTTTACTCCATCATCAGCCATCTCATTTTCAATGATTGCCTTCATCTGCAAGCCGTATTTGAAGGCACACGTCACGTGATAAGCCGTCTTGCACGTCTTTATGCTGCATTGGATACAAGCACCGACCCTTTCCCGACATAACACGCATATTAGGGCCCATCGACTTTGCTGTAATCAATAGTTTGTCTTATTAATATTATATTATACGAATTTCAATTACCACATAACTACCACTATGGTTTCTCAATATATGCTTTCTCTATTAAAGAAGAAATATTCAGTTGTCAGAAGCTTCTATGAATGTGCAAATATATATGTACCGGAATACTGGATATTTTAGTGATAGGCTCCATTCTTTCGACACAACCAATGCTGACTTCTGGGATCCATAAAGCACAAGAGACATGAGCCCACTTTTGGCCACTGCGCGTACACTTCATAGCACCACCTTTGTTAGGACAGAGAACACAATCTGGTCGTTGACTTAAAGAGCAAGTTCTGCATAACCAGGAACCATCTGGTATCGAAGTAATTCCATAACAAGCTTGATGCACGCATATGTTGCAGCAGTCGCAAAATACCATTTCGTTTCCTTCTTCAGAATCAGGCTAATAGGAAACAAAACAAACGCAGATTTTATCCGATAGTTCTTCATGGAAGTTCATTATTTTAGTGGAAAAATTACTCACAGATCTGCAAACATCACAAATTACGTTCTCATCGTATTCAATGCCAAGACCTTCCTCATTTTTTACAATAGTTTGTATTATTTCCCAACAGCGAACTTCTAGTTCTTCTATCACGCGTTCCAGTTGCGACTCCGTGATTGGCAATTGCCCAGCCTAAAATATTGTTTATCAAAATTGGAGCATGTCTTTTTTACATTGTACTTCAGAATAGTTTAACCATATTGTATCGCTTGTACATTTCATATACTATATATTCGTCTTAGAAAAGATATCGAATAATTTAAGAATTTAAATTTGGAGTAACGAACAACCAACTGGTTTGATAAATACAAAAACGACTTGAAAATTTACATAAAATGTTTACTTGAACTTTATTTTAATGATCAACAAAAAAATTCAAATAGTTTTGAAGTAGTTAGTAGTTAATATAGATGAAAATGTAAAATACATATTGTGCAAGTCAAACGCAACAGAATAAATAAATTATTTGTTAACTGCATTATACGTACTTATTCGGAAATAGTTTAAAAAAATAAAAACATCAAACTTCCAAAGTACCTGTGCACGTTCGCCATTTAATACATCCAACCAAGCAATATCAGTGTCATCAAGGTCGTAAGCACAAGCTTTCTCAGCTCGTGCTGGTGTTGTGCTTAAATGATGATCTTCCGAGTTGAAGTAATCGTCACGCGATATCCTTACGAATTTCTTAGGTCTATGAAAGCATTATTACAAAAGAAAACTATTAACGTAGGATTATAAAAAAGCATGAAATAATATCTTTCATCTATTTGTAACACGAGTATGTTTAGCTTAAAATCATTCATCTTCAAACAATTTTTTCATTAAATGTGTACTTTGCATAGAAAATTCAATTTGAAATACTTTTATAAACTAATAATGCTGATTCAACAGACAATGGATAATTTCACAAAATTTTATACACCATGAAAGCATAAATTGCAATTCGATCACTGACCTACATTTTTGCTACATTAAAAAAAGGTCAAATTATTGTTCACACAAATAATATACTTCTGGACTTTATAATTTGTGAACTGTATAATATGTCTAATGAGATACAATGTTATATGAAACTGCTATAGTTACTTTGCACTTTCTAACTTCATTTTCTTAAACCAACATTTAGAAAAATATAAATTGTACAAATAAAAGGACTTACAGCTTGAATTCAGAGTGCTGTTTTACAGGTGCTGCCTGCGTGATAGTGACTGTAGGTTCAGGAAGGGAATCTGGGTTGACAGGTACTTGAACACCTCTTTCCCATTCTTGTTTCCACTGATCAGTAATGACCCAATATTCATTGGGACTTAGCGGTTCACTGTCAGGTAATTTCATCGCACTGATCAAATCCTTACGAAATAATTCTGCTGGAGCCTCAGCAGAGGAGCGATTGTATATACTAGAGATTTTGATGTCACTAAGAGGTCTGGGGGTCCAGGATGCCCCTCCTTGACTGGACGACGCCATCGTCTCCTCCTCTTCTGAGGGCCCCATGGTAGCTGCCAGCGACGACGAACCCGTCGCTGGACCCAGCCTACATTTGCGCCTTTTGATCGCGCCTGGGCAAGACGCCAAATCATTGTCGTTTCTGTTTATTCGTTTGCCTCGCTGTGCCATTCTACTATACCAAGTGAGCTAGCGGTACGTGGCACGTGCAGGTGAGCCGCGCACACCCTAAAAGATTTGATTTTTTTCTTCAATCAAAAATACAAAACAGAGAACATAAAAAAAACAAAACCATGTTTCGGTTACTTACTACATAGTCGTCCATGTATTTATTATCTAGAAAATGGATTCCTCTCGGAGCTGTAACAAGAAGAAGCATAGTTGTCACATTTGCCCCAGTCAAAACAAAATAAAAAGAAGTTAAGTCGGAGCTTGTTCATAGAAATAAAAAGAATCAGGCTTGACAATTATCTATATATGATTATCTGCATATAATAGTTAATTTTAAAAACATCAAAGTAATTTGTAAAACAATATGCTATTCGGACGATATCATTATAAAGAATAAAGTTAAGATATCGTATAATACAACTAAATAGTAAGTTCAAGTTGTAACAAAACAATGTATAGAATCAATCATTTATATATTGTATTGAATAAATGAAAATCATTCTCGCAGAAGCAATTGAAAAATCACAAATCTAGAAAGTGAAAATGAAATGTAAACAAAACAGTAGTATATAGCGTTGCACACATAGAAAAAAAAAGGTGTGATGTATGTACTCAATCAGATTGTACAACAACCATTCTGAGAATAAGATGTTTAAATCTAACTGGAGATACCACTACAGAGTGAAAACAGCTAAAATGTACATAAAACTGATATTTCACAGTGATCACAAATGCAAGGCACAAAGCATTCCTACGCAAAGTAAATCTACAATGGTATCGCTTTGACCAAGAGATATTTAGTAACACAGATTCACAATTCTGTAAACTGGCACACAATAAAAGATATCATATAAGATGATTTCTAACGACATAAAAGTTGTTTGAGAGCGTAAAAAATGGACAAAAGGGCCGATGGTATGAACCGATTGTATTGCAGGGGGTCTGCGGCCGTTGATCCTCGATGGCCGCCGCGGAGAGGTTATAAATGGGCCAGTCCAGCAGGAAGAGTTATAACTTGAACAAAATCGTTTATCCGTAACGCTATAAGGCCCCGAACAGTTGCAAAAGCACAAGGATCTTGGTGAAACTGGTCGCCGTGGCGGGTGGCATGTAAACATTGCGACGGAGATACTCCGCGGCGACGCTCGAGCGGCGCCGAGGCTCGACCGTGAAGGATCGCCGTAAGACTTTCGATGACTCGACACGTGGAAGTCGAGACTCGCGGTCGAGAATAGACGTTTAGAAGAAGATCGGGCGGAGAGTCGAAAATGCTCACGGGTCCATTGGGCTGGTGGTGCTCCTGCTGGCCGACAACATTGACAATACAGATGGCGACAGGCTCGACTCGCACACGAATCTCGACACTCAGGTATACACATCTGTACGCACACGTATATGAATTCGAATGCACATGCAGCACACGAGTCTAAGTAAATACGCACACGCGACGTGAATACACAGGTACGCACCAACGTGAATGCAACACAGGCGCACGGTATGGATACGAACACGCGAGCACAAGTTCGACACGCACACGCAAACATGAACACGCACGCGCGCGCGCAAGATAGAACCAGAACGTAAGAGAGAGAGAAAAAGATAGAAATGGTTGGAAGGCAGTAAATGCCTTATTATTGATCTATCGACAGAAAGGGTGATTTCGCGCGCGATGATGCACGTGACGAATAATAGCCGGTACGTTTGATCGTGAACGATCGAATTATTCTTCGATCGGTAGCTCCGAGATGGCAGTAGTCCGAGTACGCCTCTGTCACGGCAGCCTAACCAAGATGTCCTCATTAGCGATTCGAGTCGCAGCCGCGACTAGCTCGGTTTTACTCACTTCGTGGGCCGAGGGCTCCTGTTGAGCTCGCTCGATGCCCTCAAATAGCCTCCGTAAGGACACCCGATGGCTTTCTTCCTCGCGCGGTACACCGAATCGATATTATATTTACATTAATGTGGATACTGCTGTTTGGCGCCATCATGCCTAAAAAAATAACTGTCTGAGCGCGGAGTCACGTGACCCCGCGAGAACACGGTGAGATCTCGCGATTGTTCTTATCCGCGCGGCGCGGACTACCAGCTGCTCTGGAAACCGAGCAGAATCGAAACCTCTGACAATTTCACTATATGCAGGCTCGCAATTCAATCAATCTCCTATATACGCCTGAATTTCGTATTGCGTTCATGAGAATAGTCATCAAATAATGGGAATAATCAATTTTCTAATTATTGTCATAATATGTTGCTTTTTAGTACTTCAACTATAACAAGCATCAGAATTATTTATTTTATTCAGTCGTTTCTTATGATACCTCTTTGTTATATCAGAACTAAAAAATAAAAACGAGAAAGTATTTAGGTCTATAGGTATATAGAAAAGATTACTGGAAAAATTACTATTATCACTAGAGGAAGAGCTGTTGAGAAGATCTTGGGAGAGATCTGCAGGATAAATAACTAGCACCAGAGAAGCTAGCACCATCTAGGAAATAGTTTTCAATGGTTTTCAACCAGTTTTCAACATTCAACTAATCACGAAGTAACTGATAGCATTAGAGACATCTGAATTTGATTTTTATGAATAACTTGCGCCCTCTTGTGAGAACTATCTGTACTGATTGAACATAACACATACAAAAACAATAAAACATCAATGTTTATATAAGAAATGATGTAAATTTGGGTAACAAACTTTAGATCCATTTTAATAAATATTTTTATCAAGTATATTTCCTATTAGGTTTAAAAATTGCTGTTTAGTTGAATTTGCTTTTTAAAAAAGCATTTGGAACATTGTCTATAAGTTTTTTAATCAATGATTTAGAAAACTTTCAGAGTCGATACATAGATATTTACATGTGATTTGAAAATTTAGTAAACATAATTATACTTTGAATGTAATTTTCGTAATCGTTGTATATAGAATTGTTATTCTATTACGTAATGAAAAAACAAAGCTAACATTATTTTATTTAACATTAAGATTTGTTGATGTCTCAAACTTTGAAAAATATTGACAATAAAGTTTTGAATTCGACATATATTCAAGAACAAATATTGCAGTTACACCAAGTGTATTCTCTCAATTACAAAATGCAATGTACTTGTAGTTTTATTTAAAAAATACAAAATAATTTGTATTTTTATAGATTGTGTTTATATTGAACTAGATATCCTGTTAATTGTAAGACGCAATCAGTCATAATAATCATTCTTTATTTTCATATTTTCGTTACGATAAATTTATTCACTTTTCAGAGGTTATGTCTTGTTTTCTTATGACCGTCACGACAGTATAACAAAGAAAATCTTGAGTTTTCCGAAAACTGTTTTAATCAATAGTTATGAAAAATGGAACAAGTATGTCGAAGAACGAATTTTACCCGCTGTAAATGATTATTATCCAGAGTTAATAATTATTATTTTGTAGGATTTAAAGAGTAAGATTGACGAAGCCTGTCGAATAGCTGAAGAATTTACAAAGCTTTATTATGAAAGTTTAGACAAACGTAGATATGTAAGTGCTTAATGTCAAATAATGTGTGAATTTATTATTCTAAATTAGTCAATTTATAACTATGTATATAAGGTGCATCATTAATTAAGAAGTCAGTGAATTATAAGGAAAATTCTAAGTAGTTTATCATTTAAGTAACTGAAATATTCTTGTAATAAGTATGTTGTAAATGGTTTTAGCTGATGTCACGGTTATATCTGGATACTGCAACTTTAATTTGGAATGGAAATGGTATTGATGGCAAAGATAATATACAAAAATTTTGGGCAGATTTGCCATCATCCGATCATATCGTATTTACTTTAGATGCTCAACCAATAACAGGTAAGTTTGATACTTGCACACAATAATGCACTGTTAGTTGAACAAATGATATAATGTATATTGATGTGTGTACATGTACAGGTCCTGAAGTGGCAAGTCAACTGACATTCCTTGTAAAAGTTGGTGGACATGTAAACTACGATGATAAAATATCGAAACCATTCAATCAAAGCTTCCTTATTACAGCGATGGGAGATAAGTGGAAAATTGTAAGCGACTGCTTTCGATCGCAAGAAGTCCCAGATATTGTGAATTAGAATATTAAATAATAAGAATATATTGAATTTTTTCAAAGAACTATTTGATTCAATATTCCTTTTTATTTCTATCGTCGATCTTATATCAATGTATAAAGCGATATTAAAATTTTCGTATTAGTGAATCAGTACGTTGGTCGATCATTTAGGAATAACTTTACACGAGAAAAACTAAAAATAAATATAGATATAAATACTTAGACATAAATGTTACTATGATACATATTGTATAAAACATCGATTTCATATCCTTTGATGGCTCATCAACTTAAACATCCACTGATTAATAAAATTCCCAAAAATTCTAGGTATAAAGCTTTTTGAATGAAACATCTATCAATTTATAGTTCACGATATTTCTTAATAGGTTTTATAAATATTGTCCATAATTACTTAAATTTTGAAGAAATCACACACTGCATTTTTATCCATATCAATACCATTATAATTTATACTTGTAAATATTCTTAATGACTAAAATAATTGAACAAACTTTTAAAATGACATACAACATACACTTCGCAGATTAAAAAATTCACAGTTAGTTGTCTGCCTATAATAGATAAAACAGTCTTTGCAATACATGATTCTTCATTTGATAAGAATCAGGAATAGTTTTTAAAAAATTATATATAAATAGGCTAATGATCCCCTAAAATGAATATTAAGTTATATGATACTATGTGTGATTCCTTGAAAACGATTACGTATTTACAGATAATATTCTTTTGAGTACTTTTACGGAGCTAACTAGAAATTGATTAAAATCCCATTTAAAAATCTATACACCTAGGAATTCTCATCTCACAAAGATTCGTTCATACGATCGCTCAGGTTTTGCTTTCCTTTCCATCCTCTCTCTCCCTCTCTTTCTCTCTTTTTCTTTGAAGATAACAGATAAGTCGATCGGTGTATCACAGGTACAAACGATGCAACAGAAATTGAGTAATCGGACCGAAAAGAGTAAAATGTCCGGTTCGCATAATTAACGTTGTCGATCGATGTATTCCAATAGCCATAACGTAGGCAGTGGTATAAGGAAAAACAGCTTGACTTGTGAATAGAGTGGCATTTCATTATCGTTGCGTATTTCTTACTTTTACATGGTGGAATAAAACAAATTAAGACTCCGGAACCTATCTATGGAAGACTATAACAATAAAGTTAAAAAACTATACTTATTACACTAATGGCTGGAAATGCTAATTATACATAAATACTAATAATAATAGAATCAGATTCATTCATTTTGATTCGTTGATACCTATCTTAAAATCAAAAGAATGAAATTATGTTGTAGTTAATTTGCAAGAAATTAAAATTTACGTTACAGAGAAATTGAGAATTGTTCATTTTTTAAATTATTAAATGCACTGAAAGTGAATGATAAGAAGGAATATAAATTATAAAATAATTTTTTTTAAGATTCTTCAAGAAGTATCCGGAGTCATGTTTTCCATCAGCGTTTTCTGGAAGAATGTCTACTCGATGTCGTAGACAAAATAAAATGCTTGAGAATTTGATTAATTACACCCGCTGATTTATATGTGTGAATGTACAGTAGAACTTCGACTTTATTCGACCGTATAATAAACTTGATTTTTGATTATTTCAAACATTTGATCGAACTTTCGATTACTCAAATACGAATTGGATCGTATTACGACGATTGCATTACGTTGACGAGTATTAAATATTTTACTTCAATATGTTCTAATACAATTCAAGACATTTTGAAGGTAATGCGTGCTCAGTACAGTTACTGCGTCAAAATAGTAAAATTAAGAACTCTCGATACGAGTAATGAAACAACCTACTTTTATAATACAGCAGGAAATAGATTGCGAATAAAATATGATTAGAATGAAATTGAAAGTTGCGTTTGATTAATCGAGAAGTTCGTCAACTTGACGATATTCTTCTGATTAGTTGCATGATCGAGGTTTTACTGTACTGTTTAAGCATACCTGTTATTCGACTTACTCTATACAAATACAAAAATTGTTACATCCTCTCACGCATTAAAATGGTTTACTCGCTTAAAAGTTTCGCACTTATGATTTATAATCTAGCCTAAGACTTTGCGTACGATATTACGAAGCACGGCGCAAGAAAGTTCGATGAAAGAACACCGAGACGTTTTTACTCGACAACTATAATCACCACATTTATCGTATAGCGGACGAGTGTATAATTCACGTACAACTTCATTTATGCAGACTAAATATTGGATCGACGTAAAAGTAATAACATGTATTCCGAAAAATCAATGTGTTCAGTATACAAAAAGTATATCTTGCTATTATCCATACTACATATATGTATTATCTATTCTTTTTTTTTATGAACTGCGATTGCTCGTCTTTTTACTACAAGTTTAAAACTATTGTTAAAAAAATTTAAGGAACCAGTACGTTTGATCCTTATTTATTTATCGTACGTCAACGCTCATGTTACTTTTGAGAAGTATCGTTTGTTCATCTCAAAACTTAATCATAGAAAATATCAGTGAATTACATTTTGCGCGCTATACGGTCCTCTTTATTGATATCAACCGAACACTAACAATATTTCTAAACTCGAACGAAAATGACTAATCGCAGTCTATAATAAGAAATGTATCGATGTAATATTGGAATATATTTTTCTTCGATAATTTAGTATTGTATTATCAGACTCTTTTCTTCTTTTATTACTTTTCCATCAAACCGATATCTTAACTGAGGCCGTGTTTCGGCTAGAGGCCTTGCTTTTAAGCATCCTCGGTTTCGCGTGCTCTCTATAATCATAATTCAGACTTCGATCAAGTCATCTCCAGGGAAAATATTGCAAACGAACAACAAAGTTCGATACAATGGAAACATGCTAAAAGAATCCCAAACAAAATGGGATAACAAACTTCAAAGAAGTATAATAATACTCAGCACGGGAAGGTAAAATACGAACTAAACGATTTTTTAAGAAATCCGTAAAACATGTCGGACTGAATCTAGACACGTGAACATTCCAAACTGTACTAAGTGAAAATGAGGACGAGAATAAGGGTGGAGAATAGATGGAGAAAACGGCTGTTAATCTCCCTGGTTTATCTTTGCACGGCATTTACCACATCTTTTATCGTGTTTTGCAAGTCGGTGAGGAGTCTCGTATTCTCTGCGACATTTCGTGTACCTGCAGCGCGAAGCTGCCGTGCCTGAAGTTCTAACCTAGCTAGAAGCTCGCGGAATTGAAACCGGGCATGTGGTGCAATGCCGCTGTCGGCGAGGTTTGTGCACATACCGTGCAGCAGCCCTACCTTGTCAGACAGTTGGAGCCAGCTGGTCATTACTATCGTCGAATTGCTTTTCAGATTTAGTACGCTGCTCTCGATCAACGTTGAGAGCTCCAATACAGCTTGTTTCGCGGTTCTTGAATCAGTGTTCTGCTTGCTTAAATCGTCTTCAGTGTGCTGAGGCTTCGCGCAATTCGGTGTTGCGTATATTGAAGAGCAGAAATGTTTCGTTGAAGAACAGAGAGGTTTTAGCGGTTTCGCTGGCACAACGGGTTTCTCTGGTTCAGGTGGTGGCCATAATCTAGTATCGCTTTTGCTACCAGAACTATAAACAAATATCAATTTAACATAGCATTTAAGGCATTTATTTGAAAGTATACAGTTGAGGACAAAATTAAGTGGACACCCACTAAACTCAAAAACTTTTTAAAATTGGACCAAAGTGAGCATTTGCAAATGATTGATATTGATGAAATGTTGTGCATGTTTATAACATGTTTTGATTTACAAGAGGCCCATTTAAAATTTTCATTACAGGCACAGATAAATGTGTTAAAAATCGTGACCTCTACTTTTTCTTCGCAATTTTGACCAACAGTGAGTTATAATTTTTTTTTTATGCATTACCTAACTCAAGAAAGTTCAAGTTGTTCGATCCAATTATCAATTTGTTATTATTATGTTTTAAAGGGTGTCCACTTATTTTTGCTCCCGACTGTATATGCTATGAATTTAGATTTACGTTTAGGTTTGTTTCTACACTGAAAAGAAACTAAAGAAACGTTATGTACCTCTGACTACGAGTTGAAGCTCCACTATGATCTTCCGGCGAGTCTTCGGTCTGGTCAAGCATCTCTGATTTACTACTGCCTCCTCGTACACTAAGCTTTGGACTGTGAGGCTGGCTATCACAGGATTCCTTATTTTCCCAAAGCTTTTTCAAACTACTAATACTGCCAGTACTTCTACGCTTGTCATCTTGTTGCTCTTCTGATTCTGAAGACTGCTCGGTAAGGTTACTTCTGTCCTCTGCAGATTTTTCTTTCTCAGTGTTTTCGACTTTTCGTAGTCTAGCCTTGAAATCAATTATTTGTCCATCGAGAGTCTCTTCCTTTTGTGGATTGTTCCGCTTGTCTACCCTTTTCAATTTAAATCCAACGTTTCCACTGGATAGAATAGACTCGGTCACAGGAGACGACACTGATGAATCCTTGTAAATGTTGTAAGTTTGTTGTTGTTGATCTTGTGTCGTCTCGTTGGTTTTTAAAGTTGACACAGCATATTCATTTTGGGCGTGTCTAGCGTGATAATGAAAAATAAAGTAATATTAAATCCAAATTTGAACACAATATTACTACAAATAATACTTATGTGTATAATACCTAATTAATGAAAGCTTAAAGTAATAACCCTCTGTAATTAAATGTACTATAAAACAAAACCTTTTAACTTTAACTACCTCTGACCAGAATCCATATTAAAACTAGCACAGAGTTCCGAAAGTAACTGCGACGCTGGATCCAAGGGTGCAGACGGGGCACTGCTCGTGATGCCAGGTTTCTTTGCATTAGTTCCATGTTTCGTCTCTGCACCCTGTTTAATTTCGTTAATCAATTTCAGTTCTAACATCTCTTTCATGCCGGGTTTACGCTCGAAACTGTCGGGGGGTGTATTCATAGCAACGGGTGGCGGTGGTGGTGGAGGAGGAGGCGGTGCTTCCTCTGGTGGTGCAGCGGGTTCAACCGTTTCTATTCTAGATTTAAACCCCGTCCTTTTATTATCGGAAATTCTAGGTGTGCTGTCTTGAGTTTCTCTGCGTCTCAGATTAACTCCAAACCTCGAACTGGCTTCTTTAACAGAAGGCTCTGCGTTACTAACATCGTTTCTATCTTCTTGTTGTTCGTTGTCTTCCTCCTTCGTTCGCCAATCCGTACTCTTTGCCTTTCGTATAGAGAGAGGGGAACTTCTCACTTGAGAAATTTCTGTGCAAGAAATAGGCGGTGGAAGATCAGCCTGTTCCGGAGTGGAGAAAGCTTCGTCCGGAGGAGGTGGCAGATCAGCGGGTGGAGGAGGAAATTCTAAATCGGCTAATGATGGTTGAACAGACCTCGAGGGACTTGCAGTACGAAAGTTAGAGTTACCCGAGACCCGAAAAGTTCTTAGACCAACACCATCGGACTGGTTGTTCTTTCTCACAGCAACGACCCGACCACGAGGAGAATTCGGAGGCTGGTAAGTATTGACAACACCGCTTGAGGAATTGCTGCGGGTCATTTGAGGCTGACTTCTTAGATTACTTTGACGAGGTGAAAGCGACCTGTGTTGTGAGCTGTCGATAGAAGCGTCATGTTGCTCTACCGAACCAGGTGTCATTGCTGAGGTTATCGAAGTAGATTCTTGATTCGACGGCATGCTGCTTTGACGAATTGACTCAAGAAATGCGCCAATTCTAGCACCTTTCGGTAATGTACCGTAACGATTAATAGCTCGTTTTACGTTCTGTACTTCCAAAGCTCCTACTTGTACCACCTACGAGATAATATTTATGTGTTGATTATTTTAATAAAGCAGCACTTTCAAGTTCCCGACTAAAAACGTACCTTCGGTGGTAACGGTTCCTTTGATGAATAAGGTCTCGATTTGATTTGTTTTTGAGAACAAGCCAGTCCAGGTATAGGTTCCGGAGACGTTGAAGGTTGAGACATGAAGTTCGGTTCCGCCGTACCCTGAGAACCCTCTCCATCCTCCTCGATTTCGCAGCCTCCTGCAGCAATCGTTCCTTGAGCCATCGTTGCGAGATCTCTCGCAATACCTGAGTTCCCATTTAACAACAAACCGTACCAGTACATATTCTCTTTCTGCTTAGAGTCCTTTCGCTGAGAGCGAACATGCTCCGTAAGCTCGATTAATGAAATATAAATAGTGTCTCATGACAACTAAAAATAAATCTTTTTTGATAAATATTAGATGTTCTCTATATTAGTACTTTAATAATCTTCGTGATAATATTTGTTGGTTTATCAACGTCAATTAGTAAGAAAATAAACAACAAAAGTACCTGAATAAATTTAGTTTTACGATTTTTATAATTCACTACCCGATTTGAATCCAATACGCATCAGTATAGGGAGAAAGATATACATATGTAGATGCAGAAGAAATCGAGCATCAAGCTGGGTTCAGAGCTTACGGTAGGAAACTGAAGCAGTACGTGCACGTATCAGTACGCTCGATTAAAGTAGAATGAAAATACCTTCGAGTATCTTATCAATACCATTTAGATCCGTGGCGTCGTCAAGTATCATGGTGTTCGATTCAGTATTTTGAATATCCTGCTCTTGATACGCAGAGTCGCGGAACGAACTGCACGACGACAGCAAGCTGTTACCCAAGTATGTTATCGTATCAACGTGTGTGTGATCATTATTTGTTCGTCTTTCAATAAATTGAAATCTCGATTACATAAAAAATATATATATAATAAATAAAAAACATTTAGTACAAATATACATAGTAATGCTTAACGTTAAGACAGTTGATTTTATAGATAAACTTAAAAGAGCTATAACAGAATTATTCGAGATTTCGTTGTACAGAGAAAAGAAAAATAATGTACCTGGTTCTTTTGGGCGGAGCTGGTGCTTGTTTTCCCTTTTTATTCGTAGAACGCCTCATCTGAACCATGCTGCTATTGTTCTTACTCGACAGACCACCCGTAAATGTGCTCAGTTTTGTTACGGAACTAGTAGTTTCTGTAACAAATTATTAGCTGAATTATTCATATTTACTACTAAAATGAAACGTTATTCAAAAAAGACAATGCCGTAAATTATAGTTGTAAAATAATAATATTCTACAAATTTCCTACATGTGTACCTGAAGAAGGTAATGGTTCAGAGACAAGAACAAGCCCATGGATATTTCCGGTACTACCAGTTTGAGATTTCTTGTATGATAATAAAGGTATTTCTCCTCCACCTTGAAGCTGCTTTTCAACTTCTGTAATAATAAAATTATACAAAACATTTAAAAAATATTGTCCATATTTCACTCGAATAATTTATTTAGAATCCGATGGGAGCAAATTTAAAGAGTAATTTTCTAAGAATGTAACATGAAAATTAAAAGAAAAAATGTTGCTGTCCCGGTTTCATTTTTAAGTTATTAATAATTAAAGTCTACCCAAAATGCCACATATTGTCCTGACTCACAAATTCACAGTTGATATATTGCCATATTTCGGAGAAAATTTTAACTGTTATTATTAATTAAAGCAAGGCCGAAACAGCCATTTTTACTATTGATTTTAACAATAAAGAATTACCTTTCCCAACTCACTTTTACCTATTACCGAATACTCTGTATATTATCATATAGTATAGTCATTTTACCTTCGGTAATACTGGATTCTTGGAACATGTTTTCCAGAGAATGATGAATTTCTTTAAACGTTGGCCGGTCAGCAGCTGCCCACTGCCAGCATTGACGCATTAGTTCATAAACTTTTGGTGGGCATCCAGGAGGACATTCCATTCTGTACCCTTTCTCTAACATATGATATACATCCGTTAAATCAACACCAGGGTACGGAGACATACCATATGTTGCTATTTCCCATAACAAGATTCCAAATGCCCATACGTCAGACTGTAACAATATGATTGTTGACTGTTAAAATTAGTTTAATCAAAGTAAAATAAAGGTATCATAACTTCAGAGATTTTAACAGTGAGTGCCGAACTAAGATCATTAGACGCTCTAAGCACTTTGAAGATTTTATATAACGGGTACACGATCACTTCAAAGTAATGTAGGCTGGACGTGTATGATTTCTTAGAAAATTTCGTTAATTTGATTAAAAAGTGTTTTTAATAAATTAGAGTTTTGTTTGCTCGCTACTGATTTTCATTTTCCCACTCTCACACAAATGCGCATAAATACTTCTCAATATTATTGCTATGTAAAAGATGTAAATTTAAAAAACATCTATGATGACCCACTTCTTCAGATGCCCTAAGCATATTTTGCTTACTAATTAATCCAGCAGTGATTCCAGTACATAAAAATGACAAAAATATTACATCACCTTTGTAGAGAATTTATTATATGCTAATCCTTCTGGAGCAGTCCACTTTATAGGGAATTTTGCTCCAGCGTGAGCAGTGTAGGTATCATCTCTCATCAACCGGGCCAAACCAAAGTCAGCAACCTTCACTAGATGATTTTCACCCACTAAGCAGTTTCGAGCAGCTAGATCTCTGTTTCAAAAGTTGCGATATTAAATGATTTCATTTTTTATAAAAAGAGAGCAATACAATTTTTAAAATATTTCTCCCAATTAACTGAATATTTCATTTTTATAACAAAATTTCTATTAATATCACTGTAATTTATCGTTAATCTTTTTGCATGATTTTCGTGAAGCTAAAAATTGTTTTCTAAGAATGCCTATTTACAAGAAGAATATTGTGCAGTGGTTATTTTTAAACATAATAATTTTGTCTGTAATACTTTACTGAACATAAATATCAATTGACGATAAATAGGCGCATTTGACAAGATAGAAAAATAATCAATGACTTTTACTTATTGCAGTTTTTTTAAAATGCTTCTTTTGATAAAAAATTTGTTAAGACACCTCTGGTAATATTTTAATTACTGCAAATTCTGAAATAAGTACCAAGAAATATTTCCACAGTAATCAATGTAAGGACTAGCAATAAAGGCGCGTTTCATTATAATTTCAAAAATCGTACCTATGAATGAAATTTCTGCTTTCTAGGTAACTCATTCCACTAGCAATTTGTGTTGCCATATGCATCAGAACTACTGCGTTAATTTGATGCTTGCTCTCGTTCCGTAAATAGTCTAAGAGGTTCCCCTTACTCATAAATTCAGTAATGATGTAAAAAGGCGGCTCCCGAGTACATACACCTATTAACTGAACTAGATTTCTGTGCTTCATCTCCTTCATGATTGCAGCCTCCTCTAAGAAATCTTTTAAAGCCATTGTATCCTCCTACAATGTACATAGAAATTTTTTCCAGAACTGAAAGATAGTAAACTTTATATAAAGTAATAAGAATAAGCAAAACTGACCTTTAAAGTCTTTACGGCAACAGTCATGTTGTACCTCTTCCACACAGCTTCATAGACATCCCCATATTGTCCTCCTCCTAATTTATGTCTCATGACTATATCTGTTCTATTGATTTCCCATTCATCTGGTTCTGTAATTTAATATAGCATTAATAGGAGATATAATCTCAAAATTTCTGTATGAGATTTATAAATTTTTTACAATTTTCAACATACCTGGACTAAGTGGGAAAACAGTGGGTTTATTGTGCTTTGGTGCAGGATAAAGTAGTTGTGTGATTAAACCATCAGCGAGCATTGAATGATGATGTACAAGTTCTGCTAGAGTATTAAATTTGCTTTCAGTAGTGACAAACATCTAAAAACAATGATACCTCTTCACATCATGTTTACATGTAATTTAAATAAATTCATATAGTGGAAAGTACTATACCTTTCCTTCACTGTCTTCATTAATCCTATAATGATAAACTCTACCCTCATATCGCAGTGAAATACTGCGCTGACCTGGACTGCTTTCCGATTCACGAACCAAAAAGCTACCATTTATCCCAGAACTTAACAAATATTCAGCAGCATTCCTGGATATTCTTCCATGATACCAAGAATGCTTTTCCAGAGAATTTACTGGAGTGACATAGTTTGATGGAACCCAACCCACTTGACCAGTACTTGAATGAGCTTCACACCATTCACCACTCTTATTATAACTCAGAATACGTACTTGTTCTCCTAAATTTAAATATGCATGATTTATACCATTTTAATATAGATTTTAATTAATGTATGATTTATACATTGTTTTATATAAAAGATGTTTCTTTTCATATTGAAAAAGACTTGAATAAATAAGAATCTATTATTTTATCGTTTATACATGATTTTCTTACGAGCAATTACCTTTCTTAAGACTAAGTTGGTTTTCCCCACCTGCTTGAAAATCATAGAGAGCAACAAATAATTGGGGATCATCCTCCTCTTGAGCTAATAGGTTTTCTTTGCTAGTCCATCTACAAGTCAAACATTTTAAAGCTTATTTACAGTTTTTTTTGTACTTTTTAAAGAATAGAAAATAAGATAATATTAATTATCCAGAAATAAATAAACTTCCCTACACATACAGAATTATGTCGTATTTGTTGACCGTATATTTACAATTATATTATATTATATACATATCAAATATAATTAATGCAATGTCTTCACCTTTATACCACTGAAGAAAATATTCAATAATATATGAATATGAATTTTAAGTAATGATATAGAATGTAGTCAATACATTTATAAAACACTATGGGACAGTAATAAAATCAGATATTGAAATAATAATGATAATAAAAAATTAACCTGTTTGCAGCTTCCAAAAGCCCTGTTGAAGGAACACCAGTGTGTTGTTGAATATTTACTTGCTGTGAAATTGGCTGAATGCCGGAACCGCTTGGAGGATCACCATCTGGTAATGCCGGAATGTGAGGTAGCGGTCTGCTTTGCAAAAGAGCTTCTGCACAACAATACATACAAATTATTTAAACAAATGTAATGCCTTAACATACAAAATGACACTTCATTAGTACTATAATCAAAATACTAATATGGAAAGAATACTTGTCTACATATTTTGTGACAAAAATTTTATTTCTATTTACAAACAACCAATTATATTTAAAATAGCGGTACCAACTAAGAACAAAAAATAAATTAGTATAAGGAGTGAATGAACTACAAGAGTGAGAAACTAATTTCCAATTTAATTGGTGTTCTTTCCTCAAACAATTAAAAGTTAACAACCAATCATTAATTTAATAAGGATATCATATACATACACACGTAGGCGTATGTGTGAATTAATTATATAACCAAGCAATTATTTTTGGCTTGGCAATTTTTTTGTGCGATTTACCATGACCTTTAAATAATTGATAATCTTTTATATTCAATATCTGTTTTAAAGTAAGCAAAATATACGAGTGTAAGGGAGAGAAAGAGAGAGAGAAAGATACAGAACGCGACTAGGCAAGAAACAGAGCGAGGAGGAAAGAAAGTATGAGAGAAAGAGAACGAAAAAATGGGCGGAAGCGAGAAAGAAACAGAAGATAAAAAGCGAAAGAATAGGACGAAAATACGGAAAGGAAGTTACCGCTGTGCTCGGTAAATATATTGGAGCCAACTAGCCGCGATTCCTTAAGGTTTCGCGGTTGTTTGCGCGTCTGTCGCGCAGTAGAGCCGGCAGGAACGATTCTCTCCTTAGTCTGTTGAGCACCCATAGTTCCCGAATTGGCATGCCCTTACATTAATCCCGGCCGCAAAACTGCCGGGGCTGTTCACTCGGCACATTCACTTTCGGCCTGACAGTTTAACTCTCGATCGCATCTCTCGCCGGCCTCTGCCGACGACGAGAACACCCGAGATTCACGAATCTCACCACAATCCGACACCTCTATTCACATTTTTGACCAGAACTCGAGATCGACATTCTCGCCATGTTTGACAGCTTCGACGTCGACGATAGCTCGATTCGCACCATACACTTGTTTACTACTTTTACTTACCACCAGAGCTCATATCTATATGCTCATTGGACAATCAATTTGTTGCAAAAAGATTTCATTGGCGGACAATATTGTTTACCGCTTAATATCATCTCGACCAAAAATTTTCCTTGATTTCATTTTAGTTTGTTGTAATAGACATAAATACCATGTTTCTTTTATAAATATGAAAAGTATCAAAATACAATTCATGTATGGTTTTATCATGTAAATATATATATAGTACTAAGATTATATTTTTTTTAGTTTATTAATGCGCATACTTCGTCAGATATTTTTGTAATTCATTCCCAGTCTATTACTTCCACAATAGTGAATAAAATGTTATTAAAAAAAGGATCTATACATGCACGAAATTTAGTAGTAACAGAGAGGAATTCCTCTCTGGTAATAATTGCTTATAATGTGGCTATCGCAATGAGCGATTTTCTAGTGTAATTTTAATGTTGGAAACCGTTCACTGTAGCAGAGAGTCTGACTGTAGCTGCGCTCTGATTGATCCGTATTTTTGGTTAATCCTTTGAGAACATTTTCCTAAAGGAAAAAGTTACTTCAATTGACCTCAGGAATCACCCCTTTCAAGAAAGTACAATATTTTTGGGACAGCCTGTATAAATACTTATAGACTATACTATATTAGTCGGTTGAAATGCGTAGTACTCGAATGACCTATGTAAGATCAGAAACGAAAGCTCAATGACAAATAACAGAAAGAGACAAAATTAAAATTTTGAGAATTAAACTTCTTCTTTTATCCAACAGCTCAGAAAAAGAGACGTAACTGTCAACACAAAGAAGTGGGTGGCAATGCTGTCTGTATGTAGGCTGTCGAGGTCACTTCGAGGTCATAGAATTTAGGGACATGAACATCAAAGATTATAAAGGAAGTTTCGCCTCTGATATATTTTATGGTTAAGACATAAACGTAGATATGTTGATTGATACAAAAAATTTTTACAAAAAAACCATGTTTCAAGATTATCATAATTTTGTTACATCGTTTTTACTGACGTATACATATATATCTTGTGCAAACTAAAAATTTCAGATGAATTTGCAACATGTGCCAATCTTTGTGAAATATATCAATGACTGAAGCGACAGCAGCGCGATATCGGAAACCCGGACTGATTACGAATAATACGAAATATCCCGAGGATTGCCGAAACGATTTAGTGACGTCATGCTGAAGCAGAAGAGATAAGACAGTCAAAAAAGTGCAGTTCTGTTTTCTAATATAATTGCAGTTCGTATAAATATCTTTGATAGCTGCGTAATTTTTCAAAATGTCGTACGCGTATCTTTTTAAATACATCATCATTGGAGATACAGGTAAATGCGTGATACTCTTTTGGAAGTAAACGTTGTGAAAGTGGTACCTATATACATTCTCTACTACGTCGACCGTGACAGGACCCATTGTTTTCGTTTCTCTTCATGATAGAGTTATTCATTAGCAGATTATAAAATAATTGTAGATCTTCCAATGGGCAAACTTCATGATGACATTTGTCAATAAAAATCATGTATTTTTTAATGAATTGTTCAATCATAGATGATTTCTTTCTTATAATAACTTTGGCAATTAGAACAAATTTTTCGCTGGTTTATTCATATACTTTTATTTATGTATGATTTTGCATGAAATCGCATTATGGAATGAATATTACATTATTAAAAATATGAATTATTCAAAATTCTAATCACAGACTTTTTGTAAGTACTGGTACCAGGATATTATTATTATGTTGTTTACTATCATTCAGAACATCAATGCTGTTCATCCTTGAACTTTTTCTTAACTTCAAGTATTGTTTGACCAGACTAGCGTAAGCAGACATTTGATGTATTTCAATGTCAAACTTTATATTATTAGATATTTGTTTTTGAAAAACTTCTACTTTCTTTTTATATATGTATATAAAAAAATATATATATGTATATGTTTAATTTTATGAAAAATATTGTTAACAAAATTAATAGTCATTCTATAATATTAATTTTATTTGTGATTAAACAATATTATAAAAACATTACCTAATTTCTTAATTAGGGGTTGGCAAATCCTGTCTTCTCCTTCAATTTACGGACAAGAGATTTCAGCCAGTACACGACTTAACAATAGGTGTTGAGTTTGGTGCTCGAATGATTATGATCGATGGAAAGCAGATCAAGCTCCAAATTTGGGATACTGTAATTATTAATTCATCATATAATATGCTAGATAACTTATGAAATAATAGTGTTGTTATTATATATTTGGTAAAAGAAAATATTAAAATCATCAATTCGATGCAGTAATATGGTCCTACATAAAATTTTAATTCTTTTTTTTTTATTTAACTGCTTGATGTAAAAATCAAAGTGATCTGGTAAAAGGAACTAATCGTTAATAAGGATATTCAACTTACAGGCAGGTCAAGAAGCATTTCGTTCTATTACACGATCATACTACCGTGGAGCAGCAGGAGCTTTGTTAGTATATGATATTACACGAAGGGAAACATTTAATCACCTGACAACCTGGTTAGAAGATGCACGTCAACATTCGAATTCTAATATGGTGATCATGTTAATTGGTAATAAAAGTGATCTGGACACTAAACGAGAAGTCAGGAGAGAAGAAGGCGAAGCTTTTGCAAAGGAACATGGACTTGTATTTATGGAAACCAGTGCAAAGACAGCTGCTAATGTAGAAGAAGCATTTATCAATACAGCAACAGTTATTTATGAAAAAATTCAAGAAGGAGTCTTTGACATAAACAATGAGGTAACATGAAAGTCATATTGTGCAATAATATTGACATATTTTTGTACAATTATTGCCAATGTATCTTAAATTTGTGTAGGCCAAT
This sequence comes from Sphecodes monilicornis, assembly GCA_913789915.3. Lineage (NCBI taxonomy): Eukaryota > Metazoa > Arthropoda > Insecta > Hymenoptera > Halictidae > Sphecodes > Sphecodes monilicornis. The sequence goes on from OU565287.1 coordinate 24,142,471, forward strand.
GGCATCAAAATCGGACCACAACATTCCCCAATAAGTCCTGGTGGTCTAGCAGGTACTGGTGGGCAAGGAAACACGCAAGGTGGTGGGTGTTGCTAGGGGCTGGGGGTTGCCTGTCCACCGCTGAATCCTTCTCAAATTTAAATGAATCTTTTTACTCCTGATCCTCATTTGATTCTCAACAAGTTGATTTACATATAATTTTTTTTTGCGCGTGTCGCATCATAACGTAACAAGTGAATATTGGTGTACTTATTATTTAAAAGAATGTACACTCATACTAAATAGGTGTATTATAAGGTAAAGTGTTACATATTGCTTCAATCGTAAAACTTAATAAATTTTTAAATTTCGAAGGCTCGATGACGTTAACTTATTATTTTTAAATATTATACGTTAAATGATTTGTATATTTGATTCTGGACAAAAGTAATTGATTGTCATACATTAACGTAGTGATATTATTTGCTTTTATTGCATTAGTGAAATAGAACTTTTTAATATATACAAATAATCAGTAATCTTACATGTGCTAGTAGAAAAATAAATCTTATTTTTTTAAGTTAGTACTACATTTCATTTTTATTTATTTGTAGCCGAAATACTTTAAGTCCACTTAGAATATATGAAAAATGAGACACACAATTGATTAAACATTGGGTATTGATAAAGCGGGAGAGGATGGGTACTTCTATTTAATGTTTTGTATCTGTTCACATTGTATATTGTATGTATTGTGCACTGATCTTTGGAATATAATTTACTTTAATAATGGATCATAATTGATAATATATGGATCAAAGCGATTTGTCAAAAATATTATTTACACTTGACTACCTAAGGCGACACCATGTATGTGTATGTATCAATGTATGAAATGACGAATATATAAAACATATAAATCAATTTTCTTACAAGGCCTATCTAACCAGAAAATCTTAATATTTATTCATGATTGGTATTGTTATTTTTGATAGAATATTATTCAGAAACGCATATTTTCTCTTATAACATGTAAAACTTTTATAAATTACTCAATTAACTTGATTTAGTCAATAAATGATGATATTATAATTGCAACCATAAATAGTAATACCAATCAAATAAATAGAGTACTTTGTCCATTTAAATCCAAAGATAATTATATTATACACTTATACTTTTATTTTACTAGTAAGCTTAGCACTATAAAATTTGTGAAATATGAAATTGATTTGATTACACAGAGATATATAATGTATATGTACTATGCGTATTTTGTCTTTATTACAGTGATAGTTGACTGACAAGTAGTTCTATGTAAACATAATTTACATTTCATATATAATGAAAAGAAAAACCTAGTTAATTTTTTCGCCGAATGTTAAAGTTTAATAATATATTGAAAATCTAGGCCAAATGTATGTAGATTAATATCAACGGATATGAAAATCCAAACACATTTTCATACCCAACTAACACAACATTTATAGCGCTTGTATAGTGTCATAAACATTTAAAATGTATACACTGGCTTGAAATGCGATCGACAATTATTTATTATGAACAATTATCAAATGTTATGTATAACTCATTTTTTAAATTAAAATATATATGTGTATATCAGTATAATTGGATTTGAAATTATTTTTTCAATTAAAGAATCGGTACATAGACATGGTAGTATGTATATATTTATATATACGTTTTATCGCGTTTAAGTCTGAGAAAAGTACATTTTTCTTAATACATTCGGCTTAATTACAAATGGTCTGGCAGATCTGTTTTACTCTCCATTAACATATTAAAATATGATAATTAAGCCAGCTCCATTTCTTATTTCATTGTTAAATGTATGCAACTGAAGCTATATATGTCCACTACAGAATTATTAAAAGAAACCAGACATTTAAATCAAAATAATACTTTAATTGGCAAATACGAAATACATATATAATGCTACATTCCTCAAATGTTGAAAAGAAAATATTTTAAATACACGCAATAAATTTGAGTATATGCATATACAATTTAATTCCGAGTAAATATATATCATTTAATGTTTGTCAACGTAAGAACAATTCAGAAAGTTAAAAACTTTTAAGATATGCGAGGGATTCCGAAGTTATTCACGATCAATTTAATGTAAGTGCATTGTTCTATCTGAATGAAACCTAAATCGGCGAAGAAAAATGAGAAGAGTCGCGCCGGAAGACGATAAATATAATGCGTAAAATGACGGGATGATAATGGCATTACAAAGGGAAAAAAGCAGAGGAGATAACAAAAGACATGAGACAGAACGAATTGTAGATCAAGTGTTAGCGGAGAATATAAAGATACAACTCCTGGCAGAAAGTATTTGACCACATTTAAAAATCATATAATAGTTACGTCCTTAAAAATGTTTGATAAACAGTTAATCAGAGAACTTTTATAAATATTAGCTCTCAAAGAATATAGAATGGACTTTCCGCAATATTCATGTATAGTTTTCAGTTCGATACTGGAAGAGGTTAATTAGTTATAAATAATTTTTGTAGCTCTTGTTCTAATGAAACTGTGCGTATTAGTGAGAATTAAATATCTTGTATACTCCAAATGTTCATGCATAAAAGTTACTCTGTATCTCGAGTACTATTAGTCATTTTTAGGTGGTAAGGTAACCAATTATATAATTGTTGTAATCGTTAAACAAGCAGAGATAATAAATTCATTAATTACATTTTCTCGATATAATTAATAATTAATAATTAATACTTTCTTAATATTAACCAGCTAGACATAATAAAATCAGTGAATTGTGTTCGATAAATTAAAGCACGTAAATATTCATGTGTTAAAAGTTATTCAATATCTCGAGTTCCATTACATATTTTTACTAAAAAATTAGATGGTCAGATAGTCGAGGGAGTGCTTGCGTCGACATAATTGGCAACAGGAATTGTTATAAACATTAAACCGCCAGAGATAGTAAATTTATTAATTACATTTGCTTGATATAATATTGTTTGGTAATATCTATGTATTAAAAATTACTCTGTATCTCGAGTAGCATTATCAATTTTTACTAAAAAATAAGGTGGTAGATAGTCAAGGGGATGCTTGTCGGCATCGTTGACAAAAAAAATTGTTACAAATATTATACAACCAGAAATAATGAATTTATCAATAATTCTTATCACGGCGATCGAGATCTACCAAAATTAGTTGGGGTGGGGAGCGTTGTGCTTCGCTGCGCGCTGCGCATCACTGCTTACCTAAGCCCGCGGAGCGCGCTCAGTCAGTCAGTCGGGCCGGGCGCTCCGGCAGGAGCGGAGGGGCTCCGGGACCAGGAGGGTCTTTGGCTGCCTTGGGGACGACCAGGAGTCCTGCAGAGGTACCCTGGCCTATCCTGCCTTGCTTGGGGGATGACCAGTCGATCTCCAGAGCTACTCAGGCCTACCTTCAGCTGGCTTCGGGTTGTCCAAGGGTCCTCCAGCAGTGGTCTGTCCTGGTCTACCTTGCCTACCCCGAGGCTGACCAGTGGTCATCCAGAGCTACTCTAGCCTACCCCTGCTTACCTTCAGCTGGCATAGGGTTGACCATGGGTCCTCCAGCAGTGGTCTGCCCTGGTCTACCCTTGCGTACCCTGAGGTTGACCAGTGGTCATCCAGAGCTATTCTAGCCTACCCCTGCTTACATTCAGCTGGCTTAGGGTTGTCCATGGGTCCTCCAGCAGTGGTGTACCCTGAGGCTGACCAGAGGTCATCCAGAGCTACCCTAGCCTACCCCTGCTTACCTTCAGCTGGTTTACTCCACCCTGGTTTACTCTAGAGCTACCCTGGCCTACCCCTGCCTATTTTGTGGTTGATCAGTGGTCCTCCAGAGCTACCCTGGCCTACCCTTGCCTACCATCGGCTGGCTTAATCTTGACCAAGGGTCCTCCACCAATGGTCTACCATTGTTTATCATGGTCTACCTTTAGCTAGCTTAAGGTAGTCCAAGGGTTATTTAAAACTTTCTTGGCCTACCTTAAGCTAGCTCGGGGGGGGCCATGGTCTCTTCAATGCTGTCTTCGTTCACCTTGGGTTCTGAGCCGGTCCAGTTTCAGTATCCGGCATGAAGTCAGTACCGTGCTGATCGGTTCAGAGAGGACAATCATTGCAATGGCTTCACATCTTTGAGTGAGTCATTTCGTCTCTACCTTGTCACTATAATCGTCTGTAGAAGTAGTAGTATAGAGTAGTAGTAAAATGTAAAAGTAGTTAGTTGCATGCATGGGCAGGCCTCGCCGCCCCAACGATCAGCCGAGATGGGAACGTCCGCGATTTGCACTAGCGTTGCGACAAAACCACGCGTTGCATTAGTCAATTTTGAACAGAGATTAAAGTTAACATTACGATATAGATTGTTTAGAGTGTAGCGTTGCGAATCACAAATAGTCGTGGTTTAAGATTACGTTTCATTTTGTTGACTGCGCTTTTAATGTTCACATTGTTGTCGTTTTACAGACAATGTAAAGTAATCTTTTTTGGATCTCTGTTCGTTGAATTAGCGTTGCGCACCAAAAGTTCGCGTTTGCTTTAGAGTGCTTCGACTTTTCAGGCTCCCATGCTCGAGTTGCAACGATCAACTGTGAGATGGGCACATCCGCGATTTTAAGTAGCGTTGCGAAACAAATTGTCACACGCGTTGTACTAGTATCAATTTTTAAAATTGATTAAATGTCTAGTAAATGTTTCAAATAAATAGTTGCAACTTAAAGTAGTTCTAAAAAATCCTGTGTAGAATTTTAAACGTCAGAGTTTTAAATTTCATATTAAAATAGCATTTTGAATTTCGATTTGATGAATTAGCGTTGCGCATCAAAAGAATCGCGTTTGCATTAGAAAGTTTCGACATTTCAGGCGCCCATGCTCCAGTTGCAACGATCAACTATAAGATGCGTACATCCACGATTTCGAGTAGCGTTGCGAAACAAATTATCGGGATGGGGCCAAAGATGCCAGACAAACTGGCATCCAAGAGGGCAATCATTACAACGGCTTCGCATCTTCGAGTGAGTCATTTTGTCACTACCTTGTCACTATACTCGTCTGTAGAAATAGAATAGTAGTAGAGTGTAAAAGTAGTTAGTTGCATGCATGGGCAGGCCTCGCCGCCCCAACGATCAGCCGAGATGGGAACATCCGCGATTCGCACTAGCGTTGCGAGAAAACTACGCGTTGCATTTAGTCGATTTTGAACAGAGATCAAAGTTAGTCATCCTTTCAATTATAATCGCAGTTTCTATCAGCTATATAGCTTCTTTAAAGTGTAGCGTTGCGAAACAAATAGTCGCGATTCGATTTGCACAAACCGTAGAGTCATCTTTTTTGGATCTCTGTTCGTTGAATTAGCGTTGCGCACCAAAAGTTCGCGTTTGCTTTCGAGTCTTTCGACTTTACAGGCTCCCATGCTCGAGCTGCAACGATCAGCTGTGAGATGGGCACATCCGCGATTTCAAGGAGCGTTGCGAAACAAATTGTTACACGCGTTGTGCTAGTATCAATACTCAAAGTTAATTAAAGTTCAAGTTAACATATTGAATAAATATTCGTCATTTAAAATAGTTCTAAAGATACCGATTTAGAATTACGTACGTTAAATTTCTAAATTTTTTTATTGAAATAGCTTTTTGAATTTTAATTTGTCGAATTAGCGTTGCGCATGAAAAGAATCGCGTTTGCATTAGAAAGTTTCGACATTTCAGGCGCCCATGCTCCAGTTGCAACGATCAACTATAAGATGCGTACATCCGCGATTTTGAGTAACGTTGCGAAACGAATGAGCACACGCATCGTACAAGTATAAATTTTCAAAGTTGATTAAAGTTCATTATAGTCGTAATTTAAAGTAGTTCTAGAGATAGTGATTCATTTAACTTTTAACAATTCAAAGTGACCAATTTTTTTGTGCATTAAATATTTTTTGATTCAAATTGGTAAACCGCTGAATGTTAATTAAGTTTTGTTTGAAACATTTTTTTCTCAAATTATTAATAGTGCCTGTTAAATCGGTTATAGGTTTTAAATAAACTCAATAATCCATCATTTATGAATTAATAGGTTTTATTATAATACAATTGCAATTATATCAGAGTTAGTGCAGTATTACAAACATAATTATAAATATTTTATTTATACAAGTATGAAAAACAATATTAATTATCTGCAACAAAAACATAACTTTTGTTATTAAAATTACCAATTCACTAAAATGTATCTCTCCTGTCATTAATTTTTTAACTTCATCATCAAAATGCGTTCGTTCGTTAAAAACTTGTCTATTATTTAAAGAGATCGAAGATATTATAACATCAGCTGTGTATAATAGATTGTGAAAGGTATCTGTTACTGTTTCCCGTTTTGAAAATTTTCTCATATAGTATTTTCTAATATGATATTTTCTAATATGATATTTTCGAATATGGTATTTTCTAATATGGTATTTTCTAATATGGTACTTTCTAATATGGTATTTTCTAATATGGTATTTTCTAATATGGTATTTTCTAATACGGTATTTTCTAATATGGTATTTTCTAATATAGTATTTTCTAATATGGTATTTACTAATATGGTGTTTACTAATATGGTATTTTCTAATATGATATTTTCTAATATGATATTTTCTAATATGATATTTTCTAATATGGTATTTTCTAATATGGTATTTTCTAATATGGCATTTTCTAATATGTACTCCGAAAGTCTTTGTTTTTTGATATCATGGCCTCCTCAGAAATACTTGATGGCATGTTATAATGAAACTTCGTTCTCATTCTTTTTCAGTACTGTCCATAATTCGCAAGATATTATAACTTATAACTTGTAGTATCTTGCATGTAGTGGACAATATCGAGGTAATAGCTGTACACTTTCGAATTTGCGTTAATATGTATTTTGTAGTAGAATGTAAGACTTAATACTTTCTTCGTTTTCCTTTGTCCCAGCTTCAGCATTTCTTTTCAATTAATAATCGAAATATAGAGTTTGTATTTCAGACTACATGCACCTTCAATAAACACCTTCAATATTAATTTTTAGGTTTGTAATTGTAATGTGTTTTTGAACTTTCGAAGTTCAACTTTCCCAAATTGATATTGTTGTGTTGAAATTGATATTGTTGTGTTGAAATTGATATTGTTGTGTTGAAATTGATATTGTTGTGTTGAAATTGATATTGTTGTGTTGAAATTGATATTGTTGTGTTGAAATTGATATTGTTGTGTTGAAATTGATATTGTTGTATTGAAATTGATATTGTTGTGTTGAAATTGATATTCCTCCGATCGGAGTTCCCTCAGGGGCTCACTCACGGTACGGGGCCCGTGAGTGGGTACGGGGACTCGCGTCCCCGGGGCCACCCGAATCGCCTATAGACCGTTGCGTACACAAATCATTAGATTTGGGCTCAATGTGGTTTCGATTCTGTTTCGACTGGTTTTCGATTTGGTGTTGACTTTGTTTCAACTGATTTTCGATTCTGTTTCGATTTGGGTTTTTTATCTTACTCTTGTTGGTCAGGCCGCATTCGTGTGCGGGGTTAGCTTTGCTCTCGTGAGCGGGTGTTAGGTTTGCACTCGTTGCGGGATTTAACTTGGCTCTCGCCTTCATCGTCTTGTTTTTATTTGATTCATACATTGTATTGTATCTAACTATGATTAGTCTGCTTCAGTTAGAGTACAGCAGCTGATCATCTTCATCGTGGGACGAAGACTACTCGTCCAACGAAGAGGATTCATCGAACGAAGAAAATTCATCGATCGAAGAGGACTCGTCGACCGAAGACTCCGGATTATTCATAAGTTAGTTTTATTGCGTGCGTTAGTTATTAAGATTGCAAATCGTCGTTGTAATTATGTCGAGTAATTATTGCCGTAACTTGACTTTGCTCGACCCGTTTTCTGACTCCGACACAGCCTTCTGCTGTGTCGGCCTTGCTTGCAGGTTCTGAGCCGGTCCAGTTTCGGTATCCGGCGTGAAGTCATTGAGAGGGATGTGTAAGAGACTTGTTCACTCGTCTTCTTGACGATCCTCTGTGTTAACGTAATCCTGGGCTAGTCATGTTAACGCTTGCGTTCTCATGGCCCCCAGTTGCGCCAAGAAACCGTTTGAGCACATCTCTTAGCCATTTTTCTTGGTGATGGAGTGACGGGTATCGGACTGGTCGGCTCAGGACTTGTAAGCACTGAACGCGTCGCGTCACCCTTGAATCAGAGCCTTCTGCTCTGGTTCGATCTTGTTTGTCTCTGAAAGAATCAGAGCCTTCTGCCTGATTCGCCTTTGATCCCTCGTGGATCGGAGACTTCTTCTCCGATTCACACTTTGCCCCGCAATAATTACTCGACATACGCTAAATGGAAAAGAAGTCTTTTCCATGAAAAAGACTACTTTTCCATTTAACGACCTGCGAAACTTAGTTTCTAAGAATCTTCGTTGTAAGAAAGGGAGACAGAACGAAGGGAGACTTCGTTCTGACTCCTTTTCGGGTCTCTTGTGCAGCAACCTCCTCGTGGTGAGACCTGGGCAATCGATATTATCCACAATTCGCAAGATATTATAACTTATAAATTATAGTATCTTGCGTGTAGTGGATAATATCGAGCTAATAGCTGCACATTTAGAATTTGCGTAAATATGTATTTTACAGTAGAATGTAAGACTTAATATTTTCTTCGTTTTCTGTTGTCCCAGCTCCAGCATTTCGTTTCAATTAATAACCCAAATACAGGGTTTTCGTTTCAGAATACGTGTACGCTCAACGAACACCTTACATATTTATTTTTGGATTTCTAATTAGAATCTGCTCCTGAACTTTCATCGGGGTGTCGCGTCCCCGAGGCAACCCAAGTCGCCTTTAGGTCATTGCGTCCCGTTGATTTAAAATCGACAATCGTATCGAGCTAATACCTGTGAAAATAATATTATGAATGAATCCACTCCAATACTTTCGTTAGGAGCATCGATAATTTTTGTACGAATATAATGCGGCAACATTGCACTTTTAAAGCTGACAACGTTGCGAAATCAAACCTCTTCGGGCACATTTTCATTGTTGAACTTTCATGTAGTCCATTTCCTGACCGTTCAGTTTCGGCAGAGTGCGCTATCTTACAACAGCATATTCTACAGAGTCGGTAATTCAGAACCGTGGACAGAAAAATGCATTGCATACAACCTCTGTAGGTATCTTATGTCTGTGCCTGTGTGCTATATCCCAAGCGATTCACTCACTGTATTCATTACACCCGCGGACGGGAAGCACGTATATTTGTTTCATATTCTGCTAAATACGAATTTTAGTTTGATTATTGGCAATACCATCTATAGTTGTTCGATCCTTCTTATCGCTACATTTAACGTTTATCCATCGTATCTGATATCGTATCGTTGAGTTTGTGCCGTCGCTTATCGGCACATCACCAATATAATACTTTATTGAAAGAGAAGTTCCACGGACAATTCGTCTATCATTTGCCGCACTTTTCGAAATTGAATTTAGTAATATTCGAAATGTAATGCGGCGTGTGTGTATTTATGAAGTTCCCGTTTACGTTAGCCGGATCTATGCTATGTAATCTTCTGAAACAATTTGTGCATTGACGGAGGAATGGGTTTAACGCAATTACATGTTTTCTAACGAACCAGAGGCGGCCTGGATTTAATGTACTGTCTGTGGGAAGAACTTTCGGTATGTATTATCATTTCTAATTTTTAACGATACACTATATCCGCGAAAAAGTATGCAGATACACTCTTTAAATGGACGTAAGGTTATATTCTCGGTGTTTCAGTAGAGTATTAAATAAGTTCGTTCGTATTTTTGGGTGCACAGGTATTTCAAATTGTGAAAATTAAACGTGTTTGATGAAAATGCGGTCCCTGACCTCGTTTTCTTTCGTGTACCGTTCTAATGCTTTTTATAGGTTAGGGAATGTGTTTATTATGGTATGGTATTTATCAGTATCACAAAATTGTTGATATATAGGGCTACTGTGCACAACAATCGTAATAGTTTCGATAGTTAGTTTCTACTGATAACAATGTTGCTCGTGTCATATTAAGTGAACAATGATTACTTATACTGTTTGCATTATCGAGTTGTATATGTATACAAGTTTCGTAGAAAAATCTGACATCAGCTAACAGGAAGCCCTGTTCATTCTACTTTTATACACCTAAATGTATTTTTATCGTGAGTGGCGGAGAATCTTCTATACGGTGGTCGTGAATTATAAAATTCAAATTCATTTTTCTATCCAATATTGTTTTATAAAACGTAAAAATATTTTTTTAATTCGAAATGAGAAATCAAAAAATATATAAAGTAAAGATTTACAATTATTTTAAATGTTATGCTTGTATTTGAGCAGGCCATATTTTATTGTATAATTAGACATTTAAAAATATAAAAAGTACATGAAAATAATTATAATTACCAATATTATTTCTTTTTGCGTGATTTTAATAATTTCGTGGTTCATTTTAGTACATTCCTAAATATTATGCTCTTTTACCACTATTACGCGAACAAAATCAGTGAAAAATAGTTACGGTGACACAGACGTTGAAAATGTCTTACTAGTGAAAGATATGTTCTTGAACAGTATGATTCAGAATGTGCTATCCATATAAAGAACTACATATATTTTTATGCATTCCGATTTTCCTCGTTCCACAATGCCGCTGCAAATTCCGTTCGAATTGTTCTGCTCCAATTTTATTTCGATTACGAAAAGGAGTTTTTCAACCGTTTAAAGAAATTAAAAGAATTTTGTGATTGTTACATTAACAAATTTTGACTAAAGAAAGTATAAATTAGAGTTGCAAGTCTATTCAATGTTGTTTCAAGAATTGTACATTTTTCAATTAACCGTAACAAATTTTTGAATGATTTAATGGTTAAATTAACCATTTGTTTCGCATCCTCGACCATTATTCCAATCTTCTGACAAATTAAAGTCATGATGGAATTATCGTGTCCCCATGGTCAAGGTCGGGATTTAATTTACATGAGTTCGGTCGCGTCTATCTGTAGGATGTTACTTTTTAGCAGACAGATCAGGACAAAACGGATTTACAGTCATGTCGGAAATTAAGTAAAAGAATTTAACACGTTGAGTGTTAAATATCAATCGCAGAGTTACTTACAAAATTGAAGTAATTTAAGATATTTATTAATTTACTATATAATAAATTAGAATTAATTAAGAGCTAAAAGTTATTCTGATTCGTTGACATTTAAATGGGTTCCCGCCTGCGTTACATACAGTTGGAATTGTTTTTTTTATGTATTTGATATAACGATAAGTTAAAGTGCATTGGCCAGAAGCCGATAATTATTATGTACATTTTTCTTTTTAATTTATCTATTAACGGTTCTGGAAATTTTGATTTCTTTTATTTAACTCGCCATATTATTTCATTTATTAATTTTATATAGTCATTGTCACTCGCGGAAACAAGACGAATTTAACGATACACACTTTTGTTGGAATTAGTCCATCTGTTTATGCTTTAAGAATGAATAAACAATAAGACATACGTACAAATCTATAAGCTAAACATATTACCCTTTTTTTTTACTTTTACTTGCGCAGTCGGTTAAAAATAGTTAGTCTGGATGAATGTCCTTATGTTTATTTTCGTATGCTCTACAAGGCGTTAAATTTGTTATTTGTTTACACTAACGGTATGCAGAATCGAGGGTCATGTTTCTCTACCACGGTCATTATGTGTGTTTCCATTGAACCTGCGATGTTATACGGGTCTTTGATTTGTGGCACAACGAACTGCATGCGTTTCTATCCATTTAAATTATTCTAAATGCACGAATGCAACCGTTGCGATAGTTTCTGAATGAACGTAAACGGCACTCTTTCTGGTGCATCGTTAACTGCGCCGGTACGGTGACACCGCTCGGAGGGTTAATGAACATAAAAGACCCATCATTTGGACTTCCGAGATCGAACACTTGGATTAAGTATTAGGTTCGTGCATATGAAATTGTCGTGTCACACAGAGGAGATTATATGAAAACATTTTTTGTTCTTTATCCAATGTATATTGAATAAAATCGCTTTTCCACTAACTTCTGCACATCCGTTTCAAAGATGAATTAGGTTGTTAGGTAGACTCTATTAGATTGTTTCATATCAAATGTCCGATTTTTAACAATAACATTAAACAAACGCAACTTTTATCGATGTAGATTTATTGATAAAAGTAAGTGCCATTGTAATCAACGTATTCTGCCAATCTATTTCATTATAGTAGAAATTGAATTTTTTTTGTTCATTCACGTTCTTCATTTTCAAGATTCCTATCTCCATTTTTTAGTTTGTTTTATTATCAACGAACAGTACATTGATTAGCGACACATTTTGACCAACATTCACATAATGCTATCGTCAGTATGTTGTTTTTCCACGTATATAAAAAGAACGCATCGCATTGATTGTCATTGAAATATTGTTCCTTTGATATTGCAAACATATTAATAGAACACCATATTATTTGTTGTTTTTTATTGGAACAGCTATGTTGTAGTTCTTTGCTGATAGAAATGTACATTGTAGACTTTTAACTTGTTTCTTGGCGATCATTAAATCAATGTTTTTTATTCCTTACAAGCAACCCTGTGATTATAATTAAAACTAACTTATTAGAAAAATATTTTTTTAAGTTATGTACAATTGAAATTTATATGGCGCGATTGTCACAATTTTCAGTAGCTTATATCGAGCCTGGGCACGGATGGGGCTCCTCAAATGCTTGCTTCCCCCACCAACCTCTTTTTCATACAGCGCGCACTTGCCCCACCGTAAGGCGGTTTCTGGAAGGGAAAAGTTAGCGCTACGGTGGGGACTGTTTTACCTCAATTGAGACAAAACTGCCCAACTCTGGTCTTATATGGTCGAAAGAAGAGTAAAAATTTTATAGAATACAGGGTGTCCCACATAAATGGGAACATCTAAATATCTGTCGTATTTACAGTCTTATCAGAAAAGTTCAGAGGACAAAATGTGACACTATTGCAGGGGGCAAAGATAATGGTAAAGAAAAAAATTTTTTATGTCGTCTTTTTTAATGAAATTTCAAGGTCACCGATGTATTTTTAAATGGAATAGTATATTTTTTTACGATACCATGATAGACAATAAAAAACTAAATTTAGCGGATACCACCTTTTTGACCTTGAAATGACCTTGAGCAAGAATAATCATGTTGGAGCGGATAAAATGTGGAAGTTTCAAACTTACGTGTTTCAGCAAAGATGACGCGTCGTTTACGGCGGGTTGACCTTTACATATCATAATAAATGTACGAAATGTTGACCATCCTCATTTATGCAATATTGCAATCTTGCATTAAATGATCTGTAGGCATTGTCGATTTCCTGAGACGTAATTGAAGCACATGCTGCAGTAATTATTACGATTTTTAGAACTTACACTACCGGTATTTTTAAACTGTTTTACCACAACGGAAAATGCGTGTAACGAAGGACAAATACGATTCACAAATTTTTCACGATACAAATGTACTGCTTGCCTCAATGATTGGTGGCTTTCGCCATAAATGAAAACCATATCGATTCGTTCCTGTATAGTATAACGCATTGCTATCACTTTCACGTTTCGAATTCGAATAATGCAGAAGGAACAACGTACTTATTCTAACCGATTAACCTTCTGTTAACGATCTCAATGATACATACTCTAACATAAACGTACGCTGTTTACTATGAAAAATATTTCAAACATTTATTGTGGTTTGTAAAGGTCAACCCCCCGTAAACAACGCGTAATCTTTGCTGAAACACGTAAATTTTAAACTTCCACATTTTTTCCGCTCCAACATGATTATTCTTGCTCAAGGTCATTTCAAGGTCAAAAAGGTGGTATCCGCTAAATTCAGTTTTTTATTGTCTATCATGCTATCGTAAAAAAATATACTATTCCATTAAAAAAAACATCGGTGACCTTGAAATTTCATTTTAAAACACGACATAAAAAATTTTTTTCTTTACCATTATATTTGCCCCCTGCAATAGTGTCATTTTGTCCTCTGATGTTTTCTGATAGGACTGTAAATACGACAGATATTTAGGTGTTTCCATTTATATGGGACACCCTGTATAAAAAGAACGCATCGCATTGATTGTCATTGAAATATTGTTCCTTTGATATTGCAAACATATTAATAGAACACCATATTATTTGTTGTTTTTTATTGGAACAGCTATGTCGTAGTTCTTTGCTGATAGAAATGTACATTGTAGACTTTTAACTTGTTTCTTGGCGATCAATAAATCAATGTTTTTTATTCCTTACAAGCAACCCTGTGATTATAATTAAAACTAACTTATTAGAAAAATATTTTTTTTAGTTATGTACAATTGAAATTTATATGGCGCGATTGTCACAATTTTCAGTAGCTTATATCGAGTCTGGGCACGGATGGGGCACCTCAAATGCTTGCTTCCCCCACCAAGCTCTTTTTCATACAGCGCGTACTTGCCCCACCGTACGGCGGTGGCTGGAAGGGAACAGTTAGCGCTATGGTGGGGACGGTTTGGCCTCAGTTGAGGCAAAATTGCCCAACTCTGATCTTACATGGTCGGAAGAAGAGTAAAAATTTTATAAAATATATGTAAAATATTTAAAAGATTATGGGAATCGAGTCAGTAATTTCTGACTATGTTTATTCTATAAAGAAGACTTCTCTCCTTTTTGTCTCTGAGAATGTTTTGCTGCATTTGTTTGCACTAGACTATGACCTTCACGTCGTTAATGTGTTCTATAAAAAAAGATAAAGTGCTATAAATTTCTATTCAGAGTAATTGAGTAGAAAAAATTAGAGAAACGTTAATTTTTTCATTGGGAGAATATAAAAACATTATGAATTTTATACCAATTATAATTGTATACCTTTTAAACAACAGCTGCAAGTGTATGTTGAATATGCAAGTTCACATAATACTTGAGTGATAAGAATTTGTTGAACGAAATATGTACCTTTGCTTTGCGTCGATGGTTCTTAATGCATAGTTACGTATATTTTTCCAGACGACGCGGAACAACGTTACGATGTCGATTACGCACATTTAAGGCATCTCGAACCGAATGATGAATTGGTGGACGATGAATTTTCATATGGACTGACCGTCAGTATTCAGATTCTTTTGGGCTTTGATTTCTATCACTACTGCTACACGGTTTTATCATGACGAGTATTGTCCCACTCACCGATAAACAACTCCATCAGCTGGTAAGAGAACCGTATGGAAAATTGGGAAAAATATTATCCAGAACGTTCAATTAATTATTCCTTATGAAATCGTAGTAATTATTGATTTGACATATAATTCATTAAAATTGTTCTTCATTTTCAGAGTGTCAGTATCGCGAAGGCCGTGAGCGCTACGGAAACACCGGTGAAGGAGAAACATGTGCGGAGTATCCTTTCTCAATAACAAATTTTTACTTTCCAAGGAATGTCTATAATATTTATAATATCATTATTATTTTTAGTCGTTGGCATTTGTTAGAATTTTCAAATGTTATGATACTTACATCAATGTTGTCTAGTCAATGGGGAGGGAAATCTATTTATATGATTTAACCCTTTGCACTCGAGTGATGACTCTGAGTCACCATTAAAAATTGCTATACACTACTCAACATATTTTTCATATTGTTAAATTTGATTGCATTTAATAAATTATTAAATAGTTAAATATTTTCTGTGTCAATTGCATCAGTGTCATATGCATAAAATGAAAAGAATCAGATAAAATGGAAATATTCTAGATCCGAAAAAATGTTTGGTTTTGGATCTAAAATAGTACCGAGTGCAAAGGGGTTAATAATGATTGATTATTTGTTGTATGTTACAAATCATTTGTTATTGTTAGTTAAATGTAACTTATTGTACTTTATATACCTTATATAAACATAGGCGCTATTATTGGTACATATCAAGAAAAGAGTGGAATGATCTTTTGGATGTACATGTTAAGACAACCCTTGCAAGAGAATCAAATAGTTGCGTGGAAGTTTTGTCATGTTTTACACAAAATATTGCGCGAGGGTCATCCAAAAGTAATCCCAGACTCACAACGGTACCGCGGAAAACTAGAGGATATTGGGAAGCTATGGCAACACCTTCGAGAAGGTTACGGCCAGTTGATTCAATTGTATATAAGACTGTTGATAACCAAATTGGATTTTCACAAGCGAAATCCACGGGTACCTGGAAATCTTCAAGTAACACCCGAAGAATTAGAAGCTATTGGGGAAAATGATATTAATGTCTAGTAAGCTTGCGATTTTATATTTGCTGTACATTACGTTCAGAATTTAAGAATATATATCATTTATCTAAGTAAAAATGTCTTTATAGATATGTAAATTTATTTGACAAAGTGTTATTTCTTTTTAACTTTCTTTGTGTTTTTTTAGTTTCCAGATGTCGGTTGAAATGTTTGATTATATGGACGACATTTTAAACCTACAACGTGCAGGTATATAATAAATTCTGTTATCTCACTTGAGCTTAAAAATTCAATTCAGATATAAACAACTGCTAAACGTTTTATATTTCTCGACCTTGTTCGTAATAATTTTTCAGTGGTTCTACTACTGTAGCATGATGTATGTTATTTGTAGAAAAGGTTTTACATACATTTATCAATTCGAAAACATTATTTCAGTTACCACTTCGTTGATGAACACACCATCGAATTCCATGACTGTCAGTGGACAATGTCGACTGGCTCCGCTCATACCATGCGTCCTTGACGCGTCACAGTTATACGATTATTGCGTGAAAATTTTATTTAAGCTCCATAATACTTTGCCAGCTGATACCCTGGCTGGTCATCGTGATCGATTTTCGAAACAGTTTCAAGAACTGAAGAAATTTTACAATACAGTTAAACAAAGACAGTATTTCAAAGCTCTCATAACTATACCCTCGCTACCAGAGGTAAGCAAAATAAGATTAAAGTATTTTAATTTAAAATTAAAGCGAGGAAAAAGAGAAAGGAATTTAAATTTCGTACAATTTCAGAATCCACCGAACTTTTTGATACAAGCAGAACTACGATCATATGTCACACCAAGAGTTGAATTGCCAGAAGAGCCTTTGGATAATGAAGCCGTTGTAGATAGCCTCATCGACACTTCTGACACGAGTTCATTACCTGGTGACCAACTGGATTCAACACGGAATGGTTCAATTTCCCCCGATACATTAGCAGAAAGGTAAACCAAAACTTATTTTGAATTTTTACATTATTTTCACTCGGTTTGAGAATGGAAAATTATTCAGTATTCGTTTATATATTTTAGGGAAAGTCTCATCGATCATTTGCATCAAGAAAATAGTCGCCAAAGACAAGAATTGCATCGTGTACTAACAGAGCATCAACAAATTGTGGAAGTGCTTCAGGCTCGAGTGACGCAGCTTGAATCTGGTTTGCTTGCCAAGGTAGAAAGTTAATGCAATATTTTAAAAAAGATGAAAATAAACATACTTTTTTTTCTATACAATTTCAGTGCGATGAGATTCAACAAGAGAAACAGATCAATCAGGATTCTTTGAAGCAAAAAGCAGATATGATGGTGAAAGTCCATCAAAGCGAAGGTTGTTAAATTTTATTTATATCATTTTATGTACAATATATTATGAATTTTTTCAATGTAGTCGTGTAACTTTCAAAACTTTGTACTTATATCAAAATATTCATATGACAAGCTATTTATTACTTATTGATTAATAATTCCTTTTTTTCCAGGAAAATATAAAACTTTGGAAGAAAAGTTCCAAAAATTGAAAGACGTGTATGCGAAATTGAGAGAAGAACATATCAGCTTAATTAGAAAGGTAAAGATTGTAGCTCATATAGAAAATGAATAATTTTGACAAGGAAACTTTAGTAATTAATTATCTTGTGTTAAACAGAAAGCGGACGTGGATAAGCAACTTGGATTATTGAAAATGTCACAAGTACAATCAGAACGACGAACTACTGATGCAGAACGTCGACTTGAAGAGTTGATGCAGGCTCGAGCTATAAATGAACAAGAAGGTCGAAAAATTGTCGAAGCACAACAGGACTTGGATGATCTGAAACAACAACTGAATTCCGCGAAAGCTGAAAACTCGGTTAATAGCTTTCTCTTGATTAAAAGTTTACGTTTATGTTTTCTTTTTATTTCGTTCCGGTAAAGATGTAATATTTTAGGTGTTGATTGCCAAAAATGATTTTATAACGTCTGAAAAAACGGGTTTAGAGGGCGATCTACACGATTTGTTAGCGCAGAAAGAAGAGTTAGATTTAAAGATTGAAAACTTAGAAGTTGAGGCTGAACGATGCCGTAATGAAATGAATCTACAAGCTGACACTATGTTGTACGAGTTATTGTGTAAGTGCTCTTAACTGTTCCTCGATAATAGTCTAGAAAATGATTTAGGGCTATACATATAAAAGTGCATTTTTGTTTCAGTAAATTGTATTTCTGAAGCAGAAGGTATAATACAGTATTCGTTGAGTGCTATAGACAATCCAGCAATGTCGGATTTAACATGCACACCTCAGTACCTTGAACGATTAGAGGAGTCGATTGTAAAATCGTTAGATGTATTGGATTCCACGTATACCGGTTACGTGTGTGACACAACGAAAGGAAAAATGCTCATTAAAAGTGCAATACACGTTGCCTATACTTTGGGTCTTTTCTTGATCCATGCAAAATCCACATCGAACACGTCCATCGACATCACGTTGGGCGACAGTAAGTTAGATCAACGTTTATAGCTAATGAAAGCTTGGATAATATCATACATCTCATTTCCCATTCTATCCTATTTTAGAATTGACTGATGAATGCAAGCGTTTGGGAGTACAATCTTTAACTATGTTTGGTTATATAAAAGAAAAGTCACCGACGACTGTTAGTCAAATCAATGAAGTAAGACAACAATTTAAGAAAATATGCGAACTCGCTGCTACGCTGTCCAATGGCCAGGGTAACGTTGAAGCTATAGGTAGTTTAGTGGAAATGGAACTTTTGAGCATGGATAAAGCTATAGAAGAAGCTACCAAGAGAATACGGGTACATTGTAATTTATTATACTGATTGATTAAATTACCTTTATATGTATATAAATAACATATTTTATAAAATCTACTCAGGACATGTTGGAAAAATCCCGAGCTGCAGATTCAGGATTAAAGTTAGCGGTGAACGGAAAAATTTTAGACTCTTGTACAGAACTGATGAAATGTATTAGAAAGCTAGTTCAAAAGTCTCGATTATTGCAAGCAGAAATCGTTGAACAAGGAAAGGTACAGATCTATTACTCATCATTATTTTATTTATAAGTGGATGGCATATAAAAATCCGTTTTTAATATTAGGGTACAGCGTCTGCAACAGAATTCTACAAAAGGAACCATCAATGGTCTGAGGGACTCATATCAGCAGCGAAGGCGGTAGCAATGGGTGCTAATCTATTATTGTATGTATAAATCATCTACTGTAGCACACTATTGAACTACAAAATATACCGGTATCTACAGGGATGCTGCAGATAAGGTAGTTGTCGGAAATGGTAAATTTGAACATCTGGTGGTCGCATCACAAGGGATTGCTGCATCGACAGCTCAGTTGGTAGTTGCAAGCAGAGTAAAAGCAAACAGAAATAGCGGTAACTTGGCTGCACTTTCGGAAGCATCGAGGGACGTGACACAGGCAACAGGAAGCGTTGTAGCGACTGCCAAAAATTGTAGTCAACTTGTCGAAGAAAATGGTAATTATTTCACATCTTACAAATAATGATAAATTTGAAAGACGTGCAAAATAGGCAACTAATATTTCTAATATTTTATAGATGATTTAGACTTTACTGGATTAAGTCTACATCAAGCGAAACGGCTAGAAATGGAGGCACAGGTCCGTGTACTGGAATTAGAGCAGGCTTTGGAAACAGAGAGATTACGCTTATCTGCTTTACGTCGTTACCATTATCAACTTGAAGGTGAAAAATAATGAGTACGTATTACGTGGGAAGCAAGCGCTTTAATATATTGCGATTTTAAATAATTCGAGTAAGATAATTATATCGATTACAGATGTTTAATGACTACGCGAGAGTTATATCTAACTTCAAACTATTTCAACGGCATTAAACATTGTGAAACAAAATGTTTACAAATGGACAGTAAACAGTTAAATTTCACTATGAAATAATATATTACGAAGATCTATCTGAGTTGCCTGAATCGAGTTATTGTAATATTTGCATGTTCAATGTTTAATAAATACAATTTTATTCATTTTTAATGATAATTGAACATATCTAAGCAAAAAACGAAAGTAATCATTGTTATTCTTTTATATTATCTTCTATATATTAAACTGTTAAAACTTTTTTACATTTGGTTACTTGTCGTAATGTTGAATATCATTAATATGAAGTTTTCTTAATAAAAGTCACCTCAAATTCAATCGAATGTTCAAAGCTTTTTACACTATTCGACTAAGGTAAACTATATAATCATAATGCATTAACTCATTTTTATACTTACTCGGTAAGTTTAGAATTTAGTGTGACTGATATTATAAGTAAAGTATTTTAATGTGTTTGAATAAGATCTATTTGATTTTAATTTCCAAAGATTCACAGCTTCATTATTTTTGTTGAATGTACCAGAAACTAATTTGTAGTACTTAAGTAGTGGGGAAAAATAAACCACCTGGTTTCGCGATTACGTTGAGATAGGGCAAGATTTATGTTAGAGTGGAGATAATGAGAATAGAGGATAGCCTGAAGCGGAATAGAGCGGGACCGAATGGACTCAAAGTTGGTTGGAGCGGATTCGAGCGTGTCCAAACGGGCTACAAAGAACTAAAACGGGTTGAAACGTACTGAAGCGAAGTGAAGTGGATCAGATCCAAGTTATACTGGGCTAAATACTATTAGAAATCATTAAACAATTTATCATACAGTTTCGACTTTTATTAATGAATCGTTCGATCGTAGGTTAGGACGGCCGAAGTTAAAACTACGAACGTAGTTTCCGAATTTAACGTTATTACATCATAAGTAGAGGCCATTAACAGGATTTGTTACGTCGCTAATTCCCGTTGTATGTATGGTCCTTTTTCACATTTCTTACATGTTTAAATTCTCATTTTCAAAATTATAAGTGTTAAAATTATTTATTAAGAAAAGAATGAAACTATAAATTGGACGCTCAACGAGCATTCGGCCGGCATGAAGCATTCCATTCGAATTCAAATTTCAAGGTAGTAATGCAAAAATTCGTTTTGCAACATGGATGTAGAAATAATGAATCTATTTCGTTCGGATCATTGAAATACTTCCGGGCATGGAGGCAACAGCGGTCCCATCGTAAAAATGTATCGAATAAATACAGAAGGATCGTTACTTACAGGCCATGGACCTCGTGTTCAGTGTACGCGATCGATGACGTCACTTCCATTGGCCGCAGTTCGACGTTGAATTTATAGTTTTCGGCGTTGCGCGTCGGCGCGACACTAGTTTCCCTTAAAGCGCCCTCACTGGACACGAATCTACCCTTCACAGCAAGTCTGTCAGAATCAGTCAGAATACAACGAAGGCTTGCTGTGCAATCATTCGCGACACGAGCTCGAGCTTTTTCAGAAAAGTTTCAATTGATCGGCATCATATCGCGTGAACGTCACCGCTGTCACGGTCTCGTAACCGGAGTTAGTCGACGCCGTGAAAGGGGTTAAATAGTAAGGTGAGTGGTCAACCTTGATTCGTCCTTCATAACATTAGCTTACAATTCTACGTTCATACCTGAAGAATAAGTCACGTATTGTCAGACATATCGACGTAGGCGTTGCACCAAGGAGTGCAATAGAATATACGTTGCTTATGTTTATATGGGATAGCACGTCTAAATACAATGTATATAGAACAAATCCCTATAGACTATAGGACAGCCTACTTCCGTCGTGATATTTATAATTGAAACAAGTAATGATATTGTGCAAGTCGTTAAAAAATGTTGCGTTTTATCGCTTTGTAAAAATATATATCGATAGCTTTTCCAAAGATCAATATACACTACTTAATACTCTCGGTTGTAACGTATTCTGCTAACACTTGTAAATGCTATAGTTTGTATACAGATAGGAATAGAAGTATTGGCACACCTGGCTTTTAATTAGACAACGCATATTAATTGGATAAAAAACACAATCTTAGGTTAATTTTTTATATTAATTATAACTAATGGATTTATAATTTTAGAATATTACAACAAATTTTATATTCGTTAATTGCAAACCAAAAAAGAACGATGCAGTATACATTAAAAGCAGTTTTCACTGAAACAAAAAGTATTGGCAGCATCTTTTGTTGTAGTTTCTGGATTTATTCCATCCTTTTTTGTTTTGTAATTAACCAATATAAAATTTGTTGTAATATTCTAGAATTATGGCTCCAGTAGTTATGATTAATATAAGAAATTAACTCAACATTGTGTTTTTTCTTTAATTCATATGCGTTTGTATAATTAGACGATAGGTGTACCAGTACTTTTGTTTCTAACTTTATAGACTTCAACTTGACTTTGTTATAACTATAGAAATGGAGAAGTCGAGTATTGATTCATACAGTCCATAAATTATCGGATATATTGCGACTACAGAATAGTAAAAATAATGAGCAAAATTTAAAAGTGATGTTATTGACAGTCGAAAAGGAAATCCTTTCAAATTGCCGCGTAACCGGTACTGTCAATAGCGTTGCGACACAAAGCACCTGCATGATTTCTTACGAACAGCTGATTCGGAACGCAGTACATACTAACTGCGGTAGTAGCGCCTACGCGTAGACTACCAATGTATCACTCCTAACATATCGGTTGTCAAACACGCAACAACATCGTTCAGATATATGTATATAACTTATTAGTTTATATTCGCGAGAAGGTATGTTTGAAGGTTCACTCATCGACCAGTCACAGTGTAAACAAAGGCAAAGCTTGCGCTACATGTAGCCAGCTTGCTTCTTTTGTCGCCGCGTACAGAGTTGACTGACGTAGTCGAGAAATTAATGTTATTTCTGCATGACGTCTCCCATAACCTCCAGTGCATTTTAATATGATTACAATCAGTTTTTTTCAAGACAATTTTTTAAACTCAACAGTATTATGTATTTTCATGTGTTATGTACTTTCTGTAATAAAGGAAATTTAACATTATAGAGACACAACTAAAAATTCTAAAGAATTGTATGATTATGACCCTAGTTTTCTTCGCGTGTAGTATTTATTAGATCCTGTTGTTAGTGTTTTATGGAATATCAGAAATGCACCACAGTGAAGTTGTATCGATCTCCTTAGGAATGGCAATGAAGACAAGATTTAATAAAACGCATTTCTAGTCGTCATTCTTTTCAGATGTCTTAATAAATCTGTTGTTCGTTTCGGTGCACATGTTCTCAGGAGTGCGTCATTGTTATTAAGATGTCGGTTCATGATGTAGTGACATCCATTTGATCTGATCACGAACAAAACAAACAAGTAAATAATTGGTGCAGATTAATGTAGACTCGCGCTGAAAATATGAAATTATGAGAAAAATTATATATTGAAATATAATTTTATTATTAATATTACTAATTCCGAAAATACAAGATGTAGGATTCTTCCACTTTCGTCTATGTCGTCATGGACACCACACGACGCTAATGAGGCAGCTATGACGGATTAGCATTTTCCAAACAAAAAAGACTTTGTACATTTAATTACAACATTTTTCAAGGTTTTCGTGCAATTGAAAAGAAAGTTAAAAGTTCATGCAAAAAACAGATTTCTCATATTATTAACCCACGAAGAGTAGACGGTTTTGATAATTATGTATAGACGGCAATGCTTAGGTCCATTTATTCATAGGTAATTATTTATACTACAGGGTGTCCTACACAAATGGGAACACCTAAATATCTGTCGTATTTACAGTCCTATCAGAAAACTTCAGAGGATAAAGTGACACTATTGCAGGGGGCAAATATAATGGTAAAGACAAAAATTTCTTTTGTCGTGTTTTTTAATAAAATTTCAAGGTCACCGATGTTTTTTTAAATGGAATAGTATATTTTTTTACGACAGCATGATTGACAATAAAAAACTGAATTTAGTGGATACCACCGTTTTGACCTTGAAATGACCTTGAGCAAGAATAATCATGTTGGAGCGGATAAAATGTGGAAGTTTAAAATTTACGTGTTTCAGCAAAGATTACGCGTTGTTTACGTGGGGTTGACCTTTACAAACCACAATAAATGTTTGAAATATTTTTCATAGTAAACAGCGTACGTTTATGTTAGAGTATGTATCATTGAGATCGTTAACAGAAGGTTAATCGGTTGGAATAAGTACGTTGTTCCTTCTGCATTATTCGAATTCGAAACGTGAAAGTGATAGCAATGCGTTATACTATACAGGAACGAATCGATATGGTTTTCATTTACGGCGAAAGCCACCAATCATTGAGGCAAGCAGTACATTTGTATCGTGAAAAATTTGTGAATCGTATTTGTCCTTCGTTACACGCATTTTCCGTTGTGGTAAAACAGTTTAAAAATACCGGTAGTGTAAGTTCTAAAAATCGTAATAATTACTGCATCATGTGCTTCAATTACATCTCAGGAAATCGACAATGCCTACAGATCATTTAATGCAAGATTGCAATATTGCATAAATGGGGATGGTCAACATTTCGAACATTTATTATGATATGTAAAGGTCAACCCCCCGTAAACAACGCGTAATCTTTGCCGAAACACGTAAATTTTAAACTTCAACATTTTATCCGCTCCAACATGATTATTCTTGCTCAAGGTCATTTCAAGGTCAAAAAT
Organism: Sphecodes monilicornis; assembly: GCA_913789915.3. Taxonomy (NCBI): domain Eukaryota; kingdom Metazoa; phylum Arthropoda; class Insecta; order Hymenoptera; family Halictidae; genus Sphecodes; species Sphecodes monilicornis. The sequence continues at coordinate 24,167,402 of OU565287.1, forward strand.
GTGGTATCCACTAAATTCAGTTTTTTATTGTCTGTCATGCTATCGTAAAAAAATATACTGTTCCATTTAAAAAAACATCGGTGACCTTGAAATTTCATTAAAAAGCAAGACTTGAAAATTTTTTTTCTTTACCCCCTGCAATAGTGTCACTTTGTCCTCTGCAATAGTGTCACTTTGTCCTCTGAAGTTTTCTGATAGGACTGTAAATACGACAGATATTTAGGTGTTCCCATTTATGTGGGACACCCTGTATATCTAGATTCGTTCTTAGAACTCCCATCTAAACAACGTCCAATTTAAATTAATTATCAGGCACTGAGTAGCTATAGATTATAGATGTGTACGTTTGAAATGCTGAAACAGTATGGACCCGGATGTAACCATCCGAGAGTTAATGTTTATATAGTTTTTGGCACTGTAATTGTCTAGGTGATAGTATAAAGTGAAAACTGCACTATTAAATAATAAATATTATAATCACAAATTAAATACTTAAATAGTGCTCATACGAAACGCACAAATTTTTTCGACGGTAAACACGTTAATCATTTTCGAAGGTGATTGAATGAGTTTCGAACGAAACGGTGTCGGAATATTAAATTTTGATCTGTGGTCATAAACGGGAAACGTGAATAAGTAATTACGTGAGTTTTTGAGCACGCATCTACAGACTGTATTTATAATCGATTCCTTAAATTTCTCATTAATTATTTTGACCGGTGGATCGGCTCGAAACTTCGTTGCAACTTTCTAGTGTTGCGGTAGGTCGTCGACTGCTTAACATTGGAGAGCGCGATCGGCCACTTTCGTTGGGTTGACGCAGTTATTGCGTTTCGATACGTAGTCCCCACTGTTTCTTATTATTTAATAAATACGATAAATTATTTTTATTATTTTTATTTACGTTCTATTCATTGAAATATTTCTTCAGATTCTCGAAAGTTTTCCATTTTTAATATACCAAAACAGAGAATTGGTTGTGAAAATTGAAATTCGGTTACACTCTTGTCTTGTATATTTCCGTTGAACTCCGATCCAATGGTGTTACAAAAAATACAAGTTATTATTGCAGATTTACCCTGCGTCATTGCAGTTGTCGATGATATTCTCTCTCGATGGAATCAGCCTTGACAAGGTTGTTACTTTCGTATTTGATTACTCATGATTCACAATTGGGGTGCAATGAATAACGCCTTTGTAGATGGAACATTAATTTTCTCATTCACTTGATTTATGCATCTATTGATTTGTGCTGACCTATCGTTATCAGAAGAATCTATAAATAGACCGTTACCTAATAGTTATCAATTACGGAAAGGTTTTGTTGATAAAATACTATAATTTGCTTACTAAATTATTAGATATTTGTAACCTAAAAATTCTTCATAATTAGATTTTTCATGCTACAACTAAAATTTTTATTCTTAAAAATATCGTTAAACGTTCGGATGAAAGAACAAAATTTTCATTGAATAATATCCTTATCATCGTTTAATATTCAATGAAGATTTTTAATAGTTGTACGATTGTCACTCTTGCGTGCACTTTGTAGACTGTTTACAACTATAGTTAAGAAAAGACGAAGACTGATATAACAAGCAATCTAATGTTATTAGACCGGCGAGAGAAGCGATGCGTTGTTTTATGTGGAAACCAGCCAAACTGGTTCCATGAACCTCAGCGCACGTTGTAACAAGTCGTTCATTTGAAAAGTGAAACGAATCTTAACGGTTTACGTAATATTTAATGTTTGGGTTTCTATGTTCTTTAGATGTTGTCACCAATGACTTTTCTCTTTGAAATGAATTGATTTTTAAAACACCTCAGAATGTTCGTTACATCTTCAGTTACACTATGGATACTAGTGTGAATTTTGGTCTTTATATATGACTAGCTTTTTACGGTTTAATGCCCTCGGAAATTGATATTGTTTCTCCACAAAACCTTTTAACCTCCCATTCACCCCTATAGAGTTTGAATTTTACGTCATGTCGCCATCTTAGATTTCAAAATTGATGTCATTTTCGTAATTAACGTCCCATGTTTGATTAATTATATCAAAGAGCATTACACCAAGTTTCAAGCAAATCCGACCACAAATAAAATATTCCTCATACAAACGTTGCAACCCCTTTTCACCCCCTTAGGGGTTGAATTTCGAAATATCCTTTCGCATTTCTTGTATAGATCATAAAGGAAACCTCTGTGCAAAATTTCAGCTTTTTAGGTCCAAGGGTTTAGCCTGGGCGTTGATGAGTCAGTGAGTCAGGACTTTCTTTTTATATACAGTGGACCACAAAAGTGTTCGCACGCACTTTAAATCAGAATAACTTTCTTAAAATTTCACCAAACCACTTGACTTTTTTTGAGCAATTAGAAGCATTGATTTACTTTTAAAATCTGCAAAAAAGATTTTGAATAAATTGCAATTAGTAGGAATTACATGAAAAAATAAAAATGGCACTTTTTAAAACTTTATTAGTTCCGCTCGTAATGAAAATTCAAAATATGCGGTTTGCAGATCTATGTTATTTACACGTATGCTGAAAATTTCATCGAAATCAGTTAACAAACATATGAGCTACAAGCGGTTGAAAGTGGTGATAATGGCAGTTTCTCACGGCTTTTGGTCAGTTTCTGCTTAAAATGCATAGTTTCTTACATCTTTCGATGGGTGTCGTTTTTTTCTGCGTTAACCGATTTCGATGAAATTTTCAGCATATGTATAACTAATATAGATCTACAAAAGGCATATTTTAAATTTTAATTATGGGCTAAAATAAAGAAGTTTTAAAAAGTGCCATTTTTATTTCTTCATGTAATTCCTACTAAATGCAATTTTTTCAAAATCTTTTTTGCACGTGATTTACTAAATCAATGTTTCTAATTGCTCAAAAAAAGTCAAGTGGTTTGGTCAAATTTTAAAAAAGTTATTCTGATTTAAAGGGCGAACGAACACTTTTGTGGGCCACTGTATATGTATAGATTTTAGAAATGTAAAAATTATATTGTTTATTTTATTTATTTCGTTTAGGATTTTCGGGAGAAGAACGGTAAAATGAGAAATTTGTTGAACTTTCGTTCGGGTGTTTATTTGAAATTATTTTAAAGTATATAAATATGGAATAATAATGTACTCATTAATCAACTTCGGTGGTTATTTTTTTATCTAAAAATGTTACATGATATTCTACAATAAATGTAGAATATTCGCTGTTTCAATTTTTTCCGTTTTCTCGAACGGAGTTATTTAATTACTATCCTGATAAGAATATTTAAATATTGACGGAAGCGGATACGGGCTTGAACGTGTGACGGGAACAAATGAAATCACTGTGTTATTAATAGTTCCGCGGCAGGTAATTCCTGAGTAAACTTAATTTTGTTGATAAGTTAGTTTAGCTTGTGTAAAACTGTCGTTTTGGCTGAGAAAGTTTAGACAAACAGTATTTACATCACTGACTTTGCGAATTCTACCTAAAGCATCGTCAATATACGATAAAACTATTTTCCGCAATGCAGCATTTCAGAGCTAGTGGCCTTTGTTAAACGACAGTAGACATTTATGGCAAATGACAATATCTAAAAAATAGGTAATTAAAAAAGATACGTTATTTACTATGAAAAATATTTCAAACATTTGTTGTGGTTTGTAAAG